>CM057339.1:397089354-397701899 GCA_030015575.1 Agapanthus africanus
ATCCAATATACTATTCTTTGCAGGATTCTTTGCAAGTTCGCTATTAAACGCTAAAAATTGACTAACCCGTATTTGTTGCAGTGCCGTGCTTAAAACAAAAAAAAACGATTGTTTGATTCTTTATAGAATTTTTATTGAATTGCGCATTGCATACATTAATACGGACTTAAGGGCAAGCGAACCCCACAACATACGGTAAAGGATTTCATCACCTTTTCCGTGGCCCACAAATCACAACTTGAGCATAACGTTTACCCGCACAAAAATTTAAAAGAAACTAGACTTTAAGCCTTAAGTACTTCGCGCTCACTAGGAGAAGTTAACTGGGTTTAGAACCTCGCTTAACGGTATATTGTTTACGGGGTGTCTAGGAAAGTGTTAACGGCGAAACCGCCAAAAAAGAAAGGGTTATTTAATTAAGGAACTTCGCGAAAGCGTTGGAAAACCTCCCCTTATCTCTGCACTTACCTGGCCTCGTGATCAGTGTATCTTGAGCCCGTTTCTCGACTCAGTTTTACTTCGACAATCAAGTTCTGGAGCAGGTCTAGTTGACCTAGGTGAACCCTAGAACGATTAGGTGTGTGGTATTTTTGTGTCGTGATTGTTTTTGTCCATATTTTTTTGTATATTTCATTCTTTTAATAACTAAAAAATATAAAAATAAAAATAAAAATATCACATTCTTTTTCCCTTCCTTTTCTCTGCCTTTCTTTCTTTCTCTCTTCATATCATGGGTACTCCACCTCGCAAAACTCTTGCCGAACTTTGGTACCCATAACCAGACATTACTTCTTACGGTTCTTGCTTTGGCCGAACATCGAACGACCCCTCCATGCCCAAAGTTTCACTGAAAGATCGCATAGCAGCGTCTAGGACAAACACTTGCACTCCTCATTCCACTTTGTATCAACCTTTTCAACCTCCCGCACCCGCTTATATTGATACCCCTTCTGCAAGTCGTCCTTTGTCCATCGCTGAACGTATTGAACAATCCCGTAGCCGATCTTTCACTCCTTTCACCACTTCAAATTCTTGGGATCAACAATTTCATTCACCTTCTTATCCAACTGTTGATCCTACCCCTGTCCAACCATTCAATTCCTACCAGTCCTACCCAACTTTTGCACCTTCCCTAGACATTGCTTCTACACAGCCTTTTGGGAATTTTCAGTATCCAAACAACTTTGAATCTTTTACTGAAACCCCTTCACAACCAATGTCTAGTCTAGAACAGTCCTTGGAAGACTTTAGGGTAGCGTCAAGCCAACAGATGATGGATTTGAATGCGTCCATGGCCACTCTCATACAACCTACTGACCCGGTAGTTAGTTTCCAGCTAGCTCCAAATTTTCCAATGTATGATGAGGCGGTAGGACAGGCTGTGAATTTGAGTGGAGAGAGTGAGATGTACCCCCTTCCAAATCAAACCTACCCGTCCCAAATTGAATCCCACAACTACTGTTTTGAAAGTCTATCGAGTATCCCACATGCTTTATCAATTGAAGATAGAATGATTAATGAGTTGTGCGACTTTGTAGTGTTTGATTTACCTGATTGTGAAGGGTCCCGTCCAAGTGAAACCACACCCAATCCTTTTGACCTCTACACCTCCATCTTAGAACCTGAATTGATTGAAATCCATGCTTTTGATGAGGTGTCTGAGAAAATTAACTTTCACTTGATTAAGAATATTAACGCTGGGACTATTTTGGATGATGAACCTGTAGATTTGACTGAGTTTTTCTCTCCAATTCATCATCCTGAGTCATTAAATGTTTTTCCCGAACCCTATATGCGTCTGGACTTTGATGAAATATGCATGGATGAGCTTAACTTTGAGGAGAATTTTGAGGATATTTTTGAGGATGAAACAGTTCTAGATGATGAGTCGGATTTTCCAATTCATCCTGTTCCTTTCACTGACTGTGTACACCCTCCAGAACCCTTAACCGATACCCCTCCTCAACCACTTCCCCCATCCTTTCCATCGTTACGACCTTACAAGAACCCGTATCATTTTCACTTCCTGTGTCTGGTTTACCAAGTTTGGCGTACCCATGGTTTCTTACGAATCTTGAGGGATTTGACCCAATCTCTCGACGGGTTAATAGATTAGCACAATCGCTGTTTACACATCACTCATCACAAATTGTGCTAATCTATTCACTCCATTTTTACCCTCAAGTTCGTACTCCACTTCTTTTTCCCTTCCATCATTCTTATTCTGATATACCGAGACCGCATCCCGCTTCTATCTGCATATGGTCTCGCGTAGTCTCCATTTTCTTCCTCTTCACCTTCTTTCACCAGCCACTGCTTTATCACGATAAGATCTTTGAATGGTTGGTACTAACTTTTGGCCTGTGTAAGGCCTTGTATAGCTTGATACAGTTCTCTTTCCCCCCTAATCCTGAATTTCAACGCTTAACAGTGGAAACACTGTTTTACTTAAGTTTAGGGGGGACACCTTTTTTGTATATATTTTTTGTTTTCTTTTTTGTTTTGTATATAATTTGTTTTTAGGGAGCGCCGGCAATTTTTACCCTCTTGGTATAGCCTGACAGTGAGGGCACTGTCAAGTTTAAGTTTGGGGGTGTGCTCGGTAAGTTTTCTTCCTTCGCATTCATTTGTATATTTTGCATTTGCATACCTTATTAAAAACCCACAAAAAAATCGAAAATTTTCCAAAAAAATATAAAAACTTTGTCGTCAAGTTAGCTAATAGGGTAACTTAGATCTTTATTCCGAAAGATTAGTTGATATGATAGAAATAACTAAATTCTAGGCTTAGGAATTGAAAACCCTAAAAATAACCCTCATTCTGTTTAAACTTGGTAAGTATACGTCCTTACAGTTTTTTTTGAGAAATAGGTAATCTTGAGTTCAGTTCTTTAGTTAAAGTCAAGATGAAGGGAAAGTATTGATGGTTTACTGAAGGATAAGTCTGAAAAATAGTTTCTTTTCTTCAGTTCAAATTTAGAAAGTATATACCCTACAACTGCACCTACACGTATCTTGAAACTTGGGATAGTAGAGGATACCTAGAAATACTCTTGCCTGAAAGCCTAGTATGAAAGAAAAAAACGGTATTTAAAGCTAAACACCAAAAGAGCATATTGAAAAATATATCCGGTCTTGAAAAAAAGAAAAAAGAAAAAAAGAAAAAAAATAGAATAAAGTCAAGACCTGGAAACTGCTATTTACGCTTTAATGTTCACACATTCAGTAATCGGCCGTTAGTGCCTCAAGAAGCATTAATAGTCGCATGAAAGGTGGTGTGAGCAAATCCGTCCATCCTTAATAAAAAGAAGTAGTATTAGGTATTAGGGCAAGGGTATTATAGCTTGAATTGAATTCTTGAGTGTAGGGGTGCAAATATACACATACGTAGGGGTATACAATCGATGTTTGAATAAAAGATAGAAATAAAGAATAAGACTTGTGTTTTCTGTAAAGTTGATAAAAAAATCCCTGATTTGAGGCCGCACTTTAGAAGGAAAACTCAGGAGAACCAACATCTTTCTAATTTTTTTTGGAACGTATAGGACCTAAGGTTAAATAGATAGGAGGTGTGAAAAATAAGGGTTGGATATTTCTAACTTAGGATGATAGAATTTCTAATATAAATACTAAACTTTAGGAGTAGAATCAATGTTAACTTATGACACTAGCTTGACAGGATTTTGTGGGTAGTATCCGCTGAAAACCCTCAGGAGACAACACTCCTCCTACTAGGGACACCTAGAGGTTTAACGGCTTGTTGCACGTGCTCAGTGCAATCGCGTTCCCTGCGAAAGTGCGGTTAGGATTTTATTTTTTGTGAATAATTGGTTTTGCTCGGGACGAGCAAAAGTTAAGTTTGGGGGTATTTGTTCATCACAGAATACTGCATTTTATACCGCCCATTCTTGCGCTCAGTTGTTTATAGGTAGGTTCTTTTAATCCGTGTTTGTTACATATTTGCAGGATACAGGTTCTCGGTTCTAAAACGGTGAAATTCATGGAAAAC
Source organism: Agapanthus africanus (assembly GCA_030015575.1). Lineage (NCBI taxonomy): Eukaryota > Viridiplantae > Streptophyta > Magnoliopsida > Asparagales > Amaryllidaceae > Agapanthus > Agapanthus africanus. The sequence goes on from CM057339.1 coordinate 397,093,364, forward strand.
ACGACAAAATCCGGGTTCCTGCCAACCACAGATAAAACACGGTCTCCGCTCTTCATCCGTATGTTGCCAGATACCAGTTTAGGGAGACGAAATGTCAAATCAATGTCGTTTTCATGCACAAGGCTCAATGGCAATAACAAGTTCCAAGAAATCTACGCGGAGCTCGAGGCAATCATGACAAAAGCATCCACAAAAAGTCCACCTTTCCTCAACAGAAATTCTGGAAGAAATGTTAAAGTATTTTCAGAAAATATATGTACCAGACAACAGGGGACAGCAGACCAGGGAAGCACAGAAAAATGGAGCGCCCAATTCCTCTATACGGCCGCGGATCCGCGGCCAATAGGGGGTATTGGCCGCGGATCCGCGGCCATGTAGGCTCCCTGCTGGGTCAAATTTTGTGGGCAGTTTGGTACTTTCATCTTATGCCAGAATGTTGCCCTAGGTTTCCATTTCCCTGCCTATAAATACTCCAGAACTGAGCCAAGCCAAGGGGTCATTCTTTGTTCTTCTTTCTTTTTAGGATTTAGTCTTTTTTTTTTCTTCTCTTCTTCTTCATTCTTTTTCCATGAAAATTGTAGTGAGAGCTTTTTGAGTGGGAGATCAATGAAGATGAGGGCTTTTTGTATCATTCTCTTTTGTTTCTTCTTCCCTTGAGATTCTTGCTTTCTCTTGATCATTCAACCTCTTCATTGAGCTTGAATGGTTAAGGGTTAGTTATTGATCTCAAGGGTCGTATTTTCGTATGGAATTAGCGCTTCATTTCACATGCGTTCTCTACCCTTCCCTTGATCTTGCAACCTCTTGATGAGCTTGCAAGTTTAAGGGTTGGCTATTGATCACATGCTTGTCTTGAGTTCTAGTTTCTTGTTCTTTTTATCGCTTTTTATTACTTGCTTATTATTATCTTGCTTTACTTTCTTGCAATTTAATTCATGCACTTAATTACTTGTAATCTTTTCTTGTCTTTGTTCTTTTCTTTTTTTCTCCCTTTGGTTCTCTTTTGTGAATGAATGTAATTATTATTGTTAAGAAGAAATACGGTATTATAAGTTAACGTTTCTTTGCCCATTTCCTTTTCCTGTATTTTCCATTGAACTCAGCCCAAACGATACGCAAGCGCTCCGTTAGGCACCGTACCCTGACAAGGTAATGGTGATTCCTAACCGCGACCGGTTGCGTTCGGTTTGGCCGGAGGAGAAAGCAAGAGACAAGAACGGAAGGACAAGGGTAAATAAGCCGTATTCCACGAATACCGCGCTTAAATCCCCTAATCCACGTTGTTGCCGATTGCTCTAGCTTCAATTGGTCAAGACTCGGCTCAAAGGTTTTGAGTACGGATTTCTTTAGCTTATAATCTCATATCTTTTTCTTAACAACTTTATACTTGCAAATATTACACATAGGATAGTCTCGAACAAACATATACAACATTCTTTATTGACTCGTCTAAGACAAGAAAGGACATACAACCATCTCCCTGTGGATCGACCCGTGATCAACCGGCTAGCTGCATAGCGACACCGTGTCTTGATTGCGGTTAACTTTTAATTCTTTCAATCAGTGCAATGTCCAAATTCCAAACTTTGTTAGTGTACATGGATTCCATTTTGGTCCGCATTACATCCAGCACTTTACTGAGTCTCTGCTCGTAATGGCCTGCTGGAAACTAGTTGGCTCATCATAATTGATAATGCAATCCTCTTTATCCCCGTCTACGAGAAAACCGTAGTATCTCTCAGGAGGATGAGACTACCTACTAGATCTGCAGAGTGGAGTAGGATGTCCAGTTCTTTTGAAACTTCTGGTTCCTCCATGCTTTCAGTAATAGTTTGTGGTTCTGGAATTTCTTCCAGTTCTATTGCGCTCCCATTTTTTTTTCAAGAAATTGAGTCTCCAGAAAGTGGGCATGCCGAAAAACAAAAACCTTTTGTTCCTCTACGTAATAGAAAAGATACCCTCTGGAGTTCCTTAGGCATCCCACAAGCTTACACAGTACTGATTGTGCCTCGTGCTTGTCCACAAGCTGCTTTTTAACAAAAGCTGGACATCCCCATATCTTAAGATACTTAAGATAGGATTTCTTCCCACTCCACATTTCATATGGTATAGTAGGCACAGACTTAGTAGTAATTTTGTTCAAAAAATATGCAGCGGATTCTAGTGCATAACCCCAGAAGGATCGTGGTAACTCAGCGCTACTCATCATGGAACGCACCATATCTAATAAGGTGCGGTTTCGTCTTTCCGATACACCGTTGTGCTGAGGTGTGTATGGAGGAGTAAGCTGAGAGAGAATTCCATTCTCTTTTAATAGTCCAGGAACTCGGCACTTAAGTATTCACCATCTCGATCAGATCGAAGTATCTTGATACTTTTGCCTGTTTGTTTTTCCACTTCATTCTTGTATTCCTGGAATTTCTCAAAGGCCTCGAATTTATGTTTCATTAAGACTACATGTCCATACCTTGAGAAATCATTCGTAAAAGTAATGAAGTAGGAATAACCACTTCTTGCATGTGTAGACATTGGACCACACACGTCGCTGTGTATGAGTCCCAAGAGCTCGGTGGCTCTTACTCCGTGTCCAGCGAACGGAGTCTTTGTCATCTTTTTTTGAGACATGATTGACAGGTTGCATAAGATAGATATTCAAAAGGATCCAAATATCCCTCTTTATGTAACTTCGCCAACCGTATTTCATTGATTTGACCTAGTCTATAATACCATAAGAAAGCTTGATTTAGTTCTGGAGACTTTCTTTTAAGTGTATTAAGGACATTGAAAACCTGGTGTTGGTTTAATACGTATATACCGTTGTCTAGTGTACCTGACCCAATCAAACCATGATTAACGTGAATGTTTACAACATTGCTTACAAATGTAAAATCATAACCTTCTTAGATAGTAAAGATACAGAGATGATATTACATGTCAAATTAGGTACACAAAAACAGTTACGCTAAACCAAAATGTGTCCACTTATCAATCCTAGGTGATATACGCCTACGGAAATAACATCCACGCTCGCTCCGTTAGCAACCCTGAGGGTGATATCACTTTCCTTCAAAACTCTACGGCTTCTCGGTGCTTGCAATGAATTACAAATATGAGATCCTTATCCAGTATCCAATACCTAGGAAGTAGAGTTAATTGACAAACAGTTTTCAATCATAAACACACCTGAAGCCAAAACCACAACTTCTTTCGAATCCTGGTTGTTGGCTTTCCAAGTCCTGCATTCCGTCTTCCAATGGCCTTTCTTGTGATAATAGAAGCATTCCTCTTTCCCTACTGTCGGCCCCCAAACTTTTACCTTGCCCTTCCCATGTACCTTACTGTCACCTCCTTTCGGCCTTATGGGGGCCTTTTTCATCTTCCCCTTGGCTTCCGCCCTAGATCTAGAGGAGGAAGGTTCCCCAATAAGCAGAGCAGATGTCTTCCTGGTTTTCTTTAGGGTGCTAACTCTACTCCTCGGTATGCTGAGGAGTTCTAGACGTGTAACTTCCTTATCTTGAATATTGAAATTCAAGATAAACTGGGCATAGGTAGAAAAGGAGGGACTGTAGATTCAAGTCTGTATATTACTCGTTCTCCAACGTGGTCCCAAGGTCTGTGAGCTCTTCAATATAGCTGATCATCTTAAGAATGTGGTCCCCTACAAATGACCCGACAACCAATCTCGCCTAAAACAATTTCTTCAAGGTATCGTATCTTGCGATATGAGATCGCACTCCATATAAATCCTTAGTATGGAGGAAAATGGAAGCTAAGTCCATCTTCTCATGCCGCCTCTAGTGTTCATTATCCATTGAGGCCAGCACGAGGCACTTGGCTTTCGCACAGTCTATTTTCCATGTCTTACGGATCTCAATATCCGTGACGGTGGAATCTGGACCTAGGATGGCAAGGGCTTTGGTAGTAAGGAGGTAGCCCAGCATGTCATAGGTTATGGCCATCTGGACATTCCTTAGCCAATCTTTATAGTTTGGCCCCGTTAATATATTTTTATCTAGAAGAAACTTAAGCCTGGTCATTTTGATCGCTACAATTAGGAGAGAGATAAGAAACACTCAGCATGATACACTTGCAAGTTTAGATTGGTTATTAGTTTATCTAAACAGGATGGCTCCTACTGTTTCCTCAAATCCTACTTCAAACCATAAAAGAAGAATTAGTCGGGATTAATCGCACCTTACAATTTTTGCTTAACCTTTCGGCCAGGCTAGTATCGGTACTTTAAGAGAGGTTTTCCAACGTTTTCGCGAAGTTCCTTAATTACATAACCTCTTTTCCCTGGAGTCGTAGCCCCGCTAACACTGTTCTAAACACCAACTTGGTTTATAGCATTGATTGTTTAAGTGAAAACTCTCCTGATGAGTAATAAAACTCACGGTGGTATCGGGATCTAACTATCATCTTGTGACAACTTTGAAGGAATCCTACCAAAATCATCACACTCTAAATGTTATGCAAAACTACCAAGTTTCCTTTTCTTTTGAAACTCCCGATGTGGATTTTTACCTCAGGCGCTTATGACTTTGACGAAGACCAAAATATCATAAGACGCAAGTGAAGTTCTACCCGTCATTGTCCAGATTAATCTGAACGCATTCGTACAAACCCTTGACGAAGGCCAAAATAGCTGTACGCCTGTCCCAGATTAACGCAACTATCTATACTACAGATGAATAGCCAGCAGCTACCAATCACTATGCCCTGGCAAAGGTCAAAATACATAGCTTGAATACTACTGCATACCCATCTGAAATGACGGAGGGCTACGGCTGGTTTTGGCGAAAACCGTGAACGTAATGTACTTGATATAGTCGAAGGAACCATGATAGCTTTTAAAAAGAGTGGTTTAGGCTCCGCATTTAACAGTTACTTTTAAAGAAAACCGAGTAGTTTTGAAATTGTTCCAACGATTTAACTTTGGATTGTTTTCTCTGCATTAATTAATATTAATGATGTCCCATCATTTAATCCTATCATTGCAGAAAGAAACGAAAATAGAACATACGCTTATGCCATCCGCATTCGCCATGGGGGCCCGTCATGCACCGTTAGGTTGCTTAATTAATGGCAGAGCAGGGGCTGGACTAGCGTGGGTGCAAAACATAAGCAGCGTTTATTATATACAATATATATATATATACATATATATATATATATATATATATATATATATATATATATATATATATCCATTCGTCTCACACAATAATAGGCATTCCAGATCACAGATCACAGCAACACAAATGAATATACTGGATATACTAGGATATCCGTGTTTCGCTTTAGCCTAGAACGAAAAACGGATTACACGGTCGTGATGAATAGCCAAACCCTACCCTAAACCTACCTGCCAAAGTGAAGCAACATCGCTCAATGAAATGAGTAGGCCACTCGGCACTTCAAGAACCCAGTAGTTTGTGCACCCCCTCCTTGGGTCTATCCTAGATGCAAAAAAAAGTAAATGAAACAATACAACGGTGGCTACAGCCTCAATCCATATGTGCCCCGCAAAATAATATTACATCAATTTCCAAATATATATGAATGAAAGAAAAGAAAACTCTTCTTATATCCCCCGGCTATTCATTCATGACGATCCAATACTTCATATACACAAAACCATCAACAAGATACAAAATATGTTCAACCCCCACTAATTGACAAACAACAATTAGTAAACGTTTAGCAATACATATACAAACTTAAACGAAGAAACGATGTTAAAATTCCGACTTTGAAATACTCTGTATTTCCCCCAACACAAAGATAACAGAATATGAAATCTGGGCAAAAACAAACAATACCTAGAAACCTATATCCGAGAGTACAGATCACAACAAAAAACCCAAGACCTAACTCCTACAGTAAACCGGCCATAGCAGGAAAAATGCAATTTGGGCGGTTTTTTCTTGGAGTTTGGGCCTCGTTTATCTCTAGAGTTCTAGTTACTTTATGAGGAGCATTCTACAATTGTTTTTAAAAAATTTAGAAGCACTTTTAAAAAAAATAGAAACTTGGATTTCTTTTTAATCGTTTCGGAGTTATTTTGGTTTCGTAACTTTAAACTTCGTTTAACAAGCTAGTTAAGGTTTGAGTAGGTTCTACCACTGTAAGTCGATGTTGCACACCCCACACACTTGTAGGGAGGCGGAATTTATAAAAAACAATTTTTATACTTGAAACACTGACCTAGCATACAGGATCTTTTTAGAAACCTCAATTAGCTAAACTACTTGGATGTTCTAACACTCTGATAGAGTTTATACCTCCTTGATTCTAGTCCTTCGGGTCTTCTTCTACTTAGCTTGAGCTCCTCAAAGATGCAGATCTAGCTCGGTCGTCAGCCTCCTCGTGTCGAAGACGATCGACCCGAGAGTCTATGGTTCAAGCTCCAACCTCTAAACCGAGGTAACTAAAGTACCTAGTTCGCTAATCTAGGTAGCTTATGAGATGTAGAGTGTTAATTGGAGTATTTTACCTCAAAGGAACCTAGGGTTCACAACACATGTGAGGGTTAGGGTCTTGAGGAAGAAGAAAAGAACAAATGAAGAGAGAAAAAGAGTAAGCAAATGAGCAAGTGATCATGGATTTTGAAGAATGGCTAATTCTTTTTCTTACATGAAGCATGGATTATTTCCAATAGAAAATATCAACCATACTTCAATAGTAAGTCCAAACCAATAAACAAATAAATAAGCCATGCTTCACCATGCAACAAATATCTCCATTTCCACCTCATTAATCTATTTTCCAAAATAGATAAATCCAATAATGAGGTGTCCCCTTTTAGAAGCATCTCTTGTAAAATTACAAGAATGCCCTCACCGTATATACATACCTGTATTTGTACTGCAAACATACGAATACGATGAGATAATAATAATCCAATAATATAATACTAGAATCTGGCTTAAACCAAAGCTCGCTAGTATTATCCGTCCGAACAACATACGTGTAGCCAATACACGTATATGATCGGAACGCTTTACGTAAAACCATATCCGTTCGGGGTTTTCCTTTTGGAACCCCGAACTCGTCCTCTACATCGTTTCGCCTGAAACAGGGAAACCCTCTGTGTGGGACTCTAAAGACTCGACAATATACTGGCAGTGAGTTTAACCACAACTCCGTCAATGGCACTAGCTGTACGTAACGGCCACCCAGGTACATGTAGAAAAGAAGGCCAACGATCGAACTCATCCGAACCCCTATTGAGCCTATCTGTGACAATCTCCATACAGTCCGGTCTGTTCATCTAAGAATATCTCATATCGGGCCTAGGGGGTGGTAAACGTCAGTCCCCTAATAGCGCAATAAGTCGTGTCGGTGTAGAGCCCAATACACCCTAAGAAATTACTGGTGTACCTACCAGTAAATCTCACTTACCATAGCCAGGGACATTATGTATTGGCTATCCGAACACAGCGCGATATCATCTCCCAATACCGGAAGAGACGAATCCTTTCTATCCACTACTGTCTCTAAGTGCTTCAGGACTGCACCCAACTACTACCTGTTTGCATAACTCATTTGAGCCGTGGTAGGGTAGGAATCTAAGTACAGTGGGAACACACTCAAGACGAATAGTGATGTCAAGTCAACAGACTAACCTGTACTCATGTCACCCGGGGACTGCTTACTGACGATAGGTTAAATACCAACCAGCAGTTCCCATCGAGTATGTCTAGTGTAACTCATAACCTAATGAGCATATGTATACTATCTCTGGTATCTCATACCAACAGCTGCGGGATACACTATATCCTCCTGAATGGGATAAGAAGCATATACACTAGTCTACTCTGGAGTCTCGATAATCCTATGATTAGGGACAAGCTTAAGGATGTTCTTATAGAATACCCGGCCCCCACTAGTGTGACTGCCAAATCATGTAAATATCCTAAGGGCTCTATCAATATGTATTAGCGATATGCTAAAAGAAACATATACACATATTAAGATAGAATCAAACCAGATAGCATACTATCATAATGAGCAAGACTGTTATTATATCTGTGTATATCCCAAGATTCCAAAATGTAATATACAATCCAGTACTATACAATAATGGCCTCTAGGGCATATATCACTAACAAATACCCCTCACCGTATATGCATACCCATATTCGTACTACGAATACCAAGAGATGAAAATAATCCAATATTATAATACTAGAATGCGGTATAATCCTAAGCCTGCTAGTATTATCCGTCCGATCAAAAATACGTGTAGCTAGTACACGTATATGATCGAAACCCTGCACGTAAAACCATACGGCCTCCACATCATTTCGCTTGAACTAGGGAAACCCTCTGTGTAGGACTCTAAAGATTCGACAGAATGCTGGTGGTTGGTTTAACCAAAAGCACGTCAATGGCACTAGTTGTACATAACGCCTACCCAGATATCTGTCGAAAAGAAGGCCGATGAGCAAACTCGTCCGAACTCTAACTAAGCATGTCCGTGACAATCTCCATACAGTCCGGTCTGTTCATCTGAGAGTATCGCATGTCGGGTCTAAGGGGTTGATTTAAAGAGATTTTATTACCAAAAATAATTTACCGCAATCAAGAACGGCGTCGCATTAAGCTAGCCGGTGAATACGGGTCGATCCATAAGGATGTTGTAATTTTCCTAAATGTTCTTACGAGCTAATTCCAAATGGTGTTTGGTCTTTTAATTAGATCTAAAAACAAAGTTGTGTTATACTAGGATTAGAAACTTGCTAGGGTTAGGTTTAGGTAAAGTTTGGTAAACAAAAATCTACACCTCTTTTCAATGCCTTAATTTAGATTTCACATTAGGGGTTATGGTAAATTTTACTAAAGGGGATTAGGATGATTGGGAAGATGTTTCTTCCTCTAGATTCTTGTCCTTCCTTTCTTAACCTTTACCCTAACCTCCATGGAAAACTCACAACTCCGGTCTTTTATACTACGGATCACCGTTACCTCGAAGATAGAGTGTCGTAGGGAGCGGAAGATGAGAGTATGCATGGAGTCCAAATATTCATAATAGATTGGCAAAGAAAAGAGATGAGAGATCCTCATCTCTCAAACCCTTCCCTATTCCTAACCCTAACAAGCGAGGAAACTACTCGCTCATCGAGGGATTTACGAAAGACATGATTTTTATTTAAAGTTTTTATTAAAGAGATGAAAGATCTACGGCAAGTTAATAAAAATTCTAAACTATATTAAACTAGGGCAAGAAAATAATTTACCTAGGGCAGAATTTAAAATTAAAGCTAGGGCAGAAAAATATCCTACTTACGATTGATGCACACCAATCTTCAAAGAAAACAGAATTTTATTGATGAATAGAGGCATGAGAAAATACAATGACTTGGGTTCTATTTATAGGACATAAAAACCCTAGGTTTACATTTGATTCGCACGTCTGCAATTACAAATTTGCCCTTAGGTTAACTTTCCAGAGCCGCCACAACATTTTGGTAAAAAATACTCCGAGTACGGGCACAAGATGGCCGCGGAACCGCGGCAATGGTAGGCTTGGGCCGCGGTTCCGCGGCCCATTGATGAGTTCATCTTGTAATTTTCTGTGGGCTTGTTTATGGCTTTCTGGTCTTCTATATTCTTTTGAACTTTTTTCAATTGGGCTTCTACGTTGGTTCCAGATCTCCAGTGAACAATTTGTAATGGACTTGTAACCGTTCGCTTTGTACTCTTGGACTTTACGTTGCCTTGTACTGATCTTTTGTGGAGGCTTGATTAAGATCCTTCTATTTGCTGGTCAAAGTCCATTTTTTGTGTCGTCTTTTGTCTTTTTCACTGTTTGCGCTCCAAGAACCTGTAACCTGTACTATGTAGCAGACATGGGTCAAAAATACCTGTTTTTATTGTAAAATGCATAAGAATGGGGAATATAAAATGCAATATTATGATATGAACAAATACCCCCAAACTTATCTTTTGCTCGTCCTCGAGCAAACTTATTCTTTTATTCTCGACAAAAATCCTAGCCTCACTTTCGCAAGGAAACGCGATTGCACTGAGCTCGTGCAACAAGCCGTTAAACCTCTAGGTGTCCCTAGTAGGAGGAGTGTTGTCTCCTGAGGGTTTTCAGCGGATACTACCCACAAAATCCAATCAATTTGGCTTTTTCGACTTTTGTTTTCCAATTAAGTTTTCTAACAAGGAATTCTATTATCGTCGACCCGTAAATTATCCACCCATATTCTTCACACTTCCTCATCATTTAACTTAATATTATATATGCTCTATAGACTTACTTAGCTTTTGGCATTTCCCAAGTTTTCCTTTTAGGGTTTCATCTCCACTTAGGAATTTTTATCAACTCTATTGAAGATACAAGTTCTATTCTTCATTCCTCTCTCTTATCTAAACTCCAATCACATATCCCTACGTGTGTGTATAAGTCACCCCTACACTTGGAAATTCAAATCAAGCAATCATACCCTTTGTCCGTTGTCCAAAGTACTTATTAGTAGGTGAATTTTTAATTGAATTTTTTCTTACACACCCTTCTTGCGACCGTTAATACTTCTTGAGGTACCAACAACCGATTACAAGACATGTTTGCACTTTAAAGCGTAATTCCTAGTCTTGCAACACCCAAGGTTTTTAGCAGTGACTCCCAAACCAGTTGGTCTAAGGCACTAGGTAATGAAGCACCCTCGCTAAATATTTTTCTATTTTTACAGCCTTAAGTAATCACAAAAACCAGTGTTCATTTTTTTATTCACCCTTTTTTTCTCATTGTACTAAGGACTTTAGACAAGAGCATTTCATGGTCTCTTTTACTATTCCAAGTTTCAAGGTGCGTGATTGTGCAAATTGTAGGGTATACATTTTCAGAATCTAGACTTAAGCTAGGAATTATTTTTCAAACTTATACTCTAATAAAAGTATCAATACTTTTCCTTCGTTTCGACTTAGCCTAAAAAGTGAACTCAAAATTTGCCTATTTCTAAATAAACTACAAAGACATACACTTTCTACCGTTAAACTCTAAAGAAGGTTATTTTTAGGATTTTTAATTTACTAAGCCTAAGATCTAGTTGTTCCTAGCTAGTTAACCTATCTGTCAAACTCGAGTCAAATAAGCCAAAATTGAATACAATAATTTTTATTATTTTTGAAATTTTCAATTTTTATGGGTTTTTCTTTTTCTATTTTTTATTTTTATTTTTATTTTTTTCAAATTTTCAAATTTTTATGACCTTTTATAAAGATGCAATGCAGAAATTAAACATGCAAAAAGGAAAAGAAAAATATATACAAAAATATGCAGTGCAATGCAAAAGATAACTATATACACCACCATCTTCCCCAAACTTAAGCAAAGCAGTGCCCTCACTGCCCGGCTCCACGTCGCGCCCTTGAGCATGAACGCGATCGCTCCTCTCTAGCTAAAAGGGTTTGAATGCCCCTCTCAATATCCGTCAAGCGACGATCGTGTTCTCGTGCAGTCGTCCTAAACTCCTCCCTCAAAGTATTGATTCCCCTCACAGCTCTCCTCATTAAGCGTGCATGCTCTCGAGGGGTCAGCTCACCCTCACTCGATGTCGAGCTAGAGCTGGGGGTATGCGCGGGAACATTCTCGGCCAGTTCGGTTCGTGACCAAATCTCAGTCAGTCTAGAATAGGACGAAGTAACGCCCTCTACAAGTGGTCGAACCGGAACTCCTCCCATCATGTAAAAGTCAAATTCCTCGGCAGGGAGGAAATAACGACAGAGCTGGGTGACTAGCATAGGACAGGGATGGTTTGTAGCCCTTTTCCCCGAACCTATAGAATGAAGCAAAACAGTGCACATGTCGAACCTTGGATTCTTTGTCATAAGAGTGTGCACTACATGTAAGTAGGGGGTGAAAAAAGTCGTGTTGTGAGAGCTGCCAAAGATGTTTTTTTGTGCCCACCGCACACAGTAAAAACATTCGCGAAAAGGGTCCGTGCTTGGATACCCTTTCGCGGCTCCCTCGCGCAGTCATTGCCCATCAAGGGCATGTAATCCTCAAACTGTAGGGGGTGGTCATGTGCGGGAAAACGAGGTATAAGTGTGACCTCGTGGATTAAATCCCGATCAATGTTAATTACGCGATCCCCCCAATTCAACTTTATATACCCTAAGTCCGCTAGACAATTATCCTCCATGGATTCATAAAAATAGGTAACTAGATCTGGTAGAGCAAAGGCAGAGGGGTGATTGCAGATCAGATAAGTCCAGCCCCTCACCTCGATTTCGTGTGCAAAGTAGTTACCGTAAAGTTCGTGCGAGAAAACTGGAGAGAAATCCCTCTCAAATTGCATTCGATGTGTCATTGTGTTTTTACAGAGATTAAAATGTTGAAAACAGAGAAGATTTGAGCAGATTTGCCTCCCCTGGAAATTCCAGGGGGTGACACAGCGGAACGGTGGTGGAAGGGCGGTACTAGAAGGCTCCTGCGGCGGAATCGCGGCAGGCTGGCGGCGGCTCTTCGAGAATTTTCTGCAGAATGGATCTTGAGGCGGCTAGGGTTTTATAGGAAGAAAATTTTTAGGGTTAGCGCAGGGGGAAGGCTCGGGGGGTTTATATAGGGGGAGAGGAATGGAAATTTGTAGAAAACACCCTACAAACGTAGGAATTTATCTGCAAATAAAAATTTATTTATTTAGTAATTCTGAACTTTTACAAAAAGGTAAAAAAAAAATTCTTTCTCCGAATTGTTTTTATTTTTTTATGGTATTTTGGAATTATGTATTTACAAATGATACACACCCCCAAATTTATTTGAAATTAAGTTTTGGAAAAAAGGGAATTCAGGAGTGAAAGTGGAGGAGATTTAATCGGTGTAGATCGGCTCCTGCAAAAACAGGAGCTCCTCCGATGGGTCCGCTGTGAGGAATGGTTTTAATCGATGTCCATTAACTTTGAATAAAGTACCGTCCTCAGAATTTTCAAGATCGACCGCACCGTGCGGATAAACGGTGCGGACAACAAATGGCCCTTTCCACCTAGAACGGAGCTTGCCGGGGTGATAATGTAACCGAGTATCATAGAGTAAAACCTGTTGACCAGGTTTAAATGTTTTTCACAAAAGGTGTTTATCGTGGAACACCTTAGTTCGGTTTTTCACAATTACGGCATTATCATATGCCTCATTCCGCAGCTCTTCTAGTTCATTCAACTGCAGCTTTCGATTGCTGCCCGCATCTCCTAAAGATAAATTCAACTCTTTGATAGCCCAAAATGCCTTGTGCTCAATCTCTACTGGGAGGTGGCAAGCCTTCCCGTAAACAAGCCGGTATGGAGACATACCCAGATCGGTCTTGTATGCAGTACGGAAAGCCCATAGTGCATCGATCAGTTTGAGTGACCAATCTTTACGGTTTTTAGAAACCGTTTTCTCCAAGATTTGCTTGATTTGCCGATTTGAAACCTCGGCTTGCCCAAATGTTTGGGGATGGTATGGTATTGACAGCTTGTGGATGATAGAATATTTGCGCATTAAGGACTCAAAAGTCCTATTGCAAAAGTGAGAACCATTATCACTTATTATCGCTCGAGGGTGCCCAAATCGAGAAAAGATGTGTTCTTTAAGAAATCGAACGACAACCTTATTGTCATTCGTTCGGCTAGGCACAGCCTCGACCCACTTTGAAACGTAGTCAACAGCCAAAAGAATATAAACATTCCCAAAAGAATTGGGAAATGGTCCCATGAAGTCTATACACCAAACATCAAAAACTTCGACAACCAAAATTGGTTGGAGCGGCATTTCATTTCTCCGCGATATCCGGCGCAAGTGTTGGCACCGGGAGCATGTCTTGCAGTATTCATATGCATCCTTGAAAAGTCATGGCCAATAGAAACCACACTGCAAGACTTTCTCAGCTGTCTTCTTTGGGCCAAAGTGCCCGCCACATGCTTGATCGTGGCAAAAAGACAGCACACTCTTAAACTCATTTTCCGGTACACATCGGCGAATGATTTGGTCGAAACAGTATTTAAAAAGATAAGGTTCATCCCAGTAAAAATGCTTTGCTTGGGACAAGAATCACAGTTTATCTTGTTTCGACCAATCTTTAGGTATCAAGCCGGTGGCTAAGTAGTTTACGATATCAGCGAACCATGGTTCGCAAGAAACGGTCAAGAGTTGCTCATCGGGAAAAGCATCAGTGATTGGAAGTTCAAGTGTAGGCGAAGAAGGAAGTCGTGAAAGGTGGTCGGCCACTACGTTTTCACATCCTTTTTTGTCCCTTATGACAAGGTCAAATTCTTGTAGCAAAAGGATCCAACGTATTAGCCTCGATTTAGCATCCTTCTTCGCAAAAAGGTGGCGAAGAGCGGAATGATCCGTGTACACAATGACTGGAGAGCCGATTAAATAAGGCCGGAATTTTTCAAGTGCAAACACAACTGCTAAAAATTCTTTTTCCGTTGTTGTGTAGTTTAGTTGGGCCTCATTTAGTGTTCGGCTAGCGTAATAAATCACATGCGGCATCTTATGAGTGTGCTGTCCAAGAACAGCACCAATGGCAAAGTCTGATGCGTCGCACATGATTTCAAAAGGGTGCGTCCAGTCTGGAGATGAAAGAATGGGCGCAGAAATGAGAGAGTGTTTCAAAGACTCGAACGCTCCCATGCAAGTTGAGTCAAAATCAAATGTTGTGTCCTTGGCCAATAAGAGAGTCAAGGGTCTAGCAATCTTGCTAAAATCCTTGATGAACCGTCTATAAAAACCAGCGTGGCCAAGAAAAGCTCGGATGTCTTTGACGCATTTAGGAGGAGGAAGATTGGAAATGACTTCAATTTTGGCTCTATCAACCTCTATGCCGTTTTGCGAGATGACATGTCCTAAGACAATGCCTTCTCGTACCATAAAGTGGCACTTCTCCCAATTCAACGTTAGGTTCTTATCCCTACAGCGGGTAAGAACTGCGTCAAGATGTCGTAAACACTCATTGAAGGAGTCACCAAAAATGGAGAAATCATCCATAAAGAGCTCCAAAAACTTTTCAACCATGTCTGAAAAGATCCCCATCATACACCGCTGAAATGTAGCGGGTGCATTTCATAACCCAAAGGGCATGCGAGGATAAGCAAAAGTGCCAAAGGGACAAGTAAAGGTGGTCTTGTCTTGATCCTCTTTGGCTATGGGGACTTGGTTATAGCCGGAATAGCCATCTAAAAAGCAGTAGAACTCGTGCCCAGCCAATCATTCTAGCATTTGGTCAATGAAAGGTAAAGGAAAGTGGTCCTTTCTTGTCGCGGCATTGAGTTTTCTATAGTCGATGCAAACTCGCCACCCAGTTTGGGTGCGAGTAGGAATTAACTCATTTGCCTCATTGGTAATGACCGTGATGCCCAATTTCTTTGGCACAACATAAATGGGGCTAACCCATTGGCTATCCGAGATAGGGTAAATGATACCACTATCAAGACATTTACCAATCTCCTTCTTAACAGCCTCTTTCATAATGAGGTTGAGGCGTCTCTGTGGATCCCTTGCCGGCTTGGCATCATCCATCAAGTGTATATGATGTTCGACTATGAGGGGACTAATCCCCTTGATGTCCACCATAGACTAGCCAAAAACTTGCCGGTTATTATATAAGACCATTAAAAGGGCCTTCTCTTGCTCGAGAGCTAGAGAGGCTGATATGATAACGGGTAAGGTCTCATTGTCACCTAGATAAGCATATTTAAGGTGCGACAGCAAAAGCTTTAGTTCGAGTTTGGGAGGTGAAACAATAGATGGTAACAATGGAGTAACTGTTTCAAACTCGAAGGATTCCATCAAAGGTTCAAATCGAGTGTACACAACCGAGTCGGATGGTTCAACTAACTCACCCGAAAAAGCAAAAGACTCAAACTCGGGTGGAGAGTCTTCAAGATCGTCTACAAAGGTGAAACACTCATAATCGTTGTCCGCCGTGAAAGATGTGTCGGATTCTAGGAGGAACGCACTAGTGGCGTCAACATTGCTGTGATCAAACATAAAATTTTCAAACTCACAGTCCTCCTCCGAGATCTTATTGATCGAGCAAATATCAAGTACGCTAGAATTAGGCTCGGAAGGCTGACTTCCCAACTTGAAAATGTTGAGTTCAATTGTCATATTGCCAAAAGATAGATTCATTGAACCGTTACGACAATTGATCACCGCGTTAGAAGTCGCAAGGAATGGCCGACCAAGTATCACCGAAATTTGATTCCGGGGGTTAGCGACAGGTTGTGTATCCATAACAATAAATTCAACGGGGAAAATGGAATCCCCTACTCTAATTAACACATCCTCCAACTCTTCCCTAGGATGGGTGATTGATCGGTCGGCCATTTGGAGAGTACAATGAGTGGGCTTAAGCTCTCCAACGCCTAATTGCTCGTACATCGAATAAGGTAGCAAATTGACACTAGCACCAAGATCTAATAGTGCTCTATTGATGTTCTTGTCCCCAATTGTGATCGAAATAGTAGGACAACCGGGGTCCTTGTGCTTTGGGGGTAAAGAATTGACAAGAGCATCACTAACAGCACTAGCCACAAAAACTTTCTTTGGTACTTGTGACTTCCTCTTTTTTGTGCATAAGTCCTTTAAGATTTTTGCATATGAAGGAACTTGTTGGATTGCATCCAAAAGAGGGATATTTATGCTAATTTGTTTGAACAACTCTACAATCTTCTCCATCTGTGGAGTTGGTTTATTGAATCTCAACCGATTTGGAAAAGGAACATTTTGAAAGGTTATTGAGTCCAATTTTTGCGGATCAGATTGTTGAGTTGGAACGGAACCCCGTGTAGATGTGTTCGTGTTGTGAGAAGTGGGTCCGTTCGAGCTAGAAGAAGTAGAGCCGTGTGAAGGACGGAGAATAGGCTCTAATGAAGAAGAAGAAGAAGAAGGTGAAGAAGATGAAGAAGGACCACCGGCAGGGGTGTCATGGTTAATACCCATATTATTTTGCAACACTTTTCCGGATCTCAACGTGGTCACATCATTTACGTTATGATTCTGCTGTTCATATGCAACATGTGCGTGACCGGGATTTGGCAATGGTTGAGACGGAAGCTTTCCTTTTTCGCGCTCTTTCAACGCAGCATTGAGTTGTGCAATTTGTGCCTCAATAGATTTGATGCTTTGATCGTGTGAGGTACTATTTTGCACCAAAGATTGAATAGAAGTCTCTATCCTAGCTGTGGACTGTGTAGATTGCTTAAGGAATGCTTCGAGACTTCTTTCGAGCGAGCTAACAGCATTTTGAGGTGGAACAAAATTGTTGGGGACAAAATTGTTCATTTGATTAGGGTAAGGTTGCTGTTGGAGAGGTTGCTGAAATTGAGTTTGTGGAGGTGCTTGTTGTTGTGGAGGAGGAGCCCTTTGAAAATTTTTGCTTCCTTGGGATTGTTGATTTTGGTTCCAAGCAAAATTTGGGTGACTCTTCCAACCCGGATTGTATGTCGAAGAGTATGGATTATTTCTTTGTCGTTGCCGAAAAGCAGCATTGACTTGATCTTGTCCTTGAGTAGATGCAGTGTAAGGGCACTCTTCGGTGAGATGTGATAGATCCGAACAACAAGCACAAACAGTTCGTGGAGGCACAAAAGGGGCAGGAGAAGGCGATGAGATTTTGGTCTCAATCGCTTCTAGCTTTTTTGTAAGAGCGGCCATCTCGGCCTTCATAGCAATCGACATTTCTAATTGATGTATATCTGCCCTAGGTTGACCACTAGAAGAAGATGATGATGTGGTCTTGGTGCTCTCCCACTGAATTGTTTGTTCGCTAAGGTCCTCAAGAAACTGCCATGCTTCGTCACTAGATTTGGTTAGAAAGTGACCTTGACAAATGGTTTCTAGCAACTGCTTCGTTGCCGGGTTCAATCCTTCGTATAATGTTTGGCAAAGTTTCCAACTTTCGATCCCATGATGAGGGCATTGAACAAGTAGGTCTTTGAATCTATCAAAACACTTCCAAAATGGTTCAGAAGGAAGCTGAGAAAATTGTATAATCTCGTTACGGATTCTAGCAGTTTTGAGATGAGGATAGAACTTTTTACGAAAGGCTTTCACAAACTCGTCCCAGTTTCTAATTGAATGTGATGCTGTGCTGTATAGCCACTTCTCGGCTAAGTCACATAAGGTGAAATGAATGACCCTTAGCCTTATAGCGTCATCACTTAATTGGGTAGTTTTCATCATGGTGCAAAAATTTTGGAATTTGTTCATAAAGATATATGCATCTTCGGATTCCAAACCATGAAACTTGGGCAGCATATTGATGAAGTGGGGTTTGATCTCGAAATTGTCCCCATTAGCCGGTGGGAGGGAAAGACAAGTCGGAAGGGCGGTGCGGACGGGGTAGAAAAGATCCTGGAGCGCGACTCGTGCGGGTGCTTCAAAAGGCGGGTGATTCGGGTTATTCGCACCTAACGGAGGTGGAATCATTCCCGTCGGTAAGGTATTGTTAGGATTGTATCCCGACATACCTTCGGAAGAATAATGTGAAGGTGAAAGTGAAGGTGTGGAAAGGATTTCGACTTCGGAGTCGAAAGGTTCGTCGGTCGGTACCAACGAAACACGGACTAATCGGGCGCAGGGTCCCTAGTCCAACCGGACATACACTAAAGGGTAGTGTAGTCAAAAAGACAGAATGTTGAGGTAAGAGAACGTCAATGAGAAGACGTGGTGTAAGTGAGTGCAGAGATTTCTTTAGCGACAAGTTGCAAGTTTTGAAAAGATTTTTCCCTTTTTTTTTATGTGAGCTTTTGCAAAGAGATTTTTGAAAAGAGACTTGTGACACAAATGCAATTAACCACAGATGCACAATCAGGCCTAGATCTAGGGTCACCTAGGTCAGCTAGAAAGCTCCTAACTGTTCCAAAGGGCTAGAGATAGGGCCTCAAATCGCCTCTTCACCGCCAATTGCGGCCAGGTAAGTGCCAGGTAAGTGGGAGGCTCCCCGCTACAAGTAGCGGTCCTAATTAAGTAACCACTTTCCTTGACACACTTGCCTAGGCACCGCAAAATCAGGTTAGGATAAACGGCTGATGCCTATAACTAGTCCTCTGTCCTATTGAGCTCGAAGTCCTTAGGGCTGAGTCTAGTATTTTTTTAATTAAGAGGGGTCAATGCAAATGCTTTAAGTGTTTTCTGGGGTCCAGGGAAGGGTGATGAAATCCACACCCAATCTGATTTGGTCAAAAGCCCCTTAAAGTCAGATTAAAATATGCAAAGTAGTAAATCACTTGCAATCAATTTACTTTTAAGCACGGCGCAAAGAATCCTGCAGAGAATCAATTATTGGATGGGGGAAGAAGATTTTTAGCGCAAAGAATCCTGCAGAAGATTTGACAGAAGATATATGGGGGTTTGTAGAGGGGAGAATTAGGAAACAAACGGAGCAAATTTCACGCAGAGAAGAGGACAGAGGACCGCGGTTTCGCGGTGTAGAGCGCATCAGGGCCGCGGTTTCGCGGTTATGCTGTGGGATCAGGGCTCCGAATTTGGTATACTGTTCTTCTGTTCCAAAATCCTCCTGTTTTGATGTATCTTTTTCTTTTTCGCCTTATGTGTTGTTTCAGATCCGTCAATCCTGCAAAGATTCACAAAGAAAACCCTTCAAACAATAAAAGATGATAGAATTTTTATATTTTCAAATTTTCAAATTTTTATGATTTTTTTTATAATTTATATTAACTAGAAATTACAAAAAGGAAATTTTACGCCATCCCCGGCAACGGCGCCATTAGATTTAAAGAGATTTTATTACCAAAAATAATTTACCGCAATCAAGAACGGCGTCGCATTAAGCTAACTGGTGAATACGGGTCGATCCACAAGGATGTTGTAATTTTCCTAAATGTTCTTACGAGCTAATTCCAAATGGTGTTTGGTCTTTTAATTAGATCTAAAAACAAAGTTGTGTTATACTAGGATTAGAAACTTGCTAGGGTTAGGTTTAGGTAAAGTTTGGTAAACAAAAATCTACACCACTTTTCAATGCCTTAATTTAGATTTCACATTAGGGGTTATGGTAAATTTTACTAAAGAGGATTAGGATGATTGGGAAGATGTTTCTTCCTCTAGATTCTTGCCCTTCCTTTCTTAACCTTTACCCTAACCTCTATGGAAAACTCACAACTCCGGTCTTTAATACTACGGATCACCGTTACCTCGAAGATAGAGTGCCGTAGGGAGCGGAAGATGAAAGTATGCATGGAGTCCTAATGTTCATAATAGATTGGCAAAGAAAAGAGATGAGAGATCCTCACCTCTCAAACCCTTCCCTATTCCTAACCCTAACAAGCGAGGAAACTACTCACTCATCGAGGGATTTACGAAAGACATGATTTTTATTTAAAGTTTTGATTAAAGAGATGAAACATCTACGGCAAGTTAATAAAAATTCTAAACTATATTAAACTAGGGCAAGAAAAGAATTTACCTAGGGCGGAATTTAAAATTAAAGCTAGGGCAGAAAAATATCCTACTTACGATTGATGCACTCCAATCTTCAAAGAAAACAGAATTTTATTGATGAATAGAGGCATGAGAAAATACAATGACTTGGGTTCTATTTATAGGACATAAAAACCCTAGGTTTACATTTTATTCGCACGTCTGCAATTACAAATTTGCCCTTAGGTTAACTTTCCAGAGCCGCCACAACATTTTGGTAAAAAATACTCCGAGTACGGGCACAAGATGGCCACGAAACCGCGGCAATGGTAGGCTTGGGCCGCGGTTCCGCGGCCCATTGATGAGTTCATCTTGTAATTTTCTGTGGGCTTGTTTATGGCTTTCTGGGCTTCTATATTCTTTTGAACTTTTTTCAATTGGGCTTCTACGTTGGTTCCAGATCTCCAGTGAACAATTTGTAATGGACTTGTAACCGTTCGCTTTGTACTCTTGGACCTTACGTTGCCTTATACTGATCTTTTGTGGAGGCTTGATTAAGATCCTTCTATTTGCTGGTCAAAGTCCATTTTTTGTGTCGTCTTTTGTCTTTTTCATTGTTTGCGCTCCAAGAACCTGTAACCTGTACTATGTAGCAGACATGGGTCAAAAATACCTGTTTTTTTTGTAAAATGCATAAGAATGGGGAATATAAAATGCAATATTATGATATGAACAGGGGTGGAAAACGTTAGACCCCTAATACCTGACAAGTCATACCGATGTGGCTGACTATCCGAGAATCTACTGATCTAACTATCAGTAATTCTCAATTCTCCCTGGCCAGGGACTTATAGTGTTGGCTAACCGAATACAGCACGACATCGACTCTCTATACCGGGAGAGGCGAATCCCCAACAATCGCTCACTGCCTCCATGTGGCTTGGGACTTTACCCAACGAAAACCTATTTGCACGACTCGGTAGAGCCGTGGTAGGGTAGTAATCTATGCATAGTAGCAACTCACATGAGACAAATGACGACTTCAGGTCGACAGACTATCTGTACTCATGTCACCTAAGAACTGCTATCTGACGATAGGTATAATGCCATCTAGCATGTTCTCGGCGAGTCCGTCCAGTGTACTCATCCCTAGTGAGCACCTGTATACAATCTTAGATGCATCACACCAATGGCTGCGGAACCAACCATCTCCCCTCGTCAGGGTCTCGAAATTTATACACTAGTCTACTCTGGAGTATCATGCCCAGTCTCGATACTCCCACGACTAGGGACATTTAAGGATGTGCTTATCAACTACCCAGCTCCCACAAGTATAATTGCCATCATAACGCTGGTAGTCAAGCAAGGATCCTAAGGGCTTTATCAACATGTATAAGCTAAATGAAATAACAATTAAAACATATCACATGTTAAGATAAAGGCAAACCAAATAGCATACTATCATATTGAGTAAGATTGTCCTATACATACATATCCCTAGCATCCTATACAATGAATCCCTCTAAGGCATACATATCCAACAGTAACTTATGCAGAGGTCTCCTGGGTGCAAAAGTCTTCATAGAAGAGGCTCCTCCTGTCATCTGTGTCGCAGGGCGTTTGATTCCTGCCATTTGGGGCTTACCGTTCTTCTTGACCACAGCTTTGTAACGACGTGCTGCCTTCAGAGCGAGTTCATAAGTTGGGTAGTCGCCTGTGACTAATGCCGTCTGAATCTCCGGGTCTAAGCCCTGTTGGAATCATCTAGCCCGAATCTCATCGGTCGGGATCAATTGTGTCGCGAACCTGATAAGATGTTGATGTTAGGATAGAGATGTGTTTTACGGAATAGAATTTGATACGAATTCTTTACCTGCTAAGAATGATGAATTCGGCATCATATTCATCCACCGATTTTACCTATATAGAGCCTTGTTGTAGGTGGATGAACTGTTGCTCCATCTCAAATCGAGCAGTCTCGGGGAAGAACTTCGCATCGAACATATCGCGGAACGTATTCCACTCTATGGGTTGTGTGAGACAGCTTTCTTCATCCTTCCACCAGAATCTTGCATTGTCGGTGGGCTGGAGCTTGGCTACATGAACCCAAGCTATGTCTGGTATCTGTGCTGTGGCCAGGTCGTCCTCTGTACTCTGGGCCCATTCATCAGCCTCAAGAGGACTCTCTTTCCCAGAAAAATTCCTGGGATGCCACGCACGGAATTGCTTTACTCCAGGTGCTTCGGCTTTCGGGCGATTCATGAGAATAGCAGTCTGCTGCTGATGGCCATCCAGAAGACTTTTGATAGCTTCTAAGAGCACCGTCTGTTTGTTGAGCGGAGCAGCAATGGTAGGGGGAGGTGGTAAGGTAGGTAGCGGGGTGTTGCCATTGACGTTGGTACTGGTGTTGTTGAGAGAATCCATCACCTTGATAGAAAGGAAAGGTTAGGAGATTCAAAAAATTTGAAATGTAAAAAATGTATAGTTACTGATTCTTATAATTCTTATAATATATTGCTTAAGACTTCATACAGAACAGATCGGCATGGACCGCCAACAAAACCTGTCATGCCCCGCTTTCTAATAGACGGAAACGGTGACGTGGCAAGCCCACAATGTATTTACTATGAAATAAATACGTTAAGCGTAATTAAGCAATATATAAATGAATAAGAATGACAAGAGTAATAAAATAAACAGCAACTTTATTTACATTCAACTTTACATACAACTGTTTGAAAATAAAAAGGTACAATGAACAAAGCAATGTTTAAACAATGGCATACAAGAAGTAAGTACAAAAACAACTAGTAGTCTGGCTGAGTTGTAAGCTGGTCCAAGTCCTCCTGGTTCGGCTCTATCTGCTCAAAGTCCGGTCCACCTGACGAACATTCTAAGGAAAGAAAATAGAGAGGAATGTCGTCAGCGAACTAGCGCTCGGTAAGTCTCAAATAAATAAGAGAGAATAGTATATTATGTGAATAGGAACTACTTGAACAAATGACGAGTGAAATTGTATATGATCATCTCCAGGTATATGATAGTTATTTTAACGTGGTTATTTGTAATTTGATAAAAAAAAAAGGTATTCATGTATACGATAGGAGTCCATCTTACCCCATGGACTATGGTGACATATAGTACAAGGTCCCGTCATAACCCAAGGGACAATGGCACGTGAATTCATGTAGGTGTCTTTTAAAGTGACCTCTCGTGCCACGATATACGTTCCGTACCAATCTACCCCATTATCCCCGCGTAATGTATTGTATAGATTAAGATTTTAATTCTTGGCCGAAACCATGGATATAAAATGTTCAGGTTCATGTTCAGAATGTAATCATGTGTTCAAGTAGTCATGTTGAGTTCATGTCAAGTTATAACCATGATTCAGTCAAGTATATAAGTTTGAGTTTGATATTGATTTCGAGTGTTCATATTCATGATCAAGTATTCAAGTTCATGTTTAATTTTTGATTCAGGTTTGAGTTTGGGCTCAGATTGAGTCAGACACTTGTGAATGGATTTTGCTCTTGAATTCTTAGGTTCGGGAGTAATCGACAACTGCTGCACATGGACGGCAGAATTTGTGTCTTTTTCCAAGAAAATTTCCATTGATAACTCTGTTAAGTTGTCTAACCTAAATAGGCAAGCACTCACTTTCTCCGGCTCCCTAGGGCTCAAGAGAATTGATCCCGCTTAAACCTATATTAACTAGAGTCCTTAAAATATTGTTTTGTATATCTCGAAGGGTTTTATGAAAATATTTTAATATAGTTTAAAATAAACCTCGAGGGTGATTTGTATTATTTAAGGTTTTCTTGAGCATGTATTTTAAGTATTGGGGTATAATTAGTCTAAAATATTGCACATTTGAATGAACATTTTCCCTATATTGTTAAGTACTAAAAGGTGTTAATTGTAAATATGGAATATATGAGGGTTTATTTGTAAAAAGATAATTATCATATGTTTCTACATTTTAATTAACATAATTAGAGGAAATATATGCATATGATATTTAAATGAAAAATTAGTAATTAAAATATGCATATCATATCAAATATTTCTAATCAATATTCTTAAAATTTAAAATCATATAAAATGGTTAGAATAATATCTCAAAATAATACCAAATACTACTAACACTATGACTTGAAATATTGTGCAGATATTAGCTCAGGTCTGGAATCCAAAAGAGATCCGAGATGTTAGAATCAAATTTGCCGAAATATTGAAGCAAGTCATAAGATTTAGCAACGGCAGAGAATCGGAGTAAGATTTGCAGAATATAGACATCGAAGAGATCTCCAAATGTCAACAGAAGAGAGCATAAAATATCACAAGTCCTGCTGCTACTATGATGCCGCGGTTGGGCGGCCAAACCTGCGAATATGGGCGGATCCACGGCTTGTTTATAGCCGTACGATGTGAAATTTTGTGCGATGGATCATCACTGAAGAGATCAAGAGATCCACGATCCGAGTGATCATTAGCTAGTCATCTACTTCCAACAAGATAGAGATCTAGAGCGACTATGGTTCTTATACTCTACTTTAAAAGGATTTGTAAATGATATAATTGATCAATAAAGGTAGATTTTTTAGATTTAATTCTCTTTGCATTTATTTTATGCACTTACTTTTCTGCAACTTAATCATGATTTCATTCTTCGACCTCACTTCTAATCTAACCATGAGTGAGTAATTCCTAGCTTGCTAGGGTTCGTAGGATAAAGGTAGAACAATGGATGAGAAAATCATTTAACTTCTTTTAAACATTTTAAAGTTTATAAATTTTAGCAAAACAAATGTTAACCTTCTTATCGGGCGCACTGTCAATTTATTGATAGTCTCGACCACGAATGTAGATTGGTTAAACACTTGTTTTACTAAAGGCTAGACATGAATAGAGATCAATAAAAGGACAACGGTTAAGAGTGGGAACCATATTCCCTCCAAAAACCCTAATCTACATTCATCACTATCGATCTAGTATTAAACTATTAAAAGATAAAATGAGTCATTTTTAATTAGTCATCCATTACTATTAAGTCCTATAAACCCTACAAGCCTTTTTTCTATAAATTTTACATCCGTATTAAAAATAGATCTACAGCCAATCATCCATCTTTTTATCAACTCATCTAAAGCAAGAAAAGGGTTCACGTTTCCCTGCGAACGACCCGTACTCATCGCGGCTAGCTATTAGCGACACCATCCTGATTGCGGTATTTACAAAACACTTTTAAATGATCAATCAAATGGCGCCGTTGCCGGAGAAACGATTGTAATTTTTTCTTACTATTCGGGTTGAATTCTAATAAAATCCAGCGAACATAACTTAAAAAAGAACCAAAACCACATCTTGTGTGTCTAACAATTATTGTGCGTGTTTTGCAAGGGAATCTAGAGGAACTGAAGCGAGGAAATAGAGATTCAAAGACTTTCATCATAGACCAGAGGAGCATAGGGGTGCACTGAAGAAAAATTAGCAGAAGAACACACCAGATTGTGGCGGAACCGCGGCGGAAACAAGGGTTTGGTGGCGGAACCGCGTCTCCTTAATGGATTTGGGCCCCCAAAATCTTCAAGTGATTTTTTAATATCTTTCTCTCTCCTCTAAGATCCAATAATCTGATTTTTCCTGCAAGATTCTTTGCAAATATTGCCGCTCAAAAATCTTTTTGCATGTTTTGTTATCGGTTTGTTTTTGCATATCTAAAACGGACATTAAGGGCAATAACCTAAATCAAGATTAGGTGGGGATTTCATCACCATTCCTGGGGGCCCAACAAATCACAAAATGAGCATACTCTCACCCTACATTAATAAAAAATTATCTAGACCAAGTCTGTAAGGACCGTCGTGCTCAATTAGGATAGAGGAGGGTCGTGGGTAATCTATCGCTTATCCGCATTTCTCTTGTGGTGTCTAGGCAAAAGTGACTAAGGAATGGTTACTTAATTAGACCCGCTATTTTGGTGATTCGTATAGCGGATACCTCCTACTTACCTGGCCACAAGAGTGATAAAGAGGTGATAGAGAATTGATCCTGCAACTTGTCCTTTGGAAGTCTAGGAGCGGTTTAGTGACTTGACCTAGGTAACCATAGTTCTAGGGTTTGATTGTGCATTTTGTGATTTGTTGAGTCAAGCCTCATGTACGACATTTTTTCAAAACAAACGTCCATAATATCATTCTCACACACGCTGCCACGTGCGCTAAACCCGCTTAGTGCATGATCGGCTGGACACCGGATTCTAGTGCCCGTCTTGTCCGCGTTTTTGCTATCGACTCCGAAGTCGGTACTTCTTCAACTTCTATTTCTCCTCTACCAACAACACCTTCCGAGATGGACGGTTCTCCATCGGGATTTCATGATACCACCCTGCCACCACCCGTAGGTGCACAGAATCCACCACGTATCTCTCTTCAAGAAAGATGTTACCCTGTACGCGGGCCTCTTCCTACTTGTCTGTCTCTTCCACCAGCCAATGGGGATAATTTCGAAATTAAACCCCACTTCATCAACTTGTTTCCTAAATTTCATAGGCTTGAATCCGAAGACGCATACGTTTTCATAACCAAATTCGAAAACGTATGTGCAATGATCAGCACAACCCAACTTTAAGGGGATACTATGCGATTACGTCTTCTTCCTTTTACCCTGTGCGATCTAGTAGAAAAATGGCTTTATAGCACTGCCGCACATTCTATCGCCAAATGGGATGAATTCGTTATAGCATTCCTTAGAAATTTTATCATAATCACAAAACCGCCCGTGTTCGAAGCGAGATTAATCAGTTTACCCAACTTCCCAATGAACCATTTTGGAAATTCTTTGAACGGTTTAAAGATCTTCTTGTCCAATGCCCTCATCACGGAATTGATAGATGGCAACTTTGCCGAATTATATATGAAGGTATTAATCCAGCCATGAAACAAATGCTTGAAACCATTTGTCAATGTCATTTCACGTCTAAAGACGATGGCGAAGTTGGCAATTTCTGGAAGATCTCGCCGAAAAAACCTTATAATGGGAGATCACTAAACCAACACCATCTTCATCTAGGGCAAGTATCTATCAGCTCGATGTTTCCATCGCAGTAAAAGAAGAAATGGCCGCAATACAAAAGAAACTCGAAGCTACAGAAAAAAAATTCTCGTCAGCCTCCCTAAACCAAGTTACGCTCCCCAAAACCGTGTGTGGTTACTGTTCTGACCAATCACATTTAATGAAAGAATGTCCTTTGAATCCTCCGATTCAAGGTCAAGAAAAAACTAATGCTACTTTTCAGCAACGACCTAGAAACGATCCTTATTCTTCCGCAAACAATTAGGGATGGAGGAATCACCCTAATTTCGCTTGGAACTAAAACCGGTCTCAAAATCAAAATCAGTTCCCAAGACAAAATAACTACCAAAGGATTTCTCCCCAGCAACAGCAGCCACCACAACAAAGTCAGCACCCTTTTCAACCGCAATCTTTTTAAAATCCGACCAACAACTTTGCACCTTATAATAATTCTTTCCTAACAACTGGTACCGATAAAACCTCTGCACTTGAACGAAACTTTAAAACGTTTATTAAACAATCCGCACAAACGACGGTTAATTTAACGTCTTCTATTTGTTAGGAATATGTATGCCCCAGAGGCCATTATTGTATGATATAGTGGATGCTTGGACATATATATAGAGGACTTTCTTGCTCGACATGATAGTATGCTATCTGGTTGTCTTTATCATAACATGTAAACTGGTATTATTATATTGTCTATCTCTTACATGTTGATAAAGCCCTTAGGATATATACTTGACTACCAGGACTATGATGCAGATCATACTAGTAGGACCAGGGTGGTCCATAAGTACATAATTTAACAATTCCTAGTCGAGGGGATATCGAGACAGGGCATCGATATTCCAGAGTAGACTAGTGTGTACGTTTCTTGACACTGTATGGGGCGATGGTTGATACCACAACCATTGGTGTGTGACATCAAAGATTGTACACAGGTGCTCATTAGAGAATGGGTATACAGAACAGGACTCGTCAAGAACTCTTAGTTGGTACTATACCTATCGTCAAATAGCAGTTCTCTGGTGACACTGGTACAAGTTAGTCTGTAGACCCGAAATCGTCATAGATTTTTGTGTGGATCCCACTGTGCTTTAATTTCCTCCCTACCACGGCTTAAAGAAGTCATGCAAACAGGTGGATTTTGGGAACAGTCCCGAGTCACATGTAGGAAACGAGCGATAGGAAGGGTTTCGTCTCTCCCGGTATTGGGAGTTGATGTTGCGCTATGCTCGATTGGCTATAACTGGAAGTCCCTGGCCAGAGCTGCTGATGAGATTTACTGGTAAGAGTTACCAGTTGTTTATCGAACCGTTATTGTTGGGGCCAAAATTTGCACCCTAGTTGATCAGGTCAAAGTCAGGGTCAACCCCAAGTAAGCGGGCCCAAGCCCAAGCAAGTGGGCCCATGCCCAAGTCGAGCCCCGCGGCTAGTCTTCCGCCATACCAAAATAAAAATCATGTAACAAATAATTTTGATGTAATTTTTTATGCATGAATGTATGCAAAATGAGCATAAAGAAATTTTTTTGTAAAGTCCTTGGCTTATGTGCAAAAAGAAATGGCACATGAGCCATGGGATGGGCAAAATGCCATTTTGTAAAGCCCAAGGGGCTATATGTAAATGTGTAAGCCTATATAAGACAACATGATGAAAATATCTAATGGAATTTTTTTCCTCTCAAAAAAGGTTAGGGTTTTTGTGCCTCCTTCTCCTTCCTCAAGGTTTTAAACCTTCTCCTTTCTTTTGAATTAAATCAAGAGTTTTACTCTTCCTTTTCCAAAACTAAATAGTTTTTCACCACAAAACCCACAATGGGGAACTCAGATCTCCCATCAGATCCCAAAAATAAGAGATTTTTAAAATCCCATACTTCTTATTCTTCAAGATCCAGCCGACAGAAGAGGAGGAAGGAGACCCATCTCCAAAATCCCACTTTGGGGACGATCCAGGGCTCAAGGGAGAAGCCCTTTCATCTGCTCCAAAAATACCTTAGGAGTTTAACTCCTCAAAATATATAGACAAAATAATAAGTATTTCTTTTTGGGAGTACAACTCCCAGTATGGGGACCA
The DNA here is from genome assembly GCA_030015575.1 of Agapanthus africanus. NCBI lineage: Eukaryota > Viridiplantae > Streptophyta > Magnoliopsida > Asparagales > Amaryllidaceae > Agapanthus > Agapanthus africanus. The sequence continues at coordinate 397,122,897 of CM057339.1, forward strand.
ACTCCCTTTTTGCGCCCAAGCATCCAAAACGCTAGCGCCCTTGCGCTCAAAGCGCTACCTCCCAAAGCGCTAGCACCCGAGTGCTCACGTGCCTGGCACGTGAGGCGCTAGCGCCCTGGCGCTCAAAGCGCTAACGCCTGAGTGCCCACGTGCCTGGCACGTGAGGCGCTAGAGCCCAAAGAGCTAGCGCCCGAGCGCCCACGTGCCTGGCACGTGAGGAGCCAGCGCCCAAAGCGCTAGCGCCCACGTGCCTGGCACGTGAGGCGCCGGCACCCTTACGCCCAAAACGCTAGCGCCGGAGCGCCCGCATGCCTGGAACATGAGGCGCCAGCGCCCAAAGCTCTCACGTCCTTACGCTCAAAGCGCTAGCACCCGAGCGTCCATGTGCCTGGCACGTGAGGCGCTAGCGCCTTAGCACCCAAAGCGCTGGCGCTTTTTCCTACGCATCCTTTGGATGCCCTTTCCCTTTTTTATATATATGTATACACACACACGCGCACACACACACACATACTCCACATTAAAAACACCTCCCCCATTAGAAAAAATTTCTAACGGGGCACTGCCCCGCACCCCCGCAAGGGGGATGCTAGCCCCCTTGACCCCCAGCCCGCTATCCGGGTAGCGGGAACCCCCGTAAAAACTCTGCGGGTCCCCCGATATATCCAAAACCCCTTTCAAAACACAACACACGCACACTGCACATTGATTTCTCTTGACCAGTTTAACCTGTTAATCGGAGGTTCTCTCGCTCTAAAGGCGAGGGGTAATTAACGGCAGCTTAGTCCGCGGCTGCCGGAGATTCGGATCCCCACAATCAATAAACCCCAGCCTACCCTAGGCTGGGTGAATCTATAATGCGCCTGACAAGCGCGCGCGTATTCCCATCTCAATGGGGTGACGAAAAACACCCTACAGGCATGAACCATACATCGGCATGACTTATCAAGTTACTGGGGTCTGACGTTACCACCCCTAGACTCGATATGCGACATATTCGACGAAGAGACCGGACTATACGATAAGTGTTACATATAGGCTTCATGAGATTTTGGACAGGCTTACTTGTTGATCTTCTAATCGCTTAATACTTGGGTAGCCGTTACGTCCAGCTGGTACCGCTGACGGCTTGTGGGTGACTGATGTGATCATCACCTTCTTCTGGGGTATTGAAGAGTCTTTAGAGTCCCACACAGAAGTTTCCTAGTTCAAGCGAAACGAAGTAGGGTACATATGCTGATATGTGTGTGAGAACTGATTAAATACGAGTATGTGATACCGTATTCTAGTCTGGCAGTTATTTGTTATCGGTTAGGTTATATGTGATATAACCGGATTATCGAGTCAAGTGTTGATTTGATAATTTGATATACAGATAAATGATATTAATAGGTTATATGTGATATAACCAGATTATTGCATCAAGTGGTGATTTAATAATATGATATATATTTATATTTGATATAATTATATATTAACTAATATTATTGCTCACTAATCTTTTTCTTTATATATATATTAATATATATATTTGATATATATATAAATATATTATGAAGCAAGGTTGTATTTATATTTTAACAAAATAGAAATGAAGTGGAAAATGAGGAGAATGGGATGAAGCTTGGCTTTTATATTTCTCTATAATTCTTGACTTACTATTGAAGCATGGAGCTATATTTTTATTGATGAAAATTGGATGCTTCAATGAGTGAGATATTATTGAGAACCATTTCTTATTCTCATTACAAGACTTGTGTTTTTCTTGAGTTGAGCTCATATACTCTCTAGCTCTCTCCCTTTTCCTCACCTCCACCTTCAAGCTCTAAACACTCATATGTGATGTGAACCATAGAGCTTGAGATCCTTAGTGAGCAAATAGAACCCTACTTCACCATCCTGAACTAGATCAACACTTTGGCTTAGGGTGTTATTTTCACTAAAGAGTTTAATGAAGAGATAGCTTGGATTAGAGAGGCTTTGGGTGGATCATCTTCGGCATGAAGGTCATCGAAGGAAGCTTGATCCAACTTCAAGTGGAGCTTACTGGAGTTGCGTAGACTACTACACGGAGCTTATGAAGAGAAGGGCATGGTCTACAAAGGTTGTAGTCATCCATCTCTTAGTATAGTTTGTTAATCTAGCTTAAACCCTAATCATCTAGTTTAAAGATCTTGGTTAGTGTTAATTAGCACCCCAAATTTTTAAAAATGGCATACTTGATGCTACTAAAACCCAGTGGTGGAGCTAACATACACTTTCATGGTATCAGAGATACTAGGCATTGGATGTCGACCTATGGGGAGTTCTCACTATGTGACAGTGTGGCGAAGTATAGGCTCTTACCCCCAAGGTGTCCCGAGACCGGAAGGTGTTCCGACGGATTGTAGTCCTCGTGAGAGGGCATGCGTAAAAAGTAGTTGCTGAGGGACCTGTTAGCACCACGGTGACTCCATTGGATGGGGTGGCTACCTGACTTTCATGGTATTAGAGCCAAAACTAGAAGATTAAACGATATTATCTAGATCACGAATACAAAACAACCCCGAAACTGTAACCCGTAAAACCAACTTTCTGTCGAATTTTAAAAGGCCTCTAAAAATTTTTTAAACATGTATAGAATGTTATATATGATATAACTAGAACACTGAACAAAAATGAGACCCTAATTCAAACAGTGACTCGGCGAGAATGGGATTTTGGCCGGCCTCACCGGCCCATCTTGCTCCTTTTTGTCTCGAATTTGTTTGGTGTTCTGTAGACTTGGTTTTGGGGTTTCAGGTTATGTTTGATTGGCCCAGTTTGCATGTGATGTTAACAATTCTGTTGGGGCTAATACGGAGTGTTTCGTGGTTGTTATTTTAACGTTGCTTCGAGTTCAAGTTTGATATGTGATACAGTAGTTGGGGTCCATATTAAATTAGTTTTATGAAAACTGGTTTGTTTGTAAATCTACCATGTTAGTCTCTATTGATCGATTTCCATGAAGTTTCGATTCGGATCGAAACTCCGTCGCAATCGCGTATTGTACGCAATCACCAAGTCGGGAATCTTGTTGAATTATCCGACTTCTCATTGAAAAGTGTTTTCGATTCGAGACTAAAATGCGGGGTTTATATAGTTAGGCATGAAATTCGGAATATGAGATATTCCGGGTTTATGATGTCTATGGAAATGCGGATTCTAATTATTGTAGTTTTTCATTTCTTTTCTGCGACCGTAAGTGTAATATGTAGGGTATCCCAAATCTCGTTGTTATATGTCAACGACATTCGGGATACACGTATTTACTTACGTTGATGATATGTGATATTATGTGTTGCTGTGATATGTTTTATTGGATCGTCATGATTGAATAGCCGGGGGTTTTATGTGAGATGAGAGTTTTACAATTTTTATTCATGTAAAATTTGTATGTAATATTGTTTTTTTGGGACACTTCCGGATTGAGGATGATGTCACCATTGATGTATATTATTTACTTTTCCGCATTAGGATAGACCCAAGGAGGGGAGCACAAGTGACTGGGTTCTATACTCCAGTGGGAGACCATCTCGAGGAGTCGAGACCGGGTCTCCTAACTCTAGAATTAGCAGGGTTGCTTGCCGCTCTCAATAGGGGTCTAGGGATGTGGGTTTGGCTATTCATCACGGCCGTGGAATCCGTGTTTTTCATTACTGGCTGAATTTAAAATACGGACCTTCTAGTATCCAATATTTCATATGTTTACTTCTGCTGCTATGTTCTGTGATGTTGATCATATAACTGCGTGAGACGAATGATATATTATATATATGATATATAATAAATGTTGCTTATATTTTGCACCCGCGCTAGTCCAGTACTCGCTGTGCCGTTAGTTAAGTAACCTAACGGTGCATGACGGGGTCCCATGGCGAATGCAGATGGCATAAGCGTACGTTCTATTTTCGTTTCTTTTTTCTGTGATGTTTAGGGAAACATAAATGATAGGACTTCATTAATGAAATTAATGAAAAGAAAAGAAACCTAAAGATGTTGTAGAATCGAAATTTTAAAAAGGTAGATCTAGCTCTTGCATTGCATAGTGGTATTCCTTGATGAATATCCAGCACCTCATTCGATGAGGAAAGAGCCAAGATCCCTTCACCGGGAGTGACCTCTTTAGCAAAACTTGCAAATGCTACAACCCACTCGGTTTTGTTTTTGATAGCTTCTCTAGTTCTTACTTTTCATAGTGGTATTCCTTGATGAATATCCAGCACCTCATTCGATGAGGAAAGAGCCGAGATCCCTTTAGCGGGAGTGGCCTCTTTAGCAAAACTAGCAAAAGCCTCAAAAACACTCCTTTTCAAAATCACTAGATTCTACAACGATATCAAGTTCATTATGTTAAAGGTTTTCTTAAAAACCAGCCGTAGCCCTCCGTCATTTCAGATAAGTACTATTTAGTATTCGTGCTGCATTTGTTGGCCCCCGTCAAGACGTAGTGTGCGGTAGTTAATTAGTGCTTATCAACCGCATGTGATGCGATTGGATTAGGGTAGTCGTACGGCCTTGTTGACCTCCGTCAAGGGTCGTGCGGGTGGGTTTAATTCAATCACGAAATGAACGGGTTGAACTTGACTAGCGACCTATGGTTTGTTGGCCACCATGAAGGTCATAGGATGCTAAGGATAAAAACAATTATCGGGAATTTCAAGTGTTGAAATTTGCAATGAGATTGCATACCTTCTATATGATAGTTGGATCCTGATACCTACTGTGAGTAAGAGTTACTCCTGTGAGAGTTTTGCACTTTACAATTAGCTAATCAAGTAGGTATTTAGAAAGGTGTCAACGTGGTTGTGCCTCTAGGGAAACGAGGATTATTTTAATTAGGACCGTGCAAAAGCATGGGGAACCTCCCTCAGATTACCGACACTGGCCTTGCTGACTGGTTAGCGAACTTGTAGAATGTAATTAATCCCAGCTTACCTTTTATGGTTTGAAGGAAGATTTGATAAAAACAGTAAAAGCCATCCTGATTAGATAAGATAATAACCAATCTAATCTTGCAAAGAGCGCACGCTAATGCGTTTCCTTCTCTCTCTCTCCAGGTAGTGATCAATGACACGCCTTCATCAAGATAATAATATGGATGTATTGACCGAACCCGCTTATTATACTGGGCTGGGTTCCGCTCTATTTTATGACTATCATAAGTTTGAGCAAGAAATAGGGGAATACCCGGATTCCCATGCCACCCGAACGAAGAAGGAGTATACTGATGCATCTTCTTTAGGTGTGTTCATAACCGAGAACTGTTTCTCAGTTTGCTCTATGTCATGGGTATTGGATATCGGATCAGGATCCCACGTATGTAATTTTTTACATGGGCTAAAGAAAGGTAGAGAACTAGGGAAAGGTGATAAATCTCTAACTGTAGGGAATGGTGCAATTGTTGCAGCCAAAGCAATTAGCGAATATCACATAGTGTTACCAACTGGTAATACATTGATTCTGAACGACTGTTACTATGTACCAAAGATGATGTGTAGCATTATATCAGTTTCTTTGCTAACTAAAGAAAGATATAATTTCACATTAAAGGATAATGTTATGAACATTTTTCTAAATCAAGTGTTGATTGGGTTTTGTACGTTATGTAATGGTATATACATTCTAAATCAAATGACAGTTCTAAACGTACAGAACACACACAAGAGGAATAGTTCAGAAATAAATGAAGCTTACTTGTGGCATTATAGACTAAGTCATATCAATGCGACAAGACTAGCTAAATTACATAAAGATGGATATTTGAATCCGTTCGAATTTACATCTTATGAAACTTGCGAGTCATGTCTCAAAGATAAAATGACAAAAACTCTGTTTACTGGACATGGAGAGAGAGCTACTAAACTCTTAGGATTGATACATAGTGATGTATGCGGTCATATGTCTACACATACCAGGAATGGTTTCTCCTACTTTATTACATTCATCGATGATCTATCAAGATTCGGACATGTGTTCTTGTTGAAAAACAAGTCTGAAGCTTTTGAGAAATTCAAGGAATATAAGAACGAAGTAGAGAACCAAACGGGTAAAAGTATTAAAATTCTTCGATCTGATCGGAAAGGAGAATACTTGAGCACGGAATTCTGAGACTACTTAATAGAGAATGGGATTCTCTCTCAGCTTACTCCTCCGTATACACCACAGCACAACAGTGTATCGGAGCGGAGAAATCAAACCCTATTAGATATGGTGCGCTCTATGATGAGTAATGTTGAGTTACCTATTTCTTTTTTGGGTTATGCACTTGAGACAGCTGCATACCTATTGAATAGGGTTCCGACCAAATCAGTGCCTACCACTCTATATGAGATATGGGAGGAAAGAGACCATGTCTTAATTTCATTAAGATATGAGGTTGTCCGGCTTATGTTAAAAAGTAAAATCCGGACAAGCTCGAGGCAAGGTCAGTTCTGTGCGAGTTTGTAGGATATCCTAAGCATTCTCAAGGGCATATCTTCTACCATACTGAGGAACAAAAGGTGTTTGTAGCTCAACATGCCACCTTTTTAGAAAAGAAATTTCTTGTAAAAGAAATTAGTAGTAATGAGGTAGAACTGGAAGAAGTTCCAGCTACACAAACTATAACTAGAAATTTGGTAGAACCAGAGGATTCAATAGTCCCCGACGAACCCCAGCCACTATGCAGATCTAGTAGGGTTCCTCATCCACCTAAGAGATACTACGGTTTTCTCGTAGACGGTGGGACCGAGGATTGCATTATGGAAGATGATGACCTAACTAGTTTCGAGCAGGCCATCATAAGTAGAGACTCTGTTAAATAGCTGGATGCTATGTGATCTGAGATGGAATCCTTGTACACGAACAAAGTATGGACTTTGGAAGTTACTCCTGAAGGGGTAAAACCCATCGGGAGCAAGTGGATCTTCAAGAAGAAAATTGGTGTAGATGGAAAAGTTGAGACTTTCAAAGCTAGACTTGTAGCAAAAGGCTTTCGTCAACGACCCGGTGTCGATTATGATGAGACCTTTTCTCTTGTTGCCATGCTAAAGTCCATCAGGATCCTACTTGCCATTGATGCATACCATGACTACGAAATCTGACAGATGGACGTCAAGACCGCTTTTATAAATGGTGATTTAGAAGAGAGCGTGTATATGACACAGCCAGAGGGCTTCATAGACAGTGGGAGCAGCGAAAGCGTATGCAAGCTGCTCAAATCCATCTACGGATTAAAGCAGGCGTCGCAGAGCTGGAACATCTGTTTTGATGAAGCTGTCAAAGAGTTTGACTTCATCACAAATGTAGATGAACCGTGTATATATAAGAAGGTTGTAGAGAGTAAGGTTATCTTCCTTGTATTGTACATGAATGGCATACTCTTTATAGGAAACGATGTTCCTGTGCTACATTCGGTCAAGCTCTTCTTATCACTTAAGTTCTCCATGAAAGATCTTGGTGATGCCTCCTACATTCTAGGAATTAAGATCTATAAAGATAGATCTAAACGGATGTTGGGATTGTCCCAATCCAGGTATATAGACACCATACCAAAGAGATTTAGTATGTAAGATTCCAAGCATGGTAATTTACCTGCTTGTTCAGGAATCACTCTCTCCAAAGAGACGTCTCCTAAGACTGATTTGGAGAGGGCTCGCATGCAAGAGATACCCTATGCTTCGGCAGTCGGGTCTATCATGTATGCGATGTTATGTACCAGACTAGATGTGGTTTACTTACTAGGTGTAGTGAGTAGGTATCAATCAGATCCTGGAGAGCACTGGACAGCTGTGAAGAACATTCTTAAGTACTTGAGAATGACTAAAGAGATGTTATTGGTGTATGGTAACGGTGAACTCCAGGTAGAGTCCTTTACCGATTCGAGCTTCCAGAGTGATAAGGACGACAGTAAGTCGGTCTCGGGTTTTGTCTTTATCTTCAACGTTATGTTGGAAGAGTTCCAAGCAAGATACCGTAGCAAACTCAACGATGGAGGCTGAATACATCACTGCCAACGATGCTGCCAAAGAGGCTGTCTGGATAAAGAAGTTCATTGCTGAACTTGGTGTAGTTCCATCCATTGAGTATCCAATACCTGTGTATTGTGATAACAATGGAGTTGTGGTTTTAGCCAAGGAACCCCGGTACCATCAGCAATCCAGACATATTCTCAGGCGGTATCACCTGATCAGGGAAATAGTAGATCGCCGGGAGATCGAGGTCAGGAGAGTTGACACGAAGGACAACGTAACGGATCCACTCACGAAGGTACTCCCCCAGACGCAGTTTGAGTGACTTTTTAAGATGTTGGGTATGAGATACTACAACACATGGCCTCAGGGCAATTGGAAGATTGTTAGGAATATGTATGCCTTAAAGGCCATTATTGTATGACATAGTGGATGATTGGACATATATAGAGGACTTTCTTGCTCGACATGATAGTATACTATCTGGTTGCCTTTATCTTAACATGTAGACTAGTATTATTATACTGTCTATCTCTTACATATTGATAAAGCCCTTAGGATATGTACTTGACTATCAGGACTATGATGCAGATCATACTAGTGGGGCCAGGGAGGTCCACAAGTACATCCTTTAACAGTTCCTAGTCGAGGGGATATCGAGACAGGTCATCGATATTCCAAAGTAGACTAGTGTGTATGTTTCTTGACCCTGTATGGGACGATGGTTGATCCCACGACCATTGGTGTGTGACATCAAAGATTGTGCACAGGTGCTCATTAGAGAATGGGTACACCGAACAGGACTCACCGAGAACTCCTAGTTGGTACTATACCTATCGTCAGACAGCAGTTTTCTGGTGACACTGGTACAAGTTAGTCTGTAGACCCGAAATTGTCATAGATTCTTGTGTGGATCCCACTGTGCTTTGATTTCCTCCCTACCACGGCTCAAAGAAGTCGTGCAAACAGGTGGATTTTGGGTATAGTCCCGAGTCACATGGAAGCAATGAGCGATAGGAGGGGTTTCGTCTCTCCCGGTATTGGGAGTTGATGTTGCACTATGCTCGATTGGCTATAACTGAAAATCCCTGGCCAGGGCTGTTGATGAGATTTACTGGTAAGAGTTACCAGTAGCTTCTCGAACCGTTATGAGCCATACATCGGCATGACTTATCAAGTTACTGGGGTCTGACGTTACCATCCCTAGACTTGATATGCGACATATCAGACGAAGGGATCGGACTGTACGCTAAGTGTTACTTATAGGCTTCATGAGGTTTTGGACAAGCTTGCTTGTTTATCTTCTAATCGCTCAATACCCGGGTAGCCGTTACGTCCAGCTAGTACCGCTGACGGCTTGTGGGTGACTGATGTGATCATCACCTACTGCTGGCGTATTGATGAGACTTTAGAGTCCCACACAGAAGTTTCCTAGTTCAAGAGAAACGAAGTAGGGCACATATGCTGATATGTGCGGGGGCCTGATTAAATACGAGTATGTGATACCGTATTCTAATATGGCAGTTATTTGTTATCGGTTAGGTTATATGTGATATAACCGGATTATTGAATCAAGTGTTGATTTGATAATGTGATATACAAATAAATGATATTAGTAGGTTATATGTGATATAACCGGATTATTGAATCAAGTGTTGATTTAATAATATGATATATATTTATATTTGATATAATTATATATTAACTAATATTATTTCTCACTAATCTTTTTCTTTATATATATATTTGATATATATATATATATATATATATATATATATATATATATATATATATATATTATGAAGCATAGTTGGATTTCTATTTTAAGAAAATAGAAATGAGGTGGAAAATGAGGAGCATGGGATGAAGCATGTCTTTTATATTTCTTTATTACTCTTGACTTACTATTGAAGTATGGTGCTATATTTTTATTAATGAAAATTGGATGCTTCAATGAGTGAGATATTATTGAGAGCCATTCTTCATTCTCATTACAAGACTTGTGTTTTTCTTGAGTGGATCTCATATGCTCTCTAGCTCTCTCCCTTTTCCTCACCTCCACCTTCAAGCTCTAAACCCTCACATGTGATGTGAACCATAGAGCTTGAGATCCTTAGTAAGCAAATAGAACCCCTACTTCACCATCCTAAAGTAGATCAGCACTTTGGCTTAGAGTGTTATCTTCACTATAGAGTTTAGTGAAGAGATAGCTTGGATTAGAGAGGCTTCGGGTGGATCATCTTCGGCACGAAGATCATTGGAGGAAGCTCGATCCAACTTCAAGTGGAGCTTAGTGGAGTCGCGTGGACTACTACACGGAGCTTGTGAAGAGAAGGATACGGTCTAAAAAGGTTGTAGCCATCCATCTCTTAATATAGTCTGTTATATCTAGCTTAAACCCTAATCATCTAGTTTAAAGATCTTGGTTAGTGTTAATTAGCACCCCAAGTTTTTAAAAATGTCATGCTTAATGCTACTAAAATCCAGTGGTGGTGCTAACATACACTTTCACTATCCAAACGTTAGTGCAACACACTGCTTTCCATGGTGAAAGCATAAAATCAATAGAAGTACAACTTGCATGGTTAAATGCCGTGATGAGTGAGAGAGAAAGGGAAAATTCCATCTCAACCTCTACCAAATCCCGGCCACTCACAAAGCGCAAATCTCATCCTTCAAAATCATAATGTGAGTGTCGTAACCACATTGAGATCGGGAAGAGTGATAAATAACTAAGTGGGTGAACAAGTTAAAGTTGATGACATTAATGAAACCCTGGCTACTACTTCTACTCCTATTTCGTCTAGTCCAACATCTTCTTCCGAGCCTATTCTTCGTTTTCCACTAAGCTCGAACCTTCAGCCCACTTCCTTGAATGAATTACCATCTAAGATCCTCTCAAATCAAATTTTGGGATCCATTCTATCCCCACAAACTTCTCCACAAATGTTGGACCAAACCCTTATTGATAAAGCTCATTTTCCAAACAGGTTAAGGGCCAACAGACCAAGTCCCCAAATGGAGACGATTGTAGAAATTTTAAACCAAGTTAACATAAATATTCCTCTCCTAGATGCTATCAAACAAGTTCTATCATATACGAAAATTTTAAAGGACTTGTGCACTAGGAAAAGGAAAATTCAAGTACCTAAAAAAGTTTTCTTAGCGAGTAATATGAGCAATTCTCTTACCCAATTGGTGCCCACGAAACGTAAGGACCCCGGTTGTCCTACAATATCTATCATTATTGGGGGTAAAAATATCAATCATGCTCTACTCGATTTAGGTTCTGGTGTTAACTTGCTTTCGTATTCTTTCTATGAGAAATTAGGTATAGGAGAGTTGAAACCTGTGCACTACACTCTCCAGATGACCGATCGATCTATCATCCAACCTAGGGATGAGCTAGATGACGTGTTAATCAAGGTCGGGGAATTTATATTCCCTGTGGACTTTATAGTTATAGATACACAGCCTGTGGCGAACTTACGGAACCAAATCCCGGTGATTCTATGTTGACCTTTTCTAACAACTTCTAACGCGATAATCAATTGTCGTAACGGTTCAATGAACCTATCCTTTAGGAAGATGACAATTGAACTTAACATCTACAAGTTAGGAAGTCAACCCTGCGAACCTTATGCTCATGTTTGTTCTGTTGAAAAGATAGATTCCGACAGTTGCGAATTTGAGGAGCTTCACGATACTGATCTGGACTCCACTAGTGCGTTATTGTTGGATCCTGCTATTTATTATACAAATGAGGACCCTTTTATCGACAAGTCCACACCCACATCTGAATCCTTTGACTTGTTGAATAACTTAGTCGAGCTATCTGAGTCAACATATAACACTAAATATGAAGCTTCTATGGAATCTGAGTATCATACCTTTCTTTCTGATGAGATTATCATTCGGAATATCAATGAAAACTTTGAAGACATTTTTGCCGAAGAACTCTCATTCCTAGAAGATATGGGAGTTGTGATGAATCAACCCCCACCCAAAGAAATTGAACCGCCACCCCTTCTTCTTATCAAGAATGAGAATGCAAATAGTCCACCATCACTATTTCGTCTCTACCAACCGAGACGTAAACCCATTCTATTACACCTTTTATCTTCTCCCCACTTCTTTACGTCTATAGGTGACATGATCTTCTACCAACCTTGTGTTATATGGATAAAATATTTGAATGGTTGGTGTTCACTTTTGGTCTTTGTAAAGGTTTATATAGACCAATAATTTTAACACCCCCCTCTCTCTTTAGGATTTTAAATGCTTAATAATGTTGCACTCAAGTTTGGGGGGGAGAATAATATTTTGTCTATTGGACGGAAATTTTTTTTACATAATTGTGAGCCAAAAATAATTTTAGAGGAGGATTTCACTGTCATTAATTCTTGTCCCTTTTACTAACTTTTCCTTCTAAGTCTTCAGGTTTTGAGCTTAAAAGATGATATCAGTGAGGACACTGCTGCAAATAGGTTAGGGAGAGGTTTGTGCTTATTCACGCATCATTTTGCATTATACTAAATATAAGCACAAAATTTTTATTGATAATGAAAATTAGAAAGTGAAAAATACATATGAAAGATAGGAAGAGATTTAAGAAAAGAAAGAAAATTAGATGTTTTAAAATGAAGCTAATAATAAGTAGTCATGAGCTGTTGTCCAAAGGTTAGTAAGATGAAGGAAATTACTAATCTAAGGATAGAAATAAGTCTGAAAAATAGTCCATATTCTTAATACCAAACATCTGAACGTTGATACCATACTATACGCATTTGCACACGTCTTGAAACTTGGGATAGTAGAGGATAACTTGAAATGCTCTTGTCTAAAAGCCTTAGTATGAAGGGAAAAAAGTATATAAATCAAAAAAATATAAATGACATATAAAATATAAATGGTGAAGAAAAATGAACACTGGTTTTGTAATTACTTAAGGCAGCATAAAAAAATATAACGATGGTGCCTTATCACCCAGTGCCTTAGACCAACTAGTTTGGGAGTCACTGCTAAGATTTAGGTGTTGCAAGACTAGGATATTGCTAATTATGCCAAAATAAGTGAGCACGTTTGGTAATCGGTTGGTTAGTACCTCAAGAAGTATTAGCGGTCGCATGAAGAATGTGTAAGCAATTCCATCTGAAAATATTCATCGACTAAAAAGTACTAAGGAAGATGGACAAGAGTATGATAACTTGAATTGAATTCTCTAAGTGTATGGATGTCTTTCACACATACGTAGGGGTATATGATCGCTATTTTGAAGAAAGGTAGGGAGGAAGACTAAAGGCGGTGTTTTATTGAGAGATGATGTGATTTCTAATATCTTTTCAAGACAATCAAGATAGGGCTCATGACAACTAAAAAGCTAGTATAGTTTGAAATTCTTCTTTTCAAGTTCTTTCTTTTATATGTTCTTATCATTGTATGTAACTTTCATCGTCTTCCTTTTATTATTGGATTTTATGGGTGTAAACCGCTGAAAACCCTAAGGATACAACACACCTCCTACTTGGGACACCTAGTGGTTTAACGACTTGTTGCACGTGCTCAGTGCAATCGTGATTTCCTACAAAGGTGTTCTAGGTTTTCTTTTTTCTTCTTTTTCTCTCTTTAATAACTAGTTTGCTCGGGACGATCAAAATTAAGTTTGGGGGTATTTGATTAGTCTAAAATATTACACATTTGAATGAACATTTTCCCTACTATTGTTAAGTACTAAAAGGTGTTAATTATAAATATAGAACATATGAGAGTTTATTTGTAAAAAGATAATTATCATATGTTTCTACATTTTAGTTAACATAATTAGGGAAAATATATGCATATGTTATTTAAATGAAAAATTAGTAATTAAAATATGCATATCATATCAAATATTTCTAATCAATATTCTTAAGATTTAATATCATATAAAATGGTTAGGATAATATCTCAAAATAATACAAAATACTACTAACACTATGACTTGAGATATTGTGCAGATATTAGCTCAGGTCTGGAATCCAAAAGAGATCTGAGATGTCAGAATCAAATCTGCCGAAATATTGAAGCAAGTCATAAGATCTACCAATGGCAGAGACTCAGAGTAAGATTTGCAGAATATAGATATCGAAGAGATCTCCAAATGTCAACAGAAGAGAGCATAAAAAATCACAAGTCCTGATGCTGCTATGATGCCGCGGTTGGCCGGCCAAACCTGCAAATATGCGACGGATCCGCAGCTTGTATGTAACCGTACGATGTGAAATTTTGTGCGATGGATCTTAACAGCATATATTCATATAGGGCAACTAAGGTTTCTAATTTTTGTGACTATATAAGGAACCAAGAGCTTCACATTAAAGATCATCACCGAAGAGATCAAGAGGTACAAGCGATCAACGCGTCCGAGTGATCATCAGCTAGTCATCTACTTCTAACAAGATAGAGATCTAGAGCAACTAGGGTTCTTGTACTCTACTTTAAAAGGATTTATAAATGATATAGTTGATTAATAAAGGTAGATTTTTTTTTAGCTTTAATTCTCTTTGCTTTTATTTTCTGCGTTTACTTTTCTGCATCTTAATCATGATTTCATTCTTCAACCTCTCTTCTAATCTAACCATGAGTGTGTAATTCCTATCTTGCTAGGGTTCGTAGGATAAGGGTAGAACAATGAATGAGAAAATCATTTAATTTCTTTTAAACATTTTAAAGTTTATAAACATTAGCAAAACAAATGTTAACCTTCTTATCGGACGCGCTGACAATTTATTGATAGTCTCGACCACAAATGTAGATTGGTTAAATACTTGTTTTGGTAAAAACTAGACATGGATAGAGATCAATGAAAGGACAAGGGTTAAGTGGGAACCCTATTCCCTCCAAAAACTCTAATCTACATTCATCACTATCGATATAGTTTTAAACTATTAAAAGATAAAAGAGGTCATTTTGAATTAGTCATCCATTACTACTAAGTCATATGAACCCTATAAGCCTTTTCTTTATAAATTTTACATCCGTATTAAAAATAGATCTACAACCAATCATCCATCTTTTTATCAACTCGTCTAAAGCAAGAAAAGGGTTCACGTTTCCCTGCAGATGACCCATACTCATCGTGGCTAGCTATTTACGAAACACTTTTAAACGATCAATCAGGGTATTTTAATGATAAATACTTAGCTTTTAAAAGATTATTGTATTTTATTGAAAACTAGTCCTTTTTGGTAACTTGATGATATTTTATTAATATTCTTTAATCTTTTAATTTTAGATAAATATAATTTCATAATACATTGAAAATATGGTTTTATAATTTTATATAATTTTTAAAATTATTTTTATTTATAAAAGTCGTATTTCTTAAAAACCGTATTTTATTTCCTTTCGAGATCGAATACTCCGAGAGGAGTTCTACATCTCTCTCTACTATACCAAGGATATGCGATAATCTACATCATCCATTAGCGGGTCCCCTAACGAGGATTGTAGAGGCATATTTGCCAAGGATTACAAAATACTGCTTTAAAAGAAACCCGGTTTTTAAAAAATATGGTATTTTATTGTAAAGGTTATTCTTTGAACCAAATATACATATAAATAGGCATCGTGCTATGAAACCATAGTATGCGTGTGGGGTTGATCGTTACCCCGTGATGTTTTTCGTAAAGGTATAGTTTAAGCAATTATCGAAAAGAGGTGATAATAAAGTTCAAGGTATTTTAATGAAAAGTTCGTTTTATGGTTGTTTCACATGAGAAATTTGGTTAAACTTGAATCTAAACATTGGTAATTAAAGTTACAAATAGAATGGTGAAATTAGATTGTCCAAGATATCAGGAATAACTCCACTTTATCGATATATGATTAGGAGATGAATTTCAACTAAAAGAAAGAGTGTTGGGAGGGACTTACAGTTTGAAAATATCAAGAAAGAGATTAGTAAGAAGAGAGAAGCTTCGTGGCATCGCGGGAGATCCGGAATCGGCTTCGATCTTCGACGGAACAAGCTTGGTCGCTAACTCTACTTGACTCCACTTGCACTTAGGAATTTTTTGAGAGAATTTTTGCTAGAATTTCAGAATGGTGAAGAGCTAACGCATGGGGTGGTATTTAAAGTGAAAAATTAGGGTTTGGGAATTAAAATTTTGGATTAAAAATATCACGACCCGAAGGCACGTGACTGACACTTGAATCATGTGGAAGTCTATAGGACCCCACCTAATTCAAGTAAGCCAAAATCCCAAAAATCTAAACCTTTTAGGGAAAATAGTGGAGGTGCAGTTTTGAAATACAGGTACACTGAAATCAAGTTTATTCTTTATATACATAAGTAATAGTATATGAAAACACCATATTAGTATTTAACTTGAAAACCTTTTTGTCATTCGAAATTTGGGCAGCACCTCCTTTGTAAATTTTAACCCGAAAATAATACACAACAATAATAGATATAGGCATCCCCAAGCGGGAGCTAACTCTTCGTCAATTGGCGGAAACAACCATGCAATGATATAAATATACATTGCCGAAGGCGAGGATCAAACACAGAAAAAAGTAAAGAAGATAAAGCATCATCAAGAAAACAAATACAATAATAAATACAAGAGCGTGACTCTAAGGCCGAAAGAATATACAACAGCATTTTCTAAGTCTACTAAATATACATAGTCTGGTTAATGGAATTTTTAACTATATACAACTGAATAAAATATATAAGTGCAATGGTGGTCACGATACAAGTGAACTCCACCTACCAAAGCAATTACCCGGAAGGAAGTGGTGCGCCAACATGCTGCAACGGAACCTGTGCGGTCAACCTGCAAGAAAACTGTGGTACAACGAGGGTGAGTTGCCAACTCGTGAGTAGAAAACATCACTGAGTAGAAATCGTATGAATGACAATCTCCTAGGTCATATGGTACAATAATAATATGTAATGACGTCGAGTAGTGGCAAGGGTAATAATATAAGTACCAGTAAAACAATACTAAAGTAATAATATCCAGGTCATAAGGTAATACCAAGTCATATGTAATGTATGTATGAGTGTAAATGTAGTATCAAGTACTCGTGTCCGTGCCACAAAGTGATAGCATATCATGTGAATCATGTATAAATGCATCATCCAATTTGTGTCCAGCAACGGCACACAAAATCATGATAAAACCTGAGTGCCCAGCATTGACACTCGAAAACATCATGAAATCCGTGTCCAACAGCGACACATAACATTAATATCTCGAGCTCCGTCAGTCCGGATTGGCCCATATCATCCTCCAGATATCCGTCGCGCCAAACTATCACCGGTCGGTAGTGCTTCCCTGCCGGGCTCAACGCCTCAATCTCTATATGGCCTTCTTGCCCCTAGGTACCGTACCGGGTTCACCATGTATCCGCATACGGTGTCTCCTCACTCTTTGTGGTGGGTAATCATATATCATATATGCTCAAGAACCGAGAAATCTCATGGTGGACGTCACACATCATATCAAGGAAAACCGCATTTTCTTTTAAAAGGAGCATAAGTTTTCAAATTCACATGCGGTTTCCCAAATACAGAAATCTCATGAAATACCAAAAATTCATAATCATGAGTCAATAATAAAACAATGAATATCGGCATAAAGCCCCTCAACAGTGCATAAACAGAATGAATATATGAATGCATGTGACATCTAAGTAAAGAATGCAATGTCTAAACTAGCATGTGGGATCATGAATGCTAAGAAATAATACTAGGCTACTATCTATCAGGTTAATCGAATGAAATGACGGTTCTCTAATGTGTACGTGGCATGGCAATTACCGATGATGATGTATGTGAGCCGGCAAGCAAGTGTGCGTGCAACATACGCATCATCGGTAATGGTGCATGTGTCCTAGCAGATGAGATCATAACAGCTAATGCAAAACATGTAAATATATGCAATGCAAATGGAATTCACATGAACAGATTAGAGAATAACAGTAAGCGCGACATTATGAAATACACACACACACACACACACACACACACACACACACACACACACACACATATATATATATATACGAGCCATACGGTTACCGTATTTAAAATAGTACGAATCCTTGTTTTTAGAAAAGTAGGGACTACGCTGTTTTCAAGAAAAGAGATATCAATTTGAAAATCCGTAGCATCCCTCGGTTGCTCTTTAAAAATACCTACGATTCGTTATTTTTGAAAATAGGTATGAATTTAAACCTATTCTAACATTTACTTAAATAATTAAGAAACTAAACTAAAAGGCTAAACTAAAACCGAGAAGAAAGTAAGTAGAATCTATACGTATCTGTAACACCCGAGCCCAATGCTACCAATTTCTGCTACCGTTTGAACGTAGTGTGACACTCATTTCATTTATCTTGCTTGATTGTTACTTATTGTAATTTTACCCCGTCAAATTCAATTCTGCATATAACATTTTTGGCATCTAAAATAAAATTAAAAATATTCATCTTGGCCTTCTTGACACCCCTAATACCGTTGTAGCGTCCGTGCGTCGTGTTCTCGTCCCGTTCAGTGAAACGGGCGAGTTTGGACGGCTACGTGCACGTACGTGTGTCCGTTTTTGGGGTATGCTTTTTGATCATAAAACACTTCATTTTAAGTTTTGGATCCCGCTTAAAATTCTATTATTTCAATTTCAAATTTTTGGACCCGACCCGGGCGTGATTTGGAAATGTTTTACTTTGCGCCAAAATCCCAAATTTTAATATATTTTAACCGTCGCATATTTTCCTTAACCTTATAATATATTACTGTTCACTTAAATCATTCTAAAATCTTTCTCAATTTTAATCTCTCAGCCAATCACAAACATTCGTTTTCCCGTGGGCCCCACTCTCGTATCTCTCTCTCGCCGTCTCTCTCTATCTCTCTCCTCTCTCTCTCCCCGTCTCTCTCTCCCTCTCTCCTTATATCTCTCTCTCTCCCCCCCGTCTCTCTCTCTTCCCGTCTCTCTCTCATCTCTCTCTCTCTCTCTTCTATATATATATTCCTACCTTCTTCCTCCTTTTCTTTTTGAACGATCGCAGAACCCACCATCGCGCAAACCCCCAGCCGCCTTGCCCTCGCCGCCGCAGCCCCAACGCCGACACCACCACCACCGGGCTCGTCGTCTCCTCGCCCTCAACCGAGCCTCCCTCTCCTCGCCACCTCCTCCTTCTTCTTTCGCGAGCCCTAGCCGCTTCACCCCGCTCCTGCACCTGCTACCGACGATCACCTCGTCGTCGCCTCCCGCCATCATCCTCGCCTCCTCGCCCTCTTCACTCTCCTTTCCTCCTTCATCAACCCCGGGCACCCGCACGCGCCTGCGCACCCCCGACCAGGCCAGCGCGCGCCCCTGCACGTCGTTGCACCGCCGTGAGTTGCCGCCGGTGACCCCGTCCTCGTGTCCCCGACCTCGCAAGCACACTCCTTGGTGAGTTTCACCTCCCCTCCTCTCTTCCTTTCTTCTTTTCTCTGTTAATATTTTTCTTGATCGGCTGTTTCTTTCGCTGTCGTCGTAGGCCACCGCCGGAGCTCCGTCGACGTGGTCGACCGTCACCACCCGTCCCACAGATCCTCGTAAGCATTCCCTTCTCCATACTCCTTCCCTTTCTTCTTTATTTTCTTTCTTTGCTTGTTGCAACTCTTGAGATTCGCTGTTTTTGTATCTCGCCGGATTCCAGCCGTGCCGGCGACGTGTCCCGACGTTCCAGCGAGGTACCCCGACCCGTGTGGTTCCACTATTCGTCGTTTGGGTTCATTCCGTGAACCGTGCGCCCTTCGCGAGTTTTCCCCGCCGACGTTTATCGTTCCATATTTCCCGGTTCGCGACCCATCGAGGCAAGTACCCCTTGCTACATGCTAAACAATATTTACTTATAATTAATGACACACTAAAACCCTCAATTTAACTTTGGTATTATAATTTCCCACTTTTTCATGTTCAATATTGTTAAATATCATTTATCTTTCAAAACTTGGAACCTACCTGTTGTAATTACTAACTTGGAACCTAATAATCACATTTATATGTTTTGATTACACTTTCACTGATGATGTAGCCTATGGCACCTTTTCTACCGTTTTACTTCATTCGGACTCTCGTATACATTTAACCTGCTTAAACTGTGATTTCATTCGTGGAACCTATATACACGTATAACATTGCATCTATGAAGTCTTAAACTTGTTAACTTGATTAAAAGGCTATAATTGTCTTACTGCATTCTTGAAAACATCTCTGTGACACAATTGATAATGGTATTGCTAATTGAATGAATCTGCCTATTGCTTAATTCATTGCTTATCTCATGTTGTTGATACCCATGCTTGATTATATAACTGATTGTGAGCACACCTGTGATATCGCTTGCTTCTTGACCTGTCTTGCTATCTACACATTGATTGACCCGACATGGTACCGTATACTGCTTGACTTGACATGATGTACCATGACCTGATCCATTACCTGATCTTGTGTCTAATGCCAACAAACCTGACATGTAGTCCTCATGGACCGTTCCTGTTGTCTATCCAGACAAACCTGTTTATCTGATCCTGTGTTGGCATTAGTTTCTTGATTTCGGGATACCTGACTTGACATACACATATAACTTGGGGGTATGGGGAAATCAAAGGTGAAACATGACTTGTAACTCGACAGTTCACTACCTGTTCTGGGTGTACACATTCCTGTTTTGTGCCTAGCGGCATGTCTCGGTTTCAGCCGAGAATATTGTGGCCGTGGTCCCGGGTATGTATGGGATACTATTGAGTTACATCGATGATTCATCAATTTGGTTTCAAAGGCTTTAGAATAGAGAACCTGATAGAACAGTTTAGTTTACTCACTGCACACTACCCTGTACTGCTCTGATTCATATTAGTGTTATCCTTGCTTTATTCATGTTTATATTTGCATTGCCTGTTTATTATGTTATTACTTGATGACTTGACGCGCTGACGTCTGGGTTTTGCATGGCCTAGATTCTCCTACTTTGCTGCAGACTGATTAGGAGTTTTACCGCTGTTAGACGAGCGGTGAGGTTCCTGTCGGTACGTAGTTTCACTCCAGGTGTTTCATTTATTGTATCTTTTGGCTTCCGCATATTGTTATCTCTTGACACTTTTACTCTGGCTTATGGACATGTACTAGATAGTTAGTTTACTTTCCTGTTCTTGATATCTCCACAGCCGTAATGTGACTGTGGAAGGATTTTTCCTATCCACAGGTAGCATGGTTGGCTATGTCACGTGCCCACTTTAGCGTACTTTGGGAAGCGGGGCGTGACAGTATCCGAGTCGATATATCTGGTAGTCGGCGATCCAACCTCATAGCATCACGTACGGTATAACACATCGTACGGCATCCTCAAAATCGAGGGTACGGGTCAAATGTCATATATATATCGCCATCCGTACGGTATCATCCAACATACTATATCATAATCACGGGTACGGATCTAAGGTCTTGTACATTCTATTATCATGTCAAGTCACATGTTATCGCATGTTATGTGTTTTTCGCCCAACGATCCTTTAATATATCAGATGATATACGAGGTCTCACCCGATCATATATAATAGCCATACGACATCATGTCCGATCATATCGACTCATATCCAATAACATATATTATCCTCATCTCACGTGTGTGTGTGTGTGTATGAACATACGGACGCACGCGCACACACATATACATATACACACATCTATATATACCGAGTGTGTGTGTATGTGTGCATGTGTGTAACAACATATAACCTAAGGTTCATGACTAAGGTAAATAACACTAGGGATAGATCTTCCTATAAGTACGCATAATCTAACATAAGGTCTCCTAGAAACCTTATTTGCTAATTGTCCATCTCGCATCTCTATATGAATATAATATATGCATAACATATTCTACGATTGCGGGGGTGTTATACGCCATCCACCCGACTTTTCCCGTAAATATACATTTACTCACCTTCGATCCTCGCTTGCCGAAGTCAATGATGCCTTGCTCTTCCTTATCGTCCCGAAGTCCACGTGAGGGTACCTACATATCAAAACGCATCGTATTGCATCAAAATCCTATTCGAAAACCGACACGACATGCAAAGTGCTCATAAGTTAGAACATATAGCCTACGCATGCAAAAACAACCAAATAACCCTCGTCGTTGACGTACAAACGTCCAACGACCAAATCCAAATTCAAATACCAAAAACCAAGTTTTAGAAATCGGAAAAACATTGCTAAAATCAACTCAAAATGCTCCCAGATTTTTGCTCAGGTATATTGGGACTAAACTAACAATACATGGGCTAGGTTATAAGGTGTGTGAGCTACAGACCAATACCCATAAAGTGGCTGACGAGAGGAGCTACATGACCCGGTGTCGCCGGCCCCCACTAGGAGTTTTTGTCTTGATCTTCTGTGGTGGTCTTCTAGTGGTCTAACTAGGTCAATATAGTTGCTTATTTTTCTTGAAAAGATCCCAAGTTGCTCCAGATTCCATTTAGTCATCAAAACACACAAAACCGACATCAGAAAATTCAAAGTCCGTGTATTGGTTCTAGTCTCTGGTTTTAGGCCAGTAAACATCACTAAGGTCTTGCAAACTCTAATTAAATCTCAATTACATTATCACAACTCCAATTATCCCCTAACCTCATCTTAGAAAATTCTAACATCACTAATCCACATTATATTAACTCTAAACTATACTAGGAGGGTAGGAACGCTAATTACTTAACTAAAGATGTAGGGATTATCTCATTTGGAAACTCAAAAAAAATTCTTGGGTTGCCCAAAGTCTTCAAAACCTTAACTTGATACCACCATGGTCTTTGTGAGGAGCTTGTGCACTTTTTTGTGAAGGGGGTATAAGGTTTTGTTTGAGTTTTGGTGGTGTTTTGTGGGGTGTAGAGAAGGTGAAGGATGGAGGAAGAAGAGAAGAAGGAAAAAGGAAGTGAAGAGAATGTGGGAAAAGAAGAAGCCATGGCTACTAGAACCTTCACTCTCTCTCTCTC
The DNA here is from genome assembly GCA_030015575.1 of Agapanthus africanus. Lineage (NCBI taxonomy): Eukaryota > Viridiplantae > Streptophyta > Magnoliopsida > Asparagales > Amaryllidaceae > Agapanthus > Agapanthus africanus. The sequence continues at coordinate 397,145,901 of CM057339.1, forward strand.
TCTCTTACCCATACCCCTTTGTCCACCCTCCCCCCACCCCTTTTCTTTTCTTTTTCTATTTATTTTAAAAACAAAAATACAAAACCATACATATATGCACAAATGAAGAATTAAAGCCATGTTTCAAAAAAATGTAACAAGTATTTGCAACATGTCATGTTGCATATCATATACATAAGCAAGATTAGTGCATAATTAGCGACATATTAATCAAGTTTAGTATTAAAATTGTATACAAATAATTATATAATAATTTATAAAATGTCCAAATCGACTAAACACTTTCAAAAACAATAATTTATATTAATTTTCCAAATATTTTCCAATCTATCGGTATATAATTATACCATATCCTTTAACCAATTTCTATACTTTTTATAATATCCATACAATTTATTATTTTAATTATTTAAATTCCGAAAATAATATTTTATTTTCCTGAAATGTTACAATCTTCCCCCTTAAATAAATTCGGTCCCCGAATTTAAATTTAAACCCTCAAATACTTAAACCATTCAGCAAAACCATAAAGTCGTCGGGGCTCCGAAATCACGAATATATAAGACATATGATAGCGCAATACATGCGCATGAAAACGAGTGCAAAAACTCAAAATCAAAACTCCAAGCGTCATGCAATCATCGGAGTTAATGCGAAAATACTAGTTTCCAAAATCCATTATTGAAGTCAAGCATAATATAATTAGAATTACAACATATGTATAGTACGATTCGCTGTGAAATCGTCAAAACACTGAAACAAGGTGCATGCAAAATCCCTTTTCAAATCGCCGTGCAATGCGGATATCACGGCACGAGTAGCAGACGTGCATTTATAAAGAAATAGCTATATATATATATATATATATATATATATATATATATATCCTTTGTTTAACATATACGTCCCACCTTTTGAAAATGATTTAGAAGGGTTTTCTTCGTAAAGTTTCATGTCATCATGGACACGTAGGAAAATATTGAGATTATAGCTCTTTTTGAAAATACCTTCTGTAAATATCGATGCATGCAAAAATACTCAGGTACTGTCCTCAGACTAGTCCTGCTCGGTCACTAAACTGTAGGATACGTAATAAAAACACGATGCTCAAACGAAATCAAGCTCAAATAGGACATATAAAAATGCCACGTGCATCCGGTGCGTACAGAAATAGAAATCAAGACAGGTGCCATGATTATGCACAGAAACAAAAACTCAAGTGCAACAGGTGTGCGCAAAAACATATGTCGAGTGCAACGGGTGTGCACGAAAACAATATCAGGTGCATCTAATGTGCATGAAGAATCTCGATTAACTGCAACAGGTGTGCGCAAACACATATGTCGAGTGCAACGGGTGTATACGACAACAAAATCTCATACCATGCGCCCAATATACGCGAAATCCAAATCAAGTGCGTTAGGTCCGCACAAAAAAAACATCTAGTGAAGTAAAGCGCACGAAAACGAACGTCAAGTGCAACGGTGCATGAAACATAATCTAGTGCAATAAATACATGAAAATTTAAATCAGGGGCACTAGGTGCCCGAAAACTCATAAATACCTCAAATGCGCATAAAAACAACACTAAGCGTGCCAAGGTGTATAAAATCATAAACGTTTGCAGCTGTGTGCATAAAATCCAAATCAATGCATTGCAAGCACATATGAGCTGTACTGAGTGCATAAGTCAAAATCAAATCGAGTGCACACAACCTGCATGAAATTAAATCGACGGTATTGAAATACACAAACTCATAAATATGTGCAGCCAAGACACAAAATCGATATCAAGTGCAATAGATATGCACAAATCATAAACCAATGTAACGGTGTATAAAATATAAATCAAGAGCAATAATTGTGCATCAATGTAAATATCCAGTAGGTGTGGCCATGGTGCACGAAAACAAATATCGAATATCAAAGTTGAAATCAACGTTATACGACTTACACCAAATCAAACTCAAGTATACCACGGTATATAAACTTGTAAACATGCACATCTGTGCGCACAAAACCACATCAAAGTACTGAAAGTGGTTGTAAACTGCACCGAATGCATAAATCAAAATCATGTGCACGAAATCAAAATCAAATATCTCGGAGTGTACGAAATCAAAATCAAGTGAAATAGGTATGCACAAAAACGAAAATCAGTACAACTGATACATAAAATACGAATCAAGTTCAACTGTGGTGCACATATGAAATATCAATCATAAAACGAATCTTCAAAATACCGAAATCCAAAACGACGGAAACGTGATATCCGAATCACCAAGCCGCAAATCAAAAATAACTGTCGTCGATGTGCCCCTCCTCCAATGTTGAAAGGTGCCGGTGTATCCAAGGCTGGCAGAGCAAGAATATCTATTTTCCTCCTGCCCACGGTCTGACGTTCTCTATCCTTAGAGCCTCGTTTCTCTCTGTGGATTACCAATTACATGACTCCCCGACTCAACAACCCGATTTTGGAGTAATGACGAAAATAGTTCCGTTCTGGCGCTTCTCTGAAAATCTCCTGACCAATTAACATGGTCACTTGTAACCTATTACGTCAATGATGGCAGTCTCTGGCCTCCTGAGTGTGCGCGATATAACCGATCCTGGGTCCAAGTCTTTATCATGAAGTACTCCGAGAAATCCTGTCAGGGTCTCTTCTCAATCTTATCTCTGCAGGACTGCCCGGAAGTTGACACTCTTTACTTAGTCTGTTTTATGTTCCGGGACAGCTGCATTTTTACCACGGCATTTCTTCTGGAAAGGTGTCCGTATTCAACGCCTCTGCGTGCGTATCAAGTCTTTGATGTCAACGGAGTGGAATGTCATCTCGTCAAGATCTCATACGAACCTCTTACTCCTCCTCCCTTCAATATGGACCAATTCGGAATCATCTCTTCATAGCTATGTGGAGTGCGCTCCAATTGGCTATAGTCATATCCAGAGACTCTTTTGAAGCTACAAACTCGGCATCTCTAATATCCTATAGAAGGCATCTGGCCAATTACGTCCTCGGAAACTAGTCGAAGTCATCGGAGGAATACGTTTCATTCGTCCGTTCTCGATCAACTCACAACACATCTGGGTGTGGTCCTTGTATCCGAAGCTGGTCAACTTACTGATCTTACATCGGAGCATCCAACGAACAACGTCCTTTCTTGATCGATTTACTCCAAATCTATGTAAGATCCTTCAAACTAGAATTCTTCAACTTAACTGAGCTTGCGTCGACGCATCAGATCAAACGAATCATCTCATTCACTCTATTCAAGATGGACTAGCTACCCTCTATCACATCTCCGTGTATAAACTCTTGCTGCATTAGCTTCAATGATCTGGGGGCGATATCTTATCAACTCAACAACAGTTGGCTCATCTGTCTGCATGGTAGACAATGCCTCAATCATGTGGAGTAGACGGTATCTTAATAGTCTTCACAATCTGGCTGGCCTCTAGCAATGGCCCGATCATCTGGTGCAGATCCGCGCGTTCGCGTCAACGAGAATCTTACTAAATCAATAAGTCAATGCGTTCGTGTGTCACCGGAATACATCCTGGTCAGTCCTCGTCCATGACGAGCTCGCTCTGACCGCATCTCTAGCCGCAGCTCTCTCTGCTCGTGTAGCCAAGGTTGTAAGTCTACGGTAGCACCCCGGTCGTCATTCTGACACCAAACGCGGAACAAAAACTTTTATAACTGGCGCTATCGCATACTATAACCCGGATCTTGCCATTAATGCTAAACTAACAAACTGTAAAGAGGTAGAAAGGCTATACCGATCGATCCGAGTCCTTCGGTCTTTAGCAATCATCCCACGCTCCTCGCTGCAACTCTGATCTCTTTGCTCCTCATCGAGGTGGCACCACATCTACGGATCTTTAAACGGGCTCCCGCCTCTATACCGAGGCAACTCGATCATCAAGTCTGCTAAAAGAGATGACCAAGATGAAGTAGAGAATGAGTAGAATACTTTGTCTCAAACACCCTAGGGTTCTCATCACATGAGAGGGTTAGGGTGGAGGTTAAAGAAGATGCTAAGGATTGGAAATGGTGAACTCAAGAAAATTAAGAGAGCAAAAGAAAACAAAGCATATAAACTTCTCTATTCTTTTTTTCTCATCCTTTTGTGAATAGATATATGAGGTTTATTTATCAAAGACCAAAGAAAATATCTAATGAAAAATATCTCCTCAAATATCCAAACCCAAAACAAAACACATTAATTCCTTAATCACTCACTAGATGACTCATTATATGAGTCATTAGTGAACATTCTAGAATTAATGTGTCATCCATAATGAGTCACCCTTTCCAAAATCCATTTAATCATTTAAACCAAAATGATTAACCAAAAGAAATGCATCTTCTAAAGTATTCTCGTAACGGATTATGAAAATACCCCTCACCTGTATATACATACCAGTATCCGTATTCCGACCGAATACGAATACTAGAGACTAAAATATTCCGACTCAATATAATACATGGATCTGGCTTAAACAAAAGCCCACCAGTATTATCTGTCCGAAATATGACACGTGCACAAGTGCACGTGCATTTTCGAACCCTGCCATAAAACCATACGGCCTCTATAACATTTCGCCCGAACTAGGGAAACTATCTGTGGGGGATTCTAAAGATTCTTCAGTACCCTGGCAGTGGGTTTAACCACAAGCACGTCAGCGGCAATAGCTGTGCGTAACAGCTACCTATGTACTGACCGAAAGGGAAGCCGATGAGCGAACTCATCCTGGAACCCTACCGAGCCTATCAGTGACAATATACATACAGTCCGGTCCGTTCGTCTATGAGTATCGCATATCGAGCCTATAGGCTGGTAACGTCAGACCCCCAATAGCGGTATAAGTCGTGTCGGAGTGTAGCCCAGAACACCTTGAGATACTACTGGAGTACCTACCAGTAAATCTCCTGCCTCGACCGAGGGCTATGTGTAATGGCTCTCCTAGACACAGCGCGATCTCACCCCCAATACCGGGAGAGACGAATCCCCTGCCAATCCACTCACTTGCCTCCATGTGGCTCGGGACTGTACCCAAAAAAAACCTGTTTGCACGACTCCTTTGAGTCGTGGTAGGGTAGAAATCAAAGCACAGTGGGAACTCACATGAGACAAATGACGACCTCAGGTCAATAAACTAACATGTACACATGTCACCAGGGAACTGCTATCTGACGCTAGGTATAAATACCAACTAGCAGGTTCCCGGCAAGTCCTGTCCGGTGTACTCATAACCCAATGAGCACCTGTATACATCTTAGGTGATTCAACTGACACCAGTGGCTTGTGAAACCGGCCACCGCCCCTCGTCGGGGTCTCGACTGTATACACTAGTCTACTCCGGAGTATCGATGCCCTGTCTTGAAACTCCCACGACTAGGGACCACTTTTAAGGATGTGCTTATGGACTACCCAACTCTCACGTATATGATCGCCATCATACTGTTGGTAGTCAAGCAAGATCCTAAGGGATCTATCAACGTGTAATAGTGATCAGTCACCTGAACGTGTACACGACTGATAAAGGCAAACCAGATAGCATACTATCATCTCGAGTAAGACTGTCCTACCGGTATAGGTCCTCCCTCAATCATTGCAATCACGTACCTGCGATCCAATAATTGACTTTGAGGGCACTACATCCAACAAAGGTAACAAAAACCACGATCCGATATCGATGAGGATAGATCATAGGAATGAATAGAATACGGTGCATAAGAAATGTACATCCTAAGGCTACTTAAGCGAAGTAGCGTATCGTAAGTATGCCACGGAACATACACACAGTACGTCAATCTACTTAAGTCACCTACTCCATCAACCAAGGTCAATCTACGCGACGAAAGTTCGGGTCTAATACCCCCTGAGTCAAGTCTAAGTTCCGTAAGGTCAGACCTAGGTTCCGAATATAAATATACGCCCGAGACTCCGCATAGTCAAATCTAGACTCGAACCAAGGTTAAAGCTAACACTTTGATACCAACTTTATCATGACCCGAAAGCACATGACTGGCACTTGAATCATGTGAAGTCTATAGGACCCTAACTACTTCAAGTAAGCTAAAAGCCCAGAAATCTAAACCTTTTAGGGAAAATAGTGGAGGTGCGGTTTTGAAATAAAAGTATACTGAAATCAAGTTTATTCTTTATATACATAAGTAATAGTATATGAAAACACCGTATTTTTATTTAACTTGAAAACCTTTTTGTCATTCGAAATTTGGGCAGCACCTCCTTTGTAAATTTTAACCTGAAAACAATACACAACAATAATAGATATAGGCATCCCCAAGCGGGAGCTAACTCTTCGCCAATTGGCGGAAACAACAACGCAATGATATAAATATACAATGCCGAAGGAGAGGATCAAACACAGAAAAAAGTAAAGAAGACAAAGCATCATCAAGAGAACAAATACAATAATAAATACATGAGCGTGACTCTAAGGCCAAAAGAATATACAACAGCGTTTTCTAAGTCTACTAAATATACGTAGTCTGGTTGATAAAGATTTTAACTAGACACAACTGAATAAAATATACAAGTGCAATGGTGGTCACGATGCAAGTGAACTCCACCTACCAAAGCAATCATCCGAAAGGAAGCGGTATGCCAGCAACCCGCAACGGAACCTGTGCGGTCAACTTGCAAGAAAACTGTGGCACAACGCGGGTGAGTTGCCAACTTGTGAGTAGAAAGCATCACTGAGTAAAAATCGTATGAATGACGGTCTCCTGGGTCATGTGGTACAATAATAATATGTAATGACGTCGAGCGGTAGCAAGGGTAATAATATAAGCACCGGTAAAACAATACCAAAGTAATAATATCCAGGTCATAAGGTAATACCATGTCATATAATGTATGTATGGGTGTAAATGTAATATCAAGTACTCGTGTTCGTGCCACAAAGTGATAGCATGTCATATGAATCATGTATAAATGTATCATCCAACGTGTTTCCAGCAATGACACACAAAATCATGATAAAACCTGAGTGCCCAGTATCGACACTCGAAAACATCATGAAATCCGTGTCCAACAGCGACACATAATACTCATATCTCGGGCTCCGTCAGTCCGGATCGGCCCATATCATCTGATCTTACGACTGTAGGGTTTTCTAGCATGGCAACAAGGTTTTGGGAGGTATCGTCCATACCAAATTCAAAAATTTATCGTTCTAGCTAACCCTAACTTAGAATCGTATACTAGAAATCCGACGAATATGCAAATGCAAACACTTTGCAAGTAAAGTGAGAAAGGAATACAACCTTTGTAGACTGGTCCTTTACTTCAATAGCTCCGTGTAGTAGTCCCTCCGCTGCGATCGTGAACTCTGGACTCTAGAGAGGCCCCCTTGAAGAAACGAACATTCTTGCTTCGAGGCCGAAGATGATCTACGTCGAGGAGACACTAACCCAAGCTATCTCTTCACTAATTACGGAATTAGTGAAGCAAACACCCAATACTAAATGGCAAGTAGTAGAGGATGATGAAGTAGGAAGTGGTCTCACTTTAAAAATCATTTTCTCACTCATTTTTCTCATCTCCATGGAAGCTAGTGAGCTTGAGGAAGAAGATGATGAAAAACTCTCATGATAAAATCAAGTAGAGAATTAGAACCATGGGTAAGTTATGTATCATATACTTAACCTTTGTAGAGACTTAACCAAGGTTGGGTTAATTGGTAGGGTTAACAAATATCTTAGGTAAAATAAAACTTGAAGACTTAGTCAAAGAACTACAAGCTTCTACAAGCTTATCAACCATGACAAAATCATTTAGTTTTAGAATTACTTAAATAAATAAAACCCTAGAAATTAAACCAAGCATGGTGTAAGTCATACACACACCCATGTCCATATATCATCAAGTATGACACAATATTTTGTACACTAATATATATCACATATATACACATGCACAAACTAATGAGAAAAGAAATCATAAGTGAGCTAATACTAGTTAATGTAATGTAATATATCAAATATATAATTATACATTAGATTATCAAATCAACTCTTGATTTAATAATCCGGTTATATCACATATAACCGACTAATATCATATGTAACAACTTATCGAATCAACACTTGATCCGATAACCGGACTATATCGCATATAACCGACCAATGTCACAAATCGCGAGAATGGAATACGGTATCTTATATCGTATCAATCTCAGTCCCGCACATATCATATATGTGCTCCTACTCCGTTTGTCTTGAGCCAAGAAACCTCTGTGTAAGACTCTAAAGACTCTTCATTAGGTGATGATCATATCAAACACCCACAAGCCGCAAGCGGTCTGCTAAACGTAACGGCCACCCGGGTATTGAGCGATCAGAAAATCAACAAGCAAGCCAGCTCACACTCCTATGAATCCAATCAGTAACACTATCGAACAGTCCGGTCTCTTCATCTGATATGTCGCATATCTCGTCTAGGAGTGGTAAACATCAGACCCCAGTAACTCGATAAGTCATGTCGATATGAGGCTCATAACGGGTCGAGAAACTACTGATAACACTTACCCGTATATCTCTGAAGCAGCCATGGCCAGGGACTTCCTGTTATAGCCAATCGAGCACAGCGCAACATCAACTCCCAATACCGGGAGAGACGAAACCCCTCCTATCGCTCATTGCCTCCATATGATTCGGGACTGTACCCAAAAGCCACCATTTTCCATGTTCTCTTGAACATGGTAAGGTGGAAATCAAAGCACGGTGGGAATCACACAATACTCTATGACGATCTCGGGTCTACAGACTAACCTGTACCAGTATCACCAGAGAACTGTCATCTGACGTGAGGTATAATACCATCTGGGAGTTCTCGGCGAGTCCGTCCAGTGTACCCAGTCTCCACTTAGCACCCATATACTGTCTATGATGTCAAACACCAATGGATATAGGATCATCCATCGCCCATCTACATGGGTCGAGAAGCTATACGCTAGTCTACTCTGGTATATCGATGCCCTGTCTCGATACACCTACGACTAGGAACATTTGAAGGATGTACTTAGCGACTACTCTGTTCCCACTAGTATGATCTGCATCATAATCCTGGTAGTCAAGCACTCATCCTAAGGACTTCATCAACATGTAACATAGAGACAATAAGTGTACATGTTAAGATAAAGAGCAACCAGATAGCATACTATCATGTCGAGCAAGAAAGTCCTCACTATATATATCCAAGCATCCACTACAATATATCTCGCATGTATAGTAATGGCCTCTAGGGCATACATATAACTAACAACGACTATGGTCGATATTCTCCAGATATCCGCCGTAACAAACTATCACCGGTCGGTAGTACTCCTCTGCCAGGCTCAATGTCTCAATCTCTATACGGCTTTCTTGCCCCAGGGTACTGCACCGGGTCCACCATGTACCCGCAGACGGTGTCTCCTCGCTCCTCGTGGCGGGTAATCATATATTATATATGCTCTAGAACCAAGAAATCTCATGGTGGACGTCACACATCATATCAAGGAAAACCATATTTTTCTTTTAAAAGGAGCATAAGTTTTCAAATTCACATGCGGTTTCCCAAATCCAGAAATCTCATGAAATACCGAAAACTCATAATCATGAGTCAATAAGAAAACAATGAATATCGGCATAAAGCCCTTCAACGGTGCATAAAAAGAATGAATATATGAATGCATGCGACATCTAAGTAAGGAATGTAATGTCTAAACTAGCATGTGGGATCATGAATGCTAAGCAATACTGCTAGGCTACTGTCTATTAGGTTAATCGAATGAAATGACAGTTCTATAATGTGTACGTGGTATGGCAATTACCGATGATGATGTGTGTGAGCCGGCAAGCAAGTGTACATGCAACATAGACATCATCGGTAATGGTGTACGTGTCCTAGCAGACGAAATCATAACAGCTAATGCAAAAATATATGCAATGCAAATGGAATTCACATGAACAGACCAGAGATTAACACTAAATGCAACATTATGAAATATACATATCTATATCTATACACACACACACACACACACACACACACACGAGCCATACGGTTACCGTATTTAAAATAGTATGAATCGTTGTTTTTAAAAAAGTAAGGGCTACGGTGTTTTTGAGAAAAGAGATATCATTTTGAAAATCCGTAACATCCCTCGGTTGCTCTTTGAAAATACCTACGATTTGTTAGTTTTGAAAATAGGTATGACTCTAAATCTATTCTTACATCTACTTAAATAATTAAGAAACTAAACCAAAAGGCTAAACTAAACCCGAGTCGAAAGTAAGTAAAATCTATACATATCCGAGTCGATATATCAGGTATTCGGTGATCCAGCCTCATAGCATCACGTATGGTATAACACATCGTACGGCATCCTTGAGTCAAGAGTGTGGATCAATCATCATCATATATATATATATATATATATATATATATATATATATATATATATATATATATATATATATATATATATCGTATGGTATAGTCCGTCATACGACATCCTCAAAATCGAGGGTACGGGTCAAATGTCATATATATATATATATATATATATATATATATATATATATATATATATATATATATATCAATCATTCGTACTGTATCATCCATCGTACTATATCATAATCACGGGTACGGATCTAAGGTATCGTACATTCTATTATCATGTCAAGTCCATGTTATCGCATGTTATGTGTATTTCGCCCAACGATCCTTTAATATATCAGATCATATACGAGGTCTCACCTGATCATATATTATAGCCTCATGACATCATGTCCGATCATATCGACTCATATCAAATAACATATACTATCCTCATCTCTCGTGTATGTGTGTGTGTGTATATATATATATATGAACATACGCGCGCGCACATATACACACACACATATACACACATCTATATATACCAAGTGTGTGTGTGTGCGCGCGCAGCGCGTGTGCAACAACATATAACCTAAGGTTCATGACTAAGGTAAATAACACTAGGGATAGATCTCCCTATAAGTAAGCATAATCTAACCTAAGGTCTCCTAGAAACCCTATTTTCTAATTGTCCATCTCGCATCTCTATATGAATATAATATGTACATAACCTATTCTACGGTTGTGGGGGTGCTATATTCCATCCACCCGACTTCCTCCGTAGATATACATCTACTCACCTTCGATCCTCGCTTGCCGAAGTCGATGACGCCTTGTTCTTCCTTGTCTTCCCGAAGTCCACGCGAAAGTACCTACATATCAAAACACATTGTATCACATCAAAATCCTATTCGAAAACCGACACGACACGCGATATGCCCATAGGTTAGAACCTATAGCCTACGCATGCAAAAACAACCAAATAACCATCTTCGTTGACGTAAAAACGTCCAACAAACAAATCCAAATTCAAATACCAAAAACCAAGCTTTAGAAATCGGAAAAACATTGCCAAAATAAACTCAAAATGCTCCCAGATTTTTGCTCAGGTATATTAGGACTAAACTAACAATACATGGGCTAGGTTATAAGGTGTGTGAGCTACAAACCAAGCCCCAACACCAATACCCACAAAGTGGCCGGCGAGAGGAGCTACAGGACCCAGTGTCGCCAGCCCCCACTAGGAGTTTTTGTCTCGATCTTCTATGGTGTTCTTCTAGTGGTCTAACTAGATCAATGTAATTGTTTGTTTTTCTTGAAAAGATCCCAAGATGCTCCAGATTCCATTTAGTCCTCAAAAACCTACAAAACCGACATCGGAAAATTCAAAGTTCGTGTATTGGTTCTAGTCCTTAGTTTTTGGCCAGTAAATATCACTACGGTCATGCAAACTCTAACTAAATCTCAATTATATTATCACAACTCCAATTATCCCCTAACCTCATCTTGGAAAATTCTAACATCACTAATCCATATTATATTAACTCTAAACTATACTAGGAGAGTAGGAAAGATAATTACTTAACTAAAGTGTAGGGATTACCTCATTGGGCAACTCAAGAAAATTCTCAGGTTGCCCAAAGTCTTCAAAACCTTAACTTGATACCACCATGGTCTTTGTGAAGAGTTTGTGCACTTTTTTGTGAAAGGGTATAAGGTTTTGTTTGAGTTTTGGTGGTGTTTTATGGGCCGTAGAGGAGGTGAAGGGTGGAGGAAAAGGAGAAGAATGATGAAGGAAGTGAAGATAAGGTGGGAAAAGAAGAAGCCATGGCTACTAGAACCTTCACTCTCTCTCTCTCTCTCTTACCCATACCCCTTTGTCCCCCCCCCCCCTCTTCCCTTTCTTTTCTTTTTCTATTTATTTTAAAAACAAAAATACAAAACCATACATATATGCACAAACGAAGAATGAAAGCCAATTTTTCAAAAAAATTTAACAAGTATTTGCAACATGTTATGTTGCATATCATATACAGAAGCAAGATTAATGCATAATTAGCGACATATTAATCAAGTTTAGTATTAAATTTGTATACAAATAATTATATAATAATTTATAAAACATCCAAATCGACTAAACGCTTTCAAAAACAATAATTTATATTAATTTTCCAAATATTTTTCAAACTATCGGTATATAATTATACCATATCTTTTAACCAATTTCCATACTTTTTATAATATCCATAAAATTTATTATTTTAATTATTTAAATTCCGAAAATAATATTTTATTTTCCTGAAATGTTACAAAAAAGTTTTAAAAAGATGTTAAATGGTGAAATAAAGGGTCTCTATTTTATTGCAGAGAAATCAAACAGTGCAGAGGAGTTAAGAGGAGTCAAAAGAGTATGTGTGCAAAGCACGGAGCCCATTGGAGCTCATCCGACCGTTGGCGCCGGCACAATGAGGGGTTTGGACGGTTGGATCTGAGGCAATTGCCTCGAGATTTGTGTCACATGGTTATTTATGTGTTTACTCCATTTTGCGCATGTTTGATTTTTCTGAACTTTTCATTTCCCCGTGTGTTGCACGTGCAACTCTTGGGCTTCTCAAAAATTATAAAGAAAAAACAGAAAAAAAATAATTGTGTCTAATGGGAATCGAACACACAGGCTACGTCACAGCGATATAGAGGATTTATCAGTGAGCTACAAATTGTTTCTTGCTTTTATTTAACAAAAGTATTTTTTAACTCTTACACAGGCTGTAATATTTTTTTCTGTACAATAACAAGAAGATTATGTACAGTGATTTCAGAGTCGTTACACCAAATCATTTCTAGGGTTTGTGCCCCCCTTCTCTCTTTTCAAGTTCTTCTTCTTCCTATCATTTCTCAATTAAATCTAGAATTTAACCTCTCTTTTTCAAAAACAAAATAGAACTTAGCCATAAACCCTTTGAGAGGAACACCAATCTCCCATCAAATCCCCTAATGGAAAGATTTTTGTCTGCCTTCTTCTTCCTCCTCAAAATTCAATTTAAAAGAGATAAGAAGAAGAAGAAGAACACACCTCCAAAACTCCCATTGGTTCAAGATCCAACACATTGAAGAGGGAGAACGGATCCCTTTTTATCATCCAAGATCCAAACTCAAGGTTTTAAAGATTCAAAAGAGCCCTTTGAGGCTAAATAAGGAGGAAGTTGGGGGTGCCTCCCCCCAAATTTTTTTGAGCTAGTGCTCTTTTGGGTTTCAACCCCCCCACCCCACTGCATGCACCGGGTGCGCATCGTGTCGGGTGTGCACCATGATAGGTTTGCATTTGGTAGGGTGCACACCGTGATAGGTTTGCACTTGGTCGGGTCCGTGATAGGTGTGCACCGTGCCGAGCCATGTGCGCATTATGTGGCCATGCGCGCATCATGTGGCCATGCGCACCCCTGGGGAGGTCACTCATCGCTTTTAAAAAAAGGATAAATAAAGCTTTTTTTCAAAGTTTTCCTTGTACATACTTACAAAAAAAATAAACAAAAACAAAATGAAATGAACACGCCCATCCGGTTTTTTTTTAAACACACACGCTACACCCTCAAAATTCTTCTCCCATTAGAAAAAATTTCTAGCGGGGCGCTGCCCCACAACCCGCAAGGGGGCTACTAGCCCTTTTGACCAATATCCCACTATCCGGGTAGCGGATCTCCCATAAACTCTGTAAGGACCCCGATATGCCCAAAGCACCCTCAAAACACATATCGCACATTGAGTTCGTATGATTTTTTCGACCCGTTAATCGGAGATTCTCTCACTCCAAAAGCGAGGGATAATTAACGGCAGTTTTTTTCGTAGCTGCAGGAGATTAGGATCCCCACAATCAATAAACCTAAGTCTATCTTAGGCTGGGGGGATCTGTATATGTCTGACAAGTGCACGCATTCCTATCTCAATAGGGTGACGAAAAACACTCTACAATCATGTCATATACCTTATACATCATACCTCGAAACATTAAACAATGCTATGGTTAGGTAAGAACTTGGTGTTAAACTTGCTAGGTGTTGTTTAGGTGTTTGATAAGTCATATTAATAAATTGGTGGTTAAATCCTCTCTTTAACATATGCCTTATACTTTCACCACTTCACTAAACGGGTTTAAGACTAAAACTATTTATTTTTGGCTCATTCGCAATATCCTATAGGTTGATGCCGCTTTATTAGCAATCCGTCGTGATTAACTTTGATGCGGCATACTCCTTTATATATGTCGTGAATGAGTATATATTTTTATGATCAAGATTAAGAAACGGGATGGCATCACCACGTCTAATCCAACCAACCCTAACCCAAGCTATTCCATAATATCATTATCCCTCTAATTTCGTATTGTCATGTGACAAACCAAAAACAAACACATTCTTTCTTTAACTCACGTGAACAACTTCTAAAGCGGAACCTTTTCCCTGTGGATTGACTCGTACTTGCTGGCTATCAAGTCGTGCACTTGCAGTATTAAAATTTGAGATCTTGATTGTGTATTGCACTATTTTCCAAAAACCCAACATATCACATGAACTACTAAACACATGCATGATTAAATCTTCAACACGTATTATATACACGTGTTTGATCGAACTACCGCACGTATCAAATGTACACACATCTACATCGTTTCGTCTGAGCGAGATTACTTTCAGTGTGGAAATCTAAAGACTCAACAATACGCCAGCAGTGAGTAACAAGATCATATCTGGTATAACTCACAAGCTCGTCAGTGATGCAAGCTGTATGTAACGGCTACCCAGGTATGTGTCAAAAAGTAGGTTCATAAGCAAACTTGTCAAAACCCAACAAAGTCTATCAGTGACAATTACCGTATAGTCCAGTCTCTTTGTCAGAGAGTGTCGCATATCGGGTTTAGAGGGTGGAAACTGTCAGACTCCCAATAACCTAATAAGTTATATCGATATCTAACTCATAGCCATCCGAGATACAACCGATAACACTTATCAGTTTATCTCAACCGCTCTAGTTAGGAACTTCTGGCTATAGTTATATCCTGCACAGCGCAATATCAACTCTTTATACCAGGAGAGACGAATCCCATATCGACTGCTCACTGCCGAAGCACGGCTTTAGGACTATACCTAACAAAAACCTGTATGAACGGCTTTTTAAAGCCGTGGTTGGGTAGAAGTCAAAATATAGTGGGAACACGTACAAGACACTGTTTGATATATGTATGCCCTAGAGGCCATTATGAGATAGTGTATGTACTGATTTGTGTATATATATATATATATATATATTCAGAGGACAGTCTTGCTCGACATGATAGTATGCTATCTGGTTTCACTTTATCATATGTTCACTTGATCATGTTTATATTCATTTGGTATATGTTGATAAAGCCCTAAGGATATTGGCTTGACTACTGGGATTATGATGCGGATCATATTAGTAGGACATCTGTAGTTTATAAGCATATCCTTGAAATGTTCCTAGTCGTAGGTATATCGAGACAGGGTATCGATATTCCAGTATAGACTAGCGTATACCATTCTTGTTCCATATGATGGGCGATGGATGATCCCATATCCGTCTGGTGTGTTGACACCAAAGATAGTATACAGGTGCTCAGTGAGACTGGGTACACTGAACGGACTGACTGAGAACTCCTATGTGGTAATATATCATACGTCGGATAGCAGTTCTCAGGTGACGCTAGTACAGGTTAGTCTGTAGACCCGAGATCGCCATAGTGTCTTGTGTGTCCTCCCACTGTACTTTGATCTTCACCCTACTACGGCTCTACTGAGTCGTACAAACAGGTGGATTTTGGGTACAGTCCTGAGTCATATGGAGGCAATGAGCGATAGGAGGGGTTTCGTCTCTCCCGGTATTGTGGGTTGATGTTGTGCTGTGCACGATTGGCTATAACGGGAAGTCCCTGGCCAGGGCTGCTGAGATATTACTGATAAGTGTTATCAGTAGTTTCTTGATCTGTTGTAGACCATATACCGGCATGACTTATTGAGTTATTGGGGTCGATGATTCCATCCCTAGACTCAATATGCAGCATATCTGACGAAGAGACCAGACTGTACGGTAAGTGTTGCAAGTTGGATTGACGAGAGTTTTGACAGGTTCGCTTGTTCTTCTTCTGATCGCTCAATACCTGGATGGCCGTTACGTTTAGCTGACCGCTTGCGGCTTGTAGGTGTTTGATATGATCATCACCTACTGCTGGCGTATTGACGAGTCTTAAAGTCCCACATAGAAGTTTCCTGGCTAAGGCGAAACGAAGTGGTGCGCATATGAGATATGTGCGGAAGCTCGATTAAATACGAGTATATGATACCGTATTTTAATCGGGCGTTTTATATTAGTCGGGTCATATGAGATATGACCGGTTTATTAAATCAAGTGTTGATTTAATATTGACTTTTATCTTTTTACTTAAACCCTTTTCTTTTGATGGATGCATGCATGTATATGTACATGATGATGTGCATACACACATACATGCATGCATTAGTATCATGGTTGATGATACAACTTAGATGGCAATATAAGACTCACATGGTTCATAATTATATATATGGATATTTTTGTATTAAGTTAAAGATAAAGGAAAATAAATAATGACTCATTTCTTCTCTAATGACTCATTATTTCTACACATTTCCATGGTTGACCTTTGACTTAACCATGGTTATTTTCCTTTGCCTTTTAACTCATGAAAAAATATCTAGATATTATTATTAACCATGGTTTCTATTATGATATTTATCTCTCTCTCATTTTCTTTTTGCATGATAATTCATCCAAAAGAAAAATATCAAGCCATCTTCATCTTCCTCTCTCTAGCTCTCTCTTGAGTGAGATTGAAAGAAAGAAAGGGTATTAAGTGAGATTACCAACCACTTCATCATCCTACACAACTCTTGCTGCTTTGTGTTGGGTGTTTTGCTTCAAGGATTTCATAGATCAAGTGAAGCAACAAGCTTTGAGCAAAGGATTTCGGATGGATCGTCATGGACTTGGAAGTGATCTAGCGAGCCGTTCCAAACCAAAGGAGATCCAAGGAGTCACCCTAGGAGGTCTATAAAGGTTGTAGTCTATCCACTTAGTGATAGATTATGTTTTATATGTGATACTTTTAATTGTTACTCTATAATTCTAGTTCGATTCCTACTTAAGTTTACTTAGCACCTCATAAAATTAAAGTTATGACATGTATGATGCTTCCAAACCCTATACAAGGTGTTAAGAAAACCCAACAGACATTATGACGATCTTAGGTCAAAAGAATACACTGTACTATTGTCACGTGAGAACTGTTATATGACGGATAGATATAATAACATTTAGGAGTTCTCGGGAAATCCGTTTAGTATACTTATTCTCCAATGAGCACCTGTATACAATGTTTGGTGTCAAACACCAATGGTTGCGGGACCGGTCATCGCTCCAGTCGGGGTCAAGAAACATATACACTAGTCTATTCTAGAGTACCGATGCCATGTCTCGACACTTTCTCGACTAGAAACATTTAAGGATGTGCTTATTGACTACCCAGATCTCACTAGTATGATCACATCGTAATCTTGATAGTCAAGCAAGTTCCTAATAGTTTTATCAATATGTATTAGTGATACGTAAGCAAGTAAAACATATACACATAAAAGATAAAGTAAACCAGATAGCAGACTATCATCTCGAGTAAGAATGATCTATACATATAGGTCTAAGTATAATTACAATAATTGTCTTCAGGGCATCTATATCTAACAGTATTGAGCTAGGGTTTCAAAAACCCAGGGCCATGTTCTTCTCCCAAAATTCTCTATTTTTCTCCCTAAATTGGCTTTAGGATTAGGGTTTCGATCAAATATCTCCCAAATTGATAATGGAAATCTGCTCGTCTTTCTCAACTTCTTCAACAATAAGCTTGCCTAATGCCATTGTCCCATCAATTGTGAGTTTCAGTTAATAAGCAACCTTATTCGAAAAAAGAGTGAATCTTTAGATGTAATAAATCCCAATTTTCAAATAAACGAGGATATATGTTTTTTTGTGGGTAAAGACCTATCTAAATGTCTAGAAAGAGCAGCTCAAGCTCAAACTCCAGCTCCATCTTTCTAATGGGACATTAATTTTGGAAGGAAAACTAGCGAATGGGCCTTTAGTGCAACGTAAAAGTTTGTGGGACCTTTTAAGTAAATACAAAGCATGGTGGGACTTTTTAGTAATTAGCGAAATATAATAGGGTTTTTTTAGTAAAAAGCCCTTACTATTAAATATAGCAGTTACCAGTCAAACCTTAGAAGTATAGTATAGTAATATTAAAAGAATGAAAAATGGTCGTGCTACCACTTAAATCTGCTGGTTTTTAGACATGGAGTGTTTTGCACAAGATATTCTAGGCTAAGAAATAAATATTGTGCATTTTCTTTTCGGGTAGCTTAACCCATTTTTCCTTTATTTCTGTTTACCGTGAATATCATGTAGTGTGGGCCTGATGTCTAATATTGGTTTGATGTTGAGGGGGGAAAAAACAATATGAGTTATATGTAATATTTGTTGCATAAGGTATGCAAACTAGTTATATGTGTAAGCACACAAAAAGATTCGAAGATTGATAATTATTACTAATAAATAATATAAAAGTGACATGTAAAATATCTTGCAATTTAAAAAGTGGATTCATGAAGATAATAAATAATCCGGAAATGAAGATCACCTGAACAACCCTATTATAAGGTGTTGTTTGTTTGCGAGGAATTGCCAACTTAGGGGAAGGGGAGGGGGGGGGGGGGGGCAGGGCACTATTCATCTAAACAAAAATGCATGGAATTGTCATTTCTTTGTTTGTTTGCATGGAATATGAATTACAAGTTTTGAGAGTTGAGATTATCAAAATGGGAATTGACATCATCTTTTTGGCAATTTTAAATCCAAGATTTTTTGGATGAAATTGCCTATTCCCAAAAATATATAGGATTAGATATATTATTTTATTTGGGAAAAGTTATGTTTACCCGCTTTCTCTCTCTTTTCTCTCTTAATACAATTCTCAAAACTCAATCCTTGCTTTTTTTTATGCAACCAAACAAAGTAAAATATTGATGGGAACAAAAACCATTCCAGTTCTGATGATGCTCGATATCGATGATCTCCCAGATCAGGACACGTGGCAGATGACGTGTCCAAGGGCTCACAAGAAAGGACCTACAGTAGCCGACCAGGCCACTCATGTGCCCGTCCTACGAGCAAACGCTGGCTCACCTCCGAGCCCCCCAGCACAATTGACCTCTTCGGCCCCACAGCTCGTCTCCGAGCTATCACAGGCCCGAGCCTCCTCGGCCCTCTCAGCTCGCCTCCGGGCTCAAGCTGAACCAAGATATCTCGGCTCTCCCGCTCCTCTGCGAGCTCTCCCGCCGAGGTCATCTTCCTCGGTCTCATCGACCGACCAACAGCACCGCTTGCAGGCGTAACCGCCATCCCGTGAATCTCTCCATGCGCGAGATCTCCACCGGCCACATCCCACGTTCCACGCCACCACGATCCCCCATTAACGAGCCGGTGTCTCCATTAATGGGAGGTCCCGCTCATCACGCGAGCGTGATGTCGGGAGCGTAACGGCCGGCGTGATTCTCGCGCCCTCCTCTCTTGCTGCCACCGCTATATAAACTCCTTCTTCAGACAATTCAAGTAAGTCATTTTTACTCCACTAAGCCGTTACTCTGCTCGGATCTCTAGTCTAACTTGACCGTCGAAGGGTCCTCGGTGGTACAACCATCCCGGGAGTTCCTTGCAGGTAGCTCGGCAACCACAACCTTAAACCCATTGAGATCCACACGCTTCAGGAGCGACAGCCTCCAGATCAAATCTCAGCCACCCATCGCCGCCATCAGCAGATCAACGGAAGGTAACATATGAAGGAGATTCACGCCTCCATCAGCTTGCGCCGTCTATGGGAACTCCTTGATTCCATAAAAAAAAAAAGTTCGCCTCCCGATCCCAATCTAATGGCGAGCGATCATAACGATGATCCAAGCATCAATCGCCGCCTCCCCCTCAACGGGGGCACGGACATGTTGGCTATAATGCCCTCAAGGCAATTATCGTAGTCACAGGCACGTGATTATGATGATTGAGGAAGGGCCTATACCGATAAAACAGTCTTACTCGAGATGATAGTATGCCATCTGGTTTGTTTTTATCATCATGATAGAGCCCATAGGATTCTTACTTGACCCCCAGCATTATGATGGCGATCATATACGTGGGAGCTGGGGGTCTATAAGCGCATCCTTAAATGTCCCTAGTCGTGGGAGTATCGAGACTGAGCATCGATACTCCAGTGTAGACTGGCGTATAATTATCTAGACCCTGACGAGGGGCGGTGGCCGGTCTCACAAGCCATTGGTGTTAGTTGTTCACCTAAGATAGTATACAGGTGCTCATTGGGTTATGAGTACACTGGACGGACTCGCTGGGAACATGCTAGTTGGTATTATATCTATTGTCAGATAGCAGTTCCCTAGTGACATGTGTACAGGTTAGTCTGTCGACCCGGGATCGTCATTTGTCTCGTGTGAGTTCCCACTATGCTTTGATTACTACCTTACCACGCTCAAAGGAGACGTGCAAACGGGTTTTAGTTGGGTACAGTCCCGAGCCACATGGAGGCAGTGAGCGGATCATCAGGGATTCGTCTCTCCCGGAATTGGGGGTTGATGTCGCACAGTGCACGGGTGTCCATCAGCTGAAATCCTCAGCCGGGGTAATAAAGAATTATTGATTTGGATCAGTAGTTTCTCATGAGGTGATGGGTTTCATACCGACACGAATTATCGCGTTATTAGGGGTCTGATTTTATCCAACCCCCTAGACTCGATATGCGATACTCTTAGACGAACAGACCGGACTGTACGGATATTGTCACTGACAGGCTCAGTAGGGGTTCGGATGAGTTTGCTCGTCGGCCTTCCTTTCGCTCAATACCTGGGTAGCCGTTACGTACAGGTAGTGCCGCTGACGTGCTTGTGGTTAAACCCACTGCCATCGTATTAACGAGTCTTTAGAGTCCCACACAGAGGGTTTTCTCGGTTCAGGCGATATGGTGTAGGTGACGTATGTTGATACATATAGGTGTCCGATTAAATATGTGCACGGACTGCACAGACTTTGATCGGATGATTGATAATACTAGCGGTTTAAGATTAAGCCAGATTGTTAAATCAAGTTTTGATTTAATGATTTACATATGTATTTATATATATATATGTATTCTAGTATTATTGCTCACTATTCGTTTTCTCTCTTGGCTATTCGTATTTTCGTACGAATACGCGTATGTGTATTCCGTTACATATACCGGGAAGCATTCCGTATTTATACGGAATGGCTTCTAGAAGGTGCCACATCATTATTGATTTTCTTTTGAAAGTCATTTTGTTTATAATGAGGTGGAAAGGTGACTATGGTTTTTTAGTCAAAGCATAGGTTGGACATGTAGAGATTGGTATGGTCTTGATTTGTTTAATGTAATTTGGAAATGACATTTTGTGAGGGCATGAGAGAGAGGGCCGGCCACTTTAGTGGGGGAATGTTTGCTCATTTCTGATGGTTAAATTTTGTGCTCTCTCACTCTCATGCTCACACAAAATACTTAGCCAATTTTCATGCCATCTCTTTTTTATCACCTCTTCTTCATCTTCACTTGATGCTTACTTAAGCTTATAAATGAGAGAAAGAATTATAGTGACACTATTCTACACACCCCACTCTCTAATAGTAGCAATCCTAGAGAGTCGGTTGATCCGCTTAGCGAACCTGGAGCTTGTGCCGTTTCCCTCAGATGGATCATCGGAGATGAAGGAAGACCGGAGACCAAAGTCGATCTGCATCGCTAGGAGCTTGGAAATGGTTGAAGACCCGAAGGACTTGGTTCATTAGGTATAACCGCTTTATCTCTTTGTGTTTGGTTTGCTAGTTTTAGTGTTTATGGGTTCGATCTTGGGATTGGGTTCCGTCGGCGCCAGATTTTTATTCGTCGTTTTTGTTCCGCACCGGCCGCTTTTGATGGCCAGGGCGCCGGCATAACCCAGCAGTGGTATCAGAGCCACCCATAAACCATTACTAGCTAGGTTGCACAAGTTAGAATATCGATCGAACGAATTTTCCGAATCATTATTCCAAATTTGCCAAGTTTCTGTCGATTTTCAAACTTGCTTAAAAAAATATTTCGGTATAGCTTAAAAATCCGTGCAGGCAATTGTAGAGTACCACAAGAAATTTGGAAGCATGAATCGAATTTTTCGCCGCGGAACCGCCGCACTACATGTCATTTGGCGGCGGTTCCGCCGCGATTTTGTGGTCAAATGCGTCCAAATTTTTTCTGTCACTCTCTGACATGGAAAAATGATTTTTGTGATATATGGTTTTGGCCCAGAATCTTTTGAGTACTGGATTTGCTTTTAGGGCCTTTGCGGATAAATTTATTCGATCGAAATTTTAACGGTGTAATTTTTCAGTACTTTACATTTTTATCTGTGACCGTGAATGTCATTTGATCGGTAAACCCTGTCTAATCGCTATAGTCCTTTTAGACGGTTTTGCGAACGTGACATTCACATTGATCTTCTGTGTTGTGCTGTGATGTTGCGGATTGTCGTGGTGGATAGCTTGTGTGCAATGGTAGTGCAGTTTGGATTTATTTGTACATTTGATATTGCGGGGCGAGCATCCGACATGTGGACTGCCGTCACTGCCGTTTGTATATTATTCTTTTGGGGCACGACCGGGCTGAGGTCGATGTCACCCTTGTATATTATTTTCTTTTCTGTACTAGGATTACCACGCGGTGGAGTGCACGAATAGCCTGGTTCTAGAGGGCAACAGATCAGCATCTCATGGCGTTGAGACGGAGGGTACTTTACTCTAGAATTGACGGGCTATTCGCCGCACTCGTAGGGGGTATAGGTTGACCCAAGGAGGGGTGCCCAAGTTACCGGATTCCGTGAAGTGCTGGGTGGTCCATTCACTTTGCTGAAGGGGGCTGCCTCGCTTCAGGTTTTGGCGGGTAACTTGCCACGCTCATAGGGGTCTAGGACTTTCATTGCACAGGCTATCCACACGACCAGGGGAACGCCGGGTTTTCATTATGGCTCAATGGAAACCCGGGGATCCCAGATTATCTGTATTGTTCTGTGATGCTTATTACTTTTCTGTGATGTTGCATTTATCATGCCTGGAGCGATTATTATATATTTTATATATACTAGTAGATGTTGTATATGTTTTGCACCAGCGCTAGTCCAGTTCCCGCTCTGTCGTTAGTTAAGTAACCTAACGGGTGATGATGGGACCCAGTGGCGAATGCGGATGGCATATACGTACATTATATTTTCGTTCTTTTCTGGTGTGATTAATTGATGTGACTGCATTGATTCTTATCAATGCAAGAATAAAACAAACCTATATTTGATGTTGTTGGAACCAATTTTAAAAACTGACATTACAGACGTACGCTTTTGCTTTGCACAGTAGTATTCGGTTAGGAATATCCAGCACCTCATTCGACGAGGCAAGGGCCGAGATCCCTTTATCGGGAGTGACCCCTTGAGTGAAAGTTTGAGCCAACGTAATAACTTCACTATAGTCAATTATTTTTGCTTTGCATCGTGGTATTCAGTTTGGAATATCATGCACCTCATTCGACGAGGAAAGAGCCGAGATCCCTTCACCGGGAGTGACCTCTTTAGCAAAGGTTTTCGCAGCTATATTTTTATATAAAAGCTATCCGGTTCCTTCAACGATATCAAGTTCATTACGTTAAAGGT
This sequence comes from Agapanthus africanus, assembly GCA_030015575.1. Lineage (NCBI taxonomy): Eukaryota > Viridiplantae > Streptophyta > Magnoliopsida > Asparagales > Amaryllidaceae > Agapanthus > Agapanthus africanus. Next base: position 397,170,148 of record CM057339.1, read on the forward strand.
TTTTCGCCAAAAACCATTCGTAGTCCTCCGTCATTTCAGACGGGTAGCACTTAGTATTCATGCTATGTTTGTTGTCCTACGTCAAGGCATAGTGTATGGTAGCTATTTGTTACTTTTCTGTTGCATAGATAGATGTGTTGGTTTGGAACAGTCGTACTACCTTGTTGGCCTACGTCAAGGGTATGTACGGGTGGATTCAAATTAACCTGGATAATGACGGGTAGAACTTGACATGTGACTTATGATTTGTTGGCATACGTCAAGGTCATAAGAGCATGGGATAAAAATCACATCGGGAGTTTCAAACATACAGGAAACTTGCCAGGCATACGCATACCTTCTGGAGTGTAATAACTTGAGTGGCTTCCATCAAGTTACCATGCGATGATAGTTGGATCCCGATTCCCACTGATGAGTAGGATTACTCCTCGGGTAATTCCGACTAATTCTCCTTTTGGGTTTGGAGGAGAATTCGAGAAAACAGTGGGAGCCATCCAGATTAGATAAAATGATTATCCATTCTGATCTAGGTTAGAGTGCACGCTGAGTGTTTCTTCTCTCTCTCTCTTTGGCAGCGATCATGGCCCGACCCTAGACAATAACTCAATGACCAAGTTAACCGAACTTTCTTAAAAACACTGGCTTTTGGATTATCCGAGTTGTATACATCATTGCCGCTCCTTCTTCTACCCTTTGTGTTTCTCCAGAACACCCCGTATTATTACGAACATCCACTTCCATTGGATAAAACCATCGTGTGGTTATATACGAACTCGATGGAACTTTTTTCAAGGATGGTTTCTGGTTCTGGAGAAAATGAACAGGATAATTCAGTTGTCTTTTCCTTTTACATTCTCTCAGGTTGTAAGGGCTCCTAGGATTAAGAGATGGTACACATATTACCCTTATTGGATAGTCTTCTTCCAAACCATAGGAAGGTGCCGAAAGGTAGGGAATGAAGAAAACCAATTAGCCTAAGTGTGGTGTGCAGAAGGTAATAAGTAAAGACAAATAAAGGGATTAGAAAGAAGGCAAAGTAAAATGCGACTGCTATGATTCACGACCAAACCACGTATTTCATCGCCACTCCTACTTCAGCTTTGTATTTCTCCAGAACACCCCGTATCACTACGAACATCCAATTCCATTGGATAAATCCATCGTATGGTTATATACGAACTCGAAGGAACTTTTTCGAGGATGGATTCTGGTTCAGGAGAAATTGAATAAGGATTATTCAGTTGTCTTTTATCATCACCTTCTCTCAGGTTGCGAGTACTCCTAGGATTAGGAGAGTACACCTATTACGCTTATTGGATAGTCTTCTTCCAAACCATAGGCTGGTGCTGAATGGTAGGGAAGGAAGAAAACCATTTAAGCCTAACAATGGTGTACAGAAGGTAACGACTAAAGACAAATAAAGGGATTTGGAGAGATGGCACGGAAATATATGGTTTCAGTCATGAATCTGGATAATGGAAGAGGCATTACTAAGAATACCAGGATACCCCTACGAAACATTTTCATGTTTCAGTTTCACTGTGCATTGTTAATTGTAAACCGATTTTCCAATTAGACCCTTGCTCCAGGGTATGTATTTACCAGGTATGATTCTCACATCTGTATAGTTTTACAGATGATGAGTGGGAGTATGTTATTGGGAATTAGGTGACCATCCTCATTATATCGGAATTCGTTGTAATTGGTGATTTTTGAGAAAATCTCCTGGGTACAGTTTTCAACCTACGACGCACAGGGTCTGAGTTATTAAACTCAAGGGACTTATACAAAGTATTGTATGTTGTCCAGTGTCCATTAGGACAAAGGGGAAGGTCCTCGTACTATATTCTGCTTACTTGTGACTTTCCTAGTTTTAGACAAGTGTTTCGTAGAAATACAAGGTCTAAGTTTTGAGAAGTTATAGGTGTAAGAATAAAGTAGAGAACCACGTGTTGCAAGTATCAGGATTCTTCAAGGTGATTGAAGAAGTAAATACTTTTGTTTGGTATTCAGTTGATAGTAATGGTTTTGAGAACTTGATTCTCTTTCAGGTTACTCATATATGGATGCACTCCTAGTTGAGTAATACTGATTAGCCTCATTCTATTTTGCAGATATGCACTGAAGACAGCTGCGTGATTTTGAATCTGGCTCCAATAAAATTAGTGCCTCTGTTTCTGTATGGTATATAGAATCAATTTATATCTTAAGGATGTTAAAATATAGGGAGTTGTCCGGCTGATGCTTAAAATCAAAATCTAGACAAACTCAGGGCACGTTTCAGTAATGGCCGATTGTGGGTTATCTCGGAATTTTACGAGGGTTAACTTTCTACCATCAGGAAGATCAATAATGATATTGTTCTTGACTCGCCATCAGTTTTAATAAAATGGATTTTTTCAGAAAACAGTAGTGAGAGTATGGTAGAACTGGAAGTGATTCCAGAAACACAAACGATTACTGAAAATTTAATAAGAACCTAAAGATTCAATCAGTTTTGACATTCCATTGGCCACTCCGCAGATATGGTAGGTAACCTCAGGCACCCGAGAGGTACTTTGGTATCCTCAAGGACGGTGACAGGGAGGTTCTTGTTTACCCGACTTGACACTACTGTTGTTCCAGACTATGAGACCCGGCAGGAGGAAAGTATAGCGTCATTCTAAACTAGCTTTAGAAGTGTATGTGTATATGACTCTGCCAAAGGGTTGTCATAATAAGTGGGAGCAGCGGAAGCATAGTGGACAAGCAGCTTGTGTCTATTTATAGACTAAAGCGGATATAGCAGGAGATAGATCATCTATTTTTGATGTGACAGTCGTAGGTATTTGACTTCATCAGAATAGAAGATGGATCTGTTAAGAAGGTAGTAGGGTGTGTGTCCTGGTATTTAGGATGACATGCACTTTATAAGAAGTAAAATTCATATACTACGATCGGTTATACTGTGGTTGTCACACAGTGATTTCTCCACAGAGGATTTGGATATTATATCTGGCATTCTGGTTACTAGATCTAGATTTGGGTAGTTTCCCAATCTGGGTGCTTAGACAGCATTCTAAAGGAATTTTTGAATGGACGACTCCTGGCATGGTGGTAAACCTGCAAGTGATGGATTCACCCTCTCTAAAACTGTCTTAAAGACTAAAGGGGAGAGGGATGTGCATGATTGGCATATCAATTGCTTAGGCAATTGAGTCAATCATGATATGTTAAGTACCACACCAGATGTTGTTTTTGCACTAGATGCAATAAATTGAGATATTAATCCAATCCTGAAGAAACGTTAGGAAGCGGTTTATGAGCATAAGTGAATGTTCTAAGGATTTGATAACGGCAGCCTCCTTCGGGAGATGGTTATCATTCTAGGCTTCCAAAGTGACATGGATGACAGAGTGACTGTCAGAGTTATAGTCTTTCCCTCTTACGAGGGGCGGTAGTTTGGACAGGTGGTCCAAGCGGATACTAAGGGAGGCATGGCACATGATACTGGTTAAATTCAGTTGACGATACAGTCTAAGAAGTTTGGATTTGGAGTTCATTTATGAACTAGGTCCCATCAGATGTCCAGACATATTCTAAGACTGGTATTACTCAATTCGGGAGATGGATTTCTCCGCGAACTTGAGATAAAGAGAGACATAGAAAGAAACATTGGAGCGGATCCACTCACTGAGGCTATTTCTCGAACACATTAGTTTCACAAAAAGGCTTTGCGAAAATGATTGGTAGAGGAGTTGGGTGTTCGGTATAACACGGGCTGTGAGTATGCGACATCGCAATAATTAGCCTTAAGTGCAAGTGGGAGATTGTTGGCTATAATGCCCTCAAGGCAATTATCGTAGTCACAGGCACGTGATTATGATGATTGAGGAAGGGCCTATACCGATAAAACAGTCTTACTCGAGATGATAGTATGCTATCTGGTTTGTCTTTATCATCATGATAGAGCCCATAGGATTCTTGCTTGACCATCAGCATTATGATGGCGATCATATACGTGGGAGCTGGGGGTCTATAAGCGCATCCTTAAATGTCCCTAGTCATGGGAGTATCGAGACTGGGCATCGATACTCCAGTGTAGACTGGTGTATACTTATCTAGACCCTGACGAGGGGCGGTGGCCGTTCTCACGAGCCATTAGTGTTAGTTGTTCACCTAATATAGTATACAGGTGCTCATTGGGTTTTGAGTACACTAGAAGGACTCGCTGGGAACATTCTAGTTGGTATTATACCTATTGTTAGATAGCAGTTCCTTGGTGACATGTGTACAGGTTAGTCTGTCGGCCCGGGATCGTCATTTGTCTCGTGTGAGTTCCCACTGTGCTTTGATTACTACCCTACCACGCTCAAAGGAGACGTGCAAATAGGTTTTAGTTGGGTACAGTCCCGAGCCACATAGAGACAGTGAGCGGATCATCGGGGATTCGTCTCTCCCGGTATTGGGGGTTGATGTCGCACAGTGCACGGGTGACCATCACCTGAAATCCTCGGCCGGGTTAATGGAGAATTACTGATTTGGATCAGTAGTTTCTCAGGAGGTGATGAGTTTCATACCGACACGAATTATCACGTTATTAGGGGTCTGACTTTATCCACCCCGTAGACTCGATATGCGATACTCTTAGACGAACAGACCGGACTGTACGGATATTGTCACTGACAGGCTCAGTAGGGGTTTAGATGAGTTTGCTTGTCGGCCTTCCTTTCGCTCAATACCTGGGTAGCCGTTACGTACAGCTAGTGCCGCTGACGTGCTTGTGGTTAAACCCACTGCCATCGTTTTAACAAGTCTTTAGAGTCCCACACAGAGGTTTTTCTCGGTTCAGGCGATATGGTGTAAGTGACGTATGTTGATACATATAGGTGTCCGATTAAATATGTGCACGGACTGCACAGACTTTAATCTGATGGTTGATCATACTAGCGGCTTAGGATTAAGCCAGATTGTTAAATCAAGTTTTGATTTAATGATTTACATATGTGTGTGTGTGTATATATATATATATATATATATATATATGTATTCTAATATTATTTCTCACTATTCGTTTTCTCTCTTGGCTATTCGTATTTTCGTATGAATACGCGTATGTGTATTCCGATATATATACCGGAAAGCATTCCGTATTTATACGGAATGGCTTTTAGAAGGTGCCACATCATTATTGATTTTCTTTTGAAAATCATTTTGTTTATAATGAGGTGGAAAGGTGACTATGGGTTGGACATGTAGAGATTGGTATGGTCTTGATTTATTTAATCTAATTTGGAAATGACATTTTGTGAGGGCATGAGAGAGAGGGCCGGCCACTTTGGTGGGGGAATGCTTGCTCATTTGTGATGGTTAAATTTTGTGCTCTCTCACTCTCATGCTGACACAAAATACTTAGCCAATTTTCATGCCATCTCTTTTTGATCACCTCTTTTTCATCTTCACTTGATGCTTACGTAAGCTTATAAATGAGAGAAAGAATTATAGTGACACTATTCTACATACCCCACTCTCTACTACTAGCAATCCTAGAGAGTCGGTTGGTCCGCTTGGCGAACCTGGAGCTTGTGCCGTTTCCCTCAGGTGGATCATCGGAGATGAAGGAAGACCGGCGACCAAAGTCGATCCGCATCGCTAGGAGCTTGGAAATGGTTGAAGACCCGAAGGACTTGGTTCATTAGGTATAACCGTTCTATCTCTTTGTGTTTGGTTTGCTAGTTTTAGTGTTTATGGGTTCGATCTTGGGATTGGGTTCCGTCGGCGCCAGATTTTGATTCGTCGTTTTTGTTCCGCACCGGCCGCTTTTGATGGCCAGGGCGCCGGCATAACCCTGCAGGACAGACCTCCTCCGCCGAATGCCATCAACGCCCTCGCCGGCCGGATAGACCGACTCACGTCTGTTATGGAGGCGATGATCCGTGTCCAAAGGGCGAGGCAAGATCACCAAGTTGTCGCTCCCCCGCCTCGAGGTTAGGACCGCTACAGGGGAAGAGAAGACTCCGTCCGCGTCGGCACCGCCGACCGCGGCCTCATCATTTCTGGCAACCGCGGTTTTCTCGGGCCGACCTGCTCGAAAACCCGGTGGGCACCGCTAAGTTTGGCTCCGAGATCTTACGCTGGAGAGTTTCGCCACGAGTCTCGTCGCACCCCTGTACCTCCCGAGGCGGTGGCTGTTGGCTCGCCTATTTACAGGCAAGACCGGCACCCCCTCTCTCGACGGGGTTGCGCACGCGAGGCTCTCCACGGCAGCTCAAATACAACCCCACCGGGGAGCGTAAAGAACCTCACCAAAGGGAACCAAGGATCGTCGAAAATCATGGTCATGACGGCCGAGGGTACGTCGGGTACATACGAGACTCAGCACCCCGCATCACCCGCGGAGGCCGACAGCCGACCGACGAAGAGGCCAAGGGAGACCGAGCCGATCACCTTTGACGACGGGGACTTTCACGGCATATCCTTGCCCCACAACGACCCCCTGGTGATTACGGCTCGAGTCCATCAATACGAGGTGCACAGGATCCTGGTCGACTCGGGAAGCTCGTCAGACATTCTCTTCCATGACTGCTTCCTGCGCATGGAGTTCGCCTCGGCAGACCTGAGGCCGACCTCCCACGTCCTCTTAGGATTCACCAACCACTCCATCCCAGCGGAAGGGGTAATAACTCTACATTTCAATGTCGGGGAAACCAACCGTACGCGGACACTGCCGGTTGAATTCATCGTAGCAAGAATCCCATCGGCCTACAACATTCTCCTCGGCCGCCCCATGCTGAACTCCCTCCGGGCCCAGATATAGACCTATCACCTGGCGATGAAGTTCCCTCTCAACCAGGGTGGGATAGGTCGGGTCTATGAAAACCGGCGAATTGCAAAGGTTTGCTTCACCGCAACATGTTCATCGGAGAGACCGGTCGACGATGTCGAAGGTGAAGGTGACATCAGGGGTTCTCTAGACACTCGAGACGAGCAAACAGAGGTCCGAGGGACCCCGGTGGAGCCTCTGACAGAGGTCCCCCTCGTAGAAGGGGACGACGAAAAACTCATTCAGATCGGGTCGATTCTGACAGGAACACAGCGAGATGACTTGGTCCACTTCCTCAGAAGCAACTCCAACGTGTTTTGCCTGGGCACCTGCTGACAATGCCTGGAATCGACCCCAAAATTATATCTCACAAGCTCGGGGTTGATCCTACGGCCCGACCCGTCAGACAGAAAAAGCGAAGCTTCACCCCAGTCAAACAGAAGGCTATCGAGGGCGAGATAGATCGGCTACTCACCGCCAACTTCATTCGGAACGTGCCCTATTCGGAGTGGCTAGCAAACGTAGTCCTGGTCAAGAAATCAAGCGGGAAGTGGCGCATGTGCGTCGACATCACCGACCTCGACAAGGCCTGCCCCAAGGACAACTATCCCCTACCTCGGATTGATCAGCTCGTCGACAGGTCGGCAGGCCACGAGCTATTGAGCTTCATGGACGCCTTCTCCGGTTACAATCAGATCCGTATGGATCCGGCAGACGAAGATCTTACCGCATTAACAATGGACCAGGGTGTATGCTGCTAAAAGGTGATGCCTTTCGGCCTCAAGAACGCCGGGGCTACATACCAACGGTTGGTCAACCGCATGTTCAAGCCATAGATCAGCAGGAACATGGAGGTTTACGTCGACGACATGCTCGTCAAATCAGTCTCGTCGACCGACCACACCAAGGACCTGGGCGAGGCCTTTGAGGTACTTCGCAAGTTCAAGATGAAGCTGAACCCCGCCAAGTGCGTATTCGGGGTCACCGTGGGAAAGTTCCTTGGTTTCATGGTCACCCACCGTGGAATCGAGGCCAACCCGGAAAAAATCGACGCCATCCTCAACATGACCGCGTCCAAGACCAACATTGAGATCATGCGACTAACCACGCGGGTGGCCGCTCTGAGCCGTTTCATGTCGAGGTCTGGGAAAAATGCCTCCTATTCTTCAAGGCTGTGAGGAAAATCCCGAGGTTCGAGTGGTCGGAAAAGTGTCAGACCGCCTTCGACCAGTTAAAGAGGCACCTTGCGACACCGCCACTGCTCACCCGACCAGTTGAAGGAGACAAGCTATCGCTGTATCTGGCGGTATCCGACCAAGCAGAAGGCTCGGTGCTCGTCCGGGAGGTCGACGGAGTGCAAAAGCAGGTATACTACGTGAGCTACGTCTTCAAAGATGCAGAAATGAGATATCCGGCTATAGAGAATATCGTCCTGGCCCTTATAGTGACCTCAAGGAAGCTACGACACTACTTCCAGGCGCACACTATACTCGTCCTTACTGAGCGCCCGCTGGGGGCTACCCTCGCCTCACCCAAATCCTCAGGCCGCTTAGAGAAGTAGAGGTGGGAGCTGTCCCAGTTTGACATAAAATAACGCCCGAGGAAGGCCATCAAAGCATAAGACCTGGACGACTTTATTGTCGAGTGCACTATCCCCAGCAAGGAACCGAAGCCCGTGCCGACCCTCGCGGATCAACACCCGGTCATGGGGAGACCTGACTCGGTCCCTGAGTGGGTCATCTACATCGACGGGTCCTCAACCGAGGAAGGTTGTGGCGCCGGCCTTATCATTCGGGGCCCGAACGAAGCAGAAATGGAATATTCCCTAAAGCTCGGATTAAAGGCTTCAAACAACGCGGCAGAGTACGAGGCCCTGCTGGCTGGACTTCGCATGGCCTCTGGGCTGGGGCTGAGGAAAATTCGAATCCGCAGCAACTTAGTCCTGGTCGTTGGCCAAGTGACCAGCCACTTCGAGGCTCGGGAACCCCTAATGGTGAAATATCTGGCCGAGGTAAGAAAACTTCAGAAGAATTTTGACAAAATCCAGGTAGAACAAATACTTAGGAAGCTCAATGCCCAAGCCGATGCCTTAAGAAAGCTGGCCTCATCCTACTCGGCCAACAACAAGCGGTCTATCCTCTTCGAAACATTGCCACGGCCCAGCGTGGAAGACGGGGCGACAATACTTTATGTATATACAGCACAGGAAGATGTCCTGGACTGGAGGAAGCCCCTCGTGGAATTCCTAAGGGACGGTACACTCCCAGAAGATCGGGGAGCAGCCCGACGTCTCCGGGCCAAAGCCCGTCACTTCGTCTGGAGCAATGAGAACCTTTACAAGAAATCTTTCACTTAGCCCCTTCTCCAGTGTGTCGACCCCCACGAAGCCGACTACGTCCTCCGTGAAATCCATGAAGGGGTCGGCGGCGCACACCAAGGGGCCCAAACCTTAATCCAGAAGGCATTGCTCCAGGGGTACTACTGGCCAACTATTCACGAGGACGGCCAGAATCTCGTCAGGAGATGCAAAAGCTGCCAACTCCACGAAAGCATACCTCGCCTCCCGGCCACCGAGCTGACCGCGCTGACCTCCCCGTGGCCGTTCGCCCAGTAGGGATTGGACATGATAGGCCAGTTCCCTACCGGCGTGGGCGGGCACAAATATGTTCTCGTCGCGGTGGATTACTTCACAAAGTGGATTGAAGCCGTCCCCATCAGAAAACCAGACGCTACCATGACCATCAAGTTCCTGCAGAACAACCTGATACACCGGTTCAGCATCCCGAGGTGTATCATCACCGACCACGGGATGAACTTCGAGAACGAGAAGGTGAAAGATTTCTGCAACGAATATCATATCCTCATGAAGTTCGCGGTCGCACACCTCCAATGCAACGGGCAGGCCGAAGTCGCCAATCAGGATGCCCTCCGGGGTCTCTGGACCCGCCTAGAGGGGCGCCAAGGCAGTTGGGTCGAGGAATTTCCCCAGGTCTTATGGGCCCTGCGCACGTCAAAGAAGACCCCCACCGGGGAAATCCCTTTCAGCCTTTGCTATGGGACCGAGACGATGGTCCCGGCGGAGATCGGGCTACCCAGCCACCGGGTCGAACACTTCGACGACGAAGCAAACACCACGGCACTGCGGACCAACCTTGACATCTCGCTGGAGAAACGGGACCGGGCTCAAATCAGGGTTGCCGCCTATCAGCAGCAAACTACCCGATACTACAACGCGCGGGTCAAGCGTCGTTCCTTCAAGACCGGAGACCTGGTCCTTCGGTGAAACGAGTTCGTCGATCAAGGAAGGCTGCATAAGTTCTCCCCGATATGGGACGGCCCTTTCCTCGTCTCCGAAGTACTTCCCGGCGGAGCCTAGCGCTTACAGGATGCGAACGGCCGTAAGTTTCCACGGCCTTACAACGCTGAGAAGCTTAAGCTGTGCCAATGAAATGGATACCTATGAGTGTGTACCTCTCCTTTCTCAAAGGCAATATAAATCTTTATAAAAAGTTCTTTCTACTTAAATAATAAGAGGGGAACGCTAGAGCATATGCCGCGCCGCCATGTAACGAAACTGGCATGACATTCCAGAACGCTTCGCGTTATCTATACGTTCGTGGCACGTGTCGCTCGCGGCTGTCCGTCTTCCAAAAGACTTCACCAAGAGGCAGCCGAGCGGCTTTCCTGCTCAGTTATCCCTGGCCGGTAGCTTCCCTACCTCACAACGCCAGGAATCTAAGCCATCATGAAGAGGCAGCCCAGCAGTTGCCCTGCTCGACTATCCCTGGTTGGTAGCTCGCCTACCCCACAATGCCAAGGATCTAAGCCCTCACTAAGAGGCAACCGAGCAGCTTCACTGCTGGGTTCATCCTTAGTAGGCCACTTACGGCCCCTCCCACGCTAAGAATGAAAAGCCATCGAAAAAGACAACCGGGCCCGCCCCTGCTTGGTTATCCCTGGCCTATAGCTTCTGTTCATACCAAAATATTGCATTTTATACCGCCCATTCTTACGCTCGTTTGTTTATAGGCAGGTACTTTTAATCAGTGTTTGCTACATATTTGCAGGATACTGGTTCTCATCTCTAAACAGTGAAATTCATGGAAGTACGACAAATTCCGGATTACTGCCAACAACAGATAAAACACGGGTCTCCGCTCTCTATCCGTGTGTTGCAACACACCAGTTTAAGGGACAAAATGGCAAATCGATTGTCATTTTCATGCACAAAGCTCAATGTCAACACAAGATCCAACAGATCTATGCGGAGCTCGAGGAAATCATGGCAAAAGATCCACATCACATCACCTTTTGATCTACTGAAATTCTGGAAGAATTGTGAAGAGCTTCTGAGAAAAGTACTATACCACACTGAAGAGTACACAAAAACAGGGAAACCGACAAAACCCCATGGCCTAACTCCTCATTAAGGCCGCGGTTCCGTGGCATAAGCATGCTTAGGCCGCGGAACCGCGGCCATGATGACTCTGCAGTGGGTCGTTTTCTGGGGGAAGATTGGTACATTCATTTTGATTCAGAATATTGCCCTAGGTTCTCTGTTTACTGCCTATAAATATCCCAGAACTTGTCAAGCCAAAGATGTTCATTCTTATGCTCTCTTTTTGTTAGTTTTTAGTGTTCTTCTTCTTCTTCTTCATTCTTTCCTCCATGAAATTGTTGTGAGAGCTTTTGAGTGGATGTTAAATGAAGATGAGGGTTATTTTGTATCATTCTTTTTTGCTTAGCTTCCCTCTTGAGCTCTCTACCTTAACTTGATCTTGCAACCTCTTAAGTGAGCTTGCAAGTTTAAGCTTTGGTCATTGATCTCAAGGGGTTGTATCATTTTGTTCTCTCTTTTGTGCTTCATTCTCCATGAGTTCTTTGCCTTTTCTTGATCTTGCAACCTCTTAAGTGAGCTTGCAAGTTTAAGATTTGGTTATTGAACCCATGTCTTGTTTTGGGTTCTATGGTTCCTAGTTTCATTTCTTGCTCATTTACTTTCTTGCACTTTAAATTCCATGCACTTACTTACTTGTAATCTTTTCTTTTCTTTGTTCTTTTCTTTTGCTCTTTTTGGTTCGTTTTGCGAATGGTTGTAATTGTTGTTGTTAAGAATAAATACAATATTGTAAGTTAATGTTTCTTTGCTCATTTCCTTTTCCCGTTATTTTCCTTTGAACTCCGCCCAAACGTTATGCAAGCGCTCCGTTAGGCATTCTATCCTACCAAGGTAACGGTGATTCCTAACCGCGACCGGTTGCGTTCTGTTTGGCCGGAGGCGAAAGCAAGAGACAAGAACGGACGGACAAGGGTCAATAAGCCGGATTCCACGAATACCGTGCTTAAGTACCATAATCCACGTTGTTGCCGATTGCTCTAGCTTCAATTGGTCAAGACTCGGCTCAAAGGTTTTGAGTGCGGATTTCTTTAGCTTACACTTTCGTATCTTTTTCTTAACAACTTTATACTTGCATATAAAACACTTAGGATAGAACTGAACAAACATATACACATTCTTTATTGACTCGTCTAAAACTCGAACGGACACACAACCATCTCCCTGTGGATCGACCCGTGCTCAACCGGCTAGCTGCATAGCGACACCGTCCTGATCGCGGTTATAACTTTAGAACTTTGAACATCCGACACGCCAAAAGCGTGCGATCAAATGGCGCCATTGCCGGGGAGACGGTAGCGTATTTTCTTTCTTGTTATTCGAGTTAATATTCTTTTTGTATATATTTATAAATAAATAAAAAATAAAGAAAATCTTTTTGTTGTTTTTGATAATTTTTGTGAGCAAGTGTGCAGGTTAATCTGGAGCAAGTACAGTGATCTAAAAAGAAAACAGAGGTTTTTATTTTGGATAAGAGAAGAAGTGGAGTTCGTTGACCAAAGACAAATCCCCAAGTCAACATTTTGACCGCGGAACCGCGGTCAAAAGGTGCCTTGAGCGGCGGTTCCGCGGTCCCATTGAGGCCTTTGTGCCCAATTTTTTCTCCACCCCTTTTTCTTTTCTTTTATCTTCTCTGTGAATTCCACCATACTGTATTTTCTGCAGATTTTTGCGGATTTACGAACTGCGATTGTGGGGGGCAAAGTGTACGTTCAAGGTTAAGGTGATTACGAAGTACAGTACCAAAGATCCGGGTAGTTTGACCCGCGCAAGCGAACTTTTCAAGATTCCCGGAATTGATTCAACAGGGGTTTCCTAACCCAAAAACTTAACGGAACGTACTTTACTAACACTTTCTTCTCAAATCCGATACATCCAATATACTATTCTTTGCAGGATTCTTTGCAAGTTCGCTAGCAAACGCTAAAAATTGACTAACCCGTATTTGTTGCAGTGCCGTGCTTAAACTAAAAAACGATTGTTTGATTCTTTATAGAATTTTTATTGAATTGCGCATTGCATACATTAATACGGACTTAAGGGCAAGCGAACCCCACAACATACGGTAAAGGATTTCATCACTTTTTCCGTGGCCCACAAATCACGAACTTGAGCATAACGTTTACCCGCACAAACTTTAAAAGAAATTAGACTTTAAGCCTTAAGGACTTCGCGCTCACTAGGAGAAGTTAATTGTGTTTAGAACCTCGTTTAACGGTATATTGTTTACGGGGTGTCTAGGAAAGTGTTAACGGTGAAACAGCCAAAAGAGAAAGGTTTATTTAATTAAGGACCTTCGCGAAAGCGTCGGAAAACCTCCCGTTATCTCTGCACTTACCTGGCCTCGTGATCAGTGTATCTTGAGCCCGTTTCTCGACACAGTTTTACTTCGACAATCAAGTTCTGGAGCAGGTCTAGTTGACCTAGGTGAACCCTAGAACGATTAGGTGTGTGGTATTTTTGTGTCGTGATTGTTTTTGGTCCAGATTCTTTTTGTGTGTATATTTCACTCTTTTGTTAATATCTAACTAAAAAAAATCACATTTTTTCCCCTCCTTTTCTCTACCTTTCTTTCTTTCTCTCTTCATATCATGGGTACCCCACCTCGCAAAACTCTTGCCGAACTTTGGTACCCACAACCAGACATTACTTCTTACGGTTCTTTCTTTGGCCGAACGTCGAACGATCCCTCCATGCCTAAAATCTCTTTGAAAGATCGGATAGACGCGTCTAGGACAAACACTTGCCCTCCGCAATCCACTTTGTATCAAAATTTTCAACCTCCCCCACCCTCTTATGTTGATACCCCTTTTGCAAGTCGTCCTTTGTCCGTCGCTGAACATATTGAACAATCCTGTAGCCGATCTTTCACTCCTTTCACCACTACAGATTCTTGGGATCAACAATTCCATTCACCTTCTTATCCACATGTTGATCCTGCTCCTGTCCAGCCATTCAATTCCTACCAGTCCTACCCGACTTTTGCACCTTCCCTAGACATTGCTTCTAAACCGCCATTTGGGAGTTTTCAGTATCCAAACAACTTTGAATCTTTTACTGAAACCCCTTCACAGCCAATGTCTAGTCTGGAACAGTCTTTGGAAGACTTTAGGGTAGCGTCGTACCAACAGATGATGGATTTGAATGCGTCCATGGCCGCCCTCATACAACCTAGTGACCTGGTAGCTAGTTTTCAACTAGCTCCAAATTCTCCAATGTATGAAGAGGCGGTAGGACAGATTGAGAATTTGAGTGGAGAGAGTGAGATGTACCCCCTTCCGAATCAAGCCTACCCGTTTCAACTTGAATCCCACAACTCCGGTTTTGAATGTCTATCTAGTGTTCCAAACGATTCATTGATTAAAGATAGAACAGATAATGAGTTGTGTGACTTTGTAGTGTTTGATTTGCCCGATTGTGAAGGGTCCTTTTCGAGTGAAACCACACCCAATCCTTTTGACCTATACACCTCCACTCTAGAACCTGAATTGTTTAATATCCATGCTTTTGTTGAGGTGTCTGAGAATATAGATTTTCACTTGATTGAGGATATTGACGCTGAGAATATTTTGGATGATGAAGCCGCAGATTTGGCTGAGTTTTTCTCTCCAATTCATCATCCCGAGTCATTAAATGTTTTTCCTGAACCCCATATGCGTCTGGAATTTGAGGATAAATGCATGGATGTGCTGAATTTTGTGGAAAATTTTGAGGATATTTTTGAGGATGAACCAGTTTTGTTTGATGAGTCGGATTTTCCAATTCATCATGTCCCTGTCATTGACTGTGTACACCCTCCAGAACACTTAACTGATACCCTTACTCAATCACTTCCCCCCATCCTTTCCATCGTTCCGACATTGCAAGAAACCGTCTCACTTTCATTTCATATGTCTGGTTTACCGAGTTTGGCGTACCCATGGTTTCTCACGAATCTTGAGGGATTTGACCCAATTTCTCGCCATATTGATAGATTAGTACAATCCATCTTTTCACATCGATCATTACAGATTGTACTAATTTATTCAATCCATTTCCACCCTCAAGTTCATATTCCGCTTCTTTCTCCCTTTCGCCATTCTTCTTCTTATATACCTAGACCGTATACCCCTTCTATCTCCATACGGTCTCGCGTATTCTCTCTCTCTTTTCTCTACGCCTTCTTCCACCAACCTGTACATTATAGCGATAAAATCTTTGAATGGTTGGTGCTCACTTTTGGCCTGTGTAAGGCCTTGTATAGCTTGATACTGTTCTCTTTCCCCCCTATTCCTGAACATCAACGCTTAACAGTGGAAACACTGTTTTACTTAAGTTTGGGGGGGAACCTTTTTGTGTATATATTTTTGTTTTGTATATAAATAAAAAATAAATAAAAATTTAGGGAGCACCGACAATTTTCACCCTCTTGGTGTAGCCTGACAGTGAGGGCACTGTCAAGTTTAAGTTTGGGGGTGTGCTCGGTAAGCTTTCTTCCTTCGCATTCATTTGTATATTCTGCATTTGCATACCTTATTAAAAACCCACAAAAATCGAAAATTTTCCAAAAATATAAAAACTTTGTCGTCAAGTTAGCTAATAGGGTAACTTAGATTTTTATTCTGAAAGTTTAGTTGATATGTTAGAAATAACTAAATTCTAGGCTTAGGAATTGAAAATCCTAAAAATAACCATCATTCTGTCTAACTTTGGTAAGTATACGTCCTTACATTTTTTTTGAGAAATAGGAAATCTTGAGTTCAGTTCTTGAGTTAAGTCAAGATGAAGGGAAAGTATTGAAACTTTACTGAAAGATAAGTCTGAAAAATAGTTTCTTTTCTTGAGTTCAAATTTAGAAAGTATATACCCTACAAACTGCACTTACACGCACCTTGAAACTTGGGATAGTAAAGGATACCGAGAAATACTCTTGCCTGAAAGCCTAGTATGAAAGAAAAAACGGTATTCAAAGATAAACACCCAAAGAGCATATTGAAAAATATATCCGGTCTTGAAAAAGAAAAAGAAAAAGAAAAATAGAATAAAGTCAAGACCTGGAAACTGCTATTTACGCTTTAAAGTTCACGCATTCAGTAATCGGCCGTTAGTGCCTCAAGAAGCATTAATAGTCGCATGAAAGGTGTGTGAGCAAATCCATCCATCCTTAATAAAAAGAAGTAGTATTAGGTATTAGGGCAAGGGTATTATAGCTTGAATTGAATTCTTGAGTGTAGGGGTGCAAATATACACACACGTAGGGGTATACAATCGATGTTTGGATAAGAGATAGAAATAAAGAATAAGACTTATGTTTTCTATAAAGTTGATAAAAATCCCTGATTTAAGACCACACTTGAAGAAGGAAAACTCAGGAGATACAAATATCTTTCTAAACTTTTTTGGAACGTATAGGATCTAAGGTTAAATAGATAGGAGGTGTGAAACATAAGGGTTGGATATTTCTAACTTAGGATGATAGAATTTCTAACGTAAATACTAAACTGTAGGAGTAGAATCGACGTTAACTTATGACACTAGCTTGACGTGATTTTATGGCTGTAATCCGCTGAAAACCCTCAGGAGACAACACTCCTCCTACTAGGGACACCTAGAGGTTTAACGGCTTGTTGCACGTGCTCAGTGCAATCGCGTTCCCTGCGAAAGTGTGGTTAGGACTATTTTGTGAATAATTGGTTTTGCTCGGGACGAGCAAAAGTTAAGTTTGGGGGTATTTGTTCATACCAGAATATTGCATTTTATACCGCCAATTCTTACGCTCGTTTGTTTATAGGCAGGTGCTTTTAATCAGTGTTTGCTACATATTTGCAGGATACTGGTTCTCAGCTCTAAACAGTGAAATTCATGGAAAAGTACGACAAATTCCGGATTACTGCCAACAACAGATAAAACACGGGTCTCCGCTCTCTATCCGTGTGTTGCCACACACCAGTTTAAGGGACAAAATGGCAAATCGATTGTCATTTTCATGCACAAAGCTCAATGTCAACACAAGATCCAACATATCTACGCGGAGCTCAAGGAAATCATGGCAAAAGATCCACATCACATCACCTTTTGATCTACTGAAATTCTGGAAGAATTGTGAAGAGCTTCAGAGAAAAGTACTATACCACACTGAAGAGTACACAAAAACAGGGAAACCGACAAAACCCCATGGCCTAACTCCTCATTAAGGCCGCGGTTCCGTGGCATAAGCATGCTTAGGCCGCGGAACCGCGGCCATGATGACTCTGCAGTGGGTCGTTTTCTAGGGGCAGATTGGTACATTCATTTTGATTCAGAATATTGCCCTAGGTTCTCTGTTTACTGCCTATAAATATCCCAGAACTTGTCAAGCCAAAGATGCTCATTCTTATGCTCTCTTTTTATTAGTTTTTAGTGTTCTTCTTCTTCTTCTTCATTCTTTCCTCCATGAAATTGTTGTGAGAGCTTTTGAGTGGATGTTAAATAAAGATAAGGGTTATTTTGTATCATTCTTTTTTGCTTAGCTTCCCCCTTGAGCTCTCTACCTTAACTTGATCTTGCAACCTCTTAAGTGAGCTTGCAAGTTTAAGCTTTGGTCATTGATCTCAAGGGGTTGTATCATTTTGTTCTCTCTTTTGTGCTTCATTCTCCATGAGTTCTTTGCCTTTTCTTGATCTTGCAACCTCATAAGTGAGCTTACAAGTTTAAGATTTTGGTATTGAACCCATGTCTTGTTTTGGGTTCTATGGTTCCTAGTTTCATTTCTTGCTCATTTACTTTCTTGCACTTTAAATTTCATGCACTTACTTACTTACTTGTAATCTTTTCTTTTCTTTGTTCTTTTCTTTTGCTCTTTTTGGTTCGTTTTGTGAATGGTTGTAATTGTTGTTGTTAAGAATAAATACAATATTGTAAGTTAATGTTTCTTTGCTCATTTCCTTTTCCCGTTATTTTCCTTTGAACTCCGCCCAAACGTTACGCAAGCGCTCTGTTAGGCACCCTACCCTACCAAGGTAACGGTGATTCCTAACCGCGACCGGTTGCGTTCTGTTTGGCCGGAGGCGAAAGCAAGAGACAAGAACGGACGGACAAGGGTCAATAAGCCGGATTCCACGAATACCGTGCTTAAGTACCCTAATCCACGTTGTTGTCGATTGCTCTAGCTTCAATTGGTCAAGACTCGGCTCAAAGGTTTTGAGTGCGGATTTCTTTAGCTTACACTTTCGTATCTTTTTCTTAACAACTTTATACTTGCATATAAAACACTTAGGATAGAACTGAACAAACATATACACATTCTTTATTGACTCGTCTAAAACTCGAACGGACACACAGCCATCTCCCTGTGGATCGACCCGTGCTCAACCGGCTAGCTGCATAGCGACACTGTCCTGATCGCGGTTATAACTTTAGAACTTTGAACATCCGACACGCCAAAAGCGTGCGATCAGCTTCCCTACCCCACAACGCCAGGGATCAAAGCCCTCATGAAGAGGCCGCCAAGCAGCCACCCTACTTGTCTATCCCTGGCTGGTAGCTTCCCTACCCCACAACTCTAGGGATCAAAGCCCTCGCCAAGAGGCACCGGGCAGCAACCCTGTCCGGCCATCCTTAAGGACAAAAAGCCATCGCCAAAGGCACCAGGTAGTAATCCTGCTCGGCCATCCTTATTTGGCCACTTACGGCCCCTCCCCCGCTAAGGATGAAAAGCCCTCGCAAGAGGCAACCGAACCCGCCCTTGTTCGGTTGTCCCTGCCTGGTAGCTCCCTACCCTAACAAACCAGGGATCAAAGTCCTCGAAGAGGCAACCGAACCCACCCTTGTTCGGTTATCCCTGGCCAGTAGTGGTCGCACGCCGATGGCGTGTCGGATGTTCAAAGAATTTAAGTGTAACCGCGATCAGGACGGTGTCGCTTTGCAGCTAGCCGGTGAGCACGGGTCGGTCCACAGGGAGATGGTGTTATCTTACCTTCTTGTTTTAGACGAGTCAATAAAGAATCTGTATGTTTGTTTGATCTAACCTATGTGTATATCTGCAAGTATAAAGTTGTTAAGAAAATGCGAGATTGTAAGCTAAGAAATCCGTACTCAAAACCTTTGAGCCGAGTCTTGACCAATTGAAGCTAAGCAATCGGCAACAACGTGGATTAGGGGATTTAAGCGCGGTATTCGTGGAATCCGGCTTATTTACCCTTGTCCTTCCGTTCTTGTCTCTTGCTTTCGCCTCCGGCCAAACCGAACGCAACCGGTCGCGGTTAGGAATCACCGTTACCTTGTCAGGGTACGGTGCCTAACGGAGCGCTTGCGTATGGTTTGGGCGAAGTTCAAATGGAAAATAACGGGAAAAGGAATTGGCAAAGAAATGTTAACTTACAATACCGTATTAATTCTTAACAACAACAATAATTACAACATTCACAAAATAAACAAAAGAGAACAAAAAGAAAAGAACAAAGAAAAGAAAAGATACAAGTATTAAAGTGCATGAATAAAATTGCAAGTAAGTAAAGCGAGAATGAAAAATGCGAGTAATAAATAAGCAAATAAAAAGAACACGGAAGTAGAACCCAAGCCAAGCATGTGCTCAATAGCCAACCCTTAAACTTGCAAGCTCAATGAAGAGGTTGCAAGATCAAGGGAAGGGTAGAGAACGCATGTGAAGTGAAGAACTAGTCCCGTGAGAAAATACGACCCTTGAGATCAATAACTAACCCTTAACCATTCAAGCTCAATGAAGAGGTTGAATGAGCAAGAGAAAGCAAAAATCTCAAGGGGGAGCAAACTAACAAAAAAGATAAAGAACCCTCATCTTCATTAATCTTCCACTCAAAAGCTCTCACTACAGTTTTAATGGAGGAAGAATGAAGAAGAAGAAGAAAGAAGAACAAAACTACAAAAAAAGAGAACAAAGAAAAGCTCCCTTGGTTGAGCTCAATTCTGCTGCATTTATAGGCTGGGAAATGAAGGTCTAGGGCAACCACCAGAGCACATACACAAAGACCAAACTACCCCTGGAAAATTACGTAGAGAGGACCCTACATGGCCGCGGATCCGCGGCCAAGACCCCCTTTTGGCTGCGGATCCGCGGCCGTATTGATGAATTGGGTTGTCGTCTTGTGGGTGATTTCCTGGTTTCTTGTCCTCTGTTGTCTGGTATATATATTTTCTGAAATTACTTTCACATTTCTTCCAGAATTTCTGTTGAGGAAAGGTGGACTTTTGTGGATGCTTTTGTCATGATTGCCTCGAGCTCCGCGTAGATCTCTTGGATTTTGTGCTACCATTGAGCCTTGTGCATGAGGATGACATTGATTTGACATTTTGTCTTCCTAAACTGGTATCTGGCAGCATACAGATGAAGAGCGGAGACCGTGTTTTATCAGTGGTTGGCAGGAACCCGGATTTTGTCGTGTTTTCCATGAATTTCACCGTTTTAGAACCGAGAACCTGTATCCTGCAAATATGTAACAAACACGGATAAAAAGCACCTACCTATGAACACACGAGCGTAAGAATGGGCGGTATAAAATGCAGTATTCTGGTATGAACAAGTAGCTCCCTACCAAACCATGGATCAAAGCCCTCGCCAAGAGATGCCGGGCAGTAACTGTTAGTAATTTGTATGCCCTAAAGGCCATTATATGGATAGTGGAAACTTGGACATATTATCTATGGAGATAGATGAATTTCTTGCTCAAAATGATAGTACGCTATCTGGTTTACTTTATTTGTACATGTAGATTTAATCATTTACACATGTTGATAAAGCCCAAAGGATATATGCTTGACTACTGTGATTATGATGCAGATCATACTAGTGGGGCACATGTAGTCTATAAGCATATCCTTGAACTGTTCCTAGTCGAGGGTGTATCGAGACAGGGCATCGATATTCCAGAGTAGACTAGCGTATACTATTCTTGTCCCACATGATGGGCGATGGATGATCCCATATCCATCTGGTGAGGAGACACCAAAGATTGTATGTGGGTGCTCAGTGGAGACTGGGTACACTGAACGGACTCACAGAGAACTCCTATGTGGTATTATATCTATCGTCGGATAGCAGTTCTCAGGAACACTGGTACAGGTTAGTCTGTAGACCCGAGATCGTCATAGAGTCTTGTGTGTCCTCCCACTATACTTTGATCTCTACCCTACCACGGCTCTACTGAGTCATGCAAACAGGTGGTCTTTGGGTACAGTCCCGAGGCGCATGGAGGCAATGAGCGATAGGAGGGGTTTCGTCTCTCCCGGTATTGGGGGTTGATGTTGTGCTATGCTCGATTGGCTATAACATGAAGTCCCTGGCCAGGGCTGCTGAGATTTACTGATAAAAGTTATCAGTAGTTTCTCGATCTGTTATGAGCCATACACCAGCATGACTTATTGAGTTACTGGGGTCGACGATACCATCCCTAGACTTGATATGCAGCATATCTGACGAAGAGACCGGACTGTACGGTAAGTGTTGCCAGTTGGCTCGACGGGAGTTTTTACAGCTTCGCTGGTTTTCTTCTGATCGTTTCAATACCCGGGTAGCCGTTATGTTTAGCTGACCTCTTGCGGCTTGTGGATGTTTGATATGATCATCATCTACTGCTGGCGTATTGACGAGTCTTAGAGTCCCACAATGAAGTTTCCTGGCTCAGGCAAAACGAGGTGGTGTGCATATGAGATATGCGCGGGACCCGATTAAATACGGTTATGTGATAACGTATATTAATCGGGCATTTTCTATTTGTCCGATCGTATGAGATATGACCGGTTTGGTAAAATCAAGTGTTGATTTAACTAATTACATTTAGATTAATCCTTTAAGTAAATCCTTTTGTATGCATGCATGTATGCACATGATGATGTGCATGGACACATACATGCATACATAGTATCATGGTTGATGATACAAGAATGATGGCAATATAAGACTTATATTAAAGCTTTTAATTTGTATTTATCATTTTAAGTTAATATAAAGAATATCCACTAATTCTCCTTTATTATTTAGTGGGTAAACTTTAATTAACTTAATGAAAAGAATTTCCACCCATGCTTAATTCTTTAGGAAAAGAATTTCCACTCATAATTATGGTGGTAATGGAATAATGGTGATTATTCCTTTCTTAACACTATAAATAGCTTCATATGTGATATGAAACAAGAAACACACAACAAGGAAAAAAATTGAGTGCAAGGGTGTGAAGAATACAAGTTATCATATGTGATATGATAGAAAGCTCAAGCCACCATTATCTTCTTCTTCCTCTCTAGATTTTTCTCTTGAGTGAAGATTGACAAAAGAAAGGATTTCAATTGAAGAACATAAACCACATCATCATACTACATACCTCTAGCCGATTTGTGTAGGGTGTTTACTCTACTTCGTTTGCGAAACAAGTAAGGTAAGGAGCTTTGGGCAAAGGGACTTCGGGTGGATCATCGTGGACAAGGAAGGCTACCATCGATCCGTTCCAAACTCTCATAGTGCCAAGGAGTCACCGAGGGAGATCTACAAAGGTTGTAATCTTTCCTCTTAATGATAGTTTTACAATTGCATGTGATGTTTAGTTGTATAATCCCTAAAACTTCTAGTTTCGATTCTTGTCGGGTTAACTTAACACCTCTAAATTTTTGATTATGGCATGTGTGATGCTACCGAACTCTTAACGAGGTGCTAGGCCAGCCCTACAGTGGTATCAGAGCCAAGCTAGAGCTTTAGGCGATGCGCAGGCGAAATTAAAAGTCCGATCGAACCACGAAACACCAATTTTGACAGCTCTCTGGAAATTTTTTAAAATATTGGATTTTTCCAAATTTGAAGGTCCTTAAAAAATCAGCAGGCAAATCTAAGAAATACCATATAAAAATTTTTCAGTGATCTCACTAAAGCGCCGCGGATCCGCCGCATAACCATGCTTTGTGCGGCCCTTCCGCGGCCCTTTTGGGGAATTAGGAACAGTGTTTTCTACAGTAGACCTGATTTATTATAAGCATGCCTCTGAGATATTTAAAACTCACTCAAGTGTTGAGTGTTCTGGAGAAATATTGGTTTTGGTGATTCGATTGGAAAAGGTTTAACTTCGTTCAGATTTTCAGATTTTAGAACGTGTTGAAATGTTTGAACGAATATTAGAAACACAGTTTTTCCCGTATTGGAAAAATTCCAAATGTTGGATTTTTCCCTAGTTCAAAATCTTCGAAAAACATGCAAGCGTATTTGTGGACACTCTAGAAGAACATAACCATAACTCGATTATGTGACCGTCAAAACTATCACTGAACCTTAGGGTTTGTGGTAGTTTAGCGTTGCCACATGTGAGGCGTTGGTTTGGCCCTTCTACGGTTGGTCCATAAGGTGTTGTGGCATGTTCTAGAAACTTTTGAACTCGGCTCAAGTGTTGTGCAGTTTGGGAAATCTAGGGTGTTTGTATATTCGATCGAAAAGTTTAACATTGTCTATTTATCTGAAATGTGATACAATATGTGGAATTCATATAGTCAGGCATGAAATACGAAGTATGTGATATTTCGAATTTATGATGTCTAAGGTGATTGTGGATTCCAAATGTTGTAGTTTTTCATTTTATTTTCTGTGACCGTAAGTGTAGTATGTGGTGTATCGCCGTTTTCGTTGCTATACGTCAACGACAATCGGGATACGCATACTTACTTACGTTGATGATATGAGATATTATGTGTTGCTGAGATATGATGAGCAGGATTGTCGTGACTGAATAGCCGGGGTTTTTTATGTGAGATGAGAGTTTTATTTTTCATTCATGTAAAATCAATTGTATATTATTTACTTTTCCGCATTAGGATAGACCCATGGAGGGGAGCACAAGTGATCGGGTTCTAGGGTTCAGTGGGAGGCCATCTCGAGGAGTCGAGACCGGGTCTCCTAAACTCTAGAATTGGCAGGATCACTTGCCGCTCTCGTAGGGGTCTAAGGGTGTGGGATTAGCTATTCATCACGACCGTGGAATCCGTATTTTCTATTGTTGGCTCGATACAAAATACGGACATCCTAGATATCCTTTTATATGCTTCTGCTGTTGATATTCTGTAATGTGATTACTTAGTATCTGAGACGAATGGATTATTATTATATATATGATATATAATAAACGTTGCTTATATTTTACACCCGCGCTAGTCCCGCCCCGCTATGCCGTTAGTTAAGTAACCTAACGGTGCATAACGGGACACTGTGGCGAATGTGGATGGTATAAGTATACGTTCTATTCTGTAATGGCTTAGGAACTTAAATGATGGGATCACATTAATGAGATTAATGTAAATAAAAGAAACCTAATGATGTTGTAGAATCAGATCTGAAACAAACTCGGCTTTTTATGAAAAATGCAAGTTTCAAAAGGATGCGGAGCTTAAGCCACTCCTTTTCTTAACCGTTTGATTCTACAACGAGATCAAGTTCAAAGCGTTAAAGGTTTTCTTAAAAACCATCCGCAACCCTCCGTCATTTTAGGAAGTAGAGTACTTAGTATTCGTGCTGCGTATGTTGATTATAGTCAAGGCGTAGTGTACGGTAGCTAAGTGATGTCTTCCTACAAAGCATATGATGCGATTGGTTAGGACATTCATGTGATTATGTTGATCATAGTCAAGGGTCATATGGGTGGGTCTAGTTAATCACGAAATGACGGGTAGAATTTGACTAGTACTTATGATATGTTGACCATAGCCAAGGTCATAAGTGACTAGGGGTAAAAACCATATCGGGAATTTCAAGAGTTGAAATTTGCAATGAGATTGCATACCATCTATATGATAGTTGGATCTCGATCTCACTGTAAGTAAGTGTTACTTCCAGGAAAACTTTCCTGGCTAGTTTTCTTTTCAGGTTTTGAAAGAAAATTTGATTAAAAGCAGTGGGAGACATTGATTAGATAAAATAATAACCAATCTAATTCTTTGAAAGAGCAATTCGCTAAGTG
Organism: Agapanthus africanus; assembly: GCA_030015575.1. Classification (NCBI taxonomy): domain Eukaryota; kingdom Viridiplantae; phylum Streptophyta; class Magnoliopsida; order Asparagales; family Amaryllidaceae; genus Agapanthus; species Agapanthus africanus. The sequence goes on from CM057339.1 coordinate 397,195,268, forward strand.
TATCTTTTTCTCTCTCCGAATGACAATTACAGATGTCAGGACTTAAGCTTCTACTTGAGAAAAATAAACTGACAGGACCAAATTATAAAGAATGGTTGAGGAACTTGAACATTGCACTCTCATATGATAAGGTATCATATGTTCTCAATACTGAAGCCCCACCCGTCCCAGGACCTGAATCATCTGTTGCGGATAGGGAGATCCGGAAAACTTGGGAAATTGACTGCAACACGGCCAAGTGCCTCGCGCTTGCTTCTATGGACAATATCCATCAGAAGCAACACGAGAATATGGATGTGCAATCCATCTTTCTTCACACAAAGGAGTTGTATGAAGAGCAAACTCGTACTTTGAGATACGAGGCATCTAGAACGCTGTTTCAGATGCGAATGGCCGCTGGTGCATCAGTTGGAGACCATGTTTTGAAAATGATTGGTCTTATTGAAGAACTTGAGGGACTGGGATGGACTATGGATAATGAGCAATATACGGATATTGTTCTTCAGTCTCTCTCCCCTGCCTTTACTCCGTTCATAGTAAATTTCAATATGAATGGTTTGGAGAAATCATTGCCTGAACTTCTCAATATGTTGAGAAGTACAGAGAACACATTGAAAACGGCAAGGACTCCCGCTCTGGTTGCTGGGCCATCTTCCTCTTCATTCCCAAAAGCTAAGGCCAAGGGAAAGAAGAAGAAGAAGTCCATCAAACAGAAAGGTGGAGTTAGAAAGGCGAAGGGGAAAGACAAAGTGGGGGCTATGGGAAGTGGAAAAGGAGAATGTTTTTACTGTAAAAAGTCAGGACATTGGAAACGCAACTGTGCTGAATATCTTGCTGATCTCAAGAAGAAGAAGCATGCTGATGCTTCCACTTCAGGTGTGTTTGTAACTGAAAACTGTTTTTCTTTAAACTCTGCATCCTGGGTATTGGATACCGGTTCTGGTTCTCACATCTGCAATTGTATGCAGGGATTGAGAAATAGTAGAGTTTTAAAAGTTGGAGATCATACTCTGCGGGTTGGAAATGGTTCCAATATACATGCTGTATCCGTGGGAGAGTATCATCTAGGGTTGCCTTCAGGAAGTATTATGGTTTTGAATCCGTGTTATTTTGTACCAAGTATGCTGTGTAACATTATATCCGTTTCTTTGTTGGACAATGAAGGATATCATTTTATGTTGCAAAATAATGTTATGAACATTAACCTGAATCAAGAGTTGATTGGGTTTGGTACATTAAATAACGGTATTTACATCCTGAACCAACACACGGTTTTCAATATACAACATACTAGTAAAAGAAAGTTTTCAGATATAAATGAAGCTTTTCTTTGGCATTGTAGACTTGGTCATATTAACGAAACAAGACTAAACAAGCTACACAAAGATGGATATTTGAATCCGTTTGAATATAAATCTTATGCGACTTGCCAGTCTTGTATCAAAGGTAAAATGACCAAAACTCCGTTTAGTGGACACGGAGAGAGAGCTGGTGAACGCTTAAGCCTCATACATAGTGATGTATGCGGACCAATGTCTACACTTGCAAGAGGTGGTTTTTCATACTTCATCACTTTTACTGATGATTTCTCAAGATTCGGACACGTGTTTTTGATAAAGCACAAATCTGAAGCTTTTGAGAAATTCAAGGAGTATAAACTTGAAGTAGAGAAGCAAACAGGCTTGAACATCAAGAAACTTCGATCGGATCGAGGTGGAGAGTATTTAAGTACAGAGTTTCTAGACTTCTTAAAAGAGAATGGGATTCTCTCTCAGCTCACTCCTCCTTACACACCGCAGCACAATGGTGTGTCAGAACGGAGGAATCGTACCCTATTGGATATGGTACGATCCATGATGTGTGATGCTGAGTTACCGCTTTCCTTTTGGGGACATGCATTGGAGACAGCAATGTATCTATTGAACAGGGTGCCAACCAAGACCGTGTCTACCACTCCATATGAGATGTGGAATGGAAAGAGACCATCTCTTAAAAGGTTTAGGATTTGGGGTTGTCCGGCTTTTGTTAAAAAGCAGAATCCAGACAAACTCGAGACACGATCGGTCATGTGTAAATTTGTGGGGTATCCAAAACATTCGTATGGATATCTATTCTACCACAAAGAGGAACAAAAGGTGTTTGTTGCTCAGCATGCCACATTTTTGGAAAATGAGTTCTTTACGGAAAGTACTAATGGCAATGTGGTAGAACTAGAAGAGGTTCTAGAGACACAAATTACTCAGGAGGAATTGGTTGAAACTGATGTTGCAGTAGAACTTCAAGAACCTCAGCCGCTCAGGAGGTCTAGTAGAACTTCTCACCCACCAGAGAGATACTATGGGTTTCTCATAGATGGTGATAGAGAAGATTGCATCATGGATGATGATGACCCTACTAGTTTTCAGCAAGCTATCACGAGTGGTGACTCAGTGAAATGGCTGGAAGCAATGAGATCTGAAATGGAGTCAATGTACACAAACAAAGTATGGACTTTGGACGTTGCGCCTCCTGGGATAAAACCCGTTGGGTGCAAATGGATCTTTAAGAGAAAGATTGGTGTAGATGGACAGGTGGAGACCTATAAAGCAAGGCTTGTAGCGAAAGGTTTTCGTCAAAGACCAGGCTTGGACTATGATGAAACTTTCTCTCCGGTAGCAATGCTTAAATCCATTAGGATCCTACTTGCTATTGCTGCTCACTATGATTATGAAATATGGCAGATGGACGTGAAAACTGCATTTCTAAATGGTGATTTAGAAGAATGCGTTTTTATGGATCAGCCAGAGGGCTTCATTGATAGTAGGAGCAGTGGGAAAGCATGTAGATTGCTTAAATCCATCTATGGATTAAAGCAGGCCTCAAGGAGCTGGAACATCTGCTTTGATGATACAATCAAAGAGTTTGATTTTGTCAGAAATGAAGATGAACCATGTATTTATAAGAAGATTGTAGGGAGTACTGTCACATTCCTCGTATTGTACGTAGATGACATTCTCCTGATAGGAAATGATGTTCCTATGCTACAATCGGTCAAACTATTCTTATCACAAAGGTTCTCCATGAAGGACCTGGGTGATGCCTCGCGCATTTTGGGCATTAGGATCTATAGAGATAGATCCAAGAGGTTATTGGGACTGTCCCAATCAAAGTACATAGACACCATTCTAAAAAGGTTTAGTATGGAAGATTCCAAGCGTGGTGCCTTGCCTGCTAGTCATGGAATCACTCTCTCTAAGGACTTCTGTCCGAAGACTGATGAAGAGAGAGCTCGCATGAGCGTTATACCCTACGCTTCAGCCGTGGGATCTATAATGTATGCGATGTTGTGTACTCGCCCTAATGTAGCTTATGCACTGGCTGTAGTAAGCAGGTATCAATCCAACCCAGGGGAGAAACATTGGATAGCAGTGAAGAACATTCTTAAGTACTTGCGAAGGACTAAAGAATTGTTCTTGGTGTATGGTAATGGCGATCTCCAGATGGAGGCCTTTACCGATTCAAACTTCCAACATGATAAGGATGACAGTAAATCAATCTCAGGGTTTGTATTTACCCTAAATGGAGGAGCGGTTAGTTGGAAGAGTTCCAAACAGGACACCGTTGCAGACTCCAGGATGGAAGCTGAGTATATTGCTGCAAGTGATGCTGCTAAGGAAGCCGTCTGGATGAAAAAGTTCATTGCGGAACTAGGAGTAGTTCCAACCATTGTTGATCCAATACCATTATATTGCGATAATAATGGAGCTATAGCATTAGCTAAAGAACCAAGGTCCCATCAGAAATCTAGACACATCCTAAGGAGATATCATCTGATCCGGGAGATAGTGGATCGCCAGGAGATCGAGATTCGGAGAGTAGATACAAAGGATAACACAGCGGATCCATTCACCAAGGCACTTCCACAGCCGCAGCATGAGCGACTGTTTGAAATGTTGGATATGAGATACGCCAATAACTGGCCTTAGTGCAAGTGGGAGATTGTTAGTAATTTGTATGCCCTAAAGGCCATTATATGGATAGTGGAAACTTGGACATATTATCTATGGAGATAGATGAATTTCTTGCTCAAAATGATAGTACGCTATCTGGTTTACTTTATCTGTACATGTAGATTTAATCATTTACACATGTTGATAAAGCCCAAAGGATATATGCTTGACTATTGTGATTATGATGCGGATCATACTAGTGGGGCACATGTAGTCTATAAGCATATCCTTGAACTGTTCCTAGTCGAGCGTGTATCGAGACAGGGCATCAATATTCCAGAGTAGACTAGCGTATACTATTCTTGTCCCACATGATGGGCGATGGATGATCCCATATCCATCTGGTGAGGAGACACCAAAGATTGTATGCGGGTGCTCAGTGGAGACTGGGTACACTGAACGGACTCACAGAGAACTCCTATGTGGTATTATATCTATCGTCGGATAGCAGTTCTCAGGAACACTGGTACAGGTTAGCCTGTAGACCCGAGATCGTCATAGATTCTTGTGTGTCCTCCCACTATACTTTGATCTCCACCCTACCACGGCTCTACTGAGTCATGCAAACAGGTGGTCTTTGGGTACAGTCCCGAGGCGCATGGAGGCAATGAGCGATAGGAGGGGTTTCGTCTCTCCCGGTATTGGGGGTTGATGTTGTGCTATGCTCGATTGGCTATAACATGAAGTCCCTGGCCAGGGCTGCTGAGATTTACTGATAAAAGTTATCAGTAGTTTCTCGATCTGTTATGAGCCATACACCAGCATGACTTATTGAGTTACTGGGGTCGACGATACCATCCCTAGACTTGATATGCAGCATATCTGACGAAGAGACCGGACTGTACGGTAAGTGTTGCCAGTTGGCTCGACGGGAGTTTTTACAGCTTCGCTGGTTTTCTTCTGATCGTTTCAATACCCGGGTAGCCGTTATGTTTAGCTGACCTCTTGCGGCTTGTGGATGTTTGATATGATCATCATCTACTGCTGGCGTATTGACGAGTCTTAGAGTCCCACAATGAAGTTTCCTGGCTCAGGCAAAACGATGTTGTGTGCATATGAGATATGCGCGGGACCCGATTAAATACGGTTATGTGATAACGTATATTAATCGGGCATTTTCTATTTTTCCGATCGTATGAGATATGACCGGTTTGGTAAAATCAAGTGTTGATTTAACTAATTACATTTAGATCAATCCTTTAAGTAAATCCTTTTGTATGCATGCATGTATGCACATGATGATGTGCATGGACACATACATGCATACATAGTATCATGGTTGATGATACAAGAATGATGGCAATATAAGACTTATATTGAAGCTTTTAATTTGTATTTATCATTTTAAGTTAATATAAAGAATATCCACTAATTCTCCTTTATTATTTAGTGGGTAAACTTTAATTAACTTAATGAAAAGAATTTCCACCCATGCTTAATTCTTTAGGAAAAGAATTTCCACTCATAATTATGGTGGTAATGGAATAATGGTGATTATTCCTTTCTTAACACTATAAATAGCTTCATATGTGATATGAAACAAGAAACACACAACAAGGAAAAAAATTGAGTGCAAGGGTGTGAAGAATACAAGTTATCATATGTGATATGATAGAAAGCTCAAGCCACCATTATCTTCTTCTTCCTCTCTAGATTTTTCTCTTGAGTGAAGATTGACAAAAGAAAGGATTTCAATTGAAGAACATAAACCACATCATCATACTACACACCTCTAGCCGATTTGTGTAGGGTGTTTACTCTACTTCGTTTGCGAAACAAGTAAGGTAAGGAGCTTTGGGCAAAGGGACTTCGGGTGGATCATCGTGGACAAGGAAGGCTACCATCGATCCGTTCCAAACTCTCATAGTGCCAAGGAGTCACCGAGGGAGATCTACAAAGGTTGTAATCTTTCCTCTTAGTGATAGTTTTACAATTGCATGTGATGTTTAGTTGTATAATCCCTAAAACTTCTAGTTTCGATTCTTGTCGGGTTAACTTAACACCTCTAAATTTTTGATTATGGCATGTGTGATGCTACCGAACTCTTGACGAGGTGCTAGGCCAGCCCTATAGTAACCCTGCTCGGCCCGTCCTTAAGGATCAAAGCCCCCGCAAGAGGCAACCGGACCCGCCCTTGTTCGGTTATCCCTGGCCGGTAGCTCCCTACCAAACCAGGGATCCAAGCCCTCGCCAATAGACACCGATAAGCTACCCTGCTCGGTCGTCCTTAGTAGTCCACTCAAGGCCCCTCCCGCGCTAAGGATCCAAGCCCTCGCCAAGAGGCACCGAGCAGCTACCCTGCTCGGCCATCCATAGTAGGCCACTCAAAGCCCCTCCCGCGCTAAGGATCAAAGCCCTCGCCAAGAGGCACCGAGCAGCTACCCTGCTCGGCCATCCTTAGTAGGCCACTCAAGGCCCCTCCCGTGCTAAGGATCTAAGCCCTCGCGAAGAAGCATCGAGCAACTACCCTGCTCGGCCATCCTTAGTAGGCCACTAATAGCCCCTCCCGCGCTAAGGATCAAAGCCCTCGCAAGAGGCGACCGGGCCCACCCTTGCTCGGTTATCCCTGCCTGGTAGCTCCCTAACCCAACAAACCAGGGATCAAAGCTCTCGCCAAGAGGCACCGAGCAGCTACCATGCCCGGCCATCCTTAGTAGGCCACTTACGGCCCCTCCAACAACTAAGGAACATGAACTCAACAAGAGGCATCCGGTCTATCAAACTCTTAGCGATCTCCACTTTGACTTCGGAGCCATGGAGATACTGTTGTTGGGGTAAAAATTTACACCCCGGTTGACTAAGTCAAAATCAAAGTCAACCCCAAGCCAAGTGGGCCCAAGCCCAGATCCAGTGGGCCCATGCCCGGATCGAGCCCGAACATGAAGCGGCCGGCCTCCCCCCACGCCAAGATAAAAATTTTGTAATAAACAATTTTGTTGTACTTCTTTTATTTTATTTTCATGGATAAATGTAAGAAAAATAGGCATAAAGCCAAATTTTTGTAAAGCCCATGGCTTATGTGTAAAAAGAAATGGCACATGAGCCATGGGATAGGCAAAATGCCATTTTGTGAAGCCCAAGGGGCTATGTGTAAAGTGTATGGCCTATAAAGGCAAATATAATGAAATATCTCAACAACTTTTCTCTATCCAAAAAAAGTTTTAGATCTGAGATCTTTCTTCCTTCTTCAAGGTTCCAAAACCTTCTTCTTTCTTTTGAATTAAATCAAGAGTTTTACTCTTCCTTTGTAAAAACTAAATAGTTTTCCACCACAAAACCCATTAAGGGGAACTCAGATCTGCCATCAAATCTCAAAAAGATATGATTTTTAAATCTCACATCTCTTTATCTCCAAGATCCGGCCAGCAAAGGAAGAAGAAGGACCCATTTCCTTAACCCAAAGCACCTTAGGAGTTTAACTCCATCCTATTTTCTCTTTAAAGAATTTCCGGGGCTAAAAACCCCCATTTTTCCTCGCTGGTGCGCTAGCGCCCGAGCGCAAAGCGCCCACGTGCCGACACGTGGCGCGCTTGCACTCCAGCGCAAAGCGCCCGCGTGCCGACACGTGACGCGCTTGCGCTCCAGCGCACTGCGCCCGAGAGCAAAGCGCCCGCGTGCCGACACGTGGCGCGCTTGCGCTCCAGCGCTCTGCGCCCGAGCGCAAAGCGCCCGCGTGCCGACACGTGGTGCGCTTGCGCTCCAGCGCTCTGCGCCCGAGCGCAAAGCGCCCGCGTGCCGACACGTGGCGCATTGCGCTCTGCGCCCGAGCGCAAAGCGCCCGCGTGTCGACACGTTGCGCTCCAGTGCTCTACCCGCTATCCGGGTAGCGTGCCGACACGTGGCGTGTTGCGCTCCAGCGCTTGACCCCCAGCCCGCTATCCGGGTAGCGGGATCCCCGTAAAAACTCTGTGTGGCTCCAGATATATTCAAATCCCCCCTCCAAAACAACAACACACGTACACTGCACATTGAGTTCGCATGACCAGTTTGACCCGTCAATCGGAGGTTCCCTCGCCCCAAAGACGGGGGGTAATTAACGGCAGCTTAGTTCGCGGATGCCGGAGATTTGGATCCCCACAATCATTAAACCCCGGCCTACCCTAGGCAGGGGGAATCTGTAGTACGCCTGACAAGCGCGCACGTATTCCCATCTCAATGGGGTGACGAAAAACACCCTACAACTGTCTTCCCACCGGTCCTTGCAAACTCGACAAGTGATCATATTCAAGTTGATGTGTGATCGCTAAACAAAAAAACCGACTTAAAATGAAGGCAGTCTGTGCAAAAACAAGTATCTACCAACAAAAGGAAGTACAAGCACAAAGCACAAACACTACTACGAAAACAAAAATAAATTCTTTATTCAAAGAGCCAAGAGTCTTTACAAGGGTATTATGGGCTCCCCAGCCTTACAAAATGCCCGAAGGCCTACAAAATACCGAGGCAACAAAAAGAAGAAAAAAGCATGAAGACAAGGGGCTTCAGGCCTCAGGGCCAGGAACGATACCGATGAGCTCGACGTCCACCACGACTGGGGATGCATCCGTCAAAGGAGCCTCGGCGTCGCCCTCGCCGAAAGTCCCTTCCCCGGCAGCGCTCCCGGAGGCATCCTCCTGCTCGTCATCCCCGCGGGGATATTCTTCTCGGAGCTCTTCATCAGCAAACTCCGGCACCCGGGCCTTGACGGTGTCGAGAGCCTTGTGCCAGATGAGAGTGGTGGCCGAGGCTAGGACGGTGTAGAACTGCTCCGACTTCTGGAAGTTCTCTACCGCCTCCGCCGCCCCTACCGCAGCCCCCAACTCCTTTCGGAGCGTGCTCACTGACTTCTTCATGGTGCCGACGAGCACCTCGGAGCCCTGAAGCTTGGCCTCGGCGGCCTGGGCGGCCTCGTGGAACCAGGCCACCTCTTGCTTTGAGGCCGCCACCTCCTGCTTCGTTGCCGCCGCCTCCTGCCTCCTGGCAGCCACCTCGTCCTCGAGAGCAGCGACCCTCGCCATCGCCGCCTCCAGCTCCCGCTTCGAGCTCTCCCCCAGCAAGGAGAGCTCGCCCGCGGCTCGCATCGCCGGGGCTATCTCCTCCTCCTCCATCCGGGCGACGATTACGACGTGCTGGAGGACTTAAAGAAATCGGAGGGGGGTCAGAAAGAAAAAGGGGCACCAAATCTCCCAAGCAATGAGACGATATACGAGCGCTAACCTGCAGGGCCTCTTGGGCGATGGACGCCATCTGTGCCTTCAGCTTCCCCCCAGGGACCCGGCCCCCGGCCGACCTCTCCATGTCATGCAGCAAGCTATCAGCGACGAAAATCCCCGAGGGCACCTCAAAGTGGAGCTCCCCCTCGTCCACCAAGATCGGAGAGGCCGGGGTCCGCGGAACTGCTCGGGGTAATCTCTTGAGAGACGTCGGCGGAGAGCTCGTCTCCACCTCCGAAGCTCGGGCGTCCTCTCTCAGAGCCCTTTTTCTGCTCGGCACCTGGCTAGGCCCCGGGGCACGATCCACACTCGAGCGCTGGGGCAGGACAGCCGCTGGGAAGCTGGGACCGGCATCTGACGGGAAGAGCTGGCTCCTCCAGCCTTCGACCCCTTTTTCAGCTTGCGCATGGCTGCTCGGAGGAGGCCCGCGTCCATGGTTTCAGCCCAAGACAAGATATAATGGAGTCGGCGACAGAAACAAAGTAAAAAATATTACAAGCACCTAACTTACCGACAAACTGGGCGGGGCAGAGCCCGGCCCAACTGAGGGCTCAGAAAGCAGGACATCAGCCCGAGGAATAGGCTCCCACGCCGCCACTCTCGCCGCGTCGGGGTCATTGGACGGATTTCCCTGCCAGCACCTATCCCTAGACCACTGGATGGGTACGGGCCAGTCCTCACCCTCTGGCGGCACGACGAAGAAAAACTTCTTCTTCCAATCATGGATGGAAGAAGGTAGGACGATAACTCCTGACCCGGCTACACTCCCCCGCTGCTTCCTAAAGGAGAGGTAAACCCAACTCGGGTCGCCCGCGCGAGTTCCGGGGTGACTTTTGTAAATAAGGGAGGAGGCAAGGATGGACAGACTAAAGGGGATCGTCTGCAACTTCAACCGGACCAGGAACCAAAAGAGAATCCTCCAGGAGTTCGGTACTAGCTGGCCCGGGGCTAACCCTAAGTAATTTAGCACGGCTACAACCTCGGGAGAGAAAGGCAGGCGCATTCCAGCCCAAAGGGCTTCCAGGTACAAGGCGATCTCTCTTCCTCTCACTCGATCTACCCTCTCTCCTTCCTGGGCCAATCGTAGCGTGTAGCCGGAGGGAATATGGAAACGAGCCTGAGTGGTGACAAGCTCGTCCTCATATCTTACTGAGGACGATGCACCAGGAGCGTCCGCCGCCACCGCTCCAGGAGCCGCCCCAAACGCGCAACCCCGGAAAGAGGATCTGACCCCAACTTCCCGAAGGGGCTCCAACCCGGGGGAAGAATCCCTAGTATCTACCCCTACAACATCTACTAACTCCTCAAAACAAGATATCTAACCTGATGGGAGGAAATTCTCGAGAAGAAAAAAAGCTGAGATCCGACCTAAAGGGGAGAGCGCCGAGCTAACAAGACTCAGAATGAAGAAAGTGGGAAGAGAGAGACCCCGAATCAGGCCTCCCCTCGATTTATACAGCCGGCGTCTTCATCCAGCGGCGACGGTCGACTCCCGCCAAAACGGTTCACTGCACCTGACGGCCACGATCGCTCCACCTGTCGCAAGCACATTAGCAGCGTCCCATCGGACGCCAGAAGCCTGCGGCATGTCATATCAACCAACCGGCACTCGACACGTGGCCTGTCGCTTCAACAAAGTGAACACAATCCGGCGCACCTTCTTTAATGTGAAGGATCTCGCCCCGATTCGCTGGCCTCATCCAGAAAAAACAACCAATTGCCCAAAGACACGTCCGATGATATCTTTGGAAAGGAGCTCACCTCGGGTGATCCGGCAAACCACTCTCAACCCGACCCGTCAGCTGGTCGGGATGATAGTGGAGGGCTAATGATGATGTTCGATATCGGTGATCTCCCAAATCAGTACACGTGGCAGATGACGTATCCCAGGGCTCACAAGAAAGGACCTACAGTGGTCGACCAGACCACTCCTGTACCCATCCTACGAGCAAACGCTGTCTCACCACCTATCCCCTCCAGCACAATTAGCCTCCTCGGCCCCACAGCTCGTCTCCGAGCTATCACAGGCCCGAGCCACCTCGGCTCTCTCAGCTCGCCTCCGGGCTCAAGCAGAACCAAGATACCTCGGCTCTCCCGCTCCTCCACGAGCTCTCCCGCCGAGGTCATCTTCCTCGGTCTCATCGACCGACCAACAACACCGCTTGCAGGCGTAACCGCCATCCCGCGAATCTCGCCATGCGCGAGATCTCCGCCGGCCACATCCCACATTCCACACCACCATGATCCCCCATTAACAAGCCTGTCTCACCATTAATGGGAGGTCCCGCTCATCACGCGAGCATAACGGCCGGCGTGATTCTCGTGCCCACCTCGCCTGCTGCCACCGCTATATAAACCCCTTCTTCAGACGGTTCAAGTAAGCCATTTTTACTCCACTAAGCCGTTACTTTGCTCGGATCTCTAGTCTAACTTGACCGTCGGAGGGTCCTCGGTGGTACAACCACGCCGGGAGTTCCTTGCAGGTAGCTCGACAACCACAACCTCAAACCCATTGAGATCCACACGCTTCAGGAGCGACAGCCTCCAGATCAAATCTCAGCCACCCATCGCCGCCATCAGCAGATCAACGGAAGGTAACATCTGAAGGAGATTCACGCCTCCATCAAGTTCTTTACAAATAAACAAGGGAATGTTAATTCCCGGTGACAAAAAAATTTGTTTGTAAAATCTCAATTCCCATTCTTATTTTTTGATTCCATCAAACAAATTGACCGTTTATCAAAAGATATTAAAATTCAAAAATTAGATTTTAAATAACCAAATGTAGCAATTCTATATAAGTACTGATATTAAGTAATAGGAATCCAAAATCGACTCCATCTTCGGTGCCTTTAAAAAATTCGTAATCGTCTGTACTGACTTAGCCCTTGGATCATACTGCAACCTGTTCAAAAGGTAATGCCGGTAACCATTCCCAACCCACCAAACAAGAAACTGTGTGCTATGTCAAATCAAACCCAATGTGATACCCATATTTCTCTCTCCTTCTATTCACCATCCTGCCCCGTCCCTCCCAGTCCCAAGCAAAACTTCTCCTTTGGACTTCCTAGCTACATGGAGCCCGATGAGCCCATCAAATCGGCAACTCCCTTTAAGTTAGATTTGCTATCCTTCCTGTTCAAGAGTTTCCCGTCTTTTTCATCAAGAAATTACACTTCTCTTTAGGAACGGATTTACCTTAAACAAAATTAGCTTAATGAATCCAATCAAAGTAACATGTATGTAATTCAAATCTCACATTGTAGCAGGAACACCATTAATCTCATATAAAACACACACACAAAAGAAGAAAAATAAAAAGAAATAAAAGAATTTCCTAATTAGTGATCGTCAGAGAGAAATGGTGAAGAAGGGTTCGTTGAAAAAAATCTCAATCACTATAAATCCATCCTCTGCTTCTCCATCTTCACCTTCATAACCACTGACCGTCAGAGAGCTGGATGAGTTCGTCGGAGTCGGAGTTAGAATCGATAGCCGCCGAGTTGAGATTTATGTCGCTTTGATGCTTCAAAGGAGATTAACATTTATTTCCTTCTTGATTTTAAGGTGGAAAATGGGGAATCTGCTGCTATTGGGTGAAGTGATGAAATTAGGGGTGGGGGCCTGAGGGATAAGGATGAAACAGATGAAAGAGATGAGGGTTTGTGATGGAGGTCCTTTTCAGATCTCCTTCAGATGTTTTCTTCCGTCGATCTCCCGGAGGATTCTGAAAGGGATCCCCTGTTATGTGTAGGTCTCAGTGGGTTTTGAAGAGATTGGTGATTGGAGGAGTTTGATGCCGAGTACTTGCAAAGAAGTCCCGGAGTGGTTTGATACCACCGAGGACCCTCCGACGATCAAGTTAGTACTGGATCCGAGCAGCGTAACAGCTAAGTGGAGTAAAATATGGCTTGCTTGACCCTTCTGTGATGGAGGTTTATATAGTGGTGGAGGCACGCAACAGCAGGCGCGAGAATCTCGCCGGCAGTTACGCTCCCGACGTCATGCCCGCGTAGAGAGCGGATCTCCCATAAATGGGGATCGTGAAGGCATGGAACGTGGGATGTTGCTGGAGGAGAATCCGCGCATGGCAAGATTCGCGGAGCGGCGGTTACGCGCGTGAGCCGTGGAGCTGGTCGGAGGACCGAGGAAGACGGCCTCGGCCTAGGGGCTCAGGGAAGAGCGAGGAGGCCGAGGAGACTTGGTCTTGTAGCAGCTCAGGGCGAGCTGAGCGACCGAGGAGTCCAATCTGCAGGGAGCCCCGAGGAGGGCTAGCTTGTGCTGGAAGATCGGGTACAGGGATGGCCTGGTCGGCCTTTGTGGGCCCTTTCTTCTGAGTTCTGGGATGTGTCATCCGCCACGTGTCCTGATCATGGGGATTGCCAATATCAAGAATTATCATTAGCCCCCCACTCTTGTCCCGACCAGCTAGCGGGTCGGGTCAGGAGTGAACTGTCGGGCCGTCCGGAGCGAGCTCCCTCCTAAGATTTCGTCGGGACACATCCCCGGGTCGTGAGCTGTCTTTTCTGTTAGCGAATCAGGACGAGATCTCTGCATTTATGGAGGGCGCGTCAGTTCATGTATCTTTCCTTTGGAGTGACAGTCCACGTGTCAAGCGTCGGTTGGCTGACGCAACGTGTAGACCTGCGACGCCTGAACAGATGCGGTCCAGTGTGGGAATGACAGGTGGAGCAATCTGAGCCGTTTGGACGCGAGGAGGTATTTCAGCGGGAGACGAAGGGCACCGTTGGATGAGGTTGCTCGTGGTGATAAATAGGGGTGGAGCCTGTTCCATGGCCCCTAACCCTTCATCTTACCTTTCTTCTAAGTTTTGGCTACTCGGCACTCCTTTTCTTGGGGATACATGGTTCGTTCCCATTATTTTGGTCACTCGTTCCAGAAGGAGGCCCGCGACGTGGCCGTACCCCTGGCTGGCCTAGGTTCTACGTCGAATGTTCTGCCGGCGACAGGGTCGTCCACCTCGTTGGCGGCCCCCGGGGATTTTTCCGACGGCGGTCAGAGGAGCCCGTAGTCATCCGAGCCCCAGACGGGAGACGAAGGGGGGGCGAGGACGGGTCCCCCTCAAGAGGAAAAGGACAATCTCTCGTGCACCGCCATCAATGGCCCCTGAAGGGATCACCGTGCAGGAAGGAGATGCCGTCTTCATGGTTCCATCCGGGCTTTCCGTCGCAGCCGGCTTGCTCGCCGGGATGGAAGAGTCCGCAGGAGGAAGACTTCCGTGCGGCGCCCTGAGGGCCTAAATGGAGGCTATGGCCTAGGGGGCGGTCCAGGCACGAACCCCTTCACGCGTTGTTTTTGGCCTTCCTTTCTTTGGCCCGAGTGACTCCCGGTTTCTCATCGGCTTCCTGTCAGGTCCTTCAACACCGCGCCATCGCCGCTCGTATGGAGGTCGAGGGGGCGTTCCACCCACCGAGACCAGTAGAAGTATTCCCTTCGGAAGTCAAGGTCCTGCGGCGTGACCTGCATCTGGAGAGGGCTAGGGCCAATGTCCTGGCAGCCCGTGCGGAGTCTGCGGAGCTTGCCAATTCAGCGAATCAGGTCATTCGCCGTCGCCTGAGTGCATCTCTCCGGGTTGCCGAGAGGAAGCTGGCGGACCTGGCTGATCGCTTCGCGGCCATGGAGAAGGAGAGAGATGCCAGCAGGAGGGATGCCGAGGCAGCGCTTCTGTCGGCTCAGGCTGCTGAGGTCCGGGCCAGGAAAGCCGTGGCCGATTACAAGGTGTCAGAGCAGTTTTACGTCGAGCTCGGTGAGTATTCCGCCGTCGCGTGGAATAAGGCTCTGGATTCTGTGAAGGAGCAGCTTCCCGATTTCGCCGATGACGAGCTCCGTGCTCGGGTTCTGCTCCCGGTGGCAAGGCCTCCGGCCGACAACGATGGGGGAAATAAGGCGCGCCCCTGGTGGCAAAACCTCCGGTGGTGAAGCCCCCAGCGATAAGGGAAGCGAGGCGCAGGGGGGTTCGCGACTTGGGTCTTTTGATATTTTCTCGTCCCTCTTTTGTAAGCCTCCGGGCAGTTTGTAAGGCTGGGGAGCCCGAAGTACCCTTTGTAAAGACTGTACGCTTGATAATAAAACTTCTTCTTTGGTTTCATCGGTCCGCACTTTATCTTCTGTTTGTGTTGTTGGGCTTTCATATCAGGTCAGCCATTTGTTCAGCGATCGTTCGTCGGGTTGACTTCGATCACTTGCCAAGCGTTGCCGAGGATGGACAGAAGCTGCCCCATTGCCCTTAGGCGAGGGCTTCTGATTTCTGGCACCGTGGGTAGGCAACTACCGACCTGGGATGACCGAGCGGGGTTGTCGCTCGGATGCCTCTTGCGAGGGCTTCGATCCCTGGCGTCATGGGTAGGGAGCTACCTGCCGAATATGGCCGAGAAGGGTTACTTCCCAGTGCCTCTTGGTAAGGACTTTGATCCCTGTCGATCGTGGTAGGATGCTACCAGCCGGGGATAGCCGAGCAAGGACTCGACTGCCTCTGGGAGGACTTTGGTCCTTGGCACGGGAGGGGATGTAGAAGCCTAGCAAGGACCCTTGGCCGGACAGGGTTACTGCCCGGTGCCTCTTGGCGAGGGCTTTTGTCCTGAAGGATAGCCGAGCGAGGGATCCTCGGGCTCGACTGCCTCTGGGAGGGCTTTCTGACCCCCGGCGTTGCGGCAGGGAAGCTGCCCGCCGGGGATAGCCGAGCGACGGTTGAGCTCGACTGCCTCTGGGAGGGCTTTCTGATCCCTGACATTGCGGTAGGGAAGCTACCCGCCAGGGTAACCGAGCAGGGTAGCTTCTGGGTTGCCTCTAAGGAGGACTTTGGTCCTTAGCGTTGGGGGGCTGTAGGAAGCCCACTAGGGATAACCGGGCAGTGAAGCTGCACGGCCGCCTCTTGGAAAGGGTTTTGGATTGTAAAGACAGAACTCTATTCGGGATGTTTCGACATTTCCTTATTCGAATGGACATGATTTTTAAAGAACGTTTTACATCATCTTTGTGAAGAAAAAAAGGGGGTACACACTCGCTGGCCTTGACCTCACTGGTATAGCTTGAGCTTCTCGGCATTGTAAGACGGCGGAAGCTTGCGTCCGTCCGCGTCTTGTAGGCGGTAGGCTCCGCCGAGGAGCGCCTCATAGACGAGGAAGGGACCATCCCACTTTGGGGAGAACTTATGAAGCATGCCTTGGTCAATGAACTCGTTTCGCCGTAGGACCAGATCCCCGGTCTTGAAGGAGCGGTGTTTGACCCGAGCGTTGTAGCATCGGGTCGTTTGTTATTGGTAAGCGGTAGCTCTGATCTGAGCCCGGTCTCTCTTCTCCAACAATAAGTCCAGGTTGATCCGTAGCGCCGAGGTGTTTGCGTCATCATCGAAGTGCTCGACCCGGTGACTGGGTAGCCCGATCTCCGCTGGGACCATTGCTTCGGTCCCATAGCAAAGGCTGTAGGGGGTCTCCCCGGTGGGAGTCTTCTTTGACGTGCGCAAGGCCCATATGACCCGAGATAGTTTTTCGACCCAACTGCCTTGTCGCCCCTCTAGGCGGGTCCGGAGACCTCGAAGGATGTTTCGGTTAGCGACCTCGGCCTGCCCGTTGCATTGGGGATGCGTGACCGCGGCGAACATCATGAGGATATGGTATTCTTTGCAGAAGTTCTTCACTTTCTCGTTCTCGAAGTTCGTCCTGTGGTCAGTGATGATACACCTCGGGATGCCGAACCGGAGTATCAGGTTGTTTTGCAGGAACTTGATGGTTGTGGCGGCGTCCGGTTTCCTGATGGGGATGACCTCGATCCACTTAGTGAAGTAGTCTACCGCGACGAGGACGTATTTGTGCCTGCCTGTACCGGTAGGGAACTGGCCAATCATATCCAATCCCCACTGGGCGAACGGCAATGGGGATGTTATGGCAGTCATCTCTGTAGCCGGGAGGCGGGGGATGCTGCCGTGAAGCTGGCAGCTCTTGCATCTCCTGACTAGCTTCAGGGCGTCCTCGTGAATAGTGGGCCAGTAGTACCCCTGGAGCAACGCCTTTTGGATTAAGGTTTGGGCCACCTGGTGTACACCGCCCACCCCCTTATGGATTTCCCGAAGGACGTAGTCGGCTTTGTGGGGGTCAATGCACCGGAGCAGGGGCTGGGTGAAGGCCTTCTTGCAGAGGTTCCCATTGCTCTAGACGAAGTGGCGGGCTTTGGCCCGGAGACAGCGGGCGGCTTCCCGGTCTTCTGGGAGCGTGCCGTCCTTCAGGAATTCCACGAGGGGTTTCCTCCAATCCTGGTTGTTCTCCTGCGCCGCGTACCAGGGAGTGTCGTCGCTCCGTCCTCCACGCTGGGTTGAGGCAAGGTTTCAAAGAGGAAAGACCGCTTATTGTTGGCCGAGTATGAAGAAGCCAACTTGCTCAGGGCATTGGCTTGGGCATTCAGCTGCCTGGGTATTTGTTCTACCTGGACTTCATCAAAGTTCCTTCGGAGTTTCCTCACCTAATCCAGGTACTTCATCATCAGAGGCTCCCGAGCTTCGAAGCGGCCAGTCACTTGACCGACAAAGAGGGCCGAGTCGCTGCGGATTCAAATTATCTTCAGTCCCAGCCTGGCGGCCATGCGCAGTCCGGCCAGGAGGGCCTCGTACTCTACCGTGTTGTTCGAGTCTTTGAAACCGAGCTTTAGAGAATACTCCATCTATGCTTCGTTCGGGCCCCGGATAATGAGGCCGGCACCGCAGCCTTCCTCTCGGTCGAAGACCCGTCGACGAAGATGACCCACTCAAGAACCGAGCCAGGCCTTTCCGCGATGGGACATTGGGTTGTGAGGGGCGGTGTGGACTCCGGCTTCTTGCTAGGGATGGTGCATTCTGTTGGAGATAGTGCCCTCAGAGTCAATTATTGGATCACAAGCACGTGATTGCAATGATTGAGGGAGGACCTGTCCCAGTAGGACAGTCTTACTCGAGATGATAGTATGCTATCTGGTTTATCTTTATCATCGTGTACTGCTTTAGGTGACCTGACATGTTGCTATTACACGTTGATAGAGCCCCTAGGATTCTTGCTTGACCACCAGCAGTATGAGGGCGATCATATAAGTGGGAGCTGGGGTTTATAAGCACATCCTTAAAAGGTCCCTAGTCGTGGGAGTTTCGAGACAGGGCATCCATACTCCAGAGTAGACTAGTGTATACAGTCGAGACCCCGACGAGGGGCGGTGGCCGGTCTCACAAGCCACTGGTGTCAGTTGGTTCACCTAAGATGTATACAGGTGCTCATTGGGTTATGAGTACACCGGACAGGACTCGCCGGGAACATGCTAGTTGGTCTTATACCTAACGTCAGATAGCAGTTCCCTGGTGACATGTGTACAGGTTAGTTCATCGACCTGGGGATCGTCATTTGTCTCGTGTGAGTTCCCACTGTACTTTGATTACTACCCTACCACGCTCAAAGGAGACGTGCAAACAGGTTTTAGTTGGGTACAGTCCCGAGCCACATGGAGGCAGTGAGCGGATCTTCAGGGGTTCATCTCTCCCGGTATTGGGGGTGAGGTCGCGCTGTGTCTAGGAGAGCCATTACACGAAGCCCTCGGCCGAGGCAGGAGATTTACTGGTAGGTATTCCAGTAGTATCTCAGGGTGTTCTGGGCTACACTCCGACACGACTTGTACCGCTTTTGGGGGTCTGACTTTTACCAACCCCCTAGGCCCACCATGCGATGCTCATAGACGAACGGACCGGACTGTACGGATATTGTCACTGACAGGCTCGGTAGGGTGTCAGGATGAGTTCGCTCATCGACGTCCCTTTTGGTCAATACCTGGTAGCCCGTTACGTATTGGCTTATACCTCTGACGTGCTAGTGGTTAAATCCACAACCAAGGTATTGACGAGTCTTTAGAGTCCACCACGCATTCAGTTACTCAAGTTTCGGGCGAAACGCTGTAGAGGCCATATGGAGATATGGCAGGGTTCGATCAGATACGTGCGGTATTGCACGGATCAGGATCGGACGGTTAGTACTAGAGGCCGTATGGAGATATGGCAGGGTTCGATCAGATACGTGTGGTATTGTACGGATCAGGATCGGACGGTTAGTACTAGAGGCCGTATGGATATATGGCAAGGTTCGATCAGATACGTGCGGTATTGCACGGATCAGGATCGAACGGTTATTACTAGCCGACTTTGGTTTAAACCGGATCCTAGTATAGTACAGTGTAGATTTTGTCTCATTGCATTTGTATTTCGGTCGGAATACAGATGCGGGTGTGTATACACAGTATCGGGATTTTCCTGTAATTTATTACGGGACCAGTTTTTCTGGAGTTGCCAGTTTGCTTTCCGTTTCGGCCAATTTCCTTTGTATCGTTCATTGGCCGAAGATTGGAGGAGGAGGGCTTATTTGCATTTGTGCAAATAAGCAATTGTGGAGGGGGTCTTTGCATATTATTGGATCATGATGGTTGCACCATCCCTTGACCATTTGACTTCTTCTTCTTTCATGATTGCTTGACTTTTTGTAGCAATCATGGTTGTTGATTAGTTAATGGAGTATGGATTTGTTTGTGATGATAGTTTCTTATGATGACCTTTTCTCTCTTGCATTATGAGAGTGGTTCCATCATCCATACACCACTCTCTTCATTCTCACTCTCCCCATTCACCATGGCCGGCCACTTCTCATGGGGGGGCTGTCCAAACATTTTGGTGGGGGGATTTTGGTTCATTTCATGTTGGAAAAATCCCACAACACCATCTCCAAAAGCTTAGTTCATTTCTTCCACCAAAAGGCAAACTCCATAACTCCAAAATGAGACATGGTTATACACTATATTCTACAGCAAATCTTGGGCACGTCGACTCGCCAGCTTCGTGCCCGAGTTGCCTCGGTATAGAGGTGGGAGCCCGTAAAAGAAGCAAGCGACGTGGTGCCCTTCCGGCGACGAGGTGGAGACCGGAGATTCCGCGGGAGATCGGGACGACGACGAGAAGACCGGAGGACTCGGATCACTCGGTATATCTCTCTTCCCCATCTTGTAGTTAGCTAGGACTAGTTAATGGCCCGATCCGGGTTTTAGTGCGCGGTGGTGCCGGTTCAAGAAAATTAAAGCTAAACATCGCTTCCGCATTTGGCCTCGGGATGGAGGCCGGGGCGCCGCCGTGCACTTACACATTCAACGATGAAATCGGCCAGGGCATGCACTTTGATGGCCTGCCTCGGGCGATACTTTATGTCAAACTGAGATAGCTGCCACCTCCACTTTTCTAAGCGGCCCGAGGATTTTGGTGATGCTAGGATAACCCCCAACGGGCGCTCGATGAGGACGATGATGGTGTGCGCTTGGAAGTAGTGCCGCAGCTTCCTCGAGGCTACCATGTGGGCTAAGACAATCTTCTCTATGGAAGGGTACCTCGTTTCTGCGTCCTTAAATACGTGGCTCACATAGTACATCGGCTTCTGCGCTCCATCGGCCTCCCGGACGAGCACCGAGCCCGCTGTCTGGTTGGATACCGCCAGATACAGCAACAGCTCATCTCCTTCAACTGGTCGGGTGAGCAGTGGCGGCGTCGCGGGGTGCTTCTTCAATTGGTCGAAGGCGGCTTGGCACTCCTCCGACCACTCGAACCTCAGGATTTTCCTCAGAGCCTTAAAGAACGGAAGGTATTTCTCCCCTGACCTGGACATGAAATGGCTCAGAGCGGCGACTCGTCCCGTGAGCCGCATGATCTCGACGTTGGTCTTGGGTGCGACCATGTTGAGGATAGCGTCGATTTTCTCTGGGTTGGCTTCGGTTTCGCGGTGAGTAACCATGAACCCGAGGAACTTTCCCCCGGTGACTCCGAATGCGCACTTGGCGGGGTTTAGTTTCATGTTGAACTTGTGGAGCACTTCGAAAGCCTCGCCCTAGTCCCTGGCATGGTCGGCCGACGAGACGGATTTGACGAGCATGTCGTCAACATAGACTTCTATATTCCTGCCGATCTGTGAATTGAACATGCGGTTGACCAACCTTTGGTACGTGGCCCCGGCATTCTTGAGGCCGAAGGGCATCACCTTGTAGTAATATACTCCCCGGTCCGTTGTGAATGTGGTGAGATCTTCATCTTCAGGATTCATATGGATTTGGTTGTAGCCGGAGAAAGCATCCATGAAGCTCAACAACTCGTGGCCGGCCGAGCTGTCGACGAGCTGGTCTATCCGGGGGAGTGGATAGTTGTCCTCGGGGCAGGCCTTATTGAGGTCGGTGAAGTCGACGCACATACGCCACTTCCCGCTTGACTTCTTGACCAGAACTATGTTTGCCAGCCATTCCGAGTAGGGTACATTCCTGATGAAGTTGGCGGCGAGAAGCCGATCAACCTCCTCTTCGATAGCCTTATGTTTGACCGGGGCGAAGCTTCTCTTCTTCTGTCTGACGGGTCGGGCCGCAGGATCAATCCCGAGCTTGTGGGAAATGATTTTGGGATCAATCCCAGGCATGTCAGCAGGCGCCCAGGCGAAGACGTCGGAGTTGTTTCTGAGGAATCTGACCAGGTCACCTCTCTAAGTCTCCGTCAGGAGTAATCCGACCTAGACGGTTTTTCCCTGGTCTCCTTCTGTCAGAGGAACCTCGGTCAGAGGTTCGACCGGTGCCCCCCGGATCTTCTTCCGCTCGTCTCGGGTGTCCAGGAAACCTTTGATATCGTCACTTACCTCAGCGTCGTCGGCTGGCTGCTCGGACGAGGACGTTTCGGTGAGGCATATCTTCGCGACCCGCTGGTTCCCGTAGGCCCGACCTATCCCGCCCCGATCGAGAGGGAACTTTATCGCCAGGTGGTAGGTCAATATCTGGGCCTGGAGGGAGTTCAGTTTCGTACGGCTGATGAGGACGTTGTAGTCCGATGGGACTTTTGCTACGATAAAGTCCACAGGCAACGTATGCGTGTGGCCGGGCACCCCGATCGTGAACTCCAGGGCGACCACCCCTTGCGCCGGGATGGAGTGGTTGGTGAACCCCGAAAGGACGTGAGAAGTCGGTTTCCAGTCTGCCGGGGTGAGCCCCATGCGTAGAAAGCAGTCGTGGAAGAGGATGTCCGCCGAGCTGCCTGAATCGACAAGTATCCGGTGGATCTTGTACCGGTGGATTCGGGCCGTGATCACCAGTGGGTCGTTGTGGGGCACGGATATGCCGTGGAGTTCCCCGTCGCCAAAAGTGACGGGCTCGTGGCCTCTAGCCTTTTTGCTCGGGCCGCCGCTGGCGTCTGTTGCCGGCGCGGGGTGCTGAGCCTTGCAGGAGCCCGACTGGCCCCCCGTCGCCATGACCATAGTCCTTGATGGGCCTTGGTTTTCTTCGGCGGGGCTCGCGAGGCGGCGGCCGGTGTAGGGGCTGATGACGTTCGGTTGAGGCTCGCCCACGCCTCCGTCGAGGGGAAGGTGGCGGCTGGGACCCGGATTTTCGGGGCAATTACTTGCCATGTGGATGGAGATCGGTAGGCCAACTTTATTTTTGTGGAGTTTTCGTTTCCCACAGACCGCGCCAACTGATGGAGTTCCTTTTCAGATCACCTTCAGAAGTTGTCTTCCGTCGATCTCCCGGAGGATTTTGGAGGGGATTCCTTGTTGTGTGTGGGTCTCAGTGGGTTTTGAAGAGATTGGTGATTGGAGGAGTTTGACGCCGAGTACCTGCAAAGAAGTCCCGGGATGGTTTGATACCACCGAGGACCCTCCGACGATCAAGTTAGTACTGGATCCGAGCAGCGTAACGGCTAAGTGGAGTAAAAAATGGCTTACTTGACCCTTCTGTGATGGGGATTTATATAGTGGTGGAGGCACGCAGCAACAAGCACGAGAATCTCGCCGGCAGTTACGCTCCCGACGTCACGCCCGCGTAGAGAGCGGATCGCCCATAAATGGGGATCGTGAAGGCGTGGAACGCGGGATGTTGCTGGCGAAGAATCCGCGCATGGTGAGATTCACGGAGCGACGGTTACACCCGTGAGCGGTGGAGCTGGTCGGAGGACCGAGAAAGACGGCCTCGGCCAAGGGGCTCGGGGACGAGCGAGGAGGCCGAGGAGACTTGGTCTTGTGGCAGCTCAGGGCGAGCTGAGGGACCGAGGAGGCCAATCTGCAGGGAGCCCCGAGGATGGCTAGCTTGTGCTGGCAGGTCGGGTACAAGGGTGGTGTGGTCGGCCTCTGTGGGCCCTTTCTTCTGAGTTCTGGGACGTGTCATCCGCCACGTGTCCTGATCGTGGGATTGCCAAAATGGAGCATTATCAGTTTGGGTTGGGCTGCTACGTTTTGGGGGGGTGTTGGTGCATATGCAATACATCAATATCCCAGAGCCAGAGCCCTTTTTCTCCTCTACTTTCTTTCATCGTTTGACGGGGAGAGAGAGAGTAAGAGTACAATAATAGTTAAAAAGATGGGAAAATAATAGTGGGATGAAACCTACAGGTGATGGATGCGGGTTGGCTGAACCAGAAGCTAATTCACCAACGGACTGTTTCTTTAGAGGATTATTATGGATTTGGATCGTGCAATCCAAGAATTCCATAATTTTGTGTTTGTTTGGGGATTTGGATTTCTAAAATTCCTTTGTTTTTATGGAGGGCCCACCACAAAACAAGAATTCTTGAATCCTAAAATTTTTCTAAGGATTTATAAGGATTTGACACTATTTATTGTACTTTTAGATTGGACCCGTGTACTTTATTTATTTAATAATTCTCTCTCTAAAATCCTCGAATCCCACTTTTTTTTACCAACCAAACAAAGATTATAAGGATTTATAAATCCAGAATTTATAAATCCAATACTAACCAACCAAACAACAAATTACCAAATCCAGAAATTTTTAACCGTACTATTTTGGAATCCAAATATCTAAATCCCGCAACCAAATATGCCCCAAAGAAATTCTCTTCCAAATCAATCACTAATAAGGACAATCACAAATTCTAAGAATTTTTTTTGCAGCAAGGACGGCGATGACTGAAAAAACGGTCGAGGGACAGCCAAGTTGCTCGAGCGCAACAAGTTGACGGTTGTTTTGGCAAGTGAGGACTGCTACCGTATAAATGCTAGCTAGGGCTTTGGAGTAAAAGTTTAGGGTTAGGGTTAGGATTTTGTATGAGTAGTTAGGATTGGTTTGAGAAGAATAGGACGGATTAGGAGATCTTGACCGCCAAGAAGGTTAAAGACGGATCTAAATCACTCGGAACCCAAAAGCCAAGTTATAATTACTTTAGTAATCAAAATCTTCATTCATTCTTTCCAAGAGCTTGAATATAATTTTTATAATAAGATAAATTCTTAAAGATAAAAATTTAGACAAAAACGCATTCATAAACCAAATAAAATCTACAAGATTAACTAAATCCCAGAAGATCTAAACAATCTAGGATTGCACTTAATATTCTCAAAATAACATCTAACTAAACAAAAGATGTCTGTAACAGAATGTATCTCATTAAAATATCAACACAACTATGAAATAGCAACAAGAAATTTGCTCTGCATCAATCACCGTGTCTTCAAAAAAGAACTACTCTGACATGCAAGCATTCCACTCCATTGCTAACTCTGCTCCTCTGTGCTGGAACCGCGAAAATTCAACGGAGCTCAAAATATTGATCTAACAAACATTGAAGGCGCAGGCTGAACCATCGTTGGCCTAATAGTAGAGATCATTTGGCTCATGAAAATTATGTCAAATTCTCAATATTGAACACATCAGAATATTTAGACGGGTCGTTTGACATAATTTCCTTAAGTATTGATTTTGTTGCGGATGATCGAGATAGACAAAGATAAACAAGTAAAAACCAAGAAATCAATCAAAGAATCAAATTTTTATGCAGCAAACTCAAATAGGAAAACCAAGGAGGGCAGCAGAGATCGTTTCACTATTTCAAAAGAGAATTTACATATTTTTAGACTTTAGATGAGAGAGTTTACAAATCTCTCCCCAAAAGGAAGAGATGAATCCATTGTGGCGGCTATATGGTTAGATGTATTGGAGTCTCCGTATACTTTTAAATAACACTTAGAATTATCTAAAAATAATTATAGTATAAAAGAAGCCTTGATGAACATAAATTTTCTTTATCTTCATCTAATAAAATGTTTTCTGTACTTTTAATTACTCTAAAATCATATTTAAATTAGAGATCTATTTTATTCTATCTATACCAACTATTATTTAAATTTAAATTGCTTCTGAGTTTGCTTGGGAAACATAACATAGTTAGGATTCAGGATATTCAAATAAAACTCCACCCTAGAGTAAATCCTATCGGATGTGGAACGAACTGTTGTTGTTGTCAATTGCCCCCTTCGGGCTCGCTATATCAATGTTAGCAAGTGTTCAATCAGAATTAATCTCTCAAACATAGCTCTAACACACTCAAACATAAAGCATCTTCTCAATCATATCTCTTATCCATCATATCTTCTTATGAGGATTGACATTTGTGAACCCCAAACAGAGCAAAAGAACCATATGCCACAGAACCAGATTAGCTGGATCTGCCGAATGAAATAATCTCCACTCCTGAAACATCTGGTCTCCCAAAATACATAAAATGTATTATTCTCTTGCCGCGATAAACAAATACATCAAGTTATCAAGTGCATAACATAAGGTCTGAAGAACACAAATATACCAAAACGTCCTTCTCAACTACTTCTAATGCCGTCAGAATCTCTATCCATATAGAAGACAAAGCAAGTGTCGACCGCACTCTCAAACAAATGGCACAACATGATAGCATGAAGTAACCTGCTAGAGATCATCTCATATCCAACTGATCATGAGACACAACCAGAAATCTTCATAATCGGACAATTTACCCTTAAAATAAGGAGGGCTGGGGTTTTGACTATGGTTATGAGGGGTGGAGGGGTTTGACCATTTACCCTTAAAATAATGATTTTGTCCATGTATATGTTTTAGTGACGACAATCCTTCTATTAGAGACGCTTGAACTTGCAACTAAGTATGCGCGACGAACTGTTAAGAAATTTATTAGGAATAGACTGTCAGGTATCCGTACGGACATTCTTGCAATGTCTCTCTTTCTAGTGTTAAATTATTGTGTTGTATGCTTGTGAGCCTCAAAAAGAAAGGATCAATTTGTTCTTCTTTTCGGTCGAAAACTCCAGATAGCGTCAAGAGTGTCTGCACTACTTCAATTTTTTGCTTGTTTCTAAGAATAAGATGGATCATCTAACTAAAGACCATCGTTCGTTATTACTCTTAATAATTTTTAATTTGATTTATTACCAACTATTTGCTGGTTTGAACAACAAACAGGCAACAAATTTTGGCTGGAGCTGTCATTTCAAATTATTGATGTATCCATAATTTCTCCAATCAATATCAACAAAGATTTGGCCTGTTGAGTTCCATCATGGACAAATAGACATTATTTGAGGATCTACATGGAATTAAACTAAGCAAAGACATCCTCCTAGTCCTAGTTATAATGTGGAGATTTGAGCAATTTTAAGGTGACTAAAAGTCTGAAAACATTCTTTCCTACGACAAAAAAGTTCATTGGAGGTATGCATGCTGGGTATATATTTTGAGCCTATTATTTTGGGCCCTTTGGAAATATTGCAACACTTATCTTTAGGTCCAAATTTGTCAATTGAAGCCTACAAAGCCACAAAAAATTGGGTCCTATAGTATCAGAAATTGAGATATCACAACTTTTTAAATTTATGGTTGTAAATTTATGGTTGAGCTATATATGATAATTAATTTTTTTCCCTATACTAGCTGATTTTCTGTTATACTATAGGTACGTAAAGGCCCACGCTATACATGGGTCATTACCATGATCATGGTAAATTCACTAATAAGTCAAAAAAATTGAGAAAAGTGGTAATAATGTTGTTGGCGCGCAACGGAAGACAGCACCGACCTTAATAGATCTAAACTAAGATCCTCTTGGAAGAATAACAATTAGAACTATGCAAAATCAAATATCACACAAGATTCGAGAAAAAGGGAATAACGCATTATTAGAACTTTAGAGAAAAAACATTACAAGAGTTACAAACTCGCTCTTTATAAATCTCCAATGTGATCTTTTTATTTTTCTCTCTAAATTTTTCTTAATGGCGTCTTAATCCCTTATGAAGCCGCTATTTCGCCTCCCTTAGACCCTATGATCAAGATTGCACACTTTAAATTTCCCTAGCATCCTATTTATAACCCAAATACAATCTGAATTATAATAGGAATATATTAATTACGAAATTGCCGCTCGGAAAACTTAATTTCGAGATAAACTCGAATCTGCACGCACAACAACCGACGACAGACGCCTGCCCCTTTAAGGTTAGATGTCTGGGCTCTATCTGCATGTCAATCCAGAGCGACGCCAGACGTTTGACCTTATATGGGTCAAACGACTGCGCACTCTTAGCGCGTCTGGCCAGAGTCGCCAGATATCTGAAGATCAATAGCTCAGACGTTTATCTTCTCTCTGGAAATCTGGAACTTGACTGACAAACGTCTGATCCTTTATGGTCCAGACGTCTGAACCTTTTCTGGAATCGTGCACAATCTCGATATACAAGACACCTTCACAACAATCTCCAATTTGGCTTGCATATCCTTATAAGCACCTTGAAAACTTGTCGCCTTCGTCTTGTATCTTTTAGGGTTGTCCTATAATTCTCTTCATTTTCCCTGCTAGCACAGCTCCAAACCTTGAAACTGCGAGCTGTCACATTTTTTCCTCAGAACCGTGGAACTGATTCTTTCACAGTTTTTCACAAGAACTGCGAAACTTATATTGTCACAGTTTTCGCCAAACTGCGAAAGTGATACGACCCTCCTACGGAGGTCGCGTGTCTTACTCAAATTTGAGTACCTGAATAGAAGCTAAGGTCATCTTGAAATTCTCCGTAGGAATAACCTTCGTTAGCATGTCCGCCGGATTCACTTTAGTATCAATTTTGATCAAATCGATCTCCTTTTCGGTCCACTCCCTTATCCTGTGATACCGCATGTCAATGTGCATCGTTCGACTGTGGTATACCGGATTCTTCGCCAGGTGAATGGCGTTTTGACTGTCACAAAATAAAAGAACCGACCCCTTATCGAATCCGAACTCGCCAACTAAATTTTTTAACCATAAGGCTTCTTTCGATACTTCCACTGCTGGCATGTATTCTACCTCCGTAGTTGATAGCTCCATGGTATCCTAAAGTATCAACTTCCAACTGACTGGAGATTCTGCAACTGTATATACATAGCTTGCAATTGATATACTTTTGTCTAAGTCACCAGCGTAATCCGCATCTATGTATCTTTGCAACTGGCCCGATTTATCTTCTAACTTGTGAAAGAGTAAACCAAGATCTTTAGTTCCTTTTAGATACCGAAATATCCACTTTACAGTTTCCTAATGGAGCTTTCCTGAATTTGATATGTACCGGCTAACCATACTTACTGCATAGGATATGTCTGGACGTGTGCATACTATAGGTACATCAGCTGTCATGACCCGGAATTGCCACGTGACCGGCACTTGAATCATGTGAAATCTATAAGACTCTACCGTAATCCAAGTAAACCGAAAGCCCAGAAATCTAAACTATTTTAAGAAAATAATGGAGGTGCAGTTTTGAAATAAAAGTATAATGAATTCAACTTCTTTTTTAAAAAGTATAAGTAATATTATATGAAAATACAGGTGAGTTGTATACTATTTTTGAAAACATTTTCGTCATTTAAAATTTGGGCAGCATCTCCTTTGTAAATTTGATCCAAAACCAATACATAACAACAATATAAGCATCCCCAAGCAGGAGCCAGCTCTTCGCGAATTGGTGGAATCACAACCACACAAATAAAGATATACGACGCCCCAAGGCGAAGATCAAAAACAGAAAAGAAGATAAAGAAAACCAAAGTATCATCAAACTTAAAAATAAAGAATAAACACATATCCGTGACTCTAAGTCCGAAAGAATATACAAATCTGTGATTTCCAAGTCTAGCAAATACATAGTCTGGTTGATGGAGCTTTTAACTAGATACAAATGAATAAATATATACAAATGGTGGTCACAATCCAAAGTATACCCCACTACCAATGCAAATCACCTAGAAGAAAGCTGTATGCCAGCAAGTCGGTAATGAATCAGTGCGATCAATCCTGCAAGAAAACTATGGTACAACGAGAGTGAGTTTCCAACTCGTGAGTAAAAGACGTCATCAGGTAGAAATCGAATGTATGACGATCTTTTAGGTCATACAATAATATAATAATATCGAGTGGTAACAAGGGTAATAGTGTAAACATAAGTATAATAATACTAATATATTCGTGCTCGTGTCATGATATGGTACCATGTCATCTGTATCATATATGTGTGTATATGTGTATCATCCAACGTGTGTCCATCAACGACACATCAAATCATCATAAAAACCTGAGTACCCAATATCGACACTCGAAAACATTATAAAACCCGTGCCTAGCATCGACACCTTAATCCTCATATCTCAGGCGTCGTCTCATCGAATCGGACCTCATATCTATCTGTCTCAATCGCTCCGGTCGGTATCCTCCGGATATCCGCCGAGTTCAGTACTATCACCGGCAGGTAGTGTTCCCCTGCTGGGCTCAACGTTTCTCTGTACGATCTTCTTGCCCCGGGGTACCGTACCGGTTCCACTATGTACCCGCAGACGGTGTCTCCTCTCTCCTCGAATCGGGTATACACATAACTCAGAACCGAGAAAACTCATGGTGGACGACACACATCATATCAAGAGAAACCGTGTTTTTAAAACAGTCATAAGTTTTCAAAATGTTTACGCGGTTTATCAAATCCAGAAATCTCATGAAAACCGAATCTCATAAATATGAACCAATAATGAAATAATGAGTACAGGCACAGAACAAATCCGTAATGCATAACCAGTGTGTTTATATAAGCGTGGCATCTAACTAGGTAAGAAAATACGATAACTGAACTAGTAAGTGTGGTATGGGTACTAAACAATAAATAAAAACCTACATGTTATTAAGTTATATAGTAGCGATTTCGAATGTGTACGTGACATGGCAATTACTAATGATGAGTGTGTGAGCCGGCGAGTATGTGTACGTATAACATGCGCATCATCGGTAATGGTGCGTGTGTCCTACCAGATGATATCATACAAGATAAGGAAAAGAACGTGGTATGTATACCTCAAAATGAAAATAATACAAGCATAGCAGAAAAAGGAATTTTCAACGCAACAGTATAAAATACATAGCTACATATGAGCCATACAGTTATAGTTTAAGATAGTACAAATCGTTGTTTTTAGAAAAATAAGGGCTACGGTGTTTTTTGAGAAAAAGACACCATTTGAAAATCCGTAGCATTTCTTGAGATTGTCATTTAAAAATGCATAACGATTCGTTAGTTTTAAAAATAGGTACGGCTCTAATTATATCCTAATATCTACTTAAGTGATTAGAAAACAATAATTTTCCGAGTCGACACATCCATAAGTCAGTGATTCAGCCTCATAGTATCACGTAGGTATAATCCATCATACGGCATCATCAAGTCAAGAGTGCAGATCAATCATCATGTACATCATATTACGTACGGTATAATCCATCATACGATATCATTAATCAAGAGTACGATTCAATCGTCATGTACATCATATCATGTACGGTATAATCTGTTGGCCATAGTGCCCTCAAGTCAATTATTGGATCGCAGGCACGTGATTGCAATGATTGAGGGATTACCTATACCGGTAGAATAGTCTTACTCGAGATGATAGTATACTATCTGGTTTGTCTTTATCATCGTGTACATGCTTCATGTGACATTACAGATCACTATTATATGTTGATAGAGCCCTTAGGATTCTTGCTTGACTACCAACAGTATGATGGTGATCATATACGTGAGAGTTGGGTAGTCTATAAGCACATCCTTAAAGTGTCCCTAGTCGTGGGAGTTTCGAGACTGGGCATCGATACTCCAGAGTAGACTAGTGTATACGGATCGAGACCCTGACGAGGGGCGGTGTCTCACAAGCCATTGGTGTCAGTTGGTTCACCTAAGATGTATACAGGTGCTCATTGGGTTATGAGTGCACCGGAAGGACTCGCCGGGAACATGCTAGTTGGTATTATACCTATTTTCAGATAGCAGTTACCAGGTGACATGTGTACAGGTTAGTCTATCGACCTGAGATCGTCATTTGTCTCATGTGAGTTCCCACTGTGCTTTGATTATTACCCTACCACGGCTCAGAGAAGTTGTGCAAACAGGTTTTACTTAGGTACAGTCCCGAGCCACATGGAGGCAGTGAGCGGATCGTCAGGGGATTCGTCTCTCTCGGTATATTGGGGGTTGATGTCGCGGAGTGCACGGGTGGCCATCGCCAGAAATCCTCGGCCGGGGTAGATGAGAATTACTGATTCGGATCAGTAGTTTCTCAATTGGTGATTGGCTTCATACCGACACTAAATGTCAAGTTATTAGGGGTCTGCAATTATCCACCCCCTTAGGCTCGACATGCGATACTCAAAGACGAACGGACCGGACTGTACGGATATTGTCACTGTCAGGCTCAGTAGGGTTTCAGGATGAGTTCGCTCGTCGGCCTCCCTTTCGCTCAATACCTGGGCATCCGTTACGTACAGCTAGTGTCACTGACGTGCTTGTGGTTACACCCACTACCAGCGTATTGACGAGTGTTTAGAGTCCCACACAGAGGGTTTCCCCGGTTCGGGAGAAACGTTGTAGAGGTCGTATGGTTTTATGGCAGGGTTCGATCATATTCATGCACTTGTGCACGGATCATGATCGGACAGATCATACTAGTGTGCTTTGGTTTAAGCCGGATCCTAGTATTAGATTGTTGGATTATTTTCGTCTCGTTGTATTCGTATTTATTCAAAATACGGATGCAGGTATGTATATACAGATGAGGGGTATTCTTATAATCCGTTACGATATTAATTTTGAATATGCCATTTCTTTATTGTATAAAACATTTAGGGTTTTTGTAAATGTTTAATATTTTATTGAGGTGTAAAGTGTGAGGTTAAGTCTTGGTATGGTGCATTTATTGACCCATGCTTTATTGTTTATTATTTTTGTGTTGTGAGATATTTGTGAGGGTTTTGTGGTAGATATTTTGGTGATGATTTTTCTTTGCTACACAAATACCTCACAAGATCATCACAGGGCAGCCACCACTTCATTTTCTTCAAGTGTTGCCCTTTTCTTTTGTTGCTAAGTCTTGAGGTCACACTCTTCACACTCCAATGGCTTCTTCTTCACCTCCATCCATACCCTCTCATGTGTTGAGAATCAATGGATGTATTGAGACAAAATGATCACACACTCTCTCTACTTCATCTTGTGCATCTAGGCTAGAAAACTGGATGCACGAGTTACTTCGGTTTTGAAGCGGGAACCCGTATTAATAATCCTCGACGTGGATCGTCTTCGACGAGGGAGACCGGAGAACGAACTTGTTCGGGGTAGCCACAGGGAGCTTAGGAAGAGATTGAAGACCGAAGGACACGGATTGATCGGTATAATCTCTTAAACTCCTTTTACAGTTAACTAGTATAGGGTTAATGGTTCGAACCGGGAATCAGGTTTCGTTAGCGCTGGGTTTTAAAAGTTTTTGTTCCGCGTTTGGCCACGGATTGATGGCCGGGGCGCTGGCATAACCTTACATGGTCTCAGAGCCAACCCATTAACTGCATACTAGTTGGTTTAGACAATATTAAAGTATCGAAACCGAAACAACCCCAAACAATATTCGATGCATTCCAGTTTCTGTCGATTTTTAAAGTGTCTTAAAAAATTATTTTAGCAACTACAGAAGACTACTTTTGTGACCACTAGACTGCACCCCAAACACGAACCAATTCCACCTGTTTTGGCCGAGCACATTGCTCTAAAAACCGAGAAGGCTGTTTTCTGGAGGCTTCTGGGTTTTGTATTTTGGGTGTGGTTTTGTCTCTGGAATGTTGGTTCAGTGGTATTGCTAGTTTGGCCCAGTTCTAATATGGTTTTATCTAGTTGTTTCGGGCTATTCGGGGTTATTTCGAACTCGATATTTTCTAACATTGTTTAAATTTTACAGTACATACATTTCTATCTGCGACCGTGAATGTTATTTAAGCGGTACAACTTGTCTAATTGCTATAGTTCTTTTAGACGGGTTTGCGAACGTGACATTCACGTTGATATTCTGTGTTGTGCTGTGTTGCAGATTCGTCGTGGTGGATAGCTTGGGTGCAATGATAGTGCAGTTTAGTTTTATTTATACATTCGATATCGCGAGGCGAGCGTCCGACATGTAGACTGTCGTCACTGCCTGTTTGTATATTATTTGTTTGGGACACGACCGGGTTGAGGTCGATGTCACGTTATACATATTTTCTTTTCTGTACTAGGATTACCCCATGATAGAGTGCACGGATAGCCGGGTTCTGAAGGGCAACGGGTCCGCATCTTATGGCGTTGAGAAGGAGGGGCCTCACTCTAAAATTGGCAGGCTATTCGCCGCACTCGTAGAGGGTACAGGTTAACCTAAGGTGGGGTGCTCAAGTTACCGGATTCCGTGAAGTGCTGGGTGGCCCATTCACTTTGCTGAAGGGGGCTGCCTCGCTTCTAGTTTTTGCGGGTAACTTGCTGCGCTCGTAGGGGTCTAGATTTTCATTGCACAGGCTATCCACACGAGCAGGGGAACGTCAGGTTTCACTTGCGGCTCAAAGGAAACCCGGGAATCCCAGATTATCTGTATTGTTATGTGATGTTTATCAGTTATCTGTGATGTTGCATTTATCACGCCTGGAGCGATCATTATATATTGATATATGTATACTAGTAGATGTTGTATATGTTTAACACCCGCGCTAGTCCAATCCCCGCTCTGTCGTTAGTTAAGTAACCTAACGGGTGATGACGGGACCCAGTGGCGAATACGGATGGCATATACGTACATCATATTTTCGTTCTTTTATGGTGTGATTAATTGATGGGACTGCGTTGATTCGGATCAATGCAAGGAAAACAGACCTATTCAATGTTGTTGGAACAATTTTAAAAAGCTGTTATTACAAGGGTGTTTTTTTGCTTTGCACAGCAGTATTCGGTTATGAATATCCAGCACCTCATTCGATGAGGCAAGGGCCGAGATCCCTTAATCGGGAGTGACCCTTTGGGCAGAGGTTTGCGTCAGGGTAATAACTTCACTATAGTCGATTACTTTTTTCTTTGCATAGCGGTATTCGGTTATGAATATCCACCACCTCATTCTACGAGGAAAGAGCCGAGATCCCTTCACCGGGAGTGACCTATTTAGCAAAGGTTTTCGCCACTATAAATTTATAAAAAGTTATCCGGTTCCTTCAATGATATCAAGTTCATTACGTTAAAAGTTTTTCAACAAAAACCATTCGTAGCCTTCCGTCATTTCAGACGGGTAGCACTTAGTATTCATGTTATGTATGTTGGCCTTCATCAAGGCATAGTGTATGGTAGCTATTTGTTACTTTTTTGTTGCATAGATAGATGCGTTGGTTTGGGACAGTCGTACTACTATTTTGGCCTTCGTCAAGGGTATGTAGGGGTGGGTTCAAATTAACCTGGATAATGACAGGTAGAACTTGATATGTGACTTATGATATGTCGGCCTTCGTCAAGGTCATAAGAGCATGGGGTAGAAATCACATCGGGAGTTTCAAACATACAGGAAAATTGCCAGGCATGCGCATACCTTCTGGAGTGTGATAACTTGAGTGGATTCACTCAAGTTATCATGCGATGATAGTTGGATCCCAATACCCACTGATGAGTTGGTTTACTCCTCGGGTGATCCTGACTAATTCTTTTTTCAGGTTTGGAGGAGAATTTGAGGATACGGTGGGAGACATCCTGATTAAATAAAGTGATCAACCATTCTGATTTAGGTTAGAGTGTACGCTGAGTGTTTCTTTTCTCTCTCTCTCTCTTTGGCAGCGACCATGACCCGACCCTAGACTATAACTCAGAAACCAAGATAACCGGACCTTCTTAAAACATACTGACTTTTGGATTGTCTGAATTGCATACCTCATTGCCACTCCTACTTTTACCCTTTGCATTTCTCCGGAACATTCTGTATCACTACGACGATCCACATTTATTAAATAAGACCATCGTATAGTTACGTACGAACTCGAAGAAACTTGTTTCAGATTCGAGAATGGTTTCCGGTTCTGGAGAAATTGAATAGGACTATTCAGTAGTCTTTTCCTTTTACCTTCTCTCAGGTTGTGAGGGCATCTAGGATTAGGAAAGGGTACACCTATTGCGCTTATTGGATAGTCTTCTTCCAAACCATAGGCAGGTGCCGAAAGGTGGGGAAGGAAGAAAACCAATTAGCCTAAGTGTGGTGTACAGAAGGTAATAAGTAAAGACAAATAAAGGGATTAGAAAGAGGGCAAAGTAAATTGCGACTGCTATCATTCACGACCAAACCGCATATTTCATCACCACTCCTACTTCACCTTTGTATTTCATCAGAACACCCCGTATCACTATGAAGATCCACAGTTATTGGATAAGCCATCGTATAGTTACATACGAACTCGAAGAAACTTGTTTCAGATTCGAGAATGGTTTCCGGTTCTGGAGAAATTGAATAGGATTATTCAGTTGTCTTTTCCTTTTACCTTCTCTCAGGTTGCAAGTACTCCTAAGATTAGGAGAGTACACCTATTACGCTTATTGGATAGTCTTCTTCCAAACCATAGGCTGGTGCCGAACGGTAGGAAAGGAAGAAAACCATTTAGCCTAAGGGTGGTATACAGAAGGTAATGAGTAAAGATAAATAAAGGGATTTGGAGAAATGGCAAAGAAATATACGGTTACAGTCATGAATCTGGATAATGGAAGAGGCATTACTAGGAATAGACGAGTACCCCTTCGAAACATTTTCATGTTTCAGTTTCACTATGCGTTGTTAATTGAAAACTGATTTCCCAATTAGATCCTTATTTCACGGTATGTATTTACCAAGTTTGATTCTCACATCTGTATGGTTCTACAGATGATGAGTGGGAGTAAGTTATTGGGAATTAGGTGACTATATCCTCATTATATCGGAATTCGTTGTAATTGGTGATATTTGAGGAAATTACCTGGGGTTTTGCCTGACGGAAAATATTTGGTTTTGAATATCCGTTGTTATGCACCAATTTCAAATTGATATATCTGCACGTTTATTTTATAAAGTGAGATATAACTTTTTGAAATTATGTCCATGACATTTACTTATATCAGTTGAAGGTTAGGTAAGGAGCATTAAACAGCGGTGTAATTCTTCTTAACCATAAGTACAGTTTTCAACCTACGACGCACAGAGTTTGAGTTATTCAACTCAAGGGACTTATACAAAGTATTGTATGTTGTCCAGAGTCCATTGGGACAAAGGGGTTGGTCCTCGTACTATATTCTGTTTACTTGTGACTTCTCCAGTTTTAGACAAGTGTTTCGTAGAAATACAAGGTTCAAATTTTGAGAAGTTATAGGTACAAGAATAAAGTAGAGAACCATGTGTTGCAAGTATCAGGATTTTCAAAGTGATCGAAGATGTAGATACTTGTGTTTGGTATTCAGTTGATAGTAACGATTTTGAGAACATGCTTCTCTTTCAGGTTACTCATATCTGGATATACTCCTAAGTTGAGTAATGATGATCGGCCTCCTTCCATTGAGTTGACATGCACTGGAGATAGCTGCATGATTTGAATCTGGTTCCAATTAAATCAGTGCCTCTGTTTCTATATTGTATATAGAATGGTTAATATCTTAACGATGTTAAGGTATATGGAGTTGTTCGGCTTATGCTTAAAACCAGACTCTGGATAACTCAAGGCACGTTTCCGTAATGGCAGTTTGTGGGTTATCTCAGGCTATGACGAGGGTTAACTTTCTACCATCTGGAAGATCAATAGTGATATTGTTCTTGACTCGGCACAGTTTTAGTAAAATGGATTTTTTCAGAAAACGGTAGTGGGAGTATGGTAGAACTGAAAGTGATTTCAGAACCACAAACGATTACTGAAAATTTAAATAGAATCTAAAGATTCAATCGGGTTTGACATTCCATTAGCCACTCCGCAGATATGGTGGGTAACCTCAGGTGCCCGAGAGGTACTTCGGTATCCTCAAAGACGGTGACAGGGAGTTTCCTGTTTACCTAGACTTTCCATTACTGTTGTTCTAAACTATGAGACCTGGCAGGAGAATGAGTATAGCGTCGTTCTAGACTAGCTTTAGAAGTGCACATGTATATGAGTCTGCCAGAGGGTTGTTATAGTCAGTGGGAGCAGCGGAAGCATAGTGGAAAAGTAGCTTGTGTCTATTTATAGACTAAAGCGGATATAGCGGAGAGAGATCATCTATTTTTGATATGACAGTCATAGGTTTGACTTTATCAGAATAGAAGATGGATCTGTTAAGAAGGTAATAGGGTGGTATGTCATGGTATTTGGATGACATACACTTGTAGGAAGTGATATTCCTACACTACGAGCGGTTATGTTGTGGTTTTCACACAGTGGTTTCTCCACATAGGATGTGGATATTATATCTAGCATTCTGGTTACTAGATTTATGGTTTAAGATCTAGATTTGGGTAGTTTCCCAATCTGCGTACTTTGACAATATTCTAAAGGTATTTTAGAATGGACGACTCCCAGCATAGTAGTGTACTTGAAGGTGATGGAGTCACCCTC
This sequence comes from Agapanthus africanus, assembly GCA_030015575.1. Lineage (NCBI taxonomy): Eukaryota > Viridiplantae > Streptophyta > Magnoliopsida > Asparagales > Amaryllidaceae > Agapanthus > Agapanthus africanus. The sequence continues at coordinate 397,233,196 of CM057339.1, forward strand.
TCTAAAGGTGTCTTACAGACTAAAGGGGAGAGGGATGTGCATGGTTTGCAATCACTTACTTAGGCAATTGAGTCAATCATGAGATGTTAAGTACTACATCAGATGTTATTTTTTTGCAGTAGATGCAATAAGTTGATATATTAATCCAACCCTGGAAAAACGTTCGGAAGCAGTTTATGAACATAAGTGGGTGTTCTAGGGATTTGGTAATGACAGCCTCCTTCGGGAAATGGTTATCATTTCAGGCTTCCAAGATGACCTGGATGACAGAATGACTGTCAGAGTTATAGTTTTCCCTGTTTTGAGTCGCAGTAGTTTGGACAGTTGGTTCAAGTGGATACTGAGGGAGGCATGGAGCAGGATACTGATTAAATTCAGTTGACGATACAGTCTAAGAAGTTAACTAGATCTGGAGTTCATTTGAGAATTGGGTCCCATCAGATATCCAGACATATTCTAAGACAGGTATTGCTCATTTCGGGAGATGGCTTTCTCCGCGAACTTGAGATAAAGAGAGACATAGAAAGAAACATTAGAGCGGATACACTCACTGAGGCTATTTCTCGAACGCAATAGTTTTACCAACGAGCTTTGTGAAACTGATTAGTAGAGAAGTTGGGTGTTCGGTATCACACGGGCTGTGAGTATGCGACACCGCAATAATTAGCTTTAAGTGCAAGTGGGAGATTGTTGGCCATAGTGCCCTCAAGTCAATTATTTGATCGCAGGCACGTGATTGCAATGATTGAGGGAGGACCTATACCGGTAGAACAGTCTTACTCGAAATGATAGTATGCTATCTGGTTTGTCTTTATCATTGTGTACATACTTCAGGTGACATTACAGATCACTATTACATGTTGATAGATCCCTTAGGATTCTTGTTAGTGTTTATGCCCTAGAAGGCCATTACTGTATCATACTAGTTTGTATATTACTTAATGGAAGCTTGGGATATTCACATGTATATATAACAGTCTTGCTAAACATGGTAGTATGCTACTTGGTTTTCTCTATCTTAATGTGTGAGTATACGTATTGATAGAGCTCTTAGGATCTTGCTTGACTACCAGCGTTGTGATGGCAGTCACACTAGTGGGGGATGGGTAGTCTACAAGCACATCCTTATTCAGGTCCCTAGTCGTTGGATTATCGAGACAGAGCATCGATACTCCGGAGTAGCTAGTGTACGCTTCTCATCCCAGTTGGGGAGATGGTCTGTCCCACAGCCGTCAGTACGTCGTACTGGAGATAGTATATAGGTGCTCGTTAGGTTACGAGTACACCGGACAGGACTCACAGGGAACTGTTGGTTGGTTTTATACCAGTCGTCAGTGAACAGTTCCCAGGTGACATGAGTACAGTATAGTCCGCAGACTTGACACTGCTACTTCGCCTCGAGTGTGTCCTACTGTTCTTAGATTGCTATCCTACCACGGCTCAAAGGAGTCGTGCAAACAGGTAGCAGTTGGGTGCAGTCCCGAGCACTTGGAGGCAGTGGCGGTTAGACAGGATTCGTCCCTCCCGGTATTGTGAGTTGATATCGCGCTGTGTCAGAGAGCCATTACGCAAAGTCCCTGGCCAGGGCAAGCGAGATTTGCTGGTAGGTTCCAGTAGTTTCTCAGGGTGTAATGGGCTTCCCTCCGACACGACTTATACTGCTATTAGGGGACTGACGCTTGCCGCCCCCTAGGCTCGATATGCGATAGTCTTGGACGAACGGACCGGATTGTATGGAGATTGTCACATCAGACTCAGTAGGAGTTCGGATGGGTTTCCTCATCGGCCTTCTTATCGACAACTACCTGGGGACCGTTACGTACAGCTAGTGCCGCTTGCGGTCTATGGTTAAACCCACTGCCAGCGTAGTAGTCGAGTCTCTAGAGTCCCACACAGAGAGTTTCCCTACTCCAGGCGAAACGATATAGAGGTCGTATGGTTTTACGACAAGGGTTCGGACGCATACGTGTGTTTACGCACGTACGACTTTCGGACAGTTTTTACCAGTCGGCTTTGGTTTAAGCCAGTTACTGGTATCCGGTTATTGGATTTTTACAGTCTAAAGTTTTTCTGTATTTTTGCGGAAAGGAGGGGCGTTTTCGTAATTATACGGGAAGCTTCTAGAAGGTGGTGACTAAGGAGGTTAAGGTGGCATATGAAATGATTGTGATTAGTGAGTCACCTTGATGATTCATAGAAGTCTTTCGTCATTATAATGAATCATCACTAGATATTATCAAGCATGGTTGCTAAATTCATTTATTATTCTTTTCTTGTTAAAAGAAATGCTTAATATATATCTTCTTGACTCACCATTCTCAAATCATTATCTTCTTCATCTTCTCTCTCCTCAAGCTCTCCCTCTTCAAAGACTAATCCTCCCCTCTCATGAGTTGAGTACAAGGATTAGTAAGACTAATTAATCCAGAACCCTCTCTATATTACACCTAGCTTCTTTGATTAGCACTTGAAGAAGTTTAGTTGCTTCAAGTTTAGAGGCTAAGCTTGGAGTAAAGCTCTCGGGTGGATCGTCTACTACTTCGAGAAGGCCGAGGAGATCGTAAAGACGAAGGACTTGGTTCAATAGGTATAATCCCTAAGCATAGTAGTTTAGAACAACTATATGTTTGGTTAGTTATCGTTTAGCTTCGATTCAAGCGGTTAGTCGATGTTTGTTCACTAAACAAGTTCGTTTTTGAAAATTCCGCCTCCCCACAAGTATTGGGGTGTTCTACATCGAATTACAGTGGTATCAGAGCCTCGCTAAACAATAAATAACTTTATTGCAAATTTGTACGAATTTCGAACGGAAAAACGAAGCCGGAAAACCCTAAAAACATCAAGTTTCTGTCGATTTTAAAATGATGTCCTAAAATTTTTCAGGGATGTGCAGAAAGCTTGAAATGACCACAGAAGAACACCCAAGAAATTTGGGTTCCTGAATCGTCTACGGTGCCGCGGAACCGCGGCGGATCCCACCGATCCGCCGCGCTTCCGCCGCCGAGTTGACAAGTCAGGAACTCGTTTTTCTTGTGTGGGTCCCCTGTGGTATTTGGGATTTTCTGGAATATTTTAATTTTGCTCAGGTTTCAGTTTAACAGAGAAGTAATTGAGCAATATTAAATGTGTTTAATCGATCGAAATTGTACAGTATTTGCATATTGGATTATATCTGTGATTGATAAATGTGTTCGTAAACCTCCCCTAACTGCTAGTATGTCGGTTGGCAGGGGGTTGCACATTTCTGTAATGGTTATATCTGTTTGTGCATAAAAACTGTATTGGACTGTTGTGGTGTATAGCCGGGGTTTTGAAATGGGTTATTATTTATTCATTTGTTGTAAATGTAATTTGTTGTAATATTATTTTGCGGGGCACATCCAGGTTGCGGTTGTAGCCACCGTTGTATTATTTCATTTTACTGTTTTTGCTCCTAGGACAGATCCAAGGTGGGGTACACAAACTGCCGGGCGGGTAGTTTGCCGTACCCGTAGGGATCTCGGGTGGGGTAACGGCTATTCATCACAACTGTGTAATCTGTCTTTTCTTGCAGGCTCAAAAGAAATACAGATTGCTTGTAAATCCAATAAAGTTTATCTGTGTTTTGGAATGTATATCATTGAGTCAGACGAATGTAAAATATCTATATATATGATAGCTATTTTAGACGTCACTTATGTTTTACATCCGCGCTAGCCCAGTCCCCGCTCTGTCGTTAGTTAAGTAACCTAACGGGTGATGACGGGACCCAGTGGCGAATGCAGGTGGCATAAGAGGACGTCATATTTTCGTTGTTTTCTGCAATGATAGGTTAATGATGGGACGCATTATCTATAATGCAAAGAAAATAAACCAAGTTTAAATCGTTGGAACAATTTAAAAGAAACCACTCGGTTATTTTTAAAAACAGATATTTTTAAAATGCGGAGCCTTAACCACTCCTTTTAAAAGCTATCAGGTTCCTTCGGTTATATCAAGTTCACTACGTTTACGGTTTCGCCAAAACCAGTCGTAGCCCTCCGTCATTTCTTATGGATGGTCAGTAGTATTCAAGCTATGCTTGTTGGCATACGTCAAGGCATAATGTTTGGTAGCTGCTGGGGTATTCATTTGTTACATAGATAGATGTGTTGGTTTGGGACAGTCGCATTACCTTGTTGGCATACGTCAAGGGTATATACGGGTGGGTTCAAATTAACAAGATAATGATGGGCAGAACTTGACATGTGACTTATGATTTGTTGGCATACGTCAAGGTCATAAGAGCATGGGGCAAAAACTAATATCGGGAATTTCTAAAGAAACTGAAATTTGCAAAGAGATGTATACCATTTGGAGTTTGATGAATGTTGGTAGCATTCCTTCAACATTATCATACGATGATATTTGGATCCCGATCCTACTGTGAGTATATGCTAGTTATAAGGATATTCGTCACTTAACGATCAATGCTATAAACCTAGTAGGTGTCCAGAAAGGTGTCAGCGGGGTTACACCCCCAGAGAAAAGAGGTTATTTAATTAAGGAACTTCGCGAAAGCGTTGGAAAACCTCCCTCGAAGTATCGACACTGGCCTGGCTGAACGGTTAAGCAAGTATTGTACGGTGAGAATAGTCCTGGCTAATTCTTCTTTTATGGTTTGAGGAAGGATTCGAGAAACAGTGGGAGCCATCCAGTTTAGATAAACTAAAAACCACTCTAAACTTGCAAGAGCATCATGCTAAAGAGTTTTCTTCTCTCTCTCCTAATTGCAGCGACCCTGAAAATGACTGGACTTAAGTTACTTTTAGAGAAAAATATACTGACAGGGCCAAACTATAAAGATTGGCTGCGGAATGTCAAAATGGCTTTGACCTATGACAAACTGGGGTACATCCTCACCGCTACGGCACCTGCTGTCCCTGGTCCCAAATCCAGTAATGCGGATAAGGAAATCTGCAAAACCTGGGATTTAGATTGCGCGAAAGCCAAGTGCATCGTGCTTGCCTCGATGAACAATGAACATCAGAGGAGGCACGAGGATATGGACCTTGATGGCATATTTCTCCATACAAAGGAACTTTATAGAGAGCAATCTCGTATAGCAAGATACGAGACCTCTAAGAACTTGTTTCGAGCGAGGTTGGCTATCGGGTCATCGATAGGAGAACATGTCCTAAAGATGATCGGCTATATAGAAGAGCTCGCAGACCTTGGAACGACTTTGGATAATGAGCTCTATACAGACCTTATTCTCCAGTCCCTTCCTCACACCTACGCCCAGTTTATCCTGAACTTCAACATTCAAAGAAAAGAAGTTGAACTTCCGGAACTCCTGAACATGTTAAGGAGTGCAGAGGGCACCTTGAAGAATTCAAGGGAAACACCCGCTATGTTTGTTGGCGGTACATCTTCTTCCGGGTCCAAGGCAAGGGCCAAAGGAAGGAAGAAGAAGGCCGCACCCAGACCTAGAGGAGGTGTTAGTAAGGTGGGAGGGAAGGGAAAGAAAAAGTTTGCAGCACCGGTAGTTGGCCAGGATGAGTGCTTCCATTGTCACAGGAAAGGGCACTGGAAGAAGGATTGCAGGCGTGGAACGCCAAGAACCAGGAACCGAAGCAAGCTGTGGCTTCGACTTCAGGTGTGTTTGTAATTGAGAATTGTCTGTCGATCAACTCTACTTCCTGGGTATTGGATACCGGATCAGGATCTCATATTTGCAATTCATTGCAGGCACTGAGAAACCGTAGAGTGCTGAAGGAAGGTGATATGACCCTAAAGGTTGCTAACGGAGCTAGCGTGGGAGCTGCGTCCGTCGGGGATTATCACCTAGGATTGACAAGTGGACACATTTTGGTTTTACATAACTGTTATTTTGTACCAAGCTTAACGTGTAATATCATATCAGTTTCCTTGTTATCAAATAAATGTTATGATTTCACGTTTGTAAGAGATGTTGTCAACATCCACCTTAATCATAGTTTGATTGGGTCAGGTACACTAAATAACGGCATATATGTTTTAAACCAACTCCAAATTTTCAATGTCCAGAACACACTAAAAAGAAAGTCTCCAGATTTAAATAAAGCTTTCTTATGGCATTGTAGACTGGGTCACATCAATGAGAGAAGGTTGACTAAGTTGCATAGAGAATGATATTTGGACTCGTTCGAATATCAATCTTATGACACTTGTCAATCTTGTCTCAAAGGAAAGATGACAAAGACTCCATTCACTGGACAAGGAGTAAGAGCGAGCGAGCGAGCTCTTAGGACTCATACACAGCGATGTATGTGGTCCAATGTCTACACATGCGAGAGGTGGTTATTCCTACTTCATTACTTTTACAGATGATTTCTCTAGGTTTGGACATGTCTTCTTGATGAAGCATAAATCCGAAGCCTTTGAGAAATTCCTGGAATACAAGAGTGAAGCGGAAAACCAAACAGGCAAAAGTATTAAGACACTGAGATCTGATCGAGGTGGAGAATACTTAAGTGCCGAGTTCCTAGGTTACCTAAAAGAGAAAGGAATTCTCTCTCAGCTTACTCCTCCATACACTCCACAGCACAACGGTGTATCGGAGAGACGGAATCGAACCCAATTGGATATGGTACGATCCATGATGAGTAATGCTGAGTTACCGCGATCTTTCTGGGGATATGCGCTAGAATCAGCGACACATCTTTTGAACAGAGTTCCAACCAAAACTGTGCCTACCACACCATATCAGATGTGGAGTGGGAAGAAACCCTATCTTTAGTACCTGAAGACATGGGGATGTCCAGCTTTTGTAAAAAAGCAGCATCCGGACAAGCTCGAGGCACGCTCAGTAGAGTGTAAGTTTGTGGGATATCCAAAGAACTCTACAGGATATTGTTTCTATTACGCAGAGGAACAAAAGGTTTTTGTTTCTCGTCATGCCTGCTTCTTAGAAACTGAATTTTTAGAAAATCAGAAGAGTGGGAGCGTAGTAGAACTGGAAGAAATTTCAGAACCACAAGCTGCTACTGAAAGTTTGGTAGAACCAGAGGTTCAAGAAGTACAGGACATTCCCGCACCCCTCCGCAGGAGTAATAGGCCGTCTCATCCGCCTGAAAGATACTACGGTTTTCTCATAGATGGGGACAGAGAGGATTGCATCATAGATGATGATGAACCTACTGACTTCCAGCAGGCCATCCAGAGCGGCGACTCGGTACGATGGCTAGATGCAATGCGGACCGAAATGGAGTCCATGTACACCAACAAAGTATGGACTTTGGACTTTGCTCCAGATGGGGTAAAACCCATAGGATGCAAATGGATCTTCAAGAAAAAGATTGGTGTAGATGGACAGGTGGAAACCTATAAGGCTAGACTTGTTGCAAAGGGTTTTCGTCAAAGACCTGGTTTGGACTATGACGAAACTTTTTCTCCAGTGGCTATGCTCAAATCCATTCGGGTCCTTCTTGCTATTGCTGCCTTCCATGATTATGAAATCTGGCAGATGGACGTAAAGACGACTTTTCTGAATGGAAATTTAGAAGAGAGCGTCTATATGGATCAGCCAGAGGGTTTCAATCAGAGTGGGAGCAGCGGGAAAGTATGCAAGCTGCTTAAGTCCATTTATGGACTAAAGCAGGCATCGCGGAATTGGAACATCTGTTTTGATGAGATAGTCAAAGAATATGACTTTATCAAAAATCCAGATGAACCGTGCATATATAGTAAAGTTGTAGCCAGAAGTGTCTATTCCTCGTCTTGTACATGGATGACATTCTATTGATAGGAAATGACATTCCTATGCTACAATCTGTCAAAGGATTCTTGTCACACAGGTTCTCCATGAAAGACCTGGGTGATGCCTCTTACATTCTGGGGATCCGGATCTATCGTGATAGATCCAAGAGGATGTTGGGACTTTCGCAGTCCAGGTATATCGACACTGTACTGAAAAGATTCAGTATGGAAGATTCTAAGCGCGGTAATCTACCGGCTTGTCACGGAATCACCCTCTCCAAAGAGATGTCTCCCAAGACTGATTTGGAAAAGGAACGCATGTCTATTATACCCTACGCTTCTGCGGTAGGCTCTATAATATATGCGATGTTGTGTACCAGACCAGATATAGCTTACGCACTAAGCGTGGTGAGCCGGTATCAGTCAGACCCAGGGGAGAAACACTGGATAGCAGTAAAGAACATTCTCAAGTACCTGAGGAGAGATAAGGAGATGTTCTTGGTTTACGGCGGAAAAGACCTCAGGTTGGAGGCTTTTGCTGATTCCGGCTTCCAGAGTGATAAGGACGATTCCAAGTCCATGTCGGGTTATGTCTTTACCCTCAATGGAGGGGCGGTGTGCTGAAAGAGCTCCAAGCAGGACACCGTTGCGGACTCGACGATGGAAGCGGAGTATATAGCTGCTTGCGATGCCGCAAAAGAAGCATTCTGGATGAAGAAGTTCCTAACAGAACTTCAAGTGGTTCCTACCATAGTTGATCCAATACCTCTGTATTGCGACAACAACGGAGCTATAGCTTTAGCGAAGGAACCAAGGTCCCATCAGAAGTCCAGACACATCTTAAGGCAGTATCACCTGATCAGGGAGATCATTGATCGTCAGGAGATCGAGGTTCGGAGAGTTGCTTCAGAAGAGAACATTGCTGATCCATTCACGAAGGCCCTACCTCAGACGCAGTTCGAGAGGCTACTCGAGATCATTGGTCTTCGATATGCCAGTACATGGCCCTAGTGCAAGTGGAAGATTGTTAGTGTTTATGCCCTAGAAGGCCATTACTGTATCATACTAGTTTGTATATTACTTAATGGAAGCTTGGGATATTCACATGTATATATAACAGTCTTGCTAAACATGGTAGTATGCTACTTGGTTTTCTCTATCTTAATGTGTGAGTATACGTATTGATAGAGCTCTTAGGATCTTGCTTGACTACCAGCGTTGTGATGGCAGTCACACTAGTGGGGGCTGGGTAGTCTACAAGCACATCCTTATTCAGGTCCCTAGTCGTTGGATTATCGAGACAGAACATCGATACTCCGGAGTAGACTAGTGTGTACGCTTCTCATCCTAGTTGGGGAGATGGTCTGTCCCACAGCCGTCGGTACGTCGTACTGGAGATAGTATACAGGTGCTCGTTAGGTTACGAGTACACCGGACAGGACTCACAGGGAACTGTTGGTTGGTTTTATACCAGTCGTCAGTGAACAGTTCCCAGGTGACATGAGTACAGCATAGTCCGCAGACTTGACACTGCTACTTCGCCTCGAGTGTGTCCCACTGTTCTTAGATTGCTATCCTACCACGGCTCAAAGGAGTCGTGCAAACAGGTAGCAGTTGGGTGCAGTCCCGAGCACTTGGAGGCAGTGGCGGTTAGACAGGATTCGTCCCTCCCGGTATTGGGAGTTGATATCGCGCTGTGTCAAAGAGCCATTACGCAAAGACCCTAGCCAGGGCAAGCGAGATTTGCTGGTAGGTTCCAGTAGTTTCTCAGGGTGTAATGGGCTTCCCTCCGACACGACTTATACTGCTATTAGGGGACTGACGCTTTCCGCCCCCTAGGCCCGATATGCGATAGTCTTGGACGAACGGACCGGACTGTATGGAGATTGTCACATCAGACTCAGTAGGAGTTCGGATGGGTTTCCTCATCGGCCTTCTTATCGACAACTACCTGGGGACCGTTACGTACAGTTAGTGCCGCTTGCGGTCTGTGGTTAAACCCACTGCCAGCATAGTAGTCGAGTCTCTAGAGTCCCACACAGAGAGTTTCCCTACTCCAGGCGAAACGATATAGAGGTCGTATGGTTTTACGACAAGGGTTCAGACGCATACGTGTGTTTACGCACGTACGACTTTCGGACAGTTTTTACCAGTCGGCTTTGGTTTAAGCCAGTTACTGGTATCCGGTTATTGGATTTTTACAGTCTAAATTTTTTCCGTATTTTTGCGGAAAGGAGGGGCGTTCTCGTAATTATGCGGGAAGCTTCTAGAAGGTGGTGACTAAGGAGGTTAAGGTGGCATATGAAATGATTGTGATTAGTGAGTCACCTTGATGATTCATAGAAGTCTTTTGTCATTATAATGAATCATCACTGGATATTATCAAGCATGGTTGCTAAATTCATTTATTATTCTTTTCTTGTTAAAAGAAATGCTTGATATATATCTTCTTGACTCACCATTCTCAAATCATTATCTTCTTCATCTTCTCTCTCCTCAAGCTCTCCCTCTTCAAAGACTAATCCTCCCCTCTCATGAGTTGAGTACAAGGATTAGTAAGACTAATTAATCCATAACCCTCTCTATATTACACCTAGCTTCTTTGATTAGCACTTGAAGAAGTTTAGTTGCCTCAAGTTTAGAGGCTAAGCTTGGAGTAAAGCTCTCAGGTGGATCGTCTACTACTTCGAGAAGGCCGAGGAGAACGAGGAGATCGTAAAGACGAAGGACTTGGTTCGATAGGTATAATCCCTAAGCATAGTAGTTTAGAACAACTATATGTTTGGTTAGTTATCGTTTAGCTTCGATTCAAGCGGTTAGTCGATGTTTGTTCACTAAACAAGTTCGTTTTTGAAAATTCCGCCTCCCCACAAGTATTGGGGTGTTCTACATCGACTTACAATTCTTACTTGATTACCAGCAGTATGATGGCGATCATATACGTGAGAGTAGGGTGGTCTATAAGCACATCCTTAAAGTGTCTCTAGTCGTGGGAGTTTCGAGACTGGGCATCGATACTTCAGAATAGACTAGTGTATACGGATCGAGACCCCGACGAGGGGTGGTGGTTGGTCTCACAAGCCATTGGTGTCAGTTGGTTCACCTAAGATGTATACAGGTGCTCATTGGGTTATGAGTATACCGAACGGACTTGCCGGGAACATGCTAGTTGGTATCATACCTATTTTCAGATAGCAGTTCCTAGGTGACCTGTGTACAGGTTAGTCTATCGACCTGAGATCATCATTTATCTCATGTGAGTTCCCACCGTGATTTGATTACTACCCTACCACGGCTCAGAAGAGTCATGCAAACAAGTTTTAGTTAGGTACAGTCCCGAGCCACATGGAGACAGTGAGCGGATCGTAAGGGGATTCGTCTCTCCCGGTATATTGGGTGTTGATGTCGCGGAGTGCACGGGTGGCCATCGCCAGAGATCCTCGACCGGGGTAGACGAGAATTACTGATTCGAATCAGTAGTTTCTCAGTTGGTGATTGACTTCATACCGACACTAAATGTCAAGTTATTAGGGGTCTGACTTTATCCACCCCCCTAGGCTCAACATGCGATACTTATAGACGAACAAACCGGATTGTACGGATATTGTCACTGTCAGGGTCAGTAGGGTTTCAAGATGAGTTCGCTCGTCGGCCTCCGTTTCGCTCAATACCTGGGCAGCCGTTACGTACATCTAGTGCCACTGACGTGCTTGTGGTTAAACCCATGGCCAGCGTATTGATGAGTGTTTAGAGTCCCACACAGAGGGTTTTCCTGGTTCGGGCGAAACATTGTAGAAGCCGTATGGTTTATGGAAGGGTTCGATCATATTCGTGCACTTGTGCACGGACCATGATCGGACGGATCATACTAGTGGGCTTTGGTTTAAACCGGATCCTAGTATTAGATTGTTGGATTATTTTCGTCTCGTTGTATTCGTATTCAGTCAAAATATGGATGCAGATATGTATATACAGATGAGGGGTATTCTTATAATCCGTTACGAGATTACTTTTGAAGATTCTACTTCTTTATTGTATTAAACCTTTAGGGTTTTTATAAATGTTTAATATTTTATTGAGGTGTAAAGTGTGAGGTTAAGTCTTGGCATGGTGCATTTATTGTGCCATGCTTTATTGTTTATTATTTTTGTGTTGTGAGATATTTGTGAGGGTTTTGTGGTAGATATTTTGGTGATGATTTTTCTTTGGTTTGCTACACAAATTCCTCACAAGATCATCACAAGGAAAGAGAGGGCATCCGCCACTTCATTTTCATCAAGTGTTGCCCTTTTCTTTTGTTACTAAGTCTTGAGCTCACACTCTTCACATTCCAATGGCTTCTTCTTCACCTCCATTCATACCCTCTCATGTGTTGAGAATCCATGGATATATTGAGACAAAATGATCACACACTCTCTCTACTTCATCTTGTGCATCTAGGCTAGCAAACCGGATACCCGAGTTTCTTCGGTTTTCAAGCGGGAACCCGTATTAATAATCCTCGACGTGGATCGTCTTCGACGAGAGAGACCGGAGAGCGAACTTGTTCGGGGCAGCCGCGAGGAGCTTGGGAAGAGGTTGAAGACCGAAGGACACGGATCGATCGGTATAATCTCTTAAACTCCTTTTATAGTTAACTAGTATTGGGTTAATGGTTCGATCCGGGAATCGGGTTCCGTTAGTGCCGGGTTTTAAAGTTTTTTGTTCCGCGTTTGGCCACAGATTGATGGCCGGGGCGCTGGCATAACCTTACATAATCCGTCGTACGATATCATCAAATCAAGCGTACGGATTTATGGTCACATTCATCCTATCATCTCATCTAGTCAGATATCGTCACAAGTTATATCATCTCATATCGCATTATGAACATATATATCATATAATCTTCATATAATATATCATATCATATCATGGCGTTTCATATCATATCACATAACTTAGCCTCGTGACATCATTTTCGATCACATCGACTCGTATCATAATAACATGGCATATCCTCATCTCATGAAGTTATATCGAAGTTATCCTCAAACTTACATATATATACATATACATATACATATATATACATATATCTGTGTGTGTAACAACATATATATCAATGGCTCAAGGCTAAGAGAACTAGAACTAAGGACATACCTTCCTACAAGTATACTACCATTGCATGTAATACCCTAGAACCTTATTAGCTAGATATACATATCTAATATCTACGTAATATACGTATAACTATATATATCCTAATTCTACGGTTTTGGGGGTGCTATACGCCATCCACCCGACTTCCCCCGTAGATATACATGTACTCACCTACTATACTCGCTCTAACCGAAGTCGATGAACACCTTGATCTCCTTCATCGCCTTGGAAGTCCACGTGAATGTACCTACAATCGAAATCCATGACCAAAATCTAATGAAAACCCGAATCCAATTCCATAAAAATCCATATCCAAAACCGACACGACAAGCGAAAAACACATAGGTTAGAACCTATGGTCCAGGCATGCAAGAACAACAAAACAACCCCCGAATTTAACGTACGAACGTCAAACGACCGAGTCAAAACTCAAATATCAAAAACCAAGTTTCAAATATAATAAAACATCGCCAAAAATCATGTAAAACGACTCTAGATTTTTATTATGTAAAATTAGACTTTTTTCATACAGGGTAGGTCTAGTTATCTAAAAAGTGAGCTGCAGACCAATTTTCGGACCCTAACTCCAAAATTGGGCTGCAAATTGCGGCCAAATCGAATAAAACGGCGGCCAAATGATAAAGGCTTGGGCTCAGGTTTCTAGGGTAACTTCATAGTGGTCTGCACATCTCACTATATCTGCTATAAAATTTTTAGAGTTCTAGAGTCATCCCAGATTCCATTTGAATATCAAAAGTCAATGAAAAACCGATATCGGAAATTTCTAAGTTCGTCTTTGAACATTCTAAACTCATTTTAATTAAGGCTACCACCACTACTAGGTCAGTAGACACTTACTAAATATCCACTAAGCTCTACTACAAGTTTTATCCACTAATTCTCATTCTAGAATTTTCCAAATTCACTAAACATTAACTTTTAAACTCTAAACTAATTGTGAAGGTAAAGACACTTGAAAACTTATCTAAGGGTGGAAATATTACCTAAAAAATCAACTCAAGGAAATTCCTAGATGGTCAAAATTGCTCAAAATTAAAACTTGATCCCACCATGATGTGTAGGACGAGGTTGTGAACATTTTTTTTATGAAGGTTTAAATGGTTTTAATGAGGTTTGAAAGGTGGTTTAAGGTGGTGGAGGGTGGTGGAGGGAGGTGATGAAGGAGGAGATGAAGAAGAGGAAGGTGAAGAAATGAGAAGAAGAAAAAAGGAAATGAAGGAAGATGGTTAAATGCAACCATATCACTCTCTCTCTCTCTCTCACTCACACCCATACCTCCTTGTCCCCCTTGTCTCTTCTAATTTTCTTTTCTTATTATTAATTTTAAACAAATTAAAAACAAACTAAAAATGAAATCATGGTATAAATCATGAATAAATGTTACATGTCATGCACACAAATCATGTTTAACAAAATGGACTTGGTTTAATGCATAATTAGTAAAATACTAATTAAGTTTTAAAATTATACTTGTATGCAATTAATTGTAAATTAATTTATAAAAAGCCCAATTTAAATAAATGCTTTCATAAATAATATTTCATTTTTAAATTCCAATTATTTTCTAAAAACATAGGTATATAACTATATCATTCTACGAAAACTCAAATCTATATTCGTATAATATTCTTGAAATTTATTATTTTATTATTTAAATCCAAAAATATTATTTTATATTTTCTGAAATGTTACAATCTTCCCCCGCTTAAATAAATTCGGTACCCGAATTTAAATTTAAACTCTCCAAGGATTAAAATATTTCAGTAAATCAATCAAATCAACGGGGCTCCGAAATCATGAATACACTAGAACAACACAGCGTATCGTATGCGCATGAAAACGAGTGCAAAACTCAAAAATTGAAACTCCGTCAAGCGTCATGCAATCATGGGAGTTATGATGAATATGCAAGTTATCAAAATCTACTGTTAAAATCAAATATAATATAATTAAGACTATAACATATATATAGTACGCATTCTTCTGAAATTGTCTAATAACTGAATAAAAATATATGCAAAATCCTTTTCAAATCGTCATGCGATGCGTGTATCACGGCACGAGTAGCGGATGTTCATTTTGTAAAGAAATAGATATATATCTATATACGTTTTTCTTAAGATATATGTCTTCCTTTTTGAAAAATATGTCAGAAGGTTTTCCTTGTAAAACTTCGTGTCAGTCATGGACATGTAGGAAAATAGTGAGACTATAATTCCTTTTTGAAAACCTCTTTGATAAGTGTAGATACATGCAAAAATACTCAGGTACTGTTCTCATACCAGACTTGCTCTATTACTATATAATATAGTATATATCATAAGAACATAATACTCGAAAGAAGAAACCAACCTCAATAGGTGCACATGATAATACCACGTGCGTCTGGTGCGCACGGAAATCAAAGTCAAATCCAAGTGCCACGAATGTGCACGAAAGCAAAACTAAGTGCAACGGATGTGCACGAAAGCATCTGTCAAGTGCAACGGGTGTGAACGACAACAATATCAAGTGCATCTAGAGTTCATGAAAATCCCAACCAAGTGCAACTAATATGCACGAAAAAAAAATCTTGATTAAGTGCATCTAGTGTGCACAAAATCACATCAAGTACGCCAAATGTGCGCGAAAATATAAATTAAGTGCGTCAAGTCTGCACAAAAGCATCTAGTGCAATAGGGTGCACGAGAATGAATATCAAGTGTATAAGGTGCACGAAAACATAAATCTAGTGCAACGGGGTGCACGAAAACAAATATCAAGTATATGAATCAAGATCAATGGTATACAATATGTACGAAATCAAAATGAAGTATACCGAAGTGTATGAAATCATAAACGTGTGGAACTGCGTGCACAAAAACCATATCAATCCACTGAAAGCGCTCGTGAACTACACCGAGTGCATAAGTCAAAATCAAGTGCATGCTATACGCACAAAATCAAAATCAAGTATATCGGAGTGCGCAAAATCAAAATTGAAGGTATTAGGATACACGGAATCATAAATATGCGCAACAAGTGCACAGAACAAAATCGAGTGCAATGGGTATGCACAAAAACAAAAATCAGTACAATTGTATATAAAAATATGCATCAAGTGCAACTGTAGTGTACATAGGAAGTATCTGTCAAGTGCGGCTATAGTGCACAAAAATATCGATCATAAAACTAAATCATCAAAACTCAAAAGTCTAAAACGATATAAGCGTGATACTCGGATCACTAAACACAAATCAAAATAAATGACATTGAGGTACACTTCCTTCAATGTCGAAAGGTGTCCGTACATCTAAGGCTGGCAGAGCAAGAATATCTACTTGCCTCCTACCCACGGTCTGGCGTCCTCTGTTCCTGGGTCCTCATTTTTCTCTGTGGATCACCAATTGCATGACTCCTCGGCACGACATCCCGTTAAGGAGGTAGCGACGGAAACAGTCCCGCTCTGGCGCTTTTCTGAACATCTCCTGGCCAATTTACATGGCCACTTATAATGTAGCACATCGATGATGGCGGCCTTTTGCCTTCTGAATATGTGCGATACATCCGATCCTAGGTCCAAATCTTTATCGCTGAAGTACTTTGGAAAGTATCTGCCATGGTCCCTTCCAATATCATCTTTGCCAGGCTGCCGGAAAGTTGGCACTCTTTACTTTACCCGTTTTTCATTCCGGGACAGCTGCATTCTCATCACGACTTTCCTTTGAAAATGTGGCCGTATCCAACGCCTCAGCGTACGTATCAAATCTTTGAAATCAACGGAGTAAAATGACTTATCAAGAGTTTACACGAACCTCTTATCCACTTTTCTTCAATAACGACCCATACGGAATCATCTCTTAGTAGCTGTGTAGACCGCAATCCAATTTGACTATAGTCAGATCCAAAGTCTCTCGTAAGGACTCGAAGTTACGAACTCGGGTATCTTCAACACTCTGTAGAAGACATCTGGCTGAATACGTCCTCTGGAACTCATCCAAGTCATCGGAGGAAAACGCTTTGCTCGTTCTCTCTTGATCGACTTACACCATGTCTAAGCAAGACCCTTCAAACTAGAATTATTCGACTTAACTGATCCTGCGTCGGGGCATTCAAATAGTCGAATTATCTTAGTCACTTTATCCGAGAATGACTAGCGATCTTCTGTCACATCCCTGTCTGTAAACTCAAGTGGCTTCAGCTTTATAAAATCTGGAGGCGATATCTCGTCAATCTCAGCAGCAACTGGTTCATCTGTCTACACGGTAGACAACATCACGATCTCTGAAGTAGGCCGTACATTAACAGTCCTCTCAATCTGGCTGGCCTCAAGCGGTGGCCCAATCATCCAGTGCAGATCCCGAACGCTCGTGTCAAACAAGAAATCCTATCACAAACAGTAAATCAATACGTTCCTACGTCATCGGAATAATGCCCTAGTCAATCCTCATCCCTGAAAAGCTCGCTCTGACCGCATCTCTAGCCGTAGCTCTCTCTACTTTCGTAGCCATGGTGACAGGAACCACAATAAAATATTGATGAGAATAGATCATAGGAATGAATAGAACTACAGGGCTCAAAATAATGCACATCCTAAGGTTACTTAAGAGGAGCAGCATATCGTAAGTATGTCGCGGAACATACCCACGGTACGTCACTCTACTTGAGTTACCTACTCTATCAATCAAGGTCAACCTACTTAAGAGGAGAAGCATATCGTAATTTCGGGTCTAATACCCTCTTAGTCAAGTCTAAGTTCCATAAGGTCAAGACTAAGTTCCGAAATATATATACGCCCTAGACTCCGCATAGTCAAACCTAGACTCGAACTAAGCTTAAACCTAACGCTCTGATACCAGCTTTGTCATGACCCGGAATTGGTACGTGACCGGCACTTGAATCACGTGAGGTCTATAGGACCCCACCGTAATCCAAGTAAGCCGAAAACCCAGAAATCTAAACCATTTTAGGAAAATAATGGAGGTGTAGTTTTGAAATAAAAGTATAACGAATTCAACTTCTTTCTTGAAAAGTATAAGTAATGTTATATGAAAATACAGGTGAGTTGTATACTATTTTTGAAAACATTTTCGTCATTTGAAATTTGGGCGGCACCTCCTTTGTAAATTTGATCCAAAACCAATACATAACATCAATATAGGCATCCCCAAGCGGAAGCTAGCTCTTCGCCAATTGGCGGAATCACAACCACACAAATAAAGATATACGATGCCCCAAGGCAAAGATTAAACACAGAAAAGAATACAAAGAAAACCAAAGTATCATCAAACCCAAAAATAAAGAATAAAAACATATATCTGTGACTCTAAGTCCGAAAGAATATACAAATATGCGGTTTCTAAGTCTAGCAAATACATAGTGTGGTTGATGGAGCTTTTAATTAGATACAAATGAATAAATATATACAAATGGTGGTCACGATCCAAAGTGTACCCACCTACCAATGCAAATCACCCAGAAGAAATATGCTAGTAAGTCGCTACTGAATCCGTGCGGTCAATCCTACAAGAAAACTGTGGCACAACGGAGGTGAGTTGCCAACTCGTGAGTAGAAAACATCATCAGATAGAAATCGAATGTATGACGATCTCCTAGGTCATACAGTAATATAATAATATAATAACATCGAGTGGTAATAAGGGTGATAGTGTAAACATAAGTATAATAATACTAATATATTAATGCCCGTGTCATGATATGGTACCATGTCATCTGTATCATGTATATGTGTATATGTGTATCATCCAACGTATGTCCATCAATCACGTCAAATCATCATAAAAACCTGAGTGCTCAAAATCTACACTCGAAAACATCATAAAACCCATGTCCAGTATCGACACGTAAATTCTCATATCTCAGGCGCCGTCTCATCGGATCAGCCCTCATATCCATCTATCTCAATTGCTCCGGTCAGTATCCTCCAGATATCCGCCGAGTCCGGTACTATCAACGGTAGGTAGTGTTTCCCTGCCGGGTCAACGTCTCTCTATATGATCTTCTTTCCCCAGGGTACCGTAGCGGATCCATCATGTACTCGCAGACGGTGCCTCCCCTCTCCTCGAATCGGTTATACACATAACTCAGAACCGAGAAAACTCATGGTGGACGCAACACATCATATCAAGAGA
The DNA here is from genome assembly GCA_030015575.1 of Agapanthus africanus. NCBI lineage: Eukaryota > Viridiplantae > Streptophyta > Magnoliopsida > Asparagales > Amaryllidaceae > Agapanthus > Agapanthus africanus. The sequence goes on from CM057339.1 coordinate 397,252,188, forward strand.
AACCGCGTTTTTAAAACAGTCATAAGTTTTCAAAATGTATCCGCGGTTTCTCAAATCCAGAAATCTCATGAAAACCGAATCTCATAAGCATGAACCAATAATCAAACAATGAGTACAGGCATAGGACAAATCCATAATGCATAACCAGTGTGTTTATATGAGCGTGGTATCTAACTAAGTAAGAAAATGCGATAATTGAACTAGTAAGTGTGGTTGGGTACTAAACAATAACTAAAAAGCTACAGGTTATTAGGTTATACGGTGAACTAGTGATTTCTAATGTATACGTGACATGGCAATTACCGATGATGAGTGTGTGAGCCGGCGAGTATGTGTACGTGCAACATGCACATCATCGGTAACGGTGCGTGTGTCCTAGCAAACGATATCATACAAGATAAAGAAACGAACGTGGTATGTATACCTCAAAATGAGAATAATACGAGCATAGTAGAAAAAGGAAATTTCAACGCAGTAGTATAAAATACATAGCTACATATGAGCCATACAATTATAGTTTAAAATAGTATGAATCGTTGTTTTTATAAAAATAGGGACTACGGTGTTTTTTTGAGAAAAAGATACCATTTGAAAATCCGTAGCGTTTCTTGAGGTTGTCATTTGAAAATGCATAACAATTCGTTAGTTTTGAAAATAGGTATGGCTCTAATTATATCCTAATATCTACTTAAGTGATTAGAAAACAATAATTTTCTAAGTCGATACATCCATAAGTCGGCGATCTGGCCTCATAATATCACGTACGGTATAATCCATCATATGGCATCATCAAGTCAAGAGTGCAGATCAATCATCATGTACATCATATCATGTACAGTATAATCCATCGTACGATGTCATCAATCAAGAGTACGTTTCAATTGTCATGTACATCATATCACGTACGGTATAATCCGTCGTACGATATTATCAAATCAAGAGTACGGATCTATGGTCATATACATCCTATCATCTCATCTAGTCACATATCGTCACATGTTATATCATCTCATATCGCATTATGAACATATATATCGCCTAATCTTCATATAATATATCATATCATATCAAGCCATTTCATATAATATCACATAACTTAGCCTCATGACATCATGTCCGATCAAATCGACTCGTATCATAATAACATGTCATATCCTCATCTCGTGATATTATATCAAAGTTATTCTCAAACTTACATGTATATATATATATATATATATATATATATATATAAAGAGAGAGAGAGACACGCATACACACATATATACACATATACATATATACATATATATGTGTGTGTGTAACAACATATATACTAACGGCTCAAGACTAAGAGAACTAGAACTAAGGATATACCTTCCTATAAGTATACTAGAACCTTATTATCTAGATATACATATCTAATATCTACGTAATATACGTATAACTATATATATCCTAATTCTACGGTTGAGGGGGTGCTATATGTCATCCACCCGACTTCCCCCGTAGATATACCTCTACTCACCTACTATGCTCGCTCTAACCGAAGTCAATGAACACTTTTCCCTCCTTCGTCGTCTTGGAAGTCTACGCGGATATACCTAAAATAAAAATCCATGACCAAAATCTAATGAAAACCTGAATCGAATTTCATAGAAATCTATATCCAAAACCGACACAACAGGCGAAAGGCATATAGGTTAGAACCTATGGTCCAGACATGCAAGAACAACAAAACAACCCCCGACATTGACATACAAACGTCAAACGACCGAGTCAAAACTCAAATATCAAAAACCAAGTCAAATATCATAAAACATCGCCAGAAATCATGTAAAACGACTCTAGATTTTTATTATGTAAAATTAGACTTTATTCATACAGGGTAGGTCTAGTTATCTAAAAAGTAAGCTGCAGACCAATTTTCGGACCCTAACTCCAAAATTGGGCCGCAAATTGAGGCCAAATCGAATAAAACGGCGGCCAAAATGTTGGTGTGTAGTAGCGCCTCTAGTAAGGTTGCAACATCATAAAGTAGTGAACTTTTAAATTCTAGAGGGCTATTACAAACGAGTTACGAATCGTAAGTAGAGATTAGGGTAATATCAACATAATAAGAAGTCTAAGCTAAAGGAAAAGGAAATACAACCTTTGTAGCCAACTCCTTCGGTCTTTAGGACTCCTACGGCTTTGCACGAAGCTTGGAACGACTCAGCTCAAGGTCCTTCGTCGTCTACGATGATCCACCCGGAGATTCCTAGATCAAGCTCTTGGCTTCACAAAATGAAGCAAACACTCTACACTAAAGGGTTAGGGTAGTGTAGAATGGTTGTGTGGTTTGTAAACTCACTTAAAAACCCTTTCTTTTTAAGTTCCTCACTCAAAACAAAACTCAAGAGACCTTGAAAAAAGGAGGAAGGTGAAGATGGCAAAAGCTTTTGTGAATATAATGAAAAACTTATCTTCAATAATTGAAAAGAAAAGATTATATATGAGACACTCTCAAATATAACCATGGTTGGCTAAATATCTAGATATTATTTTGATTGGTTAAAGAACAAAGGAAATATAACCATAGTTAAAGTCAATGGTCAAAGAAGAAGTGTGTAGAAAAATGAGTCATTATAGCTAATTTCCTTTTTCTTTAAATCATTAACAAAATCTAGATATTTATCAACCATATAAGTCTTGCATTGCCATCTCCTTTGTATCATCAACCATGACACATATGTATGTGTGTATATGTGCATGCACATCATCATGTGTATGTGTGAACATACATGCATACATCCAATAGAAAAAGGGTTAATTAAAAGTGAGCTAAAAGATAATATTAAATCAACACTTGATTTAATAAATCGGTCATATCAAATACGACTCAACCAATATTGAACCCCCGATTAAAATACGGTATCACATATTCGTATTTAATCGAGCTCCTGAGCATATCACATATGCACACCACATCATTTCGCCTGAGCTAGAAAAATCCTGTGTGGGACTCTAAGACTCGTCAATACGCCAGTAGTAGGTGATGATCATATCAAAACACCTACAAGCCGCAAGCGGTCAGCTAAACGTAACGGCTACCCGGGTATTAAGCGATCAGAAGAAAAACAAGCGAACCCTTCAAAATTCCTGTCGAGCTATTGGCAACACTTACCGTACATTCCGGTCTCTTCGTTTGATATACTGCATATCAAGTTTAGGGATGGAATCGTCGAGCCCTAATAACTCAATAAGTCATGTCGATATGGTCTATGACCGGTCGAGAAACTACTGATAACAATTATCAGTAAATCTCATCAGCCCTGGCCAAGGACTTCAAGTCAGAGCCAATCGCACATTGCACAACATCAACTCCCAATACCGGGAGAGATGAAACCCCTCCTATCGCTCACTGTCTCCATGTGTCTCGGGACTATACCCAATAGCCACATGTTTGCATGATTCAGTAGAGCCATGGTAGGGTGGAAATCAAAGTACAGTTGGAGAACACACAAGACTCTATGACGATCTCGGGTCTACAGACTAACCTGTACCAGTGTCACCAGAGAACTGCTATCCGACGATAGATATAATACCATATAGGAATTCTCTGTGAGTCCGTTCAGTGTATCCAGTCTCCACTGAGCACCCGTATACAATCTTCGATGTCACAACACCAATGGATATGAGATCATCTATCGCCCATCATATAGATTAAGAAACATACACACTAGTCTACTCTGGAATATCGATGCCCTGTCTCGATATACCTACAACTAGGAACATTCAAGGATATGCTTATAGACTACACATGCCCCACTAGTATGATCTTCATCATAGCCATGGAAGTTAAGCATATATCCTCAGGGCTTTATCAACATGTATCAAATGAACAGTATCAAGTAAACATGTCAGATAAAGTAAAACCAGATAGCATACTATCATGTCGAGCAAGAAAGTCATATATCAAATATACATATATACATGTCCAAGCATCCACTATACATATAATGGCCTCTAGGGCATTCATATATCCAACAATCTCCCACTTGCACTAAGTCCAATTATTGGCGTATCTCATACCCAACATCTCAAAAAGTCGCTCATGTTGTAGCTGTGGAAGGGCCTTGGTGAGTGGATCCGCAGTGTTATCTTTTGTATCTACTCTCCGAATCTCAATCTCTTGGCGATCAACTATCTCCTGGATCAAATGATATCGCCTAAGGATGTGTCTGGATTTTTGATGGGATCTGGGTTCTTTGGCCAACGCCATAGCTCTATTATTATCTCAATACAATGGTATTGGATTAATAATGGTTGGAACTACTCCTAACTCCGCAACGAACTTCCTCATCCAGACGACTTCCTTAGCAGCATCATTTGCAGCAATATACTCAGCTTCCATCATGGAGTCTACAACGGTATCCTGTTTGGAACTCTTCCAACATACCGCCCCTCCATTGAGGGTAAATACAAACCTTGAGATAGATTTACTGTCATCCTTATCACTTTGGAAGCTGGAATCGGTAAAAGCCTCCATTTGGAGATTCCCATTACCATACACCAAGAACATTTCTTTAGTCCTTCGCAAGTACTTAAGAATGTTCTTCACGGCTATCCAGTGTTGCTCTCCTAGGTTGGATTGATACCTGCCCACTACAGCTAGTGCATAACCTACATCAGGGTGAGTACATATCATCGCATACATTATAGATCCTACGGCTGAAACGTAGGGTATAATGCTCATGCGAGCTCTCTCTTCATCAGTCTTCGGACAAAAGTCCTTAGAGAGAGTGATTCCATGGCAAGCGGGCAAGACACCACGCTTGGAATCTTCCATACTAAACCTCTTTAGGATGGTATCAATGTACTTTGATTGGGACAATCCCAATAATCTCTTTGATCTATCTCTATAGATACTTATGCCCAAAATGCACGAGGCATCACTCAGGTCCTTCATAGAGAACCTTTGTGATAAGAATAATTTGACCGATTATAGCATAGGAATATCATTTCCTATCAAGAGAATGTCATCTACGTACAATACGAGGAAAGTGACAGTACTCCCTATAATCTTCTTATAAATGCATGGTTCATATATATTTTTGATAAAATCAAACTCTTTGATTGTATCATCAAAATAGATGTTCCAGCTCCGAGATTCCTGCTTTAACCCATAAATGGATTTAAGCAACCTACACGCTTTTTCGCTGCTCCCACTGTCTATGAAGCCCTCTGGCTAATCCATAAAAACGCACTCTTCTAAATCACCATTTAGAAATGCAGTCTTAACGTCCATCTGCCAGATTTCATAGTCGTATTGAGCAGAAATAGCAAGTAGGATCCGAATGGATTTAAGCATTACTACTGGAGAGAAAGTTTCATCATAGTCCAGTCCTGGTCTTTGACGAAAACCTTTTGCTACAAGCCTTGCTTTATACGTCTCTACCTGCCCATCTACACCAATCTTTTTCTTAAAAATCCATTTGCACCCTACGGGTTTTATCCCAGGAGGTGCAACGTCCAAAGTCCATACTTTGTTGGTGTACATGGACTCCATTTCAGATCTCATGGCATCCAGCCACTTCACTAAGTCTCCACTCGTGGTAGCTTGCTGAAAACTAGTAGGGTCACCATCATCCATAATGCAATCTTCTCTATCACCATCAATGAGAAACCCACAGTATCTCTCCGGTGGGCGAGAAGTTCTACTAGATCTCCAGAGCGGCTGAGGTTCTTGAAGTTCTACTGCAACATCAGTTTCAACTAATTCTTCCTGAGTAATTTGTGTCTCTAGAACCTCTTCTAGTTCTACCGCATTGCCATCAGTACTATTTGTAAAAATTTCATTTTCCAAAAATGTGGCATGTTGAGAAACAAACACCTTTTGTTCCTCCTTGTGGTAGAATAGATATCCATATGAATGCTTTGGATATCCCACAAATATACACATGACCGATCGTGTCTCGAGTTTATCCGGATTCTGCTTTTTGACATAAGCCGGACAACCCCATATCTTAACTCTTTTAAGAGATGGTCTCTTTCCACACCACATCTCATATCGAATGGTAGCACGGTCTTTGATGGAACCCTGTTCAATAGATAAATTGATGTCTCTATTGCATGTCCCCAAAAGGAAAGTGGTAACTCAGCATCACTCATCATGGACCATACCATATCTAATAGGGTACGATTCCTCCGTTCTGACACACCGTTGTGCTGTGGTGTGTACGGAGGAGTGAGCTGAGAGAGAATCCCATTCTCTTTTAAGAAGTCTGAAAACTCAGTACTTAAATACTCTCCACCTCGATCTGATCGAAGTTTCTTGATACTCGAACCAGTTTGTTTTTCTACTTCATGTTTTTACTCCTTGAATTTCTCGAAGGCTTCGGATTTATGCTTCAATAAAAACACGTGTCCGAATCTTGAGAAATCATCAGTAAAAGTGATGAAGTATGAAAAACCGCCTCTAGCATGTGTAGATATCGGTCCGCATACATCACTATGTATGAGGCTTAAGAGTTCTGTAGCTCGCTCTCTCTCTCTCTCTCTGTCCTATAAACGGAGTTTTGGTCATTTTACCTTTGATACAAGATTGACAAGTCGCATAAGATTTATATTCAAAAGGTTTTAAATATCCATCTTTATGTCGCTTGTTTAGTCTTGTTTCATTAATATGACCAAGTCTACAATGCTAAAGAAAATATTCATTTGTATCTAAAATCTTTCTTTTATTTGTATGTTGTATATTGAAAACTGTGTGTTGGTTTAGGACGTAAATTCCGTTACTTAGTGTACCATACCCAATCAACTGTTGATTCAAGTTAATGTTCATAACATTATTTTGCAACACAAAATGATATCCTTCATTGTCCAACAAAGATACGGATATTATATTACATAGCATACCAGGTACAAAATGACAAGGGTTCAAAACCAAAATACATCCTGAAAGCAACCCCAGATGATACTCTCTTACGGATACAGCATGTACATTGGAACCATTTCCAACCCGTAGAGTGTGGTCCCTAGTCTTCAAAACTTTACTGTTTCTCAATCCCTGCATACAATTACAGATATGAGAACCAGAACCGGTATCTAATACCCATGATGTAGAGTTTAATGAAAAACAGTTTTCAGTTACAAACACACCTGAAGCGGAAGCATCAACATGCTTCTTCTTCTTGAGATCTGCAAGGTACAAAGCACAATTGCGTTTCCAGTGTCCTGACTTGTGGCGGTAAAAACATTATCCTTTTCCACTTCCCGCGGTCCCAGACTTGTCTTTCCCCTTCGCCTTTTCAACTCCACCTCTCGGCTTGGTGGGATTCTTCTTCTTCTTTCTCTTGGCCTTGGCTTTCGGGACTGAAGAGGAAGATGGCCCATAAAGAAGAGCGAGAGTTTTCACTATCTTAAGCGTGCTCTCTGCATTTCTCAACATATTTAGAAGTTCAGGTAATGATTTCTCCAATTTGTTCATATTGAAATTCACTATGAACGGAGCAAAGGCGGGGGGGGGGGGAGACTGTAGAACAATATCTGTATATTGCTCATTATCCATAGTCCATCCCAGTTTCTCAAGTTCTTCTATAAAACCAATCATCTTCAGAACATGGTCTCCTACTGATGTACCGGGGGCTAACCGCATCTGAAACAGCTTTCGAGATGCGTCGTATCGTAAAGTACGAGATTGCTCTTCATACAACTCCTTATTATGAAGAAAGATGGATTGTACATCCATCTTCTCGTGCTGGTTCTGATGGATACTGTCCATAGAAGCAAGCGCGAGGCATGTGGCCGTATTGAAATCAATATCCCATGTTTTTCGGATCTCCTTATCCGAAACAGATGATTCAGATCCTGAGACAGGCGGGGCTTTGGTAGTGAGGACATATGATACGTTATCATATGTGAGTGCAATGTTCAAGTTCCTCAACCATTCTTTATAATTTGGTCCAGTCAGTTTGTTTTTCTCTAAAAGAAGCTTATGTCTCGTCATCGGTATCTGCCATTAGGAGAGAGAAAAGAATACACTCAGCGAAATACTCTTGCAAAGATCGGATTGGTTATTATCTTATCTAATCGATGCCTCCCACTTCTTTTATCAAATTTTCTTTCAAACCTGAAAAGAAAACTGTAAGGTTACTAGGCACTGTCACAGGGGTCTATAAGGCATCAACCATGCCGAATTAAAAATTTTCAAGTGCCGAACAACCTAAAGCGAGGATCTTTGTTAGAGACTTAGGGTAAACATAGCAAGTAAACATCTTTACTTTTAAGAGAGAGGGATTACAACCTTTGTAGTCTGTTCCTTCACTTCACAAGCTCCGAGTATTAGTCCCTTTGCCGCGATCCATGATCTCCCGGACTCAAGAGAGGCTCCACAAGTCGAATGATCCATTCTTGCTTGAAATCTTCCTTTTCGAAGATGATCTACCTTGAAGAATCTCAAGATCAAGCTTTTACTTCTCTAATCAAGTATTAGTGAAGTGAACACCCTAATCTAAGTGGCTAAAATAGATGAGGATGATGAAATAGGAATTTTGCTCATTTTTGTTTTTATTTTCTCACTTTAAATCATCACAAGTCAAAAAGCTTTTCAAGGAGGAAGAAGAAGAAGAAGAAATCTATTTTGTGATGAATAATGAATTAATTGTGATGGTTACAAATCAACCATGGGTTAAGAATGAAGGTTTAACTCTTGTAGAGATTTAACTAGGGTAAAGGGTTTGGGTTGGGTTAAGAAATATCTATAAAAAATATCTTTAGAAAATATCTAAGCTTAAAACAAAATAAAGCTTCTAGAAGTTTCAAGAAAAACCTAACCCAAATCAAACCCTAACATGTTTAATCTCCAAAAATCATGTTGTATTTGTAATCATAACTTGTTACAATATTATATATCACATATATAATATATTTTGCAACAAAAGAAAATAATACAATTAACATATATCGCATATATATCAATGTATTATCCGGTGAGAAAATGAATCAATAAAGCGAGCTTATATTAGTCAACGTAATGTAATATATCACATATATAATTATACATTAAATTATCGAATCAACACTTAATCTAACAATCCGGCTATATTAAATATAACCAACTAATATAACATGTACCAATTCATCGAATCAACACTTGATCCGATGACCCGGCTATATCACATATACCCGGCCGATATCATATATCGCGAGAATAGAATACGGTATCTCATACCGTATTATTCTCGGTCCCGCACACATCACATATGTGCTCCTACTCCGTTTTGCCTGAGCCAGGAAACCTCTGTGTAGGACTCTAAAGAATCGTCAATACGCCGGCAGTAGGTGATGATCATATCAAACACCCACAAGATGCAAGCAGTCAGCTAAACGTAACAGCCACCCAGGTACTGAGCAATCAGAAGATCAAAAAGCAAGCCTGTACATTCTCTTGCAAATCCAATCAGTAACACTCCCGTACAGTCCGGTCTCTTCGTCTGATATGTCGCATATCCAGTCTAGGGGTGGTAAACGTCAGACCGCAGTAACCGATAAGTCATGTCGATATGAAGTTCATAACAGTTCGAGAAACTACTGTTAACACTTACCAGTAAATCTCATCAACCCTGGCCAGGGATTTCCAATTATAGCCAATCGAACACAGCGCAACATCAACTCCCTATACCGGGAGAGACGAAACCCCTCCTATCGCTCATTGCATCCATGTGATTCGGGACTGTACCCAAAAGCCACCATTTTGCACGCCCTCTTAGACGTGGTATGATGGAAATCAAAGCACAATGGGAATCACACAAGACTCTATGACGATCTCGGGTTTACAGACTAACCTGTACCAGTGTCACCAGGGAACCGCCATCTGACGTGAGGTATAATACCATCTGGGAGTTCTCGGCGAGTCCGTCCAGTCTACCCAGTCTGCACTGAGCACCCGTATACTATCTCTGATGTCAAACATCAATGGATATGGGATCATCCATCGCCCATCTACATGGGTCAAGAAGCATACGCTAGTCTACTCTGGTATATCGATACCCTGTCTCGATACACCTGCGACTAGGAACATTTGAAGGATGTCCTTAACGACTACACTGTCCCCACTAGTATGATCTGCATCATAGTCCTGGTAGTCAAGTACTCATCCTAAGGGCTTTATCAAAATGTAACATAGAGACTATCAGAGTACATGTTAAGATAAAGAGCAACCAGATAGCATACTATCATGTCGAGCAAGAAAGTCCTCCATATATATGTGCAAGCATCCACTACAATATACATCGCATGTACAGTAATGGCCTCTAGGGCATACATATTACTAACAATCTCCCACTTGCACTAGGGCCATCTGTTGTGGTATCGCATACCCAACAATCAGCTGTAGTTGAAGTATCTCATACTCAACCATCCCATAAAAGTCTCTACGGGAAAATATGCCTTTGTGAGTGGATCCACACTGTTGTCCTCTGTGTCTACTCTCCTAACCTCGATCTCCCTGGAGATCAACATCTCCATGATCAGGTGATACTGTCTAAGAATATGTCTGGATCTCTGATGGGATGAGGGTTCCTTGGCAAAAGCCAAAACTCCATTGTTATACAATGACAGGAACGAAGTTCATCTCATGAACTAGTGTACATCCATATTATTTCTTTGGTAGCATCCTTGGTAATGATTTATCCTGCCTTTATCGTCTAGTTTGTCACGGTATCTTGTGTGGAACTCTTCCAACATACCGTCCCTCCATTGAGGGTAAAGACAATGCCTGCGACTGACATTCAGTCGTATTTATCACCCTGGAACCTTTCCAGTGATTCTCCCCAGGATCGATTGATACCATCTCACTACAACTAGTGAGAATCCTAACATCCAATCAGATCTATCTCATAGATCCAAACTGTGAAACCTGACTCCCTGTCCGGCCCAAAACCAGGATTTATGAGGTATCACCTTGATCCTATATAGAGAATCCTTATGATAAGAAGAGATTGACCGAGCGTAGCATAGGAAACTCCTTCCCTATCAAGAGTATGTCATCCACGTACTAAACGAGGATCACCACCATACTCCCTACTACCTTTTTGTATATACTAGGTTCATCTACCATTTTGATGAAGTCAAAATCTTTGACTACCACATCAAAACAAATGTTCCAACTCCGCGATGCCTGCTTTATCCCATAAAGCAACTTGCATACGTTTCCGCTGCTCCCACTGTCTACGAAGCCCTCTGGCTGTGTACTTATAGATGCTCTCTTCTAAATCAATATTTAGAAAAGCAGTCATGACACCCAACCGCCAGATATCGTAGTCATGGTATGTAGCAATTGCAAGTAGGATCTGGATGGACTTAAGCATAGCTTTGAAAGTCTCAACTTTTCCATGTACACCAAGTAATCTTCTCAAGATATACTTGCTTTTGATGGGGATTTAACCCTTCAGATAAAGCAACTAAAGTCCATACTTTGTTGGTGTACATAGATTCCATCTCAGATCGCTAAGCATCCAGCCATTCTTACAGAGTCCCCACTCTTGATGGCCTGCTCGAAACAAGTTGGGTCATCATCTCATGATGCAATCCTTGCTCCCATTGTCATAGAGAAACCAAAGTATCTCTCAGGTGGATGAGGAACCCTACTAGATCGGCGGAGAGGCTGAAGTTCGTTAAAAACTATTGAATCCTTCAGGTTTACCAAATCATCAGCTGCAGTTTGTATAGATGGAACCTTTTCCAGTTCTACCTCATGACCACTAATTTCTTCATAAGAAATTCCCTTTCCAAAAGGTGGCAAGCTGAGAAAAAAAACACCTTTTACTCCCCAGTTTGGTAGAAGATATTCCCTTGCGAATGCTTGGGATATCCAACAAACTTCCACAGAACTGACCTTGCCTCGAGTTTTTCCGGATTTTGCTTTGGACAACCCCAAATCTTAACATCCTTAAGAGATGGGCTCTTTCCATACCATATCACATATGGAGTGGTAGGCACCCGATTTGGTTGGAACCCTATTCAATAGGTATTCATCTTCTCAAGTGCATAACCCCAAAAGGAAATAGGTAACTCAGTAGTACTCATCATAGAGCACACCTTATCACATAGGGTGCGATTGCCCCACCCCGATATATCATCTTATTGTGGTGTATTCAGAGGAGTAATGCTGAGAGAGAATCTTATTCTCCTTTAGAATAGTCCAGAAATCCCGTGCTCAAGTATTCTCCTCCCCGATCACATCAAAGGACATAATACTTATACCCGTATTGGTTCTTTACTTCTGAAGTACAAAGAACCAGTCCTGGCTTGTGTAGACAGGGGACCTCATACATTATCATGTATCAATCCCAAGAGTTCACTAACTCTTTCCCTGTTTCCAATAAACAGAGCTATGGTCATCTTATCTTTGTGACATGACTGGCAAGTTTCACAAGATGTAGATTCAAACTAATTTAAATATGCATCTAAATGTAACTTAGCTAGTCGGGTCATATTGATATGACCTAGTCTACAAAACCTCAAGAAGGATTCATTCATTTCTAAACTCTTCCTCTTGTATGTGTTCTGTACATTAAGAACTGTGGTTTGATTTAGAACGTCTATGTTTTTAGATAACGTGCCTGAACTGATCAACTCTTGATATAGGAAATGTTCAAAACATTATCCAACAATACAAAATTATATCCTTCTTTATTAAATAAAGATACTGATATGATGTTGTATATCAGGTTCGGTATCTAATAACATTCGTTCAGAATCAATGTATTTTTTTAATACAGGGTGATAACTGCCAACTTCTTGGCTTGCAACAATTGCACCGTTTCCAACTCTTGAAACTTATCACTCGTTCTCAGTTCTCTGTAATGAACATACCCGAAGAAGATGCATCAGCATGCACTTTCTTCATTTAGGCGGCACGGGAATCCTGGTAATCCCCTATTTCCTGCTCGGTCTTATAATATTTATAAGTTGGAGCGGGACCAACTTTCCCCAGCGCAGTATAACAAGCGGATTCGGTCAATACATCCGTATTTTTATCTTGATTAAGGCATGGCATAGTCGCAACCAGGAAAGAGAGAGAGAAGAAAACACTCAACGTGCGCTCTTGTAAGATTAGATTGGTTATTAATATATCTAATCAGGATGGCTCCCACTGTTTTAGTCAAATCTTCCTTCAAACCCTAAAAGGAAAGACGAGCCAGGATTAATTACACGCTACAAGTTCGCCAATCTTTTAGCCAGGCTAGTGTCGGTACTTTGAGGGAGGTTCCCCGTGCTTTCACACGGACCTAATTAAAGTAAACCTCGTTTTCCCAGAGGCTTAACCCGTTGACAACTTTCTAGACACCTCCTTGATCGGCTAATTGTAATGTGTAAAACTCTCCCAGGAGTAATTCTTACTCGCAGCGGGTATCAGCATCCAACTATCTCATAGGAGGTATGCAATCTCATTGCAAATTTCAACACTTGAAATTCCTGATAATACATTTTACCCATAGTACCTATGACCTTGGCTATGGTCAACATATCATAAGCACTAGTCAAGTTCTATCCGTCATTTCGTGGTTAATTAGACCCACCCACATGACCCTCGGCTATGGTCGCCATAATCATGTGATTGTCCTAACTAATTGCATCATATGCAGTATAGGAAAAACATCACTTAGCTACTGTACACTACGCCTCGGCTATGGTCGACATACGCAGCATGAATACTAAGTACTCTATTTCCTAAAATGACGGAGGGCTACGCAGGTTTTTAAGAAAACCATGAGCGTAATAAACTTGATATCGTTGTAGAATCAAGTGATTTTGAAAAGGAGCGTTTTTTAGGCTTTTCTAGTTTCGCTAAAGAGGTCACTCCCGGTGAAGGGATCTCGGCTCTTTCCTCATCGAATAAGGTGCAGGATATTTCGCAAATACCGCTGTGCAAAGCAAGAACTATAGAAGCAATCAAAAACAAAACCGTGAGTTTGTAGCATCTGCTAGTTTCGCTAAAGAGGTCACTCCCGGTGAAGGGATCTCGGCTCTTTCCTTATCGAATAAGGTGCTGGATATTCTACAAGGAATACCGCTATGCAAAGCAAGAACTAGAGCTACCAGTTTTAAAACAAGTTTCTACAACATCTTTAGGTTTCTTTTTCTTTCATTAATATCATTAATGAAGTCCCATTTATTTATGCTTCCTAAGCATCACAGAAGAAACGAAAGCAACAATATTAATTATATCTCATATATATAGTATAAGCGTTCGTCTCAGGCAGTAATATGATCTCATCACAGAACATCAATAGCAGAAGAAACACATATGAAATATTGGATATTCTAGGAATTCCGTGTTTTAAGTTAAACCAGTATAAAACACGGATTCCACGGTCGCGATGAATAGCCAAACCCACATCCCTAGACTCCTACGAGAGCGGCAAGCAACCCTACCAATTCTAGAGTTAGGAGACCCGGTCTCGACTCCTCGAGATGGACTCCCACTGGACCCTAGAACCCGGTTACTTGTGCTCCCCGCCTTGAGTCTATCCTAATGCGGAAAAATAAATAATATACAATGGTGACATCATCCTCAATCCGGAAGTGCCCCAATAAAAGAATATTACATACAATGAATTTTACATGAATGAAAATGAAAAACTCTCATCTCACATAAAAAAACGGCTATTCAAAACACGACGATCCAATATAACATATCTGTAACAACCGAGTCCAGTTCTATAAGTTTCTGTTCTCGTATGTGTGGTGTGTGGTATTCAGTTCATTATCCTGATTTTGTTTGCTGCTAGTTATAAATTTACCCCGACAATTCTAATCTTATAACAATTTAAGTCTTTTAAAATAACTTAAAAATAATTGACATGGCCTGCTCGATACCCCTAACCCTGTGGTAGCGTCCTTGCGTCGTGTTCTTGTCCCGTTCAGTGAAACGGACGTGTTTGGACGGCTACGCGCACGTGCGTGCGATCGTTCTTGGGGGTATGCTTTTTAATTATAAAATCCTTCATTTTTATTTTTGGAACCCGCCAATAATTTTCATTTTTCGAATTCAAATTTTGGACCCGACCCGGACGCAATTCTGAATTATTTTGTATTCCGCCAAATTATGATTATTTAATAAATTATTTAACCATTTTTTTACCCTCCAGAATATTATTTCTACAACCGAATAAATTCTTTTAAAAACCCACGCTATCTTTTTACCCATAAATCTTTCACAAATTTTTCCCCAGCCAATCACCATCGTTTCTTTAACCCCCGGGCCCCACAATCTCTCTCTCTCTCCCTTTCTCCTTCTCTTTCTAACTCTTCTCTCTCTCTCTCTGGCGCTAAAGCCAACTTTCTTTCTCCTCTCGCTTTCTCTCTCCTCTCGATCTCTCACCCCCTCTCTATCTCTCTACTCTTCTCTCTCCTCCCCGCGAATCTTTCTCTCTCTCTTTCCTTTATATTTCTCTTCCTCCTTATTTTTTTCTCACAGAAGCAAAATCCCACCTCCCTGCAAACCCTAGCAGCCTCGTCTTCCCTCGCCGTTGCCCCAACGCCGATGCCATCATCGCAGACCTCGTCGCCTCCTCGCCCTCGTCACCTCCAACTCCTCTTCTTCCTCCTTCCCTCTCTCCCGAGCACCCTGCAGCCGCGCCCTGCACCCATGCACTTTTGCACCGCCGGATCTGTCGCCGCCAGTGGCCTCGTCTCCGTGCCCCGGCCTTCGTGCAAACCCCCGTAAGCTTTACCTATCCCTCTTCTTCCTTCTTTCCTTCTTCTTTCTTTTTCATTTCTTAATATAAATTTTTCTATTGATTGTCGGGTCCATTACAGCTCATGCACCGGAGCTCCGTCGACGTCGTCGATCTTCACGACCCCTCTGTAGATCGATGTAAGCCTTCTCTCCTCCATCCTTCCTCTCTTCTCCTTTTCTTTTCTTCCATTACAATTCTTGAAAAACCTTTTGTTGTGAACTTTTTTGGTGGCCGGAATCCGACCGTGCCGGCGACGATCCCCGACGATCCAGCCAGGACCCCTGACCCGTGTGGCTCCACTGTTCGTCGTTTGGCTTCATTCCGTGAACCGTGCGCACGTCGCGAGATTTCCCCGCCGACGCGTAACGTTCCGTTTTCCGTTTCGCGACCCGTCGAGGAAAGTAAAACTTGCAACAAGCTAATTGTTATATTACATATACATTTTATGGCACACTAAACCCGTAGTCTAACCTTAGTACCCTGATTTTCCCTTTTCATGCTCGATGTCACGTTATATCATTTTACTTTCCAAAATTGAAACCTACCGTGTGCATTTACTTTATTAGACCCTATAACCACATTTATATGTTTAAATCACATTTTAACTATTGACATGGCCTATGGTATTCTCTATATAGTTTCGCTCCATCGGACACTCATGTGCATTTTTAACCTGTTTTAGCTAGGATTTCATCCGGTGAACATATTTACATATCATTGCATCCCTAAAATTTCTTAATACCTGATAACATGAGTAAACATCCATTTTAGTTATGCTGGAGTTAAGTAATGTTGACACCATCCCTTAAACGCAAATGATAACCATGTATCGTTATAATTTAATCAGTACCTAATTGCTTATCATATCACCTGATCTGGTTTATTGTGCTGATGTTACTCATGCTTGTTCATTTTTAACCATAATTATGTTAGTTTGATTTATGAGCACCCACATAGCATCTTGTACACCCTGACATGACTTGATACACATATTGATTGACCCGACATGGTACCGTACACTACTTGACCTGACCTGATGTACCATGGCTTGACCCGTTACTTGATCTTGTGTCTAATGCCAACAAACCTGACGTGTAGTCATCACGGACCGTTCCTGTTGTCTATCCAGACAAACATGCTCTTACCTGATCCTGTGTTGGCATTAGTTCTTGATTACTGAATACCTGACTTGAACACTTATAACTTGGGGGTATGGGGAAATCAATGGTGAAACCTGACTTGTAACTCAACAGTTCGATACCTGTTCTGATCAGTCTTACGGGCTAGGCCAGCCCCGGAGTGATGATGCTGACATCACTCGTCTGTACCTGCTACCTTTTACTGCCTAGCGGCACGTCTCGGTTTCAGCCCGAGAGTCTGTAGACCGTGGTCCCGGGCATGCACGGGATACTATTGAGTTATATCGATGATTCATCAATTTGATTTCAAAGACTTTAGAGTAGATAACCCAATAGACCAGTTTAGTTTACTCACTGCACACTACCTTTCACCGCCCTGATTTATATCACTGTTACATATGCTTTATCACTCATGATTATATTTGCATTGCTTGTTACCCTGTTGCACTTTATTTCTTGATGACCTGACGCGCTGACGTCTGGGTTTTGCATGGCCCAGATTCTGTACCATTGCTACAGTCCGAGTAGGAGTAGTTCAGCCAGCAGGCTGAGCTTTGAGGTGTCGGTGGTAGTTAGTTCTTTATTTCCTGCATTTTATTCCTGATGTGAGCCCGCATTATGGGACGTATATTCCAGTTACTTGTATTGGATATTTTGCTTCCGCACTTTTATTATTCTTGACTCATGTTATCTTGGCTTATGGACATGTATTAGATTGTTACATATTTGTTCTTGATATCTCTACAACCGTAATGTGACTGTGGATGGGTACTTCCTACCCACAGGTAGCATGGTTGGCTATGTCACGTGCCCAATTTAGCGTGCTCTGGGAAGCGGGGCGTGACATGGTTCTTTTGGTATCAGAGCCATAGGATAGTCGGGTTGATTCTTTTTGTAGTTGGGTATTGTACCCAATACACGAATCAGAATACCCGTGTTTAGGAAACATGTCCTGCCACCTTGTCGTTTACCGTTCTTGAATCAAGTCCTTCCTGATTATATCTTTTACGATGTGCAAACTTCCTTTCCATATCGACTCGAAACCTAATTCCTTGTTATCTCTAGAGCTTAGGCGACTTGGGTGGAGTTATGTAATTGTAGCTATGATACCGCAGCATAGTTACAATGCGGTACTCTATTTAAGTAACTTGGAGTTCTAGCCTTGATCTATATTGTAAATTTGTTATCATGCTAATCTTGGGTGTTTTGATTTCAGGAGTATGGCAGGTAAGAATATGAAGACGTACCAAAGGCGTGTTGACGAAGCCGCCATGCTTGGAGTGATACGGGGAATGCTGGAGAATCAAAAGAGGCAGACCGAGCTGATCCAGCAGCAAGCTGAATCGTTTCAGGAAGGTCTGCAGACCGTTCAGCAGTCCGTGAACAGTGTTGGAGCTAAACCAGTTGATCGTGTGGGGACCGTAGCATATTTCAGGCGTTTGGGTCCGCCTGTCTTTACTGGTTTGGAGGAGCCGTTGCCAGCGGAGCAGTGGCTAGTTGACAAGGAGAACTTACTTATTGCGGCGCAGATCCCGGAAGATAAAAGGGTGGATGTGGTGCGTATTAAGTTAGTGGACTACGCCCGTGAATGGTGGCTTGTGGAGGAGACCCGCTTGCCCAAGCCGATCAAGTGGGCGGATTTTTCGAAGAGTTTCCTGGAGAAGTTCTTTCCGCGGACTGCACGGGAGGAAATGGAAGAGAAATTCATCAGTCTGAAGCAGAATGGTGCACCTGTAGATGTACATGCAGCAGAGTGGACACGGCTCAGTAGATTCGCTGGACCTTTAGTTGCCAACGATGCAGACAGGGCAAGGAGGTTCATGCGCAGCTTGGATGTGGACATCCAGAGGCAGATTGTCTCCCTGGGTTTGACCACTTTCTCACAGGTACTTACGGCAGCCCGAGAACAGCAGAGACTATCAGGGAAGACTGGGTGTCACGCCCCGCTTCCCAGTATACGGCGAAGTGGACGCGACGAGGCCCGCTACGTATATACTCAGAAGTATATACGCTAAGCGTAACTAAGCAATATAAAGTAAATCACAAGAGCCGAATAATATAAAAATAACAGCAACTTTCATTAATAACATTCTTTTTACAATGCAGGAAAAGAAAATACAACTGGAATGAAAACAATGCCTAAACAGTGGCATAACAGAAAATGAAATAAACTGGAAAGAACAAGGTACAATTATCTAGAGCTCTGGGTCTGCCTGGAACTGCTCCAAATCTTCACCGGTGGGCTCAATCTCAGCTTGGTCCAACGCACCTGATGACATTCAAAGAAGAAAGAGATAGAATGTCATCAGCGAACAGGTCGCTCGGTAAGTCCCAAAGATAAGAAGAATGAGAATGACAGAGTAACAGTATTTTCTAAAGTATTATATTGTTGAATATTATGGAACATTGTGTAACGCTGTTGTTTGTAGCTTGGTACAGAAGGATGCCAGTGTATACGAAGGGGATCTCTATATGCTAGAGATCAGGGCAAAAGGAAAGTACAAGGAACCGTTATGCCACGGTACAACAGCAATAGGATTCAGGTTAGGTGTCTTAATCTGACCACCTCGTGCCACCTTTAACACCTTCCGTACCAATCTACCCCTTAAACCCCGTAGTGTTTTAACAGTATTGTAGTATTGGAATATGTAAGTTGGATGACTGACCAAAACCAAGATATCAGTAAACATGTTGCATCTGTATAGTCAGGTAAATGGAATATCAGGATAATGGATGAATATCCATGGTTTGATTCAGTCAAAAAGAATATATTGTTAACTGGATTCAGGGTTTCATGTATTCAAATTGTATTGAAATATAAAAGAATATAGATTGACTTGAATCATATTCAAGTCAGAAATAGTCAGACTCTAACCCGAGTCAGACTAAAAGAAAGATAATTTGAAGTTCCATATTAGCTAGGGGCCTTATTGTAATTTGTAAAACTTGAGGGGGTTTTATGTAAAAAGTACTTTTGTATATTTTTCAAAATACACCTCAAGTGTTTATTATTCGTCTTTATTGTTATAATGAATGTGAATTTTATTTGTGTTATTCTAGTGAATATATCATAATAAAAGTATCAATTGTTTTATCTGAAATTCATGGTATTTTAGTGTAACTTTTACTCTTGTAATTTTTTAGAAAAATGTGGAAACTTTATATTATGATAAAATAGATGTTTAAATGATAATTATATATATATTAACACATGAATAATTTTATATAAATATTTTATTTAGAAAAATCTCATTTTCCCTAAATATCGTATTTTGAACCTTTCGAGACCGAATGCTCCTTGCGGAGGTCTGAATCTCGCACTACTAGCCTGCGGGTGCACGATGAACCGTACTATCCCTAACAGGTTCCCCAAAAGTGGGTTGTAGCGGCGCTTTGCTTAGGTTTAACAAATACTTTTCATTTGGGAAAACGGTTTTATAAATATGGGGTATTTATTTGCAAAAAGTATAGTTTTCCGTATTTTAGTTGTTAGGGTTTCCTAAGACAACTAGCCTACTTCTAAGTCTAAACGATGAGTCATTAGAAGCCTCAAATCGCCTATTCACCGTCAATTGCGGCCAGGTAAGTGCCAGGTAAGTGGGAAGGAACCACAGTCGTGGGCCTAATTAAAAACCACTAGCCTTAGACACACTTGCCTAGGCACCACAAGACAGTTTAGATAAACGATCGATGTCCATGACCAATCGTGTTTTCATTTTATTAAAAGATTTTATCTAGAAAAGTTTACAACTTAAAGCTTTAAATAAAAGTTATAAAGATTATGGTATTTTAGTGAAAAGTCCTTTAATTCCGTATTCTGTATTTTTTTTTATATTTATCAATTAGGGTTCTATTGAGTGTGTGTAGGGGTAGGTCATTACCCCGTGACTTATTTTAAGTTTTGGTGAAGTTTAAAGGTAAAATATGATATGTTAAACTTAAAGGTATTTTAGCGCAAGAATACGGTATTCGAAAACGTTATCATTTTATGTGTGAAATTTCATTCAAATTGGGTTCTACAAGTTTAGTGATCAAGATAAACCTATTTAGGAGTGAGGGAATTAATTAAAATAAGAAAAATGAACTTCATGGTATTTTTATGAAAAGAGTACGGTTTTGCAAAGAACTTATCATTTCATGTGAAAAAGTTTGATTAAATTGGTTTATGGGTGATTAATAGTCAACATGAATATGGGTAGATAATATGTATTAGGTGACAAGTGGAAATTTAGAGAAAAACCGAATCGGAAATCGGTTTGTCCGATTTCCGTCGGGTTCCAAAAAGTCGTATTTTTATCTTAAAGAAAAGAGAGATAGAAGAAGGTGGGACTTACAATTTGGACAAGCTAAGGAAGCTAGAGGTCGTGGTGGTTGTCGATTCGTTGAAAACGTCGCGAAGGTCCTGATCCGGTCGCCGGAATCCGTCGTCGATTTCGGCAGCGATTCGCTTCTCGCTCTTCGTACCGAGTTCTCAAGAATTTGGGAGAGTGGACTTAGAGTTGTGAAGGGAAAAGGTAGAGTATAGGGGTCTTTATATAGGGCTAGGCTAGGGTTAGGGTTAGGGTTAAAAAAAATTAAAAAATATAAAAAACATTAAAAATTCATTGAATTTTGGTCTTAAAAGAGATTTATTGGAAATTTCGTAACAGTAGAAAATATTTAGAGTATGCAGGTGAAGAGACTAAGTCAACACGAATTTTTTTCGTGTTGACGACTCGGCCGACCGGCCGAGTCCGGCCAGCGGCGCTGGCCGATTCGGCCAAGTCGCGGCCGAGTCGAGTCTCGTTGGGACGGGACAGGTCTCGTTGGGACGGGCTCGGTCTAGGGGGAATTTTGGCATACTTTAATTTTCTTAAATCGCAATAAATCGTGAGTTATGGCTGTTTGACCGTTTGACTTCTAAAAAAATTAAAACAAAAAGATATAAAAATTATGTGGGGTATGGGATTCGAACTCTGGTGGCTTGGTTCAGCAATGCAATGTATTACCAATGAGCTACAAGCTCCTTCTTGTAATTATTGTAAGGAATTAGATACTTAAATTGTTTCCAGCAACATCAATACTCCAAGTGTACACTATATTTAAAGCAAATTTTTGGTATACAAATTTGGAGTTGTTACAATCTACCCTCCTTACAAAAATTTCGTCCTCGAAATTTACATCTTTTATTTAAGGACTAATTTACAAAAAGGTGCGGATATCTTGCACGCATCTCATCCTCCCTTTCCCACGTGGATTCTCCTGGAGTGTCTTTCCTCCACATTACCCGGACCAAATTAACTTCTTTGTTCCGAAGTGTCTTCACTTTCCTGTCCAGGATCTCCACAGGTTGTTGCTCACAAGACAAATCGGGCTGTATCGTGAGCTCGGAATGATCAAGTACATGGCTGGGGTCACTCACATACCTTCTGAGTTGAGATATGTGAAACACGTTATGCACTCCTTCCAATGAGGGTGGAAGCGCTAAACGATATGCCACCTCACCGACTCGTTCGAGTATATCGAATGGTCCAATGTATTTCGGACTCAACTTTCCCCGTCTTCCAAATCTGATCACTCCACGGTTCGGAGAGATTTTCAGGAATACATGATCTCCTGGCTGGAACTCCAAGTGTCGTCTCTTCGCATCAACCCAGTGTTTCTGTCTATCTTGGGCTATGCGCATTCTTTCCCTGATAGTACGAACCACATCAACGGTCGCTACTATCATCTCTGGTCCGAGGAGTTCCCTATCTCCGATGTCGTCCCAACTTAATGGTGATCGACACTTCCTTCCATACAATGCTGCAAAAGGTGCCATTCCTATACTTGCTTGGTAGCTGTTGTTGTACGCAAACTCCACAAGATGCAGGTGATCTTCCCACGATCCCTTGAAGTCGAGCATACATGCTCTGAGCATATCCTCCAAGATCTGAATAGTTCGTTCCGACTGACCATCTGTTTGTGGATGATAAGCCGTGCTGAAGTTCAGACTTGTTCCCAAGCTAGCTTGCAGACTCTGCCAGAATTGCGATCGGAACCTGGTGTCACGATCGGAGACAATGCAGACCGGTACTCCATGAAGTCTCACAATTTCCTGTATGAGTTCATGGGTATCAGAGATAGTACAGTATGAAGAGTTTAAATCTTAAATTAGATTATTACCTCCATGTACTTCTTCGCTAATGTCTAAGTTGATTGGCCAACTCGAAATGGGATGAAGTGAGCCGACTTTGTGAATCGATCCACAATGACCCAAATCGCATCATTACCCTTTGTGCTGCGAGGAAGAGCAGTTACAAAGTCCATCGTGATATGCTGTCACTTCCATTCTGGTATTGGTAATGGTTGAAGTAGTCCAGCTGTCCTGTGATGTTCAGCCTTTACCTGCTGACACACCAAACATTTTGCGACGCTTCTGGCTACTTCACGCTTCATTCCATGCCACCAATAATTCTGACGTAGATCTTTGTACATTTTGGTACCTCCAGGATGTACTGAATAGGGAGAGCTGTGAGCTTCTTTCATTAACTCTTCCCGAACAGGACCCTTTGGTACACACAATCTGCTGCCGTATCTCAAAGATCCGTCTTCATGGATGATGAAATCTGTTCTAAGTCCATTCTCCACTTGTTCTCTGATCTTTTGCAACTTAGCATCGCTGGCTTGAGCTGCTTTGATCTGGTTAACAATAGTTGATTGGACTTGTAGATTCATCAAATTTGAAACATCACCTGGCATGACTAGTTCAATCTGCATCTGATGTAGGTCTTGCTGAAGCTTCCACTGGGCGGTGAGATTCGTTGCTAATGGTTGGCGACTAAGAGCATCAGGCACTACGTTCACCTTCCCTGGATGATACTGCAAGTTGATGTCAAAGTCCGCCATAAGTTCTAACCATCTTCTCTGCCGCATATTCAACTCCTTCTGAGTAAACACGTACTTCAGACTTTTATGATCTGTGTAGATGTTCACTCGTTCACCAAGTAAGTAGTGGCGCCAAATCTTGAGAGCAAAGATGACGGCTGCCAACTCTAGATCATGCGTCGGATAATTGCGCTCATGAGTCTTCAGTTGTCTTGAAGCATAAGCCACAACCTTACCGTGCTGATGTAGAACACATCCTAGTCCCTTACCGGATGCATCACAATGTACTTCGAATCCTCCAGATTGATCCGGTATGACGAGAATAGGTGCAAATGTCAGTCTTGACTTGAGTTCTACGAAAGTTTGCTCGCATGATTCTGACCACACAAATTCTTCATCTTTTCTTGTAAGCTTGGTCAGGGGTGTTGCTATCTTCGAAAAGCCTTCAATGAATCTTCTGTAATATCCAGCTAAGCCCAAGAAACTCCGAATATCCTTCACTGATTTTGGTGTAGGACATTCGCTGACTGCTGAAACCTTTGCTGGATCTACAGAAATCCCTTCTCCTGATACGATGTGTCCAAGAAAATCAACTTGTTTTAGCCAAAACTCGCACTTGCTGTACTTAGCATAAAGCTTATGTTGTCGAAGTGTTTCCAGGACAATTCGTAAGTGCTCCGCATGCTCCTTCCGATTCTTAGAATATACCAGGATGTCGTCGATGAAGATGACAACGAACCTGTCTAAATACTCCCGGAAAACTTGGTTCATAAGGTTCATGAAGATTGCTGGTGCATTGGTCACTCCAAATGGCATTACTAGAAATTCGTAATGTCCATAGCGAGTTCTGAAAGCTGTTTTGTGAATATCAGCTTCCTTGACCTTCACTTGATAATAACCTGAACGAAGATCTAGTTTAGATAAGACACAAGATCCACTTAGCTGATCGAATAAATCGTCGATGCGCGGGAGTGGATACTTGTTCTTTATAGTAACTTCGTTCAAGGCTCTATAGTCGATGCACATTCTATATGAACCTTCCTTCTTCTTCACCAACAGTACAGGTGCTCCCCAACTTGAAGTGCTGGGACGAATCCATCCTTTCGCCAGTAATTCGTCCAACTGTGTTCGAACTTCTTTCAATCCTTCCGGACTTAGTCTATACGGTGCTTTGATCACTGGTTGTGCTCCTGGTACTAAGTCAATACTGAATTCAAGAGCTCGATCGGGAGGCAAACCTGATATATCATCAGGGAATACATCGTCGAACTCTCGAACTACCTCCGGTCTTGATTCTTCCTCTGCATGAGCTGCTGCAACTACTGCTTCCCTTGGTTTCGCTTTGTAAGTACTTGGCTCCAATGTACGATCTCCACTCTTGAAATAGAAGACCGGATGATCTGGAATCTCAAATACTACCCTCCTTTGACGACAGTCGATGGTAGCATAAAAGGTTCCAAGCCAGTCCATTCCTAGAACCACATCGAAGTTCGGTATATCCAGTACTTTGAAGTCAGCGTAAAACTCTCGACTGCAGACGATGACTGGACACATGCTGTATCCCATAGTTGCCTTTAGAACACCATTTCCAGAACTGACGTTCCAGCTGGATACAAGCGGTGAGACTGGAATCGCATGGGTTCGAACAAACCGTTGCGACATAAAGCAGTGGGATGCTCCAGTATCAAACAGTGCAAGTGCAGGTAGTGAAGCTACTAGGATTGTACCTAAGGTATATGGGATAGGTTCAGGTATAGGGAAAGTGTGTAGGTAAACAAAACTAAAAGATGAGTTTGAGAAAGAAAGTTTACCAGTAATGACTTGGCCCGTGGCCTCAGCTTCTTCCACAGACATCATGAAAGCCTGGCGCTTCGGCACATTCCTCCTGGCCTATGGAGCATTCCTCTGAACGTTCCTTTGAGCTTGATGGAACTGTCGAGGAGGTGGCGCAGCCTGTGGTCCCCTAGGTGGTGCAGGCAGTGCAAGTCTGGGAGCAGGTGCCGGAAGAGCTGGTCGCTGCTGATAAGTATTTGCTGGCCTGGGTGCAGCAACTGAGTTCTGCCTTTGGGGACAAGATCCAATATCATGAGTGGCTGAACCGCAGATTAAGCAGAGGAGGTTGGGTCGACGGCAGTCCTTCATCATATGTCCAGTTCTCTTGCAGTAAGTGCAAAAGGCTGGGCTAGGACGATGAGTTGGTACCCCGGGTCGCCTCGGCACGAAAGATGGTCTGGACGTGGCTCCACCTGCCATCTGGTTGGCAGGGCGCTTGACTCCTGCAGACTGAGGTCTGCCCCTCTCTTTTATGACTGCCTCATAACTGCGGGCAGCTTCTACGGCTTCCTCATGAGTCAAAAACTTTCCTGTGGCTAGAGCAGCCTTGATCTCTGTGTCCAAACCTTGCTGAAAACGACGGGCTCTGATCTCGTCCGTCGGTATCAGGTGTGCCGCGAATCTGTTTAAAAATTGTGTTAGCTGTGTAATATGTGATATTTAAAAAATTGAACTATTGCGACATATCTTACCGGCTCAACATAGTGAACTCAGCATCGTATTCATCTACCGATTTCTCCTACATTGATCCTTGCTGTAGATGAATAAACTGCTGCTCCATAGCGAACCTGGCAGTTACAGGGAAATATTTCGCGTCAAACTTCTCGCGAAATGTCTTCCATTCAATCGGCTGCGCTAGACGGGTTTCTTCCGCCTTCCACCAATTGCGAGCATTATCCGTGAGCTGTAGCTTCGCTACACGGACCCAAGCGTGGTCTGACACTTGAGCTGCTGCCAGATCGTCTTCGATGCTTTGTGCCCATTCTTCTGCTTCGAGAGGGCTTCCTTTACCAGAGAACTGCTTTGGGTGCAAAGCCCTGAATTGCTTTACTCCCGGTGCATCGTTATCAGGATGGCTCAGAAGTTGTTGCTGTCCCTCGAGAAGACTACGGATCGCATCGAATAGCATCGTTTGCTCGGTGGGTGGTGCCGGAACAACTGGAGTGAGAGGTAGTGCTGGAGGGGTGTTGTTGACGTTAGTGCTGGTGTTGTTCGGGGAATCCATGATCCTGAAGAAAATTTTTGGATTAGGACAGATTCAAATACATGAGATGATAAGATTTAAGGAATAGAGATTTGCAAGTTTCAAAGAACATGAATTGTAAAGAATGTTTTAGTTACTGGTTCTTGTGTTATATTGCTTAGGTTGTTCACGCAGACCAGAACTACATGACAGGGATTCATACAGCTCTGACCTGCATGGGCCACCAACAAAACCTGTCACACCCCGCTTCCCAGTGTACGGCGAAGTGGATGCGACGAGGCCCGCTACGTATATACTCAGAAGTATATACGCTAAGCGTAACTAAGCAATATAAAGTAAATCACAAGAGACGAATAATATAAAAATAACAGCAACTTTCATTAATAACATTCTTTTTACAATGCAGGAAAAGAAAATACAACTGGAATGAAAACAATGCCTAAACAGTGGCATAACAGAAAATGAAATAAACTGGAAAGAACAAGGTATAATTATCTAGAGCTCTGGGTCTGCCTGGAACTGCTCCAAATCTTCACCGGTGGGCTCAATCTCAGCTTGGTCCAACGCACCTGACGACATTCAAAGAAGAAAGAGATAGAATGTCGTCAGCGAACAGGTCGCTCGGTAAGTCCCAAAGATAAGAAGAATGAGAATAATAGAGTAACAGTATTTTCTAAAGTATTATATTGTTGAATATTATGGAACATTGTGTAACGCTGTTGTTTGTAGCTTGGTACAGAAGGATGCTAGTGTATACGAGGGGGATCTCTATATGCTAGAGATCAGGGCAAAAGGAAAGTACAAGAAACCGTTATGCCACGGTACAACAGCAATAGGATTCAGGTTAGGTGTCTTAATCTGACCACCTCGTGCCACTTTTAACACCTTCCGTACCAATCTACCCCTTAAACCCCGTAGTGTTTTAACAGTATTGTAGTATTGGAATATGTAAGTTGGATGACTGACCAAAACCATGATATCAGTAAACATGTTGCAACTGTATAATCAGGTAAATGGAATATCAGGATAATGGATGAATATCCATGGTTTGATTCAGTCAAAAAGAATATATTGTTAACTGGATTCAGGGTTTCATGTATTCAAATTGTATTGAAATATAAAAGAATATAGATTGACTTGAATCATATTCAAGTCAGAAATAGTCAGACTCTAACCCGAGTCAGAGTAAAAGAAAGATAATTTGAAGTTCCATATTAGCTAGGGGCCTTATTGTAATTTGTAAAACTTGACGGGGTTTTATGTAAAAAGTACTTTTGTATATTTTTCAAAATACACCTCAAGTGTTTATTATTCGTCTTTATTGTTATAATGAATGTGAATTTTATTTGTGTTATTCTAGTGAATATATCATAATAAAAGTATCAATTGTTTTATCTGAAATTCATGGTATTTTAGTGTAACTTTTACTCTTGTAATTTTTTAGAAAAATGTGGAAACTTTATATTATGATAAAATAGATGTTTAAATGATAATTATATATATATTAACACATGAATAATTTTATATAAATATTTTATTTAGAAAAATCTCATTTTCCCTAAATATCGTATTTTGAACCTTTCGAGACCGAATGCTCCTTGCGGAGGTCTGAATCTCGCACTACTAGCCTGCGGGTGCACGATGAACCGTACTATCCCTAACAGGTTCCCCAAAAGTGGGTTGTAGCGGCGCTTTGCTTAGGTTTAATAAATACTTTTCATTTGGGAAAACGGTTTTATAAATATGGGGTATTTATTTGCAAAAAGTATAGATTTCCGTATTTTAGTTGTTAGGGTTTCCTAAGCCAACTAGCCTACTTCTAAGTCTAAACGATAAGTCATTAGAAGCCTCAAATCGCCTCTTCACCATCAATTGCGGCCAGGTAAGTGCCAGGTAAGTGGGAAGGAACTACAGTCGTGGGCCTAATTAAAAACCACTAGCCTTAGACACACTTGTCTAGGCACCACAAGACAGTTTAGATAAATGATCGATGTCCATGACCAATCGTGTTTTCATTTTATTAAAAGATTTTATCTAGAAAAGTTTACAACTTAAACCTTTAAATAAAAGTTATAAAGATTATGGTATTTTAGTGAAAAGTCCTGTAGTTCCGTATTCTGTATTTTTTTTTTTGATATTTATCAATTAGGGTTCTATTGAGTGTGTGTAGGGGTAGGTCATTACCTCGTGACTTATTTTAAGTTTTGGTGAAGTTTAAAGGTAAAATATGCTATGTTAAACTTAAAGGTATATTAGCGCAAGAATACGGTATTCGAAAACGTTATCATTTTATATGTGAAATTTCATTCAAATTGGGTTCTACAAGTTTAGTGATCAAGATAAACCTATTTAGGAGTGAGGGAATTAATTAAAATAAGAAAAATGAACTTCATGGTATTTTTATGAAAAGAGTACGGTTTTGCAAAGAACTTATCATTTCATGTGAAAAAGTTTGATTAAATTGGTTTATGGGTGATTAATAGTCAACATGAATATGGGTAGATAATATGTATTAGGTGACAAGTGGAAATTTAGAGAAAAACCGAATCGGAAATCGGTTTGTCCGATTTCCGTCGGGTTCCAAAAAGTCGTATTTTTATCTTAAAGAAAAGAGAGATAGAAGAAGGCGGGACTTACAATTTGGACAAGCTAAGGAAGCTAGAGGTCGTGGTGGTTGTCGATTCGTTGAAAACGTCGCGAAGGTCCTGATCCGGTCGCCGGAATCCGACTTTGATTTTGGCAGCGCTTCACTTCTCGCTCTTCGTACCGAGTTCTCGAGAATTTGGGAGAGTGGACTTAGAGTTGTGAAGGGAAAAGGTAGAGTATAGGGGTCTTTATATAGGGCTAGGCTAGGGTTAGGGTTAGGGTTAAAACAAATTAAAAAATATCAAAAACATTAAAAATTCATTGAATTTTGGTCTTAAAAGAGATTTATTGGAAATTTCGTAACAGTAGAAAATATTTAGAGTATGTAGGTGAAGAGACTAGGTCAACACGAATTTTTTTCGTGTTGACGACTCGGCCGACCGGCCGAGTCCGGCCGCGCCGCCGGCCGATTCGGCCGAGTCGCGGCCGAGTCGGGTCTCGTTGTGACGGGCTCGGTCTGGGGGGAGTTTTGGCATACTTTAATTTTCTTAAATCGCAATATATCGTGAGTTATGGCTGTTTGACCGTTTGACTTCTAAAAAAATTAAAACAAAAAGATATAAAAATTATGTCGGGTATGGGATTCGAACTCTGGTGGCTTGGTTCTGCAATGCAAGGTATTACCAATGAACTACAAGCTCCTTCTTGTAATTATTGTAAGGAATTAGATACTTAATTTGTTTCCAGCAACATCAATACTCCAAGTGTACACTATATTTAAAGCAAATTTTTGGTATACAAATTTGGAGTTGTTACACTGGGAGTTCACAGCAGACAGCAGTTGCGATAAGGAAGCCGACATTCATACCAAACCGAGCTCATGGACGCAGAGGTATTCCCGTGGACCGTCGTGGCGTAACACCGATGAAGAAGCCGGTTGTCGTTGATCGAAGGAGGAGCGTGATTTGTGACTACTGCCATTTACCGGGACACGTGCAAAAGGAGTGTCGAAGGAGGCAGGGACTCTGTTTAGTTTGTGGAGCGGCAGATCACACTGTCAGCGCTTGTCCGTCGAAGCTTCGTACGAGGGATGATATTCAGAAGCCTCCGCAGAGACCATTTCAGGGACAGAAGCAGCTGACTCAAGGACCTAATCAGGCTCTAGCTTTTACGTTGACAGCTGAGGAAGCTAAGGCGTCAGGAGAAGTTGTTTCAGGTATTCTACTCATTCATGGTTTTCCCGCATTAGCGTTATTTGATTCTGGTGCATCCCATTATTTTATGTCGTCCAAGTTTATAGCTACACACTCGATTACCTGCACGACCCTGTCTAGTTTCTGGGACATACACATTGGGAATAGGAAAATCATATCTAGTAGGGAATGTAAAGATTGTACAGTTGTTGTGTGCGGACGGGAGCTGTTTGCAGATTTCTTGGTGATCGATACGGGCAGCTACGAAGTCGTCTTGGGAATGGATTTTCTTGGCACTTTCCACGCTCACATTGATTGTAGGGCAAAGAAAGTAATTTTCCAGATTCCCGGACATCCCGGGTTTACCTTCACAGGAGGAAGCAGTTCTGTCGGGCCAGTCGAGTTTAGGGCTAGGCCGACAACTAGTATTCTTGCATCAATGGAGGTTGATAAAAGTGAAGAGCCAGCTGTTGTTCGCAATTTTATTGACGTGTTTGAAGATATATCGGGATTACCGCCGAAGCGAGACGTGGAGTTCGCAATTGATCTTATTCCTGGTGCAGCGCCAGTATCTAAAGCGTATTATCCAATGGCACCAGTGGAGTTGGAAGAAGTCAAGAAACAGGTTGCTGAATTGCTTGAGAAGGGTTGGATTCGAAGCAGTAACTCGCCTTGGGGAGCTCCAGTTCTTCTAGATAAGAAGAAAGATGGCACGAGAAGGATGTGCATCGACTATCGAGAATTAAACCGGGTGACTATTAAGAACAAGTACCCGATCCCTCGCATTGGCGAACTTTTTGAGCAGCTTAGTGGCGCGAGGGTATTCTCGAAGCTAGATTTGCGATTCGGATATCATCAGGTCCGAGTGAAAGCAGATAATATTTGCAAGACGGCATTCCGAACTCGATATGGACATTACGAGTACTTAGTGATGCCCTTCGGAGTAACGAATGCACCGGCGATATTCATGGACTTGATGAACCGAATCTTTTCACCATTCTTGGACCGGTTTATTGTGGTGTTCATCGACGATATTCTGGTTTACTCGAAGAGTATGGAAGAGCATGCTGAACATCTGAAGATCGCACTGCAGACGCTGAGACAAGAGAAGCTATATGCGAAGATGAGCAAGTGCGAGTTTTGGCTGGAAGAAGTAAAGTTTTTGGGGCATGTTGTGTCTGGCGATGGAATCGCCGTCAATCCCGAAAAGATTGCAGCAGTTCGTGATTGGCCGATTCCAAAGAATGTTGCGGAGATAAGAAATTTTCTTGGACTCGCCGGATATTACAGAAGATTTGTGGAGAACTTTGCTCGTCTGGCGGAGCCGTTGACCAAGCTTACGCGCAAAGAGGTACCTTTTGTGTGGACGGATAGATGTGCGTCAGCTTTTGAGACGTTGAAGCAGAAATTGATAACCGCCCCTATTCTGACCGTGCCAGACAATTCCGGAGGATTGGTGATTCACAGCGACGCATCTGGGAAAGGATTGGGATGCGTTTTGATGCAGCATGGGAAGGTTGTAGCGTACGCATCAAGACAGTTGAAGACCCATGAGAAGAATTACCCAACTCACGACTTGGAGCTTGCGGCTGTGATTTTCACTTTGAAGATTTGGAGACACTACCTTTTGGGCGAAAGGGTCGAAGTTTTCACGGATCATAAGAGTTTGAAGTATGTGTTCACGCAGAAGGAGCTTAATATGAGGCAACACAGATGGTTGGAACTGATGGCTGACTACGATCTTGATCTTAAGTACCATCCGGGGAAAGTTAATGTCATACCGGATGCGCTCAGTCGGTTACCAGCAATTCAGATGTTGACTGCACAGAAGGATCTCATTGAAGACTTTCAAAGATTTGATTTGGAGGTTGTGCTACTGCATTCTTCGGGACAGTTGATGTAGCTGCAGGTACATTCGTCGCTGATCGAGAATATTAAAGCAGCGCAATCGCAGGACCCTAGATTGCAAAAGTTTCGAGAACAGGTTGAAGCCGGACTACGAACGGATTTATTAATCCACGAAGATGGTTCGTTGAGGTATGGTAGCCGTTTGTGTGTGCCAAAGGGAGATATTCGCGAAGAGCTTATGAAGGAGGCACACAGTTCAGCTTATTCCGTACATCCAGGAGGCATAAAGATGTACCGAGACTTACGACATCATTTCTGGTGGGAAGGTATGAAACGGGAGATTGCTCGCTTTGTGGCAAAGTGCTTGGTGTGTCAGCAAGTTAAGGCTGAACATCAAAGGGTTGCTTGTTTATTGCAACCACTTCCGATTCCTCAGTGGAAGTGGGAACATATAACCATGGATTTCGTGATAGCTTTACCGCGGAGTCCAAAGGGCAACAATGCAGTATGGGTGATTGTTGATCGTTTGACCAAGGCAGCTCATTTTATCCCTTTTTGGGTTGGTCAATCAACAGAGACTTTGGCGGAGCGGTACATGCAGGAGATTGTAAGATTGCATGGAGTACCGGTGAGCATCGTGTCCGATCGGGACACTCGGTTCTTATCACACTTCTGGCGGAGTTTACAGGAAAGTTTGGAGACTCGATTGAAATTTAGCACAGCTTATCATCCTCAAACTGATGGACAGTCGGAGAGAACGATCCAAACTCTTGAAGATATGTTGAGAGCGTGTATGTTGGACTTCAAGGGTTCTTGGGAGGATCATCTACATTTGGTGGAGTTTTCTTACAACAACAGTTTCCAGGAAACTATTCAGATGGCTCCGTTTGAAGCTTTGTATGGTCGCAAGTGTCGTTCACCTGTTTGTTGGGACGACGTCGGTGAACGAAAATTGTTGGGACCAGATTTGGTTATGCAGACAGTAAAGAAAGTTAACACTATCAGAAATCATATGAAAGCAGCACAAGACCGACAGAAGAGTTGGGCAGATACGTCGAGAAGACCTCTAGATTTCGCCGTGGGTGATTTGGTATTCTTGAAGATATCACCGACTAGAGAGGTGATTCGTTTTGGAAGTCGAGGAAAGCTCAGTCTGCGATTTGTTGGACCGTTTGAGATCTTGGAGCGTGTTGGAGAAGTAGCGTATCGTTTGGCGTTACCGCAGTCCTTGGCGAATGTACACGATGTGTTTCACGTATCTCAACTCCGTAGATATGTTCGAGATGAAACACATGTGTTGGATCATTCGGAGCTGACGGTACGAGAAGACTTGACTTTTGAGGAGCGACCGGTTGAAATCGTGGATTGAAGGGAAAAGGTTCTTAAGAACAAGGTTGTCCCTCTTGTACTCGTTTCTTGGGATAATCGCTCGCATGGAGAGTCAACCTGGGAACGAGAAGATGATATCCGGCAGAAGTTTCCTCATCTTTTCTTGTAGTTTGATTTTTGTCTATCCTTTGTATTCTTGGAATTTCGAGGACGAAATTCTTTTTGTAGTTGGGTATAATGTAACAACCGAGTCCAGTTCTACAAGTATCTGTTCTCGTATGTGTGGTGTGTGGTATTCAGTTCATTATCCTGATTTTGTTTGCTGCTAGTTATAAATTTACCCCGACAATTCTAATCCTTGCATATAACAATTTAAGTCTTTTACAATAACTTAAAAATAATTGACATGGCCTGCTCGATACCTCTAACCCTGTGGTAGCGTCCTTGCGTCGTGTTCTCGTCTCGTTCAGTGAAACGGAAGTGTTTGGACGGCTACGCGCACGTGCGTGCGATCGTTCTTGGGGGTATGCTTTTTAATTATAAAATCCTTCATTTTAATTTTTGGAACCCGCCAATAATTTTCATTTTTCGAATTCAAATTTTGGACCCGACCCGGGCGCAATTCTGAATTATTTTGTATTCCGCCAAATTATGATTATTTAATAAATTAATTAACCATTTTTTTACCCTCCAGAATATGTTTTCTACAACCGAATAAATTCTTTTAAAATCCCACGCTATCTTTTTACCGATAAATCTTTCACAAATTTTTCCCCAGCCAATCACCATCGTTTCTTTAACCCCCGGGCCCCACAATCTCTCTTTCTCTCTCTCTTTCTCCTTCTCTTTCTCTCTCTCTCTCTCTCTGGCGCTAAAGCCAACTTTCTTTCTCCTCTCGCTTTCTCTCTCCTCTCGATCTCTCACCCCCTCTCGATCTCTTTCCTCTTCTCTCTCCTCTCGTATGCCACTCTCTCTCCTCCCCGCGAATCTTTCTCTCTCTCTTTCCTTTATATTTCTCTTCCTCCTTATTTTTTTCACAGAAGCAAAAACCCACCTCCCTGCAAACCCTAGCCGCCTCGTCTTCCCTCGCCGTTGCCCCAACGCCGATGCCATCATCGCAGACCTCGTCGCCTCCTCGCCCTCGTCACCTCCAACTCCTCTTCTTCCTCCTTCCCTCTCTCCCGAGCACCCTGCAGCCGCGCCCTGCACCCCTGCACTTTTGCACCGCCGGATCTGTCGCCGCCAGTGGCCTCGTCTCCGTGCCCCGGCCTTCGTGCAAACCCCCGTAAGCTTTACATATCCCTCTTCTTCCTTCTTTCCTTCTTCTTTCTTTTTCATTTCTTAACAGAAATTTTTCTGTTGATTGCCGGGTCCTTTACAGTTCGTGCACCGGAGCTCTGTCGACGTCGTCGATCTTCACGACCCCTCTGTAGATCGATGTAAGCCTTCTCTCCTCCATCCTTCCTCTCTTCTCCTTTTCTTTTCTTCCATTACAATTCTTGAAAAACCTTTTGTTGTGAACTGTTTTGGTGGCCGGAATCCGACCTTGCCGGCGACGATCCCCGACGATCCAGCCAGGACCCCTGACCCGTGTGACTCCACTGTTCGTCGTTTGGGTTCATTCTGTGAACCGTGCGCACGTCGCGAGATTTCCCCGCCGACGCGTAACGTTCCGTTTTCCGTTTCGCGACCCGTCGAGGAAAGAAAAACTTGCTACATGATAATTGATATATTACATATACATTTTATGGCACACTAAACCCGTAGTCTAACCTTAGTACCCTGATTTTCCCTTTTCATGCTCGATGTCACGTTATATCATTTTACTTTCCAAACTTGAAACCTACCGTGTGCATTTACTTTATTAGACCCTATAACCACATTTATATGTTTAAATCACATTTTAACTATTGACATGGCCTATGGTATTCTCTATATAGTTTCGCTCCATCGGACACTCATGTGCATTTTTAACCTGTTTTAGCTAGGATTTCATCCGGTGAACATATTTACATATCATTGCATCCCTAAAATTTCTTAATACCTGATAACATGAGTAAACATCCATTTTAGTTATGCTGGAGTTAAGTAATGTTGACACCATCCCTTAAACGCAAATGATAACCATGTATCGTTATAATTTAATCGGTACCTAATTGCTTATCATATCACCTGATCTGGTTTATTGTGCTGATGTTACTCATGCTTGTTCATTTATAACCATAATTATGTTAGTTTAATTTATGAGCACCCACATAGCATCTTGTACACTCTGACATGACTTGATACACATATTGATTGACCCGACATGGTACCGTACACTACTTGACTTGACCTGATGTACCATGGCTTGACCCGTTACTTGATCTTGTGTCTAATGCCAACAACCCTGACGTGTAGTCCTCACGGACCGTTCCTGTTTTCTATCCAGACAAACCTGCTCTTACCTGATCCTGTGTTGGCATTAATTCTTGATTACTGAATACCTGACTTGAACACTTATAACTTGGGGGTATGGGGAAATCAATGGTGAAACCTGACTTGTAACTCAACAGTTCGATACCTGTTCTGATCAGTCTTACGGGCTAGGCCAGCCCCGGAGTGATGATGCTGACATCACTCGTCTGTACCTGCTACCTTTTACTGCCTAGCGGCACGTCTCGGTTTCAGCCCGAGAGTCTGTAGACCGTGGTCCCGGGCATGCACGGGATACTATTGAGTTACATCGATGATTCATCAATTTGATTTTAAAGACTTTAGAGTAGATAACCCAATAGACCAGTTTAGTTTACTCACTGCACACTACCTTTCACCGCCCTGATTTATATCACTGTTACATATGCTTTATCACTCATGATTATATTTGCATTGCTTGTTATCCTGTTGCACTTTATTTCGTGATGACATGACACGCTGACGTCTGGGTTTTGCATGGCCCAGATTCTGTACCGTTGCTGCAGTCCGAGCAGGAGTACTTCAGCCAGCAGGCTGAGCTGTGAGGTGTCGGTGGTAGTTAGTTCTTTATTTCCTGCATTTTATTCCTGATGTGAGCCCGCATTATGGGACGTACATTCCAGTTACTTGTATTGGATCTTTTGCTTCCGCACTTTTATTATTCTTGACTCATGTTATCTTGGCTTATGGACATGTATTAGATTGTTATATTTTTGTTCTTGATATCTCTACAACCGTAATGTGACTGTGGATGGATACTTCCTTCCCACAGGTAGCATGGTTGGCTATGTCACGTGCCCAATTTAGCGTACTCTGGGAAGCGGGGTGTGACATGGTTCTTTTGGTATCAGAGCCATAGGATAGTCGGGTTGATTCTTTTTGTAGTTGGGTATTGTACCCAATACACGAATCAGAATACCCGTGTTTAGGAAACATGTCCTGCCACCTTGTCGTTTACCGTTCTTGAATCAAGTCGTTCCTGATTATATCTTTTACGATGTGCAAACTTCCTTTGCATATCGACTCAAAACCTAATTCCTTGTTATCTC
This sequence comes from Agapanthus africanus, assembly GCA_030015575.1. Lineage (NCBI taxonomy): Eukaryota > Viridiplantae > Streptophyta > Magnoliopsida > Asparagales > Amaryllidaceae > Agapanthus > Agapanthus africanus. The sequence continues at coordinate 397,289,376 of CM057339.1, forward strand.
TAGAGCTTAGGCGACTTGGGTGGAGTTATGTAATTGTAGCTATGATACCACGGCATAGTTACAATGCGGTACTCTATTTAAGTAACTTGGAGTTATAGCCTTGATCTATATTGTAAATTTGTTATCATGCTAATCTTAGGTGTTTTGATTTCAGGAGTATGGCAGGCAAGAATCTGAAGACGTACCAAAGGCGTGTTGACGAAGCCGCCATGCTTGGAGTGATACGGGGAATGCTGGAGAATCAAAAGAGGCAGACCGAGCTGATCCAGCAGCAAGCTGAATCGTTTCAGGAAGATCTGCAGACCGTTCAGCAGTCCGTGAACAGTGTTGGAGCTAAACCAGTTGATCGTGTGGGGACCGTAGCAGATTTCAGGCGTTTGGGTCCGTCTGTCTTCACTGGTTTGGAGGAGCCGTTGCCAGCGGAGCAGTGGCTAGTTGACACGGAGAACTTACTTATTGCGGCGCAAATCCCGGAAGATAAAAGGGTGGATGCGGTGCGTATTCAGTTAGTGGACTACGCCCGTGAATGGTGGCTTGTGGAGGAGACCCGCTTGCCCAAGCCGATCAAGTGGGCGGATTTTTCGAAGAGTTTCCTGGAGAAGTTCTTTCCGCGGACTGCACGGGAGGAAATGGAAGAGAAATTCATCAGTCTGAAGCAGAATGGTGCACCCGTAGACGTACATGCAACAGAGTGGACACGGCTCAGTAGATTCGCTGGACCTTTAGTTGCCAATGATGCAGACAGGGCAAGGAGGTTCATGCGCAGCTTGGATGTGGACATCCAGAGGCAGATTGTCTCCCTGGGTTTGACCACTTTCTCACAGGTACTTACGGCAGCCCGAGAACAGCAGAGACTGTCGGGGAAGACTGGGAGTTCACAGCAGACAACAGTTGCGATAAGGAAGCTGGCATTCGTACCAAACCGAGCTCATGGACGCAGAGGTATTCCCGTGGACCGTCGTGGCGTAACACCGATGAAGAAGCCGGTTGTCGTTGATCGAAAGAGGAGCGTGATTTGTGACTACAACCATTTACCGGGACACGTGCAAAAGGAGTGTCGAAGGAGGCAGGGACTCTGTTTAGTTTGTGGAGCGGCAGATCACACTGTCAGCGCTTGTCCATCGAAGCTTTTACGTTGACAGCTGAGGAAGCTAAGGCGTCAGGAGAAGTTGTTTCAGGTATTCTACTCGTTCATGGTTTTCCCGCATTAGCGTTATTTGATTCTGGTGCATCCCATTGTTTTATGTCATCTAAGTTTATAGCTACACACTCGATTACCTGCACGACCCTGTCTAGTTTCTGGGACATACACACTGGGAATGGGAAAATCATATCTAGTAGGGAATGTAAAGATTGCACAGTTGTTGTGTGCGGACGGGAGCTGTTTGCAGATTTCTTGGTGATCGATACGGGCAGCTACGAAGTCGTCTTGGGAATGGATTTTCTTGGCACTTTCCACTCTCACATTGATTGTAGGGCAAAGAAAGTAATTTTCCAGATTCCCGGACATCCCGAGTTTACCTTCACTGGAGGAAGCAGTTCTGTCGGGCCAGTCGCGATCCATGATCTCCCAGACTCAAGAGAGGCTCCACAAGTCGAATGATCCATTCTTGCTTGAAATCTTCCTTTTCGAAGATGATCTACCTTGAAAAATCTCAAGATCAAGCTTTTACTTCTCTAATCAAGTATTAGTAAAGTGAACACCCTAATCTAAGTGGCTAGAATAGACGAGGATGATGAAGTAGGAATTTTGCTCTCTTTTGATTTCATTTTTTCACTTTAAATCATCACAAGTCAAAAAGCTAGAAAGCTTTTCAAGGAGGAAGAAGAAGAAGAAATCTATTTTGTGATGAATAATAAATTAATTATGGTGGTTACAAATCAACCATGGGTTAAGAGTGAAGGTTTAACCCTTGTATAGATTTAACTAGGGTAAAGGGTTTAGGTTGGGTTAAGAAATATCTATACAAAATATCTTTAGAAAATATCTAAGCTTAAAACAAAATAAAGCTTCTAGAAGTTTCAAGAAAAAGCTAACCCAAATCAAACCCTAACATGTTTAATCTCCACAAATCATGTTGTATTTGTGATCATAACTTGTTACAATATTTTATATCACACATATAATATATTTTGCAACAAAAGAAAATAATACAATTAACATATATCGCATATATATCAATGTATTATCCGGTGAGAAAATGAATCAATAAAGCGAGCTTATATTAGTCAACGTAATGTAATATATCACATATATAATTATACATTAAATTATCGAATCAACACTTGATCCGACAATCCGGCTATATTAAATATAACCGACTAATATAACATGTACCAATTCATCGAATCAACTCTTGATCCGATGACCCGGCTATATCACATATACCCGGCCGATATCATATATCGCGAGAATAGAATACGGTATCTCATATCGTATTATTCTCGGTCCCTCACACATCACATATGTGTTCCTACTCCGTTTTGCCTGAGCCAGGAAACCTCTGTGTGGGACTCTAAAGAATCGTCAATACGCCGGCAGTAGGTGATGATCATATCAAACACCCACAAGCTGCAAGCGGTCAGCTGAACGTAACAGCCACCCAGGTACTGAGCAATCAGAAGATCAAAAAGCAAGCCTGTACATTCTCTTGCAAATCCAATCAGTAACACTCCCGTACAGTCCGGTCTCTTCGTCTGATATGTCGCATATCCAGTCTAGGGGTGGTAAACGTCAGACCCCAGTAACCGATAAGTCGTGTCGATATGAGGTCCATAACAGTTCGAGAAACTACTATTAACACTTACCAGTAAATCTCAGCAACCCTGGCCAGGGATTTCCAGTTATAGCCAATCGAACACAGCGCAACATCAACTCCCTATACCGGGAGAGATGAAACCCCTCCTATCGCTCATTGCCTCTATGTGATTCGGGACTGTACCCAAAAGACACCTTTTTTCACGCTCTCTTGGATGTGGTATGATGGAAATCAAAGCACAGTGGGAATCATACATGACTCTATGACTATCTCGGGTCTACAGACTAACCTGTACCAGTGTCACCAGGGAACTACCATCTGACGTGAGGTATAATACCATCTGGGAGTTCTCGGCGAGTCCGTCCAGTGTACCCAGTCTCCTCTGAGCACCCGTATGCTATCTCTGATGTCAAACATCAATGGATATGGGATCATCCATCGCCCATCTACATGGGTCAATAAGCATATGCTAGTCTACTATGGTATATCGATGCCCTGTCTCGATACACCTGCAACTAGGAACATTTTAAGGATGTACTTAGAGACTACACTGTCCCCACTAGTATAATCTGCATCATAGTCCTGGTAGTCAAGTACTCATCCTAAGGGCTTTATCAACATGTAACATAGAGACTATCATGTTAGTTATATGTATGCCCTAGAGGCCATTACTGTACATAGGATGTATATTGTAGTGGATGCTTGGACATATATAGGGAGGACTTTCTTGCTCGACATGATAGTATGCTATCTGGTTGATCTTTACCTTAACGTGTACACTGATTGTCTCTCTGTTACATGTTGGTAAAGCCCTTAGGATGTGTACTTGACTACCTGGACTATGATGCGGATCATACTAGTGGGGACATGGTAGTCCATAAGTACATCCTTGAAAGTCCCTAGTCATGGGTGTATCGAGATGGGGCATCGATATACCAGAGTAGACTAGCGTGTACCTTCTCGACCCATACAGATGGGCGATGGATGATCCCATATCCATTGGTGTTTGACATCGGAGATGATATACGAGTGCTCAGTAGAGACTGGGTACACTGGACGGACTCGCCGAGAACTCCCAGATGGTATTATACCTCACGTCAGATGGCAGTTCTCAGGTGACACTGGTACAGAGTAGTCTGTTGACCCGAGTTCGTCATAGAGTCTTGTGTGGTTCCCACTGTGCTTTGATTTCCATCTTACCACGTCCAAGAGGGCGTGCAAAACGGTGGTTTTTGGGTACAGTCCCGAGTCACATGGAGGCAATGAGCGATAGGAGGGGATTCGTCTCTCCCAGTATAGGGAGTTGATGTTGTGCTGTGTTCGATTGGCTATAACAGGAAATCCTTGGCCAGGGTTGCTGAGATATACTGGTAAGTGTTACCAGTAGTTTCTCGAATTGTTATAGACCTCATATCGACACGACTTATCGAGCTATTGGGGTCTGACGTTTACCACCCCTAGGCGAGATATGCGACATATCAGACGATCAGACCGGACTGTACGGTAGTGTTACTGGTTGGATTCACTGGAGTGTGAGCGGGCTTGCTTGTCGATCTTCAGATCGCTCAATACCCGGGTGGCCGTTACGTTTAGCAGACCGCTTGCGGCTTATGGGTGTTTGATATGATCATCATCTGCTGCCGGCGTATTGACGAGTCTTTAGAGTCCTACACAGAGGTTTCCTGGCTCAAGCGAAACGAAATAGGAGCGCATATGAGATATGTGCGGGACCGAGAATAATGCGTGTATGTGATACCGTATTTTATTCTCGCGATCAATGTGTCGAATGGTTGTATGTGATATAACCTAGTTATCGATTCAAGCGTTGATTCGATAAGCCGATACATTGTATACTAGTCGGTTGTGTGCGACATGACCGGATCATTGAATCAAGTGTTGATTTAATGATTTAATGCATATTTATATATTTGATATATTACTTTGCATTAACTAGTATCGGTTCACTTTAAATGGATTTTCTCACTCGGATGTGCGCATTGCATATGCGATATGATTTTATGCACTTGCTTGTATCATGTTTGATGATACATGCCTTTTGGTTAAGTGTGAAGAATTAAACCTTGGTTAATGAAATGGTTAGGGTTTACTATTTCCTTATTCATTTATTCATTTATTTATTCTTTTGGAAATAGAAAAGCAAATGAGAAAATGGTGGCTTGTTTTCTTTTGTTCATGAAGCTTCATGAAGACTTTGACCAAGTGACCATTTTGTCTCATGCTTAACCCTAACCATCCCACTAACCATGATTTATTCTCTACACTTGACCATGGTTTGGTCATGATAAGTATTCTATTATTTTTCTTTTTGGAAATAACTTATCATAACATTTCTTCTTCTTCTTCTTCCTTGAACTCAAGAAGAAAACCTTGACTTCATCAATGGTGGATTGATGAAATGAGTGAGAAATCCAATTCTAAAGTCTACCTACTTCCTATTTCTTCATCCTCTACATCTTGCCAAGTAGTAGAGTGTGTTTCCTTCACAAGTATTCATGGCTTGGTGAAGGTGGAACTTGATCTAGTGATGCTTCGACGTAGATCATCTTCGGCACGTCGTCGATGACCTAGCCCGTCCATTCTCCGATGAAGCCGACGGTAGAGACCAGGATCCATCTTGGACAGCGAGGAGACTTCATTGCGGGGCCGTGGAGGTGGAGCACCGGATCTACAAAGGTTGTATATCCGTATTCTCATAGTTAAGTGTTAACTAGTTAGCTTTTTAGCCTAGTTTTCTAGCAAACGATCCGTAAACTAGGGTTTCTCGGCACCATATTTTTGTAAAATGGCATGGTTGATGCCTTGTGAGACCTCTACTGTGTGCTAGGAACCCTACATATCAGAGCACATGTTAAGATAAAGAGCAACCAGATAGCATACTATCATGTCGAGCAAGAAAGTCCTCCATATATATGTCCAAGCATCCACTACAATATACATCGCATGTACAGTAATGGCCTCTAGGGCATACATATTACTAACAAAAACTAGATAGGATTAATTATATTCTACAGTTTCGCTAACCGGTCAGTCAGGCCAGTGTCGGTACTTTGAAGGAGGTTCCCCGTGCTTGCGCACGGACCTAATTAAAATAAACCTCGTTTTTCCTAGAGGTCAAACCCCGTTAACACCTTTCTAGATACCTACTGGATTAGCTAATTGTAAAGTGTAAAACTCTCCTGAGACTAGCTCTTACTCATAGTGGGATCGGGATCCAACCATCATATAGATGGTATGCAATCTCATTGCAAATTTCAACACTTGAAATTCCCGATACAGTTTTTACCCCTAGATGCTTATGACCTTGGCCATGGTCAACATATCATAAGCACTAGTCAAGTTCTACCCGTCATTTCATGATTAATTAGACCCACCCATACTGTCACGCCCCGCTTCTCAGAGTACGCTAAGATAGGCACGTGACAGAGCCAACCATGCTATCTGTGGATAGGAAATATCCTTCCACAGTCACATTACGGCTGTAAAGATTTCAAGAACAATAATAAACTATCTAACACATGTCCATAAGCCAAAATAAATGAGTCAAGAATAAAATAATGCGGAAGTAATAGGTCCAATAAACAAAACACCTGGAAAGTAAAACTGGATACCAACTGAATCCTCACTGCTCGGCCTAACGGCGGAAGTACTCCTGATCAACATGCGACAAAGGTAGAGAATCTGGGCCATGCAAAACCCAGACGTCAGTGCGTCATAACATCAATAATAATATAATCAGGGGGTAACAAGACATGCAGGCACGAGTATGAACAGTAATATAGGTATAACAGTAACATAAATAAGGACAGTGAAGGGTAAGGCACAGGTGATGTGCAGTGAGTAATCTAAATTGGTCTATTAGGTTAACTACTCTCAAGTCTTTGAAATCAATTTGATGAATCATCGATGTAACTCAATATTATCCCGTGCATGCTCGGGACCACGGTCTAAGACTCTCGGGCTGAATCCGAGACGTGCCGCAAGGCAGTAAAAGGTGGTAGGTAACGACGAATGATGTCATCAGCATCATCCCGGGGCTGGCCTAGCCCGTAAAACTGATCAGTAAAGGTATTGAACTGTCGAGTTACAAGTCAGGTTGCATCAATGATATCCCCATACCCCCAAGTTATGTGTTCAAGTCAGGTATTGATAAATCTGGAGCTAATGCCAACACAGGATCAAGCAGGTACAGGTTTGTCTGAATAGACAACAGGAAATGTCCGTAAGGACAACAGGTCAAGGTTGTTGGCATTAGTAACAAGATCAGGTAACAGGTCAAGCTGTGGTACATCAGGTCATGTCAGGTAGTGCACATGTATCAAGTTATGTCAAGAAGTGCACAGTATCAAGTCGTATCAAGTAATAGTATATCAAGTCATGTCAGGGGTGCACAAGTGTCACGTGGGTGCCAAAAATCAAACTATACTAAGCATGGGTACACAAAAACAAGTATGGGGTACCAATGTAACAATAAACTGGAATAGTATGATGTGTATGCAAATAGGTATAAATTCAAACATAAGGATGCACAGGTATCGATTAGGGTTAAAGTTATAGCTCCAACACTAAATGGGATGCAATTTATTAAACATGGGGTGTCAATATTACAATGTTATATATATTCAAGTGATCTATGGATGCAATTATATATATATTAGGCGAGATGGATGCGAACGGGTGTCCGAAAGGTTATAAACTATAAAAAATGGTACTATGGGATGCACAAATAAGCACTATGCGATATAAATCTGGATAGGGGTACAGTGTATTGTAATCTAATATGCAACAAGATATGTTTTCACGTTCTAGATCTAAAATGATATAAACGGAACATCGAAACGTTAAAATGAAATATGGGTCACTAGATTTAAACAATATGTATAATATGTATTTAAATAAGTATATAATAATTTAAATAGCATGTAGCAAGATTAACTTGCCTGATGGATCGCGATACGGATACACGCTGCAACGTCCAATGTCGGTAAAACCTGCGATGCACACACGCGTGCCCAGAACGGAACCAGCCAATGCAAGAAGTTACCACGCTGCACGAGAACGTCTTCTGGGTCGCCCGGATCGTTGGCGACGGTACGGCTCCGGCGATCACCGGGAAAAACCAAGAATATAGAAAAGAAATGAGAAGAAGAAGTTGTAGAAGAAGAAAAAGAAGAGGAAGAGAGTGTTGCTGCTTTGGGGTTTCTGGGACAGAGGAGAAGGTGAGGAGGTGGTTGTGATGATGAGTGCACGAAGGCGACGGGGTCGGAGCTCCGGCGATGGTGATCGGCAACAAGAATCTAAGAGAAGAAAGAAGAAGAAAAGGAAGAAGACGAGAGGGGACTGGGTTGCTTCAGGGGTTGGCTCGAGGGTTATAGGACAGAGGCTAGAACAGAGATGGTGATGACGTCAATGATGGGGTTCGACGGTAAGGGCAGCGGGTTGAAGTTGGGTTCGATGTGTGCAGGAAATGAGGGGAGAAGGTGTTAGCAATGGTAGTAGAGGGGTTAGGAGCGAAGATATGGTGGAGGTGAGGTCGAGGGTGTGAGGGAGACGACGACGATGAGGAAAGGCCGATGAGGTGGTCGGTCGGCAGAGATATGGTTCTCACGAGTGGGTGTGCAGGCTCAGGAGAATAGAGGAAGCTCGGGTTCTTGGGGAGAAGGAGAGAGGAAGGTGAGGTGGTGGTTGTGGAGAGGAGAGGCTGACGAGAATGGTCGGCGGTGAGGCCGACGAGATGGAGGCAAGGATCACCGGCGAGGAGGGTGACGAGTTCTAGGTCGTGGGGTGTGCAAGGAATCACCAGGGGAGACGAGAAGGAGGAGATAGAGTCGACGAGGTCGAGGAGACGAGAGAGGTGAGGATGGTGGAGACGAGGCGACGGGCGTGACGGCGATGGGCCGCGACGATGAGGCTGGGACAGGCATGGGTTTCCTCGCGGTCGTGGGTCGTCGCAAAGGTGACGGAAGTGAGGAGGAGGAGGTCGAGGAGGAGTTGGGAGTGCAGGCGACGAGGGGGAACCGACGAAAGTGGTCGGCAGCGTGGGCGAGCGAGGACAAGGCGGGAATGAAAATTTGAAGAAGAAGAAAGAGAAGAAGACGAGAGAGAGAGAGAGAGAAAGTATAGGGTTTTTTTATAATATATATAAAAAAATTATTTATATATATAAAGAAAGAGAGAGAGAGAATTGTGTGAGATAGAACGAGAGGAGAGAAATAGAGATAGAACGAGATCAAGAGGTGAGAGAGAGGGGGGAAGGAACAGTAAGGAGAAAGAAAATTGGCATCTTGTGAAAGAGAGAGAATGAGAGAAAGAAGGAAAGAAGAAAGAAAGGAAGAGAGAGAAGAGAGAGAGAAGGAAGTGGGGCCGGGCCAGCGAGGAGAGAGGCTGGGGGTTAGTTCGGAAAAGATTTTAAATTTTTAAAAAAGATTTTAATAGTTATCAAAAATCTTATTAGCTGTTAAAATAAATTTTAAATGAACTTTAATAATTTTAAATAATTAGAATTTTGGCGGGATACAAAAGTATTCCAAAACGCGCCCGGGTCAGGTCTAAAAATTCAGATTTAAAATATGAAAAATATATGCAACTTCCAAATTTCAAAATGAATACTCAGTTAATTAAAATGCATACCCCCAAGAACGGATGTACGTACGTGCGCGTAGCCATTCAAACACGTCCATTTCACTGAACGGGACGAGAACAAGACGCGCAGACGCTACCTCGGGGTTAGGGGTATCATGCAGGCTATGAAGTGCAATTTTAATTTATTTTACATGACTTAAAATGTTATATGGTAAAATGTGCAATGTCAGATGAAATGCCAATATGCAGTATACATGAAATGCACGTGTCTATGTAACAAGCCAAGGCAATCTATAAATATGAATCAAACAGGTTCAAGCAAGCGGGTCGGGTCGAATGCAGTGTAAAATGTAAAATACCATTCGTACCCAAAACACGATAAATTAAGAAAATACGACAAATAAGGAAATACGAGAACTGGAATAGGTATAAATGAACTAGGTTGTTACATTATACCCAACTACAAAAAGAATTTCGTCCTCGAAATTCCAAGAACAAGAAAGGATAAACAATCAAGAAACTACAAGAATAGATGTGGAAACTTCTGTCGGATTTCATCTTCTCGTTCCCAAGTTGATTCTCCATGTGAGTGATTTCCCCAAGAAACAAGTGCAAGAGGGATAACCTTGTTCTTAAGAACCTTTTCCCTTCGATCCACAATCGACATCGGTCGCTCCTCAAAGGTTAAATCTTCTCGTACAGTCAACTCCGAATGATCCAGCACGTGTGTTTCATCTCGAACATACTTACAGAGTTGAGATACGTGAAACATGCATGAACATTCGACAAGGATTGTGGTAAAGCCAAACGATACGCTACTTCTCCAACACGCTCCAAAATCTCAAAAGGTCCAACGAATCGAGGACTAAGTTTTCCTCGACTTCCGAAACGAATCACCCCTCTAGTCGGTAATATCTTCAAGAATACCAAATCACCAACGGCGAACTCTAGAGGTCTTCTTGATGTATCTGCCCAACTCTTTTGTCGGTCTTGCTGCTTTCATAAGATTTCGGATAGTGTTAACCTTCTCAACTGTTTGCACGATCAAATCATGTCCCAACAATCTTCGTTCTCCAACATCGTCCCAACAAACAAGTGAACGACACTTGCGACCATATAATGCTTCGAATGGAGCGATCTGAATAGTCGCCCGGAAACTATTATTGTAAGAAAACTCCACCAAGTATAGATGATCCTCCCATGAACCCTTGAAGTCTAACATGCAAGCTCTCAACATGTCTTCACGAGTTTGGATCGTTCTCTCCGACTGGCCATCTGTCTGAGGATGATAAGATGTTCTAAACTTCAATCGAGTCCCCAAACTTTCCTGTAAGCTCCTCCAGAAATGTGATAAGAAACGGGTGTCACGGTCGGACACGATGCTCACCGGTACTCCATGTAATCTTACAATCTCCTGCATGTACCGTTCTGCCAAAGCTTTCATTGATTGACCAACTCGAAATGGTATGAAATGAGCTGCCTTGGTCAAACGATCAACAATCACCCAAACTGCATTGTTGCCTTTTGGACTCCGCGGTAAAGCCGTCACGAAATCCATGGTTATATGTTCCCACTTCCATTAAGGAATCGGAAGTGGTTGCAATAAACCAGCAACCCTTTGATATTCAGCCTTAACTTGCTGACACACCAAGCACTTTGCCACAAAGCGGGCAATCTCCCGTTTCATGCCTTCCCACCAGAAATGCTGTCGTAGGTCACGGTACATCTTCGTGCCTCCTGGATGTACGGAATATGCTGAACTGTGCGCCTCCTTCATAACTTCTTCGTGAATATCTCCCTTTGGCATACACAAACGACTACCATATCGGAACGAACCATCTTCATGAATCAATAAGTCCGTTCGAAGTCCAGCTTCAACCTGTTCTCGAAACTTCTGCAATATAGGGTCCTGTAGCTGCGCTGCTTTAATATTCTTGATCAACGACAACTATACTTGCAGCTGCATCAATTGTCCCGAAGAATGCGGTAGCACAATCTCCAAATCAAATCTTCGAAAGTCTTCAATAAGTTCCTTCTGTGCAGTCAACATCTGAATTGCTTGCAACCGACCAAGCACATCTAGCACAACATTAACTTTCCCCGGATGGTACTTAAGATCAAGAATCGTAGTCGGCCATCAGCTCCAACGATCTATGCTGTCTCATATTAAGCTCCTTCTGTGTGAACACATACTTCAAGCTTTTATGATCGGTGAATACTTCAACCCTTTCGCCCAATAAGTAGTGTCTCCAAATCTTTAAAGCGAAAATCACAGCTGCTAGCTCCAAATCATGAGTTGGGTAATTCTTCTCATGGGTCTTCAGCTGTCTCGATGCGTAAGCTATATCCTTCCCATGCTGCATCAAAACACATCCCAATCCTTTCCCAGATGCATCGCTGTGAATCACCAATCCTCCGGAACTGTCTGGCACGGTTAAAATAGGAGCGGTTATCAATCTCTGCTTCAACGCCTCAAAAGCTGACGCACACTTATCCGTCCACACAAATGGTACTTCTTTGCGCGTAAGCTTGGTCAAAGGCTCAGCCAGACGAGCAAAGTTCTCCACGAACCTTCTGTAATACCCGGCAAGTCCAAGAAAGCTTCTGATCTCTGCAACATTCTTCGGAATCGGCCAATCTCGAACTGCTGTAATCTTTTTGAGATCAACGTTGATTCCATCTCCAGACACGACATGCCCCAGAAACTTCACTTCTTCAAGCCAAAACTCACACTTGCTCATCTTTGCATACAATCCTTCTTGCCTCAATGTCTGCAGTACGATCTTCAAGTGTTCTGCGTGCTCTTCACTACTCCTCGAGTAAACCAGAATATCATCAATGAACACTACTACGAACTGGTCCAAGAATGGTGAAAAGATTCGGTTCATCAAGTCCATAAATATCGCCGGTGCATTCGTTACTCCGAAGGGCATCACTAAATACTCGTAATGTCCATACCGAGTTCGGAACGCAGTCTTGCAAATATCTTCTGATTTAACTCGGACCTAATGATATCTGGGTCGCAAATCCAGCTTCAAGAATACCCTCGCGCCACTAAGCTGCTCAAATAATCCGCCAATGCGAGGGATCGAGTACTTGTTCTTAATAGTCACCCGGTTTAATTCTCGATAATCGATGCACATCCTCCTTGTGCCATCTTTCTTCTTGACTAGAAGAACTGGAACTCCCCAAGGTGAGTTGCTGCTGCGAATCCAATCCTTCTCTAGCAATTCGGTAACCTGCTTCTTGACTTCTTCCAACTCCACTGGTGCCATCGGATAATACGCCTTTGAGATTGGCGCTGCACCAGGAACAAGATCAATCGCGAACTCCACATCTCGTTTTGCGGTAAACCCGAGATGTCCTCGAACACGTCCATGAACTCTCGAAATATAGCCGGCGCTTCCTCCTTATCAACTTCCATCGACGAAAGAACACTGTCTGTCGGCCTAGCCCTAGATGCTTATGATCTTGGCTATGGTCAACATATCATAAGCACTATTCAAGTTCTACCCGTCATTTCATGATTAATTAGACCCACCCATATGACCCTTGACTATGATCAACATAATCACATGAATATCCTAACTTATCGCATCATATGCTTTGTAGAAAGGCATCACTTAGCTACCGTACACTACGCCTTGACTATAATCAACATACGTAGCACGAATACTAAGTACTCTGCTTCCTAAAATGATGGAGGGCTGCGGATGGTTTTTATGAAAACCTTTAACACTTTGAACTTGATTTCGTTGTAGAATATAAATAGTTTTTAGAAAAGGAGTGGCTTAAGCTCCGCATCTTTTAAAACTTGCTTTTTCATAAAAAAGAGCCGAGTGGGTTTCAAATCCGATTCTACAACATCATTAGGTTTCTTTTCTTTTACATTAATCTCATTAATGTATTCCCATCATTTAAGTTCCTAAGCCATTACAGAAAGAAACGAAAAACAGTATTATATATCACATATATCTCAGATATTAAGCAATCACATCACAGAATAAACAGCAGCAGAAACACATATATTAAAATATAGGATATACTAGGAACTCCGTATTTTATATTTAGCCTATGATAGTAAATACGGATTCCACGGTCATGATGAATAGCCAAGCCTGCACCCTTAGACCCCTACGAGAGCGGCAAGTGACCCTTCCAATTCTGGAGTTTAGGAGACCCGGTCTCGACTCCTCGAGATGGCCTCTCTCTGAACTCCAGAACCCAGTCACTCGTGCTCCCCTCCTTGGGTCTATCCTAATACGGAAATGTAAAATATACATCAATGGAGACATCATCCTCAACCCGGATGTGGCCCAATAAAAGAATAATATATACAATGAATTTTACATGAATGAAAAGATAAACTCTCGTCTCACATAAAACCCCCGGCCATTCGATCACGACGATCCTATACATCATATCACATCAACAATTGAAAAGCATAGACGATGTTAAAATATATCAATCAACACATCAACATACCCAGTGTTTCAATCGATCTCAACACTTGAACCAGCATAAAAATTCCCAGAGAGAATATATGGTACTTACGGATCAACGCAAGAGCGCACGGTCCAAGCCTCACCAACGGCGCCGCGGAACCGCCACAAATACACCTATTTGGCCGCGGTTCCGCGGTCGTTGTGTCGACTTAGGCGCTCGTTTTTCTTGGGGATCCATAGAAAACCCTGCTCTATTTTCTGCATAATTTTAATTACAAAAATTCCAACTTTTGAAAAAATTACCAGTGAGCATACAAAAATATCATTTTTCATGTTCGATTGAGTTTTTAAACGTCGTCCGGTTTACCCTAAACCTCTAGCTAGTCTCTGATACCATGTTGGTGTGTAGTAGTGCCTCTAGTAAGGTTGCAACATCATAAAGTAGTGAACTTTTAAATTCTTGAGGGCTATTACAAACGAACTACGAATCGTAAATAGAGATTAGGGTAATATCAACATAATAAGAAGTCTAAGCTAAAGGAAAAGGAAATACAACCTTTGTAGCCAACTCCTTCGGTCTTTAGGACTCCTACGGCTTTGCATGAAGCTTGGAACGACTCCGCTCAAGGTCCTTCGTCGTCTACAATGATCCACCCGAAGATTCCTAGATCAAGCTCTTAGCTTCACAAAATGAAGCAAACACTCTACACTAAAGGGCTAGGGTAGTGTAGAATGATTGTGTGGTTTGTAAACTCACTTAAAAACCCTTTCTTTTTAAGTTCCTCACTCAAAACAAAACTCAAGAGAGCTTGAAGAAAGGAGGAAGGTGAAGATGGCAAAAACTTTTGTGAATATAACGAAAAACTTATCTTCAATAATTGAAAAGAAAAGATTATATATGAGACACTCTCAAATATAACCATAGTTGGCTAAATATCTAGATATATTTTGATGGGTTAAAGAACAAAGGAACTATAACCATAGTTAAAGTCAATGGTTAAAGAAGAAGTGTGTAGAAAAATGAGTCATTATAGATAATTTCCTTTTTCTTTAAATCATTAACAAAATCTTGATATTTATCAACCATGTAAGTCTTGCATTGCCATCTCCTTTGTATCATCAACCATGACACATATGTATGTTTGTATGTGTGCATGCACATCATCATGTGTATGTGTGAACATACATGCATACATCCAAAAGAAAAAGGGTTAATTAAAAGTGAGCTAAAAGATAATATTAAATCAACACTTGATTTAATAAATCGGTCATATCAAATACGACCCAACCAATATTGAACGCCCGATTAAAATACGGTATCACATATTCGTATTTAATCGAGCTCCTGCGCATATCACATATGCACACCACATCATTTCGCCTGAGCAAGAAAAATCCTGTATGGGACTCTAAGACTCGTCAATACGCCGGTAGTAGGTGATGATCATATCAAAACATCTACAAGCCGCAAGCGGTCAGCTAAACGTAACGGCCACCCGGGTATTGAGCGATCAGAAGAAAAACAAGCGAACCCGTCAAAACTCCTGTCGAGCCATTGGCAACACTTACCGTACAGTCCGGTCTCTTTGTCTGATATGTTGCATATCAAGTCGAGGGATGGAATCGTCGAGCCCTAATAACTTAATAAGTCATGTCGATATGGTCTATGAACGGTCGAGAAACTACTGATAATAATTATCAGTAAATCTCATCAGCCCTGGCCAGGGATTTCAAGTCAGAGCCAATCGCACATTGCACAACATCAACTCCCAATACCGGGAGAGACGAAACCCCTCCTATCGCTCAATGTCTCCATGTGTCTCAGGACTATACCCAATAGCCACCTGTTTGCATGACCCAGTAGAGCCGTGGTAGGGTAGAAATCAAAGTACAGTTGGAGAACACACAAGACTCTATGACAATCTCGGGTCTACAGACTAACCTGTACTAGTGTCACCAGAGAACTGCTATCCAATGATAGATATAATACCATATAGGAATTCTCTGTGTGTCCGTTCAGTGTACCCAGTCTCCACTGAGCACCCGTATACAATCTTCGATGTCACAACACCAATGGATATGGGATCATCCATCGCCCATCATATGGGTCAAGAAACGTACACGCTAGTCTACTCAGGAATATCGATGCCCTGTCTCGATATACCTACGACTAGGAACATTCAAGGATATGCTTATAGACTACACATGCCCCACTAGTATGATCTTCATCATAACCATGGAAGTTAAGCATATATCCTCAGGGCTTTATCAACATGTATCAAATGAACAGTATCAAGTAAACATGTCAGATAAAGTAAAACCAGATAGCATACTATCATGTCGAGCAAGAAAGTCATATATCAAATATACATATATACATATCCAAGCATCCACTATACATATAATGGCCTCTAGGGCATACATATATCAAACACAAAAGATAAAGGCTTGGGCTCGGGTTTCTAGGGTAACTTCCCAGTGGTCTGCACATCTCACTATATCTGCTATAAAATTTTCAGAGTTCTAGAGTCATCCCAGATTCCATTTGAATATCAAAAGTCAATGAAAAACCAATATCGGAAATTTCTAAGTTCGTCTTTGAACATTTTAAACTCATTTTAATTAAGGCTA
The DNA here is from genome assembly GCA_030015575.1 of Agapanthus africanus. Taxonomy (NCBI): domain Eukaryota; kingdom Viridiplantae; phylum Streptophyta; class Magnoliopsida; order Asparagales; family Amaryllidaceae; genus Agapanthus; species Agapanthus africanus. The sequence goes on from CM057339.1 coordinate 397,305,811, forward strand.
CCACCACTACTAGGTCAGTAGACACTTACTAAACATCCACTAAGCTCTACTACAAGTTTTATCCACCAATTCTCATCCTAGAATTTTCCAAGTTCACCAAACATTAACTTTTAAATTTTAAACTAATTGTGAAGGTAAAGACACTTGAAAACTTATCTAAGGGTGGAAATATTGTCTCAAAAAACAACTCAAGAAAATTCCTAGATTGCCAAACTTGTTCAAAACTAGAACTTGATCCCACCATGATGTGTAGGATGAGATTGTGAATATTTTTTTGTGAAGGTTCAAGTGGTTTTGATGAGATTTGAAAGGTGGTTTAAGGTGGTGGAGAGGGGTGGTCGAGAGAGATGATGAATGAGAAGATGAAGAAGAAGGAGGTGAAGAAATGAGATGAAGAAAAAAAGGAAATGAAGGAAGAATGGTTAAATGCAACCATATCACTCTCTCTCTCACACACACACACTCATACCTCCTTGTCCCTCTTGTCTCCTCTCATTTTCTTTTCTTTTTTATTAGTTTTTAAACAAACTAAAAATGAAACCATGGTATAAATCATGAATAAATGTTACATGTCATGCACACAAATCATGTTTAACAAAATAGGCTTGGTTTAATGCATAATTAGTAAACACTAATTAATTTTTAAAATTAGACTTATATATAATTAATTTATAAAAAGCCCAATTTAAATAAATGCTTTCATAAATAATATTTCATTTTTAAATTCCAATTATTTTCCGAAAATATAGGTATATAACTATACCATTCTACGAAAACTCAAATCTATATTCGTATAATATTCGTGAAATTTATTATTTTATTATTTAAATCCAAAATTATTATTTTATATTTTCTGAAATGTTACATCAGCGATCCCACCGCACTCGCATATGTTACTCGAGATATCTTTTCCTTCTCCTCGCTGATTTCGGACACTCCTTGGCGAATAGTTTGAAATGACCGGCGATAGGGGTACTCATCTGTCTTGAGTCCTTAATTTTGAATCTCTCCAACACCTTCAAAATATACCTTTTTTGAGATAGCCAAATCTTTCCAGCCTTTCTGTCTAGAAAAATCTCCATCCTAAGAATTTTCTTTGCTTCGCCTACATCGTTCATGTTAAATTCTGCACTCAATGAATGTTTGAGCGCATTTGTTTCTGTCATGCTTTTAGCAGCAATCAACATGTCATCGACATATAAGAGTAGATATATCGATGAGCCATCCTTAAGCGACTTCGAGTATACGTAGTTGTCATACTCACATCGAGAGTAGTTGGTCTTCTTCATAAAAGAATCGAAGCGCTTGTATCACTGTCTATGATACTATTTTAACCCATATAGAGACCGCTTGAGTTCACGTATGTGGTCCTCCTTGCTGGGCTCTATAAATCCTTTAGGTTACCTTATGAAGATCGTCTCTTGCAGAAATGTCGTTTTCATGTCTATTTACTCCAACTCTAAGTTATGAATACCTTTGCCTAAAAAAAATCGAATAGATATATGCTTGACTACAGGCGAAAAAATCTCGTTGTAGTTAACCCGCTCATTTTGAGCAAAACCCATAGCAACTAATCGTGTCTTGTATTGCTCATTATCCGTTTTCCTGAATACCCACTTGCAGCCAATATCCATTTTTCCTTTCGGTGGCTCAATAAGCTTCCATGTTTCGTTCTTTCGAAGTGACTCCATCTGCTCTATCATCGCAACAATCCATCGATCCATATTCTCTAGCCCAATGTCTTTCTGATAAGAACTAGGATCTCAGCTTTAGGCGACTATAGCAAATTTAACCATATCTTCAAAACCGTACATGGCTGGTGCCTTATGTATACGTGTTAATCTCCTTAACACCATTGTCTATGGGTCTTGTTGAGTTTGGTTCTCACCGTATGTCTCTGTATTCTGCCCGTCCACCTCCACATTAATAGGCTAAAATTGTGCTTCAGTGTTCGTATCCTTATGAGTGTCAGAAAACTCCACCTCTACCGGATCATGAAAACAACCTTAGAAGGAGGTGAATAAGACTTTATAGAAAACTCAGAGTGATTTATAACAATTTAAAAATTATGCAGCGGAATATAAAATCAGAATCTAAAATACAAATACTATCACAACACAGAATCACAGAGACATCACATAATCAAAGAAAAGTAAATAGTGAAAATTGATACATAGGATTGTTATCGAGGCTCACCTACCCATGGCTAATCCCTACCTAAGAACTCCTGTTCAGGATTTAAACACTATCAAGTGACTCTTTACTGATGGAGAAACTCAGATCTTTCACCAGGCTCAGATCGTATAACCTTTACACTTATAGGCGGTTTTACCAAAGGCTCAATTCTGAAACCTTTTGCATTTGCAGGTGGTGAAAACCTAGACTTTTTCCAAAACGCAAGTCCGAAACCCTTATAATGTGAAGATCTTAGATCTTTCTTCACTAAGTCGTACAAAGTAAGATTTTTACAAATCTTTACAAACCAAGTTCAACATTCCTAACGATCTCAAAAGATAAATCAAATTTTCAATTCAAGAAGATGGGAGATTGTATTTTGGAGATTGACGAAAATTTAAAAACAAATCAAAAAAGTTTTTCAAGATTAACCAAGTTTTAAAAACAATCGCTTATTCGAAACTTTTAGAGATCTTTCTTTTCCAAAAGAATAGAAAAGTCTAGAGACACTAGGAAGATCTCTTCTCTCTGGAAAAAATAGAAAAGTCTAGAGACAAAATTTTCACAAATACTTGCAAGTAAAGAAAATGAAAATCGGGTTAAAAAGTTAGTGAAAATTCATGGAAACGTGTCTAATATATAGGGAGGCAATGTGGATCAATTAGGAAAATTATAATAACTGCCCCTAAAGTATATGACAGTTTTGGTCATTTTTGGCCGTTGGAAATTCAAAAATCCCACCAAAATTCAAATTTTGAAAATTTATGAACTGTTATAGACGTCCGTCTATTTGTCTGATATTTTCAGACACAGCCCCTGTTTTGAAAAAAGAATTTGAAAATTGAATTTTTTATTTTTTATTTTTTAACTTGAATTGAAATAGGATAGAACACTAGATTCTAACCTTTTTGAGATCGACTCTAGACTCAAATAAATTAGAAAAGTGTTGAATATCTCCGATGTGCGACTTCTCCGTTATATCCTTTGAATGTACATTGAAATCTTCCGAGTTTTGCCGATTTTTACTAATGCCACTTTTGAGTTATCAGTAGCAATGCTGATTTTCCTTATGCTTGAAAAACTTCAGTTGTATAGCAGTTTGACTCGTCTGACATTGTTAGTAATATAGAGTATATTTGAAATACGGTTTTCTAAAATAATCAAAACATAAAGAGATTCATAGGTCAACAATCTCCCCCTTTTTGATATTTTACAAAACTTAATTAATATAATTTAATATATACATAATAATTATTTCAAATATATATATATATATATATATATATATATATATATTCAAAAAGATATCTATTCAAATGCTCCTCCTGAATATATGCATATTAATTCTCCCCCTTTTTTGAAATATCAAATTGTTAAAAGTATAGAGGAGGAATTTAAAAAATGAGGTAGCAAGTGAATGGTAGATATATATTTAAGCAATCATACTAAAGAAATAATACAATACAATAATTAAAATATACAATTTCTTTATCTATATTTTCTATTATTAAGTCTTTAGGATGATTTTTGTTGAATTACCTTTTGTTGTTCTTTCAATTGATTAGTTTTAATTTCTTTGACCTGGTAATTACACCTTTATTAATTTATTCTATTATTAAATTCTTAGGGTTGTTTTTGTTGAATTGCCAATCTTTTGGAAAAGATATATCAACTACTTTCTTTTTTTGTACCAATTTATTGGTTTCAGCATCTTTGTCAATTAATAAATTATCTAAACTTTTTAATAAGTTAGAATCAGTATTGTCTATTGAATTATTATGATTAAAGGAGTTAATTTCATTAAATTGGCCATGTATACTTTCTTGAATTAAAGTTTGTTTGGTTTGATTATTGTTAATCTTAGAAACCCATATTATTTTTATTCATTTAGGTCAGTGTTATAAGTAAAGTAATATTTATAAGTTGATTTGTTTTTAATATTACAATATTGTGAAATATGTCCTAACGTGCAACAATAGTCGCACATGGTGTGGATATATTTATTACCATATTTATAATAATATTTATGTCTAAAAGGCTTGGTTTTAGAGACTATCTCTGAATATTTATTGTAACTTATATCTTCTTTTTAATAATATTTTATAAATTGTCCTAACATAATATCTAAATTATCTTTACTTTTGGTAAAATTTAAAAGCATATTTTTTTTAATTCTACTTTTCTTTTAAAATAAAATATTTCAAAATTTAAAGTATTGTTAGTTTCATTTAATTTTTCGTTAGTTAATGTTATATATTTTATTTTATCGTTTAAATTTTTATATTCTAACTTGATTTCCTTCAATTCTTCTTGAGTTGATTTTTTCTAAATTATTCCTAGAAAATAATTTAGACTTTAAATTCTTATACTTAGAATTTACTTTATCATAATTTTCATTAAGATAATGGTAAAGACTTATCAAATCTACTTTACTAAGAGATTCAATATCAAAGGCATCGTCAGTTATCTCATTGCCTAGTGCCATGAAGCACACGTTAGTGACTTTTTCATCTTCCGAGTCGCCGGAATCCGTATCGTCGCAAATAAGATGAAACGAAAGCTTTTCTGATTCTTTCTTTAACTTCCACTTATCTTTATTGAGAGTAGAACACTGTGACATAATTGGCCTTCCTTATTGCATTCAAAACAACGAAGAATTTTATTAGAATTAAAACCTTTATTAAATTTATGCGTACCTTTCTTCGAAGAGAATTTTACAGACTTCAGATACTTCTTAAAGTGTCTTGCAATGTCAGTCATTTCTTCATCATAGCTTTCTTCATCACTAGATATTTCCTTAGGCTTAGACTTGCTAGTAGAAACCTTAAGCGCGATATTTTTCCTTTAAATCTCTTGCTTTTGCTTTAGATCCCCTAGTTGCATTTTATATGTCTTCAACTTGCCTTAAAGGATCGACCTTCAACGTTGTCATATTATTAGTTTCTTGGATGACAGTGATCTTAGGTTGCCAAGAGATCGTTAGAGATCTCAACTTATAACATTTTTTTTCTCATCGAATTTCTTTCCTAAATTGAAAAGCTCTGTAATGACATTGTTGAACCTAGACTATATAAAGTCGATGGTCTCATCGTCTCTCATTTGGAATGTCTCATACGTGTGCATGAGACGGTTGATTTTACTCTCTTTAACTTGACCGGTTCCTTCATGGGCAGTCTGGAGAGTAGTACAAATCTCATTTGTCGTTTAACACATAGAGATTCTATTGAATTCTTCAGAATTCAAAGAACAATGAAGTGCATTCATTGTCTTGAAATTCAATGTCTTCAATCTATTGTTGGCATTGGATAAAGGATTCGTGGTAGGGATGAAATTAGGTTTTCTATGATTTCTAAGATTTCTAGATCTATACATTGAAAGAAAATTCTAATCTAGGTTTTCCAGAATTGGTAGTTAGTACCATTGAAAAGAGGAGGACGGTTAGTGGATTGTCCTTCCATATGGTTTACCATAAGATCAGAAATTCAAGAGGTTAATCTTACAAACAGAGTAATCTGCACTGATACCAATTGAAAACAGCCTTAGAAGGGGTGAATAAGGGTTTATGGCAAACTCAAAGTGATTTATAACGATTAAAAATTATGCAGCGGAATATAAAATCAGAGTCTAAAATAAAATACTATCACAATATAGAATCACAAAGACATCACATAATCATAGAAAAATAAAGTAATGCAAATTGACAGAGAGGATTGTTATCGAAGTTCACCAACCAAGTGGTTAATCCCCGCCTGAAAACTTCTGCTCAGGATTCAAACACTATCTAGTGACTTCTTACGGCCGGAGAAACCCAGAACTTTTACCAAGCTCGGATCTTATAACCTTTACACTTACAGACGGTGAATACTTAGACTTTTTACCAAAGGCTCAAGTCTGAAACCTTTTACATTTGCAAGTGGTGAACACCTAGACTTTTTTCAAGGCGCAAGTCCGAAACCTTTACAATATGATGTTCTTGGACCTTTTTCACTAAGTCGTATAAAGTAAGATTTTTATAAATCTTTACAAATCAACTTCAACAATCCTAACGATCTCAAAAGATAAATCAAATTTTTGATTCAAAAAAGATGAGAAATTGTATTTTGGAGATTGACAAAAATTTAAAAACAAATCTAAAATGTTTTTCATGATTAACCAAGTTTTTTAAAAAATTGCTTCTTCGAAACTTTTAGAGATCTTTCTTTCGAAAAGAATAGAAAAGTCTAAGGGTGCTAGAAAGATATCTACTCTCTTAAAAGAGTAGTGAAGAACTTAAGAGTAAAGAGAAACAAAGTTTTCACAAATACTTGAAAGTAAAGAAAATGAAAATCGGGTAAAAAAGTTAGTAAAATCTCTTGGAAAATTGTCTTATATATCGGGAGGCAATGTGGATCAGTTAGGACGGTTATAATAACTGACCCTAAAGCTTAGGACAATTATTGGCCGTTTTTTGCCGTTGGAAATTCAAAAAATTTACCAAAATTCAAATTTTGAAAATTTATGAACTGTTCTAAACGTTTGTCATAGACGTCTATTTGTCTAATATTTTCAGACACAGCCCCTGTTTTGAAAACAAGAATTTGAAAATTGAATTTTTTGTTTTGTAACTTGAATCGAAAAAGGATAGAACACTTGATTCTAACCGTTTGAGATCGGCTCGACTCTAAACTCAAATAAATTAGAAAAGTCTTGAATATCTTCGATGCGCGACTTCTTTGTTATATCTTTTGAATGTGTATTGAAATCTTCCGAGTCTTGCCAATCTTTGCTAATATTACTTTTGAGTTGTCAGTAGCAATGTTGATTGTCCTTACAGTTGAATAACTCCAGTTGTGTAGCACTTTTACTCGTCTGACATTATTAGTAACATAGAGTATATTTGAAATATGGTTTTGTAAAATAATCAAAATATAAATAGATTCATAGGTTAACAGATCATTGTCACCTTAGGCTCCACCTTCCGCTATATTGTCTTCAGCCAAGTCTTTCAACATGAATTTCTCATCGAAGATCACATCTTGTCTAATGAACTCCCATCTATTTTCTGGATCCCATAACTTGTAATCTTTAACTCCAAGTTTGAATCCCCAAAAAACACACATTTTTGAATTTAAATCCAGCTTGGTCTTATCCTTCCGATTCACGAGTGAGTAAGCAGGGCACCCAAACACTCGTAACGAATTATAACTGACTGGCTCTGCTCTCTATATTTCTTCTGAGATCTGAAAATTTATGGCTGTAGATGGAAACCTGTTAACAAAATAGCACGCATGATTCACCTCCTCTACCTAAAAATCATCCGAAAGGCCGGATTACAACCGCATACTTCTGGCTCTCTCTAGTAGTTTTCATGAGCTCTATTACCCTATTTTGCTATGGACGTCCTGGAATTGTCCATTGCCTATGTATGCCATGTTCTTTATAGTAATCTGTAAACTCCTTCGAGGTATATTCAGCTCCATTATTTATCTACAAACACTTCATCGATTGTCCCTATTTCTTCTCCACGGCCGCTTTCCATTTCTTAAATCTGGAAAACATCTCTAAGTTGTGTTTGAGAAAATAGACTTATACCTTCTATGAGAAGTCGTCAATGAAAGTGACATAGTATATGGCATCTCCTTTTGATTGAACCGGTGATGGCCTCTATACGTCTAAATATATATAGTCGAGAAGTCAATCGGTCTTGTGCATGGCTTGCTTGAAACCGACCTTATGTTGCTTCCCCATCGTGCAATATTTGTAGAAGTCCATCTTGCACGTGGTGATACCTTTCAACAACTCTTTTCTGTGCAACTCACGAAGCCTCCTCTAACTCATGTGGCCAAGATGCATATGCCATATCTTTGCGGTATCCTCAACCTGTTTCTCTATAGTCATGGCTACACCACTATTCATTATGCTACCGTCCAAACGATACAATTTCTTTAGTCGTTGTCCTTTCATGATCATTAAGGCACCCTTAACAACCTTTAGCACTCCATCTTACCAACGAACTTGCATCTTGCTACATCTAATGCTTCTAGAGAAATCAGATTCTTCTTTAATTCCGGAACGTGTCGTACGTTCACAAGTGTTCGCACCACACCATCAAATATGCGTACTTTGATGTTTCCTATGCTAATGGCCTTACCCGCCATATTTTTTCTCATGAGAACACTGCCACCGTTTAACTCTTTATAGGTGTCGAACAACTCCTTTTTGGGACACATATGATAAGAACATCCGGAGTTTAGTAACTAAGCATCAGAATTTTCATCCTCCCCGGTATGTACTGCGAGTATATCATACGGATCTTCTTCTTTTATTTCGGTCGCAATACTAGCTTGATCCGAACTCTTTGTACTGGCACATTTACCCTTCTTCTCTAACCATTGTCTGTACTTTTGGCATTGCTTCTTCATATGCTCTGGTTGTTTACAAAAGAAGCATGGTTCGCTTTCTTGTCTGGATAATTTGAATTTCCTCCTTATGCTCTTGCCTCTGTCTCTAGTCTTCGACCTTCCCACTTCACCAACAAACAACCCTGATGACTCTTCTGATAGATTTGATTTCTTCATGATCTCATTACTGGGAAGCGTAGCTGTAACTTCCTCCATCTCGAGAGTCTCCTTCTCATAGAGAATTCTTGTCACCAAGTGTTCATATGAATTTGGAAGCGAAGAAAGGAGCAAATGCGCTTGGTCCTCTTCCTCTAACTTTACTTCAAGACATAGAAGATCGCTAACCATCTTGTTGAAGCTATTTAAATGATCATGAATTAGAGTACCTTTCTTCATGCGTAAACCATAAAATTGCTTCTTTAAATACATCTTATTAGACAAAGATTTTGTTATATACAAGCTCTCTAGTTTCAACCATAAACTTATCGCAGAAGTTTCTTACATGACGTTGTACATCACGTTATCTGTCAGACAAAGCTCTATCGTGTACTGTGCCCTTTGAGCCATGTCTTTCCATACATCATCTGTCATGTCGGTAGGTTTCTTACCACCAAGAGCTTTAAACAGCCCTTCTTTTACAAGAAGTGCCTTAACCCTTCTCTGCAATATCGAGAAGTTCTATTTCCCATTAAATTTCTCTACCTCGAACTTGGTTCTATTGACCTTATTATCCGTCATCCGTAATTCCGAAGCAAAAAACTTTCCATCAGATTCTTATGAACTAATTCAATAGAATAATAATCTAAGAAGATGGGGAGCGGACACAAGCGTCGTCACCCACCATAAACTTAGATCGAAAAACTAAAGAATGTAACTCTGATACCAGTTGTTGGCGCGCAGTGGAAGATAACACCAATTTTGATGGATTTAAATTAAGATCTCCTTAGACGAATAACAATTAGAACAATACAAAATCAAATAACACCCAAGAGATTTGGGGAAAAGGAGAGAACACTTTATTAGAATTTTATAGAAAAAACCTTACAAGAGTTACAAACCCTCTCCTTATAAATCACCAACGAGTTCTTATTCTTCTCTCTAAGTTCTTCTTAATAGCGCCTTGATCTCTTATGGAGTCGCCGTTTCGCCTTCCTTAAACCTTATGATCAAAACTACATACTTTAAATTTTAACCCTAACATCATATTTATAGAGCAAATACAACCTGAATTATAATATGAATACATTAATTACAAAACTGCAACTCAGAAAACTTAATTTCGAGATAAACTCGAATCTGCATGCGCAACAACCGACGACAAACGTCTACCCCTTTAAGGTCAGACATCTGTCTGCATTTCGATCTAGAGCGTCGCGTCTAACCTTGTATGGGTTAGATGTATGTGCACCCTTAGCGCGTCTGATCAAAGAGTCTCCAGACGTCTGAAGCTCAATAACTCAGACGTTTGTTTTCTCTTTGGAAATCCGGAACTTGGCTGACAGACGTTTATCCCTTTATAGGCCATACGTCTGAACCTTTTCTGGAATCGTGCACAGTCTCGATATACAAGATACCTTCACAACAAATGTAAGTCAAATTTTATGGTATTTATTTATTCCAAACAAAATCCATGGTATTTATCTGAAAAATGGTAAAAGTTCATTGTTTTTATTTGAAAGAAACAAAATCAATGGTATTAGAAAATAGTAGAAGTCAATGGTGGTTATTTGCACAAATAAAATACTTGGTATTTATCAGAAAAACAATGATATTTCAGTGTTTTTTAACAAACAAAGTCTATAGCATTTTTCTTTAAAATGGTGAAAGTTCAGTATTTTTACTAACAAAGCCCATAGTATTTATCTAAAAAGGATAGAAATTCATGGTTTTTATTCGTACAAACAAAGTCCAAGGCATTTATCTGAAAAATTGTGAAAGTTCATGGTGTTTATTTCTAACAGACAACGTCCATGGTATTTATATAAAAAAAACTATGAAAGTTCACTGTGTTTATTTTAACAAACAAAGTCCAAGATATTTATCTTAAAAACTGTGAAATTCACGGTGTTTTCTCTAACAAATAAAATCCATGGTATTTATCTCAAAACATGAAATTTTATGGCATTTATTTGTCACAGACAAAGTCCGTCGTATTTAGCTCAAAACGCGAAAGTTTGTGGTATCCATGAATTTATCCGAAAAACGGTAAAAGTTCATGATATCTATTTGTAACGAAGAAAGTCCATGGTAATTATCTGAAAAATATTGAAAGGATGCCCATAGTATTTATCCGAAAAACGTTGAAATGCAACATTATTTATTTGTAACTGGCAAAGTCCATGGTGTATCTAAAAACGTTAAAATTTAATGGTATCTATTTGTAACGGACAAAATCTTGTCTTTATCTGTAAAATTTGAAATTTAGTATTACCTTTTTGTAACAGACAAAATCCATGGTATTTATCTGAAAAACATAGAAAGTGTGTTGTATTTTTTGCAATGGACAAGGTTCATGAAAAACATTGAAAGTTTATGGTATTTTTTTGTAACGTACGAAGTCTATGGTATTTATTTAAAAAATAGAGAGAGAGGTTCATCGTATTTTAATGAAATCTAATGCTATGTATCTAAAACATTGAAGGTTCACATTATCTATTTGTAACTGAGATGCACCTGACAAAAACCTCTTGCTCCGCCATGGCCTACTCAAGGTCCCATGGATACATATGCTTAAAATATAGTGAAAAATATAACTTATTTTCCTTTGCATTTGGATACATATGTCAAAAAATGTAATCAATAACTGATAATGGCCAAATGATCTTGGATATGTGAGACAGGGGGAAAAAAGAGTTCAAGGGGCTTAAAGTCAAAGAGGTTAACAGTATATCATTAGATAAAGGTACAAATTTTTGAAAATTGCATTGAAATTTTTTGATCGACTATGAACCTTATGCCAACAACATTCTAAACAAGAGGTGCATAAATGTCCTTTAAGGCTTTAAATTGACTAAAACAATGGATGATTGGTTCAAAAACTAAAATGGTTGGGAGTTAGAAAAATGTTTAATATGTGGGAAAATGACTTAACTTAATAATTTAATTTACGCAAATTAAAGAGAGAGAGCATTTTGTTGGTTGTAGGTCTCAATCCGTTAACGTCAAATCTCCACCAACCAAAACAGTGATGAGCTTATATTAATTGCAAGCTGTGAAAGAAACAAACACACGTTTCTGCAGTGCATGTCTTTTCCAAGAATTGGCAACCCTAATCTTTTTTTACCCTTTTTTTGGAGTACTTTGCACCATGCAAAACATAAATATAAAAATATTGTCCATGCAATGTGTACTCCTTGGACATTACCAACTCCTAGTATACATATCATGCATTTTTGAAAAAAAAAAAGGTAATTTCCACAATTATTTGACACAAAGGGTAGGAAAACCGAAACCACATAATCTTCCTTACATCTATTCTTTTAGTTATACAAAAGAGTTGATTGTTGATCTCCGTAGAACTTTAAGCATGTGTATATGCGTTCGTGTTTCATTTCGTATGGTAATGTCATGATTTGAAGCGGCAACCAATTCAAAATCCACCTATCTCTTGCAATAGGATTATATATGAACTGTATCTTTCCCACAATAATCATCCATCAATGCACCTTGCATTCAATGCAATTCTTTTGCTTACACATATATTCTTCTCTTCTCATAACCTATCATCAAACAGTACGAGAGAAATAGTTTTACCGATAAAAGTATATATTCAATCACCAACATCATTGTTGGATTGCATTACTCAAAAACTACATGTCCAATCAAGTAGTAGTAAAATTTATACTTCATTATCACCATCATTATCTAATTCTTCTTCTATGGAAAATGTTAAGATATTCATAAATGTTTCATATATCTTTTTACCTTTATCTCTTTATATTGGGATTTAATCTTATAGGCTATAAATAATACGGTGGTTATCCACCGTGAGTACACTTCCAAACCAATCTCATGGTACACTTCCACATTGAGATTTGATGGTAAAGGAACAATCAATCTCATCACACTTATCTTTATCTCTTTGTATTGGGATTTAATCTCATGGTACACTTCCACAACAATCATACCCACTTACTCATGAATAAAATGATATAACCGAGAGAAATATCGACACATTTTAGAGACTACACGAGCCCTCTTACTCTCTTCTTCTGTCTCTCGTTCTTATTGGGCTGAAGTTTTATTAACATCCATTCTTCTCATCAATATCACTCCATCTTCCTTATTTTCAGACGTCATTCCATACTCGAGACTTTACAAATCCCCTTTTGACTATTCCATTCTGCGCACTTTTAGCTGTGTTTGTTTTATTTTTGCTCATGAACGAGATAAACTTTCTTCTCACTCAGTGAAGCGTTTTAGGATGGGGTATAGTCTGAGTCATAAAAGATACAGATATTATGATCCTAGTAGTAGACGACTTCACATTTCTCGAAATGGCACGTTTTTCGAGAATGTGTTGTACTTTTCTCATTCCAAGGTAGATGTGTCCTTTCTTGATTAGTTTACCTCATCGTCAGTTACACCCACTATTGTGCCTACATACATTCCCGTTACATCTCTTGTTACACCTACTGATATTCCTACGCCTTCTACTGTTCCCTCCACTGATACAGTAACGATTGAGTATTCACCTATGCATGTACCGTCTTCTCTGGATGTTATTTCTCCTCCACTTCGTCGAAATTCTCCGCGAGAAAGACGGCCATCTGCTTGTTATACCTTTTGCATGGATAATGATTATTCTTCTCAATTTTGTATCTTTTCTTTCTGCTATTCATTCTATTCAGGAACCCAAATTATATGCTGAGACTTTAAAATATCCAGAATGGCGGCAAGCTATACAGGAAGAATTGCAGGCTTTCTGTAATACTCACACGTGGGATCTTGTTCCTTTACCATCAGATATCAAGCCCATTAAGTGTATTTATAAGGTCAAAACCAAGTCAGATGAATCGGTCGAACGTTATAAGGCACGTCTTATGGCTCATAAGTTTTCTCAGGAATATTGCATTGATTATGAAGAGAGTTTTGCTTTTATTGCCAAGATCACTTCCATTCGTGCGCTCGTTGCAGTTGCTGTAGCTCGACGCTGGCTCATATTTCAGATGGACGTTAAGAATACTTTTCTTAATGGCGATATTTCGGAGACGATTTATATGGAACCTTCTCTTGGTGTCTCCACTTCTTCCGGGTATGCTTTTCTTCTATGTCGTGCTCTTTATGGTCTTAAGTAGACACCCCGTGCTTGGTTTGAGCGATTTCGTCATACTCTTCTGACTGCAGGATTCACCGAGACCCTTACTGATTATGCACTCTTCTATCGCTCTTTCTCAAAAGGCCAAGCTTTATTCTTGAATTATATTGATGATATGATTACATTGGTGATGACACATCAACTATCACATATCTAAAGAAACTTCTTCAGCAGCAGTTTTGAGATAAATGAATTAGGATATTTACACTATTTCTTGGGTATCGAAGTTGCTTACTCTCCCAGCGGTTATCTTCTGTCATAGAAGAAGCACATTTCTGATTTTTTTTGAATGAGCTACAGTTGATAATTCTACTATTACTGTCAGTACTTCTACAACTACGCTGATGGAGCTTCATCTGAATCTTCATCAAGCAGATGGAGCGACTCTATCGAACCCCATTTGGTATCGTGAGTTGGTTGGTGCACTTATTTACCTCTCTCTTACCTGGCTGGACATTACACGTGATGTTCATGTTCTCAGTCAGAGTGCTCCTACATCAATTTACTATGCAACTCTCATACTGGTTCTTCGATACCTTTGTGGCACTCATACTCATTCACTATTGTTTCCTTCCGATTCTGATCTTGCTTTACGCGCATACTCTGATGCTGGATAGGCTGACGATACTGATACTCGTCGATTTACCACTGGGTTCTGTGTCTTATTGGGTACATCTTTGTTTTCCAAGCGCAACAAGCACCAAAATACTGTTTCTCGCTCCAGCACTGAAACTAAGTACCGTGCAATGGCTGATACTGCTGCAGAGATTAAATTGCTTCATAGTTTACTTGTTGATATGCGTGTCGTCATTTCTTCTCGCGTTCTATTTTATTGTGACAACAAGAATGTTGTTCTGAAAATCCAGTTTTTCATGAATGTACTAAGTATATTGAGATGGATTGTCACATAGTTCGCCAAGAGTATGGCCGGGATCGGATTTCACTTCCTTACATACATTCCAATAATCAAGTGGCTGATCTCTTTATGAAATCTCAAACATGTACTCAACTCTCGCATTTCTTGTCCAAACTTCCGGTTTATGATCCACCTTGAGTTTGAAAGAAGCTGTTAAGAAATTCATAAAATTTTCATAAATTTTTTCATCTTTATCTCTTTGTATTGGGATTTAATCTTGTAGATAGAGAGGTAAATTGTACATTGTATCTTGATCAATTAATAATATTTTCCCTCTTCCTAACCTTTGGGTTTTAACAGAAAAGAAATGTGACGGCTATGAAGCAAAACTTCATGAAAGGATTTACAAGCTGTTCCTGCTGGCAATAACCCTCTAAATTGGTGTCAAATTCTTGATTGAAAAAACTACAACAGAAGAGAATTATCGTATTTCTAAATAACCAGTTTACACCCTCCAAATTCTCCTTCTCCGAGAAGCCTACATGAAAGAGAAAATATGGTCTTTTCTATCCATATTGATTCTACCTGCCATTATTTTCCTATCGAAAAGAAAAACAGACAAGGGTGTTTTGCTCTATTTTTATATGCAAGAGGGACAGCCAGGAGACAAAAAGGTTAGATCGGTTTAATTAGACCATAGAAAGAGGTTGGTGACTCGTGAAACAATTAAAAGCTAACTTGATGCTAACTAAACTCATCTCCGTTGCTACCACACTCTCCTTTATTCAACAAAAAGGTTTTCTTAATCTCTAATGGAGGAAGTTGAAGAACTAGATACTGATTGGCTCGATCCATCAACGTACGGAGAACTCATCAAAGAGCTCCTTGACCAAAGCTCTACCTTCATAATCTCACCCAATGCAGCAGAAACAGAACCAGCCTCTACGAATAAGTTTCACTCTTCGCCCTATTCGGGTCCAACCATTAGCGATATCGAGCGTGCACTGGTTACATATTTCAAGAAAATCCGTGGAAATTTCCAAAAAACGTAAGGCTTTTTCCTAAGATGTAAGTTTTCATTCTAGCAATTGATCTTGCATGAACTATTTTGTTTTGAATAATGCATTACACAGAGTTCCGATAACTGCGAAAGAAATGGAGAAGGAGAACAAGCATACGATAACAGTGAAGAGTTGCGAGAATGGGCCTGCAGATGATGGTTATAAGTGGAGGAAGTACGGGCAGAAATCGATAAAGAACAATCGAAATCCAAGGTCCTTTCTTCTACCAATATAGCAAAATGGTCTGAATTTATATATATATTTTTTATAAATTTCATCATGAATTTTTATTTCTTTAGAGACCATTTTATGGGTTGTTTTGATCTTAGTGTTTGAATATGATTATTTACTAAAAATGGTCTGAAGGATAATGAGTAGATCTTAGTGTTTGAATATGATTATTTACTAAAAATCAGGTTGTTTTGATCCTTTTACAAGAGACCATTTTATGGGTTTAATTTCTATTAGCAAAAAACGGCCCTAAAATATGCACCAATTAGCGGAAACCATCCATATATTAAGTGTATCATCAAATGACAATTATACCCTTTGTCCTTAACTGCCAAAACAAGGATCTTCACCTAAGAACATCATGTAGTTTGATAACTTTATTATTTAAAAATCTAAAGGATATATTAAAAACCGCCTTATTATTTAAAAATGACAATAAAATTTAAATTAAGTCTATAATAGATAAAAATAATAAATAATGTTTAGAATAACATTTTCATGAGATTTATATATTACAGTAAAATATACATGATCTAGAATTTTTGTGAAACTCGGATTAATCTATGGAACATGATTCTATTAAAAAAAATTAGATAACAATTTTCAATGTGAGACGAAACTATTTGCTTATAACAATATAGAAAGCAAAATATTTATTCATTTAAAATAAAGTAAAAAATAATTGTAGGGGTAGTGACACTACTACAAATAGGAGCAAACCACTGCCCCTACGGATATATTCGTAGGGGCAAGAAATTACCCTGTAGGTGCAAACGCCGTACGTGCAAGTCTTAATCTTGAACATGCCCCTATGGTAAAAAACTTGCCCCTACGGCGTAATGTGTAGGTCCAGTAGTCCCTACGAATTAGACTGTCGGGAAAAAAAACTTATTTAATTTATCGGTTTATAAAATAAAATAGGTGTCCCTACGGACTGATCCGTAGGGCCAAATAGTTGCCCCTACGGAAACGTGCGTAGGTCCGGATGTGTAGGGACAAAATATCAGGTATCCTGATATTTTGTCCCTACGGATACCTGTGTAGGGGCATTTGTTTGCCCCTACGGACAACTCCGTAGGGACAAGTATAACCCCTATTACTGAGATCATAAAATTCAGGTATCCTGATATTTTGCCCCTACGGATAAATCAGTAGGGGCAAAGAAGGTCCCTACGGATTAATCCGTAGGGGCAATGTTGGGCCCTACGGATTAATCCGGAGGTACATATTATCAGTTTTTTTTATAAAAAAAAAGGCTGCCTATTTTTTTCTCGCCCTGTGCACAATAATATATACATCATATATAAAATTAATCAACACGCAAAATATATATCGCAGTATTCATAATCACATCTCACGCATAATATACAAAAGAAATTAACAAGCAGAATATGATATCAATATAAATACGCAAACACCACCAATATCAATATCGTGTAAAATATATACAATATGTATCATATAAATAAATACATGTTCAATATCCTCATTCTCTGTAGTTCCCAATTGGTATTTTTTTCCAGTCTAAGAGAGAATCTGAGCTGGGGTTTGCCCAGCTTTCGTGATGACCAGTTTCAGGGTGATCAAAGAAGCGATTCAGTGGATCAGCGAAGCTAGCAATCCATAGCCAGTTTCGGGTCCTCAAAGCGAGCAGTAGTAGATCCAATCCAAGAGTGGGATTGAGTGTGCCAAGCCACGCTTTTTTCAAAGCATTACTCTTCCTAAGTGCAGGTTCGGTGATTCATGCCATGTCGGATGAGCAAGATATGCGGAAGATGGGGGGCTTGCCTCCTCGTTTGAGCATTTCTTGCTAGATCAGATTGAGAGTGACTTCTTCCGCTGTTTACGTTTTCAAACTCATTTCATCGGTGTCGACATTTTCTTCATCTCAGCCAGTGTAGGCTTGCTCCGCCATAATCTGGCGCGCCTGCTCCTCGGATATACCCTGAGTCAATAAATCATGCAATGCGGAGTGTGCGGGAGTCTGAGCGGGTTGTGGAGCTGTAGGAGTGGTCTGCGCAACCTCCGCCGAGGTAGTGGCTTGCGGAGCCGCAGCAGAAGGAGATGCATGTGGAGGCTCGGCCGATGTACCCTGTCGCATCTGGACCTACGTGTGTAATAAACGAGTAAGAACTGTGTATTAGTCGAATTCGTATCATTATCTAGTTATTGCGAAATCCCAATCTATGTATACTTAGGGACTTAGGTCTCGTTTGGATATCTAGTTTAGAAAACCGTAGTTTATTTTAGTTAGATATGTATGTATGATTAATCAAAGCAAAGTCTACAACCAAATAAGCTCAAGCTACGTACTAATATTGGATATGTTGCTATCTATAATATGATATAATATTTTACTATTAAGTAGTATATATACAAACATCTCCTTCAACTCCTGAACGGTGGCCTTCAAGCTGTCCAGTTCTTGCTGGAAACGTCGCTCACTGGAGACGGAGGAAGTAACCGCCGGAGTGGAGCCCAACCTCATATGGGCCCTGCTTGGACCCAGTCCCCGGCCTCTCTCCCAACCTCCGTGGTGCCCTCCGTGTGCGGCGTCCAGGACTGGGGTCAACAGCATCGGATCGTTCTGTCCAGTAATATCGATCTCTTATGCCTCGGCCTGCTCAACCACCCGCTCCTACACCCACATTAACCAGTAAAATATAAGTATATTATTTAAATTTGAACCTTTCAAAACAAAAATTTCAAATAGGGGTTGAATAAATATTAACACTTATGCAATACTCCTGGGTAGCGGCGTCGGGGTATCGAAGCTCGCCCGTGGAGGGATCTGTCGAGGTGCCGTGGATGGCAAGATATGCGGACGGCACGCTCAGTGTACCACCCTGCGCCAGGGTCTGAGCTCTCTGCAATATTAGAAAATAACTCTTAATATTAGATATATTAGAAAATAACTCTTAATATTACATTATATCACAAAGGCCGGTCTATTGTAATTTACCGATAACTCCATGGCACGAGTAGTATTCCTCGAGCTACCTGTATAAGTGGGGCGACCCCTCTTCTCCGACTTCCTATTCTCTTTATTTTCATCGGCCTGTTTCTGCACAACACATTCACATTTAGTTTTCTAATTAAGGAACACAAAAAAATAAATTATATACTAAACAATGAATTACATTTCAAATACATACCTGTTTGCGATGAGAGTCGAAATATTCACACAATAGAGGCCATGTATCTACATCGACTCTCGCAAAGGCCGGAATAGATAGGAGGGCCGCTCTCTCTGCCTCGGGGGTCTCCATCCACAGGGAATAGCAGTCGGTCTTCAGCTCATTCCTCTTGTATCGGACCTTCGTCTGCATGTTCTTCATCAGGCCATTATACAGAGCGTGAAGATCGAGCACCCTCCCAGGGTGATCAGGGTCGGGTACAGGCTGAAAATCGTAATCCAACTAAAAATACAAAAAAAAACATTGTTATTAGATTTCAAGTGTTAATAAAAAATATATTGGATAAATCAAATGAAAATATATATTAATACCCGAGCCTGATCTCAGAAGATCGCAAATGAGCGCCGGTGCTGGTCGCCCCACTCAACGTGAAGTGGATAGTTCTTCACGAGCCGGCTCTCATTCCCCATATACCGGCCGAACCTCTCGACATGATCACCGGTATAGAGATAATCAGGGGTAAAAAAGAGGGAGAATGCTGCCTCCCCCTAGCTCTGTCGGGCCTCAACTTGTGGGACTGATTCGGGCCTCGAGTCCCCCTCTCGGGATGGGGAGGCCCTACGTCTGCAAGAAATATCAAGACAATCAATATTAAGACAAAGGTGTATTAAGAAATCAAGGTTTAACGAAAATTGAAGTGTGATATGTACCTCCGGTGACTAAAGCACGAGCTTGCGTCCGGGTAGCAGCACGAGCCGGACGATAGTTCCTCCGGTGAGGAACAGCCGGTGACCCGGACGTGGACGCATCTCCAACTAGAAAATAAACATCGATAAAATTACATGAAGTTCATGTTTATTCTTAAAGGATATGTAAAATGAATAAATATTTTATATTTATTCATACAAACCTGCAGACTGAGCGGAGGGTATGGAAGTGACGGGAGTGGCCCCTGCACCAGACGAGGACGCACCACTTATAATTAGACAATCAAGTATCAGCTATATAAATAATTGCAAAAAGAATGCGTATATCAATAATATAACATTCTAAATTAACATGTATACACTATAGGATATATAAACATACCCGCAGGTATATGATATATAAACATACCTGGAGGTGCGGGAGTGGCCTCTGTCCCTGATGTAAGTACGTAAGAGCAAAAAGAATATATGTATATTTATGATATAGCATTCTAAATCAATATACATGCACTATATGATATATAAACATACTTGGAGGTGCGGGAGAGGCCTCTGTCCCTGATGTGGACGCATCACCAACAGCTAGACAATCAAACATTGACAATATAAGTAATTTTGACATGAACATGCATGTATATCTATAATATTACATTCAAAATGAATATGCATGCAATATACCTGGAGGTTTGGCAAAATCCACACGGAAGGAGGCATCCGAAGGGGTCTCCGATCGGGGTGCAAGACCGGCCCTCTGAAGCTCCCTTCACAGCTCTCCGGGCGGCAGAACCGCTCTGCCTCTGCCTCTGCCGGTACCGCGGCTGGAGCTCCTGCCGCCCCTCGCTGCTCCCGTCATCATCATCAAATCTAGATAAACGGTTCGTGGACGCATTAGACAATCATTACAAGTATTGACTATATATGTATAGATCGTAAAATGTGAAGTAATAATATAACATTACTGATAACCTTTTTCGTTTCGTGGGGCATTAGACATATCTACTTAGATTTCATCATCGATATCATTTCTAACCCACGTAATTTCATGATTAGCCGAAGACAACCCGTCTTTCGAAACAGACGGTCGGAGCACTTTAAGTCTTCTCTCTTCTTCATCCTCATCACTGTCCTCGAATTCTAGGACATCGTTGACATCCCTGGGTTTCCAACGGCATACGACACTCCATCCCGGATACTTCAAACACTGTGAGTAGTATACTTGGAACGCTTGGTTCGGAAAGATAAACGGATTTTCCTGACCGTAAAATCGAAGTGTGTTCACACTGGTCAATCAATTTTCATCTTTCCAAGTCCCAAGATTGTTTCTCTACTTATCCGTATCGGTTCGCGTATCGTACCAAGTACACTGGAATATATAAAAGGGTTCTGATCGTCCGGGATAGTGGATGCCGAGTATACAATTTAAGTATCCATAATAAATCACACCATCCGATCCTACCGTCGCAATCCCACTATTCTGAGTGGTTCTAGATGTTTCTATGTCCTTAATTTCGAATTTGTATCCAAGAACACCGAATCCTTTATAATATGCAACCTCCATACTAGGAAATTGAGCTAAACATCTTGAATCACTCTCAAATGATGCAGACAAGTTCGGATCGTGGATCTAACAAAACAAATTTTATGACAAATACATAACGATATAAGTTTAGATTAAAACTGATAGCAATAACATATTATTCGAATAACTTACATGATCTGCAACCCAAACGCAAAAATTATCCTGATGATATTTTTCCAATCGTTCATCGTTCCAATCAGGATGCCCCTCACGTATCTCGTTAAAATGAATTCTGTTTTCGACAATAAATTATGACATTATTATTATATCATTTCATACACACACAAACACAAATATAATAATTAATCCAAAAAAACTTACTCTCTAATTTTTTCAAGACATGCTCAATTAAGCAAGATAAACCGGTATATCTTGTTGATAAACATAGTGTCTACCCTCTTATAAGAGGCTTTACCATATGGCCCGTCTTGAATTCTTCGAGGCCGGTTAAGTCTCGTCTCATTGTTCTCGTCCAGATAGCGGGAACAAAATGTGGTTGCTTCATCAAGAAGATAACCTTGCATGATAGAACCCTCTGGTCGATTTCTATTGCGTATATACTTTTTAAGAGTGTAGAGATAACTAAAGAAAATATGTTGAATAAATAAATACGGGCATACATGACAACAATAATTTTAAAAATTGCACGAAATGAAAAATTCCACGTACCTCTCGACGGGATACATCCATCGATATTATACCGGTCCGGCTAACTTAGCCTCAATTGCAAGATGAACCGTCAGGTGTATTATGATATCGAAGAATGACAGTGGGAAAATACGCTCAAACTTGCAAAGTATCAACGCACTAGAATTTTCTAGTTTATCCAGCGTCACAACATCCAGTGTTTTAGCACATAACTCTCTGAAAAAACAACATATGTCGTTGATTACTAGACCAACCGATTCGGGGAGAGAAGTCCTGAGGGCTAATGGAAGAAGGTGTTCCACGATAACATGGTGATTATGACTTTTCAGCCCATCGATCTTTCCTTTTACAATTTTTATCTTCTTGCTGAATGATCCTGAGAAACCTATGGGAACTTTCAAATCATGCAACACCTGCAAGAATCTTTTCTTCTCCGGTTGTGACACATGATAAGCGGCATTGGAAAGTACAAACTTGCCTGGTTTACCCTCTACCGGTTTAGGATGCAATTCACTTCTTATTTCCCAGTCCTGTAGATCCATCCGAGCATTTAGGTTGTCTTTCGATTTCCCGTCTTTACAAAAAAGCAAGTTGAGTATGTGCTCTGATACCCCCTTCTCTATATGCATGACGTCCAGACAATGACGCACTAAATTTGTTGACCAGTACGGAAGCTCGAAGAAAATGCTTAATTTGTTCCAAAATAGTGGTTTGACCTGTTTTGTCGGATCCATCCCGATGGTCACATTATTGTAACCATCCCACTGAGCAGTCACGTCCTCTCCGGACAATGGGGCTGGAGGTCCAAGAAGCTCCTGATGACCATCAAAGTGAACAGCGTCTAACCTGTAGGGGTGGTCTAGAGGCAGGAAACATCGATGGCCGCAATAACAAACCTTCCTGCTAAAATTCAAGAATTTCGATGTTGTGTATTGATGGCAATGAGGACATGCTTTGTGACCATGTACGGACCAACCTGATAGCATTCCATACGCAGGAAAGTCATTAATTGTCCACATTAAAGTCGCACGCAGTATGAAGGTTGTATTTGTGTTTGCATCGTAAGTCTCTACACCATCAATGAACAAAGATTTTAACTCCTCAATCAGAGGTCGGAGATAGACGTCGATATTGTTTCCCGGTGAGTTTGGTCCGTCGATATAAAGAGGCATCATAAAGTATGATTGGTCCATAGCCAACCAAGGCGACAGATTATAAATTATCATTACAACGGGCCATGTGCTGTGACTTCCAGCCATATAGTTGAATGGACAGAAGCCATCACTAGCCAGTCCGAGCCTGACATTGCGAGGATCGCTACTGAATATTACGTGCCTCCTATCGAAATCCTTCCATGCCGGTGAATCTCTTGGATGACTCATTTTTCCATCTTCACTTGGAGGAGCACGGTGATGCCAAATCATTACCTCGGCTGTTTTCTTGCACCTGAATAGCCTCTGCAGCCTCTGTGTTATGGGAAAGTATCGTGCTGTCTTGACAGGTATATCGGGCTTCTTATCAGAATCTTTCGGCTTATACCTGGCCTCTCCGCATGTTGGACACTCTTTCAAATTTGAATTCTCTTTTCGGTACAACATGCAATTTTTAGGACATGCTTGAATCTTCTCACACTTCAGACCTAAATCAGACATCATCTTCTGGGCTCCGTACCAGTTGTCGGGCACGTTATTTCTCGGGGGCATAGAATCTTTCAAGAACGAAAGAAGCATTGTGAATGACTTGTTGCTCCATCCATTTAGGCACTTAATCTGAAAAGGTTGGACAAACCATGAGAGGGTGGAATACTTTGCATTCTCATAAATTGGTTTTCTAGTATCATTCATGAAATTTTTATATTTATCCGCACGGGATCCTTGACCGGAAGGAATGTCATCTTCGGTACGAATAGATTCACCTAGGGCAACCTCTACCATATCCTCCATTTCTTCTGATGGAATGAAATTACCGTCTTCTTCTTCTGCCGCATTACCGTCTTCTCCTTTTTCTCCTGCCGCATTATCGTCTTCTCCTTCTTCTGCCGCATTACTGCATTCTTCTCCTTCCCCGTGATATAGCCAAGTTGTATAAAGTCTAGTAAAACCATATTTTACGATTTGAAGCTCTGCCAATTCTACCTTCTACCAGTACTTATTCCTACATCTATTGCACGGGCAGAGAATCTTCTCTATCACGATCTTATTATGTGCGTGTGCAAATTCAATAAAAGCAGCAACTCCTGTGACAAACTTAGGTTGCATACGTTGTTGCCAATCCACATACATCCAGTCTTTAACTCTGACGTACTCATGGGCCATGTTAGACTGTATAACATATAAATTGTAGGTTATGATGACTATATTGAGAAATCAAAGAACGGGATGGTTACTAACAAAGGAGAAAATCCGTGTATATGCTTTGTGTGTGCGTTTGTCGTTGAAAAGAATAAATTATCGATAATCAAAGTTAGATTCGAGGATACTCATGTATGAGAATATGAAAGTTTCATATTATCATCGAGTATCATATATTGGTTTTAACTTGAACATCTTAAATCACTCTCTAATGATGCTTTTGTTGTGTATTCTTGTTGTATGTGTGTGTTTCGGCTGTCGGGGGTAAGGCTTCTATCCCATTAAGAATGTATAGAGCGAACATCCATTCGCTTGTGCTTTCAACCGTTTCGAGTAAATTTCGACAGCACCTCCCCGCTGTTCTCCGAGTACACTGTAATAGAATAGATAATCATTTCAAAGCTGTGAAATAACATTGAAATGAACATCTAATCTATCTTTGTACACGGAGAACCAGCGGAAAGGTACCGACGAAATATCTCGAAACAGATGAAACACAAGTGAATGAAGGTGTTTGCTTTATACATTCCTAACTTGTCCACACGGGACAAATCTATCGGTTATCATACGATTGAATCTTCTCGTCACATAGACTACACGACGGTTGTTAGTATCGAGCTATACCGTCCGATATTTAACAACCTTCGTATAGTTCTATGTCACAACGAACATCGAACGTATGTTAACCGATAGACGGGGACTAAGTGGCGCTTTGAGTTTCATATATGAGTATCTATAAGAATATGAAAGTTTCATATTATCATCGAGTATCATATATTGGTTTTAACTTGAACATCTTGAATCACTCTCTAATGATGCGTTTGTTTGTATTCTTGTTGTATGTGTGTGTTTCGGCTGTCGGGGTTAAGGCTTCTATCCCATTAAGAATGTATAAAGCGAACACCTATTCGCTTGTGCTTTCAACCGTTTCGAGTAAATTTCGGCAGCACCTCCCCGTTGTTCTCCAAGTACACTGTAATAGAATAGATAATCATTTCAAAGCTGTGAAACAACGTTGAAATGAACATCTAATCTATCTTTGTACACGGAGAACCAGCGAAAACGTACCGACAAAATATCTCGAAATGGATGAAAACACAAGTGAATGAAGGTGTTTGCTTTATGCATTCCTAACTTGTCTATACGAGACAAATTTATCGGTTATCATACGATTGAATCTTCTCGTCACATAGACTACACGACGGTTGTTAGTATCGAGCTATACCGTCCGATATTTAACAACCTTCGTATAGTTCTATGTCACGACGAACATCAAATGTATGTTAACCGATAGACGGGGACTAAGTGGTTCTTTGAGTTTCATATATGAGTATCGATGAGAATATGAAAGTTTCATATTATCATCGAGTATCATATATTGGTTTTAACTTGAATATCTTGAATCACTTTCTAATGATGCGTTTGTTGTGTATTCTTGTTGTATGTGTGTGTTTCGGCTGTCGGGGGTAAGGCTTCTATCCCATTAAGAATGTATAGAGCGAACACCCATTCGCTTGTGTTTTCAACCGTTTCGAGTAAATTTCAGCAGCACCTCCCCGCTGTTCTCCGAGTACACTGTAATAGAATAGATAATCATTTCAAAGCTGTGAAACAACGTTGAAATGAACATCTAATCTATCTTTGTACATGGAGAATCAGCGAAAAGGTACCGAAGAAATATCTCGAAACGGATGAAAACACAAGTGAATGAAGGTGTTTGCTTTATACATTCCTAACTTGTCCACATGGGACAAATCTATTGGTTATCATACGATTGAATCTTCTCATCACATAGACTACACGACGGTTGTTAGTATCGAGCTATACCGTCCGATATTTAACAACCTTCGTATAGTTCTATGTCACGACGAACATCGAACGTATGTTAACCGATAGACGGGGACTAAGTGGCGCTTTGAGTTTCATATATGAGTATCGATGAGAATATGAAAGTTTCATATTATCATCGAATATCATATATTGGTTTTAACTTGAAAACCATGCCGTTGAAACAAATTATTGTTCTCTATCTTGCACTCTCTTAATAATGATACATGCATTAAACAACATGTAAGAGCTATCTATAACAACTCTAAACTTTCACCTGTTGGGTTCAACAAAAAGGTTTTTGATATAACAAACACAACCTTCCTCAGTTTTTTTGGAGACATAAATCAAGAATAAAATAGATTTCAGATGGTGATAAAAATACCAAATTCTTTCATTGTTGGGTTAATGTCAGAAGATGTCAAAACAGAATTACAAAGTTGCAAAATGTAGAAGGCATTTGTTTTGAGGAGCATAAACAGATTGTTCATATGGCAGCTTCTCATTTTGAAAAAGCTTTTACTTCAAAAAATATAAATGCAGAATTTGATTGCAGACATATCATTTCTAATATGATTTCAGACATATCAGGTTTAGGGTTAGAGCCTAGGGTTAATTTGGGTTAATTAGTGGCTAGGGTTAATTTTGGTTAATTATTGATAATTTGAAAGGGTTAGGGTGGTGGTTAGGGTTAATTAGGTTAATTTGGGTAAGTTTACTTGAAACAGCGCATTCTGCCTATATGAATGATTAAGTTTGTATAATCTTCACACACGTTTATACATTTATGCTGGCCATCTTGAGGGTGCATGTAATATTTTTTTTCCTCTCAAATTGTAATTTGCATATATCATGAAATCTTGCCCCTGGGAAAATATTTAGGTTTAGGGTTAGAGTCCAGTATCCACTCCAGTTTATTGCAGAACCAAGCAAAATTGTTGAATCAAGACTTGCACTACACACTCATCATTTTGACTCTTCCATTCTCACATCTGTAGGCACACCATTTTTCAACCAAATAATAAGTTAGCAGCCAACACGTCGACATTCACTTTAGTTAGAGTTTTCTGATAGCATCTCGCTCCTCGCTCCATGGCCAATATTCCTGTCATACATCAATCCATGGCCCACGCCCACAAACAAAGTGGGGGCATAGAGAAATGATGCTCTATATAGACTTACAAAGGGATTGATATGTACAGAGTCAACATGCATTATGCAAAGCTTTTTCCTAAAGTTGGGAAATATTTTTTCAAACATAAAGAGGTGCCCAATGCTGTTAATTCTACTCTCGTTTGTCTTATTCCCAAAAAGGCAAACTGTCGCTCCATCATCGATTATAGGACTATAAACTTTTGTAATTTTCTATACAAAATTTTCATTATCCCCAACCCTAGCCCCAGCCCTAGCCCCAGCCGAACCTCAACCCCAACCCTAACCCTAACCCCAGCCCCAGCCCCAGCCAAACCCCAACCCTAACCCTAACCCCAACCCCTACCCCAACCCTAGACGAACCCCAACCCCAACACCAAACCCCAACCGAACCCTAACCCTAACCCTAATCGATGCCTAACCCTAACCCTCATCGGTACCCAAACCCTGAACCCTAGCCCTAAAATCATCAAAATTATGTTTAATTAGAGATTTACTAACCTGTAGACGGTGGAGGGGACAACGGAGACGCTCGATCGGTGGTCGACAACGCGCGCAATTGGCGACGAGGAAGAACGAGGGTGGTGGCGACGAAGAAACGGAGGGCGGTGGCGACGACGAGAACGGCGACGAGAAAACTGCGACGCGGCGGGAACGAGAAATTTGGGAATTTTGGGAACGCGCAAGAGAGATGAGGCGTAGGGTATTTCTGTGCCTTTTTAATTAAATTCCCATTTAGATGCCCCTACGGATTAGTCCGTAGGTCATTGGTTTGCGGCTCCGTAGGGGCAAACAACAAATTACGATTTAATATTTTTAAATTAAAACGTCGGGCACCGTAGGGGCAACCGTCGGGCCCTACGGATTAGTCCGTAGGGCCAAAATACATCTGCCCCTACGGATTTCAATATCCGTAGGGGCAACCCCATATTGTAGTAGTGTGGGACCTGAACCTTTTGTTAAATATCAAGACACACTACCACTAGAGATAAACTCAATCTTTGTGCTTTGTCCATAAAATAAATATAAAAAACACATACTCAAAAATTCAAACAAATAAATGCAACCAATATTGTTTTATTCTTCATTTTTTTGCCCCCACCAATCCCCCACCCCCAACACACACACACACACACGCCCAAGGTATGGCTTTAGGTACACCAAGGAATCAAAGCCAAAACTCTGAACTCAAAAAAATCCACAAAAGAATTAGAAAGAAGATAAAAGAAAATGGGTAAATTGTCAAAAAAAACCCAAGCATTTTTTCCGTTGTGAAAAGTCCCCTGGCCTCAAAACTATAGTCAAAACCCCACTAAAAACGTTTTTAGTTGCAAAAAAACCCTTACCTGTGATATCTATTATTTTCCTGCGATATCTAAGCTGTTGCATGTGATATCTAAACCGTTTTCTTTGATGTTTAAATAGTTTATATGAATTGGGCCGTTTATCTATCAGAGCCTAGAAGGTGGTTGGTTTGAAGAATGTCATGAACAGAGACACAGTTGTTTGAGGATTTAGGGTCCCGATGAACATGCCCACGGCAGGAGATTGTTCAATGCACTGTTCGCACTTTGACCACAGGTTCCGCTACCAGATCGCGTATTGGACCCAAGTTTTGCCCTGCTTTACCCTGGCATTAATTAATGCCATGATTGGATTATATTCTCTTGCGCTGGCGAAACATTGCGTGAACAGCAATTCCATCTCTGTGAATGCTTTTGCGGAGTCATTTGGGAGCTCCGAGTACCATTCAAAGGCTGTTTATGATAGGCTATCAATGAACTCGCAAAGCAACAGTTTGTCGTCGCCTCCAGTGTTGCCGCATAGAGCTCTGAATTGCGCGACATGCTGATGAGGGTTGCATGTCCCTTTGTACATATGGAACTTGGGGATCGTATACCCCGGCGGATACTTGATTTGATCATACCAGTCCGGAAGTCGCCATGTTCTGATGATTTGGCCAGCAACTTTATTAGCTTGATGAGCTCTTATTTGTTGAGCAAAGTAATCATCAAGGACAGCCTTGGAGATCATTTCCTCCTTGGCCGCCGATAAGGCTGGAGGAGGGTTTGATATTTCCCCTCTGTCATCCTCAACGATTATCGACGGATCTTCGGCCGGGGGTTCTGGCTGGATCATCATTCCAACTATATCTTGGAATAAGAGAGCCATCTGCTTTATGTTAGCAGCTTGCTCAGCGGCTTCCTTTTCCTTTCTCTCAAGCACCCTTCATAGGAACTCTGTATCGGTCTCCCGCTCTTGGCGTTGTTCGGCTGCTGGATCCAGACTTTCTTTCTATCCGGTAAGTGCTGCCATTTTGGTCAGCATTTCTGGGAGCTTTTGTTGTTGCTCCTGAGCCTCTGTCAACGACCGAGTTTGCGGTCGGTGACTCAAGGAGGCACGGCTTTCTTCTTTTCCTGAAGCCATGTAAACCGTATATATGATCATGCCCCCAGACTTAGGGTGTTTGGGTCCATCATCTTTGGAATTTGCCGCAAGCGGTGGGATTTTTTCCGACCGCGTTCTTTTATGAGAGGTTGAAGTTGAAGGGGACGCTATAACAGGCACCTGTGTAGAAGGAGTCCCCCATTGTATGGCGGAGGAGTAATCTTTCTCTTGCCGAGCCTTCGATTTTTTTTGTCGACGAGAGTGATTTTCATCAATCACAGAGTCTTGGACTTTCCGCCGGACTCTATGAATTTGTGAGGAGAGTCGCTGATGGGGCCGCTCCGGCTTTGCCTGCACAAAAAATTCCATAGGTGGGGGTGATTTTTTTAACACCGCCGTTGAGGAGTTCTTGTGCACCTTCCTGAGCAGATCAAAACTGTTCTCGGTTGGAATAGCAGTGTCAACTTTCACCATTGGAGCCGGTAGGGTAATTCCAGAGGGGGAGTTGCCCCAGCTTTTCTCACTCGACGCCAGTGGCGACATCGAGCGTACCTTGCAGAAGGGACCCCTCAGTTTTGGAAGCGGCTTCTTCATGCCCCCGTCTTTGCTGAGGGGCTTCAGTCGGCGTCACCCTGTTGAAGACCGACGTCCTTGGTAGAGTTTGAGTATAAACGACTAGCCTTTCAAAAACTGATCGTCTGACAAGTGAAGCACCTTTAACGCTTTTGTTTGTAGGAGGAGTTGGGAGGGCTATCCATTTTGGGGCAGCCCCTTCAGGTATTATGAGCCTCTTTGCGGGCCCGTTTATGCTTTTACTCAGTCTATTGAAGAACGAGATGCCAGATTTGTACGGCCCGTTGAGAGGGGCCGTTGTGGTTTCCATTCGATCGAAGATCGACCTTTTGAGAGCTTCTTCTTATGGTGCTGAGGCATCGAAACTCACCGGTTGGAGTATGGTCCCAAAGAACAATCCAGCGGTGGCATTCATAACTTGTCCCACTGGCATTGAGAAGATAGAAGCCGTGTTAGGCCCATAGGTCACTCTTCCGGTTGAGTTAGAGCGAGACTTGTTGCATGAGGTGCATTGGGAAGCCATCGATTTCTACATAGGAGCAAGACACCAAGTTTTAGTACCTCGAATCCAAGGGCAACCATAGCGAACCGCGATTTTGTTCGCGAAACACGACACACGAAGTGTGGAGTGGAAGGAGGAAAAGGTCCCACCGGGCGTGCCAGAATCTGTTTACCGCCGAAAACAGAGACGAATTGGGATAGATCATCTTTCCTGAATTTTCGAGCAAATACTATTTGAACTTATCCATCTATCTCTCCGAAAATACCAAATTGATTTATGGCACCATATATCAGAGGTTTGGACAGACGCGACCGTTGTAGCGTGACTTCATCAGATTCCCCCTCATTTGTGAGAGGTTTTTGATTATGGGGATGCTCTTCCCTGTAGGCGCAAGCCCCTGCAGTTAATTACGTTACTGCATTACGATAACCACTTTCTCCTTCTCCAGTAGTTCACTTCGTGTCGTGTGTATTTTTGTTTATTTCGGTTGCCCGTGGATTGTATACGGAGACTAGTTTATATCGTCGCCCGTAGGGCGTGGATTAGTCCAAATCCGTATTTTAGATTTGGGTTTGGTTTATTTAAGGTCCGTTAATCTAGTTTGAGATTAGGATCAACTTAAATATATGAGCATTTGGGCTCGATTTATTTTAACTAAGGATACGTTAGTCTTATTTGAGACTAAGATCAACTTAGCAAAATTTTAAGGATCATTTTATTTAAGATCTAACAACAGAGCATTTAGGATCAGTTGTTAGAAACCCATTTTAGAGAGGCTAAATCAAGTTGGGCTTAGTCTGCTCAGTCTTTCTTTTTGTTCAAAAGTGCTAAGCACTTATTTGGACTCTGTTTGTTTAGCCCCCTTTTTTATGCAAAAGTGCTAAGCACTTGTTTGACGCTCTGGCGCTCACATGGGTATCATGTGAATCTTTCAGTTATCAGTGCTAAACACTCAGCCGTTTTGGCTGTATATGAAGTGCTAAGCATTTTTTGTGTGGCGTCCACGTGAGGAGCACGTGAGGCGCTGCCTAATTAGTGCTAAGCACTCAGCCTTTTGGTTGCATATGAAGCGCTAAGCACTTTTTGTGTGGCGTCCATGTGAGAAGCACAAGAGGCGTTGGGCACTGCCTAATTAGTGTTAAGCACTCAGCCGTTTTGGCTGTATATGAAGTGCTAAGCATTTTATGTGTGGCATCCACGTAAGGAGCACGTGAGGCGCTGCCCAATTAGTGTTAAGCACTTAACCGTTTTGGTTGTATATGAAGTGTTAAGCACTTTACTCAGCTTCCACATGTGTTTCACATGAGGCACTGGTTTTCTGCTTTGAGCGCCTACGTGTTTTTCACGTAAGGCGCTGTGCACTATTAGGAGGGCGCCCACATGGGGAACACGTGAGATGCTAATCTTTTTTCTTTCTCTGGAGATTTAATCTCTGTTAATGCCATTTTGGCCATTAATGGTCATCAAGATCTCTATTTTGAGGACCTTGGATCGTTTTTCTTCATTGGAGAACCAATTTCTTCTTTTCTTTTTATAAGAACTAGGTTTTTTATGTAGGGTTAAACCCTAATTTCGGAGGAATTGACGTCCTAGAACATATGTTCTTTTCTTTTTTCTTTCTTTTTAACCTAGTTATTTTCTGAATCTTTGATTCTCAAGAAGAAGATCTTCCCGATGAGAATTAATTCCCAACTTGTGGGAGACTTGTCTTGTTGATCTCTAATTCAGAGGAACATCTAAGTTCTTTGAGAAGGGTTAAACCTTTAGATAGGTAAAAAGAGATATTTTGATCTCTGTGTTTTCTTTACCTAGGATTTTGAGGAGGAAAGTCTTCTTCTTTCTTGAGAATTGAATTCTCTGTTGTTTTGGAAGCTTTCTGTATTTTTCAGAAGCTTATGGGATGTTCTCTCTAACTGAGACTTAAAGTCTCGGGTCCTTTATATAGTAGAAGCAAATTTGTTAATTAGTTTTGAGTAAATCTCTCATTTAGAGATTCCAATTGATTTAATTGGTCTCAAAATTGATTTGGGGAATTTTACCCACCGTTGGATCTTTAATCCAAGGGTTTCTGGTTTACAGAATATATTTTCTTATTTTTAACGAGATTAGGGGCATATTTTCCCTTATACAGAATTTATTCTGTAAAATGTTGATTTTTTAATCACCATTAGATTTTTAATCCAAGAGTTTTCTATTTTACAGAGAGCAACCTTTTTTTTTTTGTTTAGAAAGATTGAGAGAATATATTCGCAGAATAGAATTTTATTCTATAATTGGATCTTTGATCCAACCGAGTGTATCTTTCTTATTTAGAAAGATTTGGGAGATATTTTCTCCTAATAGAATTTAATTCTATATTTTGATAATTTATCATCTCCATTTGATCCAACGGCTATGTTTAACAGAGAGTATCCTAAATTCTCACGTAGGATTTAATTCTATTGATCTTGACTTGGGCGCCGACACTCACGTGTTGTGCACGTGGGCACCACTTAAGAATTTAATTCTTATAGTGGGTACTCCTGTACTATGCGCATTGGCGCCCTCGTAATGAGCACGTGCGGCGCCATATAAGAATTTAATTCTTATTCAGAAAGTGTTTCTGTGCTTTGCACATTGGCGCCGGCGTGAGAAGCACATGTGGCGCCATATAAGAATTTAATTCTTATTCAGAAAGTGTTTCTGTGCTTTGCATATTGGCGACGGCGTGAGGAGCACGTGCGGCACCACTATAAGATTTAATCCTACAAAATTGATGCTGACGTTGGCACCCTCATGAGAAACACGTGAGGCGCTGCCCCATTAAATTTCAACAGAGCTTTTCTATTTCAATATATATATATATATATATATATTATTTTTTTATTTTTAGGGGAACACGGTCCTCTCTAGATATCAATAGCCCCGGTCGGTATCTCCCGGATATCCGTCGTGCTCTAATCCTTCTCCAGTATCGAGTGTCCTCGCTAGGCTTCCCACCTCAAATGCGGCTTTCTTTCTCTTCGGTTTCGACCGGGTTTACCATGTATCCGACTGTATACTCCCCCTTTCAGTCCAGATAACGTAGTATGTCCGCAATCGTATAACTCCCCCACTCGGTTCGGAATAAAATCAAATTAGAAAAATATCAAGATCATGGTGGACGCCAACTCATCATATCAAGAGAAAACCACATTTTTAAAACATACTCAAGTTTTCATAAATCACATCACGGTTTTCAAATCCATGGAAAATATCAAGTTCTGAAGAACAACATTTGCATAATTTATTTTGATGATATATATATATATATATATATATATATATATATATATATATAGATATAACAGTGTTACATACCACTGAAATATATCATCATAAATAAAAATATCATAAAACCCACATCGATCATATACGAATACCCATAGTAATTGTATTCACATCTCAATCAGTAAGTATACTAATCCGTCGTGCATATATATAGTCAACACACGAACAGATGCGACAATTCCTACTGTGTTATGGCAATACTAATGATGTGTAGTGTAGCACGCGTGTCTGTGCTCGTACAACATGGCAATCATTAGTAGTTGTACAAGTGTTCTATCAATGTGTTCATTAGAAGAATACCCCACAATCCCTATCTATAGAGAGTGTGTGTGTACCAATCAACCCCTTGTCTGTAAGGAAGTCATAATAAACCGTATCAACATTTATATGGACATAACGTAGTACATCAGTCGTATAGTATCATGGCAGTACCAAGGATGTGCAATCACAGATGCGTATAGTATATGCGCATCTGTGATTTGTGCAATATAGCAATTTTTGGTAGTTGTGCAGTGTTCTATCAGTGTGTTCATATGAGAATACTAACGCAACTAACATATACAATAGGTAAATGAATTGCGAGCGTAAAAAGTAACCAAATCGTATATGAATGATCGTTAAATATGAGTAACTATTATTAGCATACTATTACAATTGAAAATAGAACGAAATGTTATTTTACAAATAAGGAGCCTGCAATATATTTAAAATATATATCAGTTTTAAAGTAGCTGCACATTCTTACCATTTATCATTTAAAAGTGAAAAACGAATCGTTAGTTTTTAAAAGAGTATAGCTCAAGCCATTGAATCGGAATAAACACACGACTCCGTGAGTCCAAAAGAATCTTGGCCGTATTTGGCACACTATCCTCATCATCACAAGGATCCCTCGTATAATATCCATCCAATATCACATCCATATCATACAGATTTATAGTCGCGTACATATGTCATAATAATCATATATCAAAATATATCCATACCCATATGTAAGCTACTAGATTCCAACTATACATTAATTTAGTTATAGGCTAAGTTATATAATATATCACTATAGCCTAGGTGTATGGTATAAATATCCTAGTTAATTAGTTGTGGGGGTACTATACGCCATCCACCCGACTTCTCTTATAGATATAAATCTACTCACCGATATATCGAGCTAGTCGAAATCCACAACCGTCTCGCCCATCTTTGTCGTCTCGGAAATCCCCGCGATCGTACCTACAATCGTAATTAGGACATAACGGCATAAATATCCAAATCCAAAATGATACAATAAGCGAAGCACACATAGGTTTGAACATATAGCCAACTTACTCTAAAAACAACCAAATAATCCCGACATCAACGTACGAATGTCGAACGATCAAGTCGAGATATAGAAATCCCAAAATCAAGTTTTAAAAACCGGAAACACCACGAAAACCAAAATAAAATACTCCCAGATTTCTCTACAAGTAACCTGGGACAAAATAAATAATACAGTGGCCTAATTACCACTAAATGAAGCTACAGAACAAAAATCACAACCCAACTCTACAGAGGGGCCGCTGGTAGCGGATTTTGGAGGAAAATTGGCGGCCGAAGTGACGAGTTAGAGGCTCGGGCTTCTAGGGTATTTTTCTACTGGTCCGATCATATCACGGTACTGTTAGTTTATCTTATAGACAGCCCTACTAGCTCCAGATTCAAATTGAACACCACCAATGTCACAAAAATCCTATTTTTCTGATATTTAACAAGGAAATCTGACATTTGACACTAGGAAACTTAAAAGAAATATGATATATACCTATATGGAGGGAGAACAATGAGAATCCAGCTCTTAAAATGTATGCTTGAAACTTCTTGAGATTGTGGTGGTTTTAGCTTGATAATTTGAACAACATTCATGAAGACCTTTCCAATTTTCCTTTAGATTTGATGAGAACTAGTAACAATAGTGATGGAGCTTAAAAGGGAAAAATTTGTTCAATTTGAGAGTATGAAAATTATCATAAGAGTTATGATAGAGTGAATGAGGTGTATGAATTATGTAGAGAAAGGAGGAGGTGTGTAAAGGGAAAAGGAGAAGGTGGAGGGAGGAGGGTGTATGTGAGGGTGTGGTATTTGTGAAGGTTAACATAAGCTATCAATTACCAAAACACTCATAACAAATAACAACCATTTTACAAATAATACTTTTACACAAAAATACCACCATCTTACACCAAAATATCATATTATATTTAAAAACATAATACTTATCATTTTTAGGATATCACTTATTTTCATTTTCCCCAAAATAATTATATTTTTACGGATATCAATCCGAAAACCCCAAAATCCATACTCGATTTTCTCGTAAACTCATAATATCCATATTTAAATTATAAAATAATATTTATAATTTTCAAAATATTACAATATCCCAACTTAAAGATATTCGGTCCTCGGATTTAAATTTAACCCCCAGGTCCTTAAAACATTTTTCCCAATCAAATCAAATCACTAGGGTCCAAATTCTGAAAATATATAGTCCGCTCCAATCAACGGGACTTCCCACACGAGTTAGGACTTCACTAGCGCAACATGTGTACATGCAAATCAAAAGTATAAACCAGCAAAACTGTAACTCTAGTAGATACTATGAGAATTACACAAGTTATGATGCAATGTACAAAACACGAAATTAGCTGTGTAAACCGAGTACACAATCATTGCCATAACCGTAGTGCAATATCTATAGTACATGACCAAACAAAATATATAATTGAGCTATAATATATCTCCTTAAGTACAATGCATGAAAAAGAAATCAACCCTAATGGGTTTTCACGAAAACCAAATCACATGCTACGGATGTGAATGAAAATAATGTCAAGTGCAACGGGTGTGCACGACAACAACATCCAATGTATCGAATGTGCATGGAACCAACATCAAGTGCATCGAGAGTTGATTGAAATTATTTTCCGATGTGTATATGTAAAAAGTATCGATTCAAATAGTCCCCGATTTCGGCGCTATTTGATTGATCGTAAAATGCGAGACCGAGTAAGTAAATCAAATCGATAAGAGTCTCTTTGTGTCGGTAATTAGAAAATTGAATAAAGTTCACAATCAAAAAATTATATTTGACCGCAATCAACTACGGTGTCAGTTGTAGATCGTAAGCGAGTGCGGATCGTCCACAAGGATTGTGCGATTCGTTTTTATATTTGATTTGCTTGAATCGAAAAGTTAATCGAAAAGAAAACATGATTCAAGAATTTATCAATTGATTCAGGTGTCACGAGTTTAATCAAGAATCAA
Organism: Agapanthus africanus; assembly: GCA_030015575.1. Lineage (NCBI taxonomy): Eukaryota > Viridiplantae > Streptophyta > Magnoliopsida > Asparagales > Amaryllidaceae > Agapanthus > Agapanthus africanus. Next base: position 397,343,304 of record CM057339.1, read on the forward strand.
GAAACTGATAAACAATCAAGAATTGGGTTTCGATAATATTTCCAACCAAAATGTCAAGAATCTAAATGAGGCTCGTAGGAATCGATCGGATCTATAGACATGATGTAATCTCAAGATATCGTGTTCTTGTCCTTCGAAGAATTGATACTAGATCGATGATGATCGACGAGAGTTAGGGTTTTCTCGTGAAACTAGGGTTTCATCATTTAACCCTTGTTCTTTCGTCGATATCATTCACATTCTAGCCTCTAGCAATTTCAAGAAACGATCGTAACTCCCCAATTTCGAGCGATATCAATCAAGAAAGCATCGCAACGAAATGGGTTGTCGGTTCTTGAATTTGCTAGGGTTTACAAAACTCGTAGGAATCAAGAATCGATTTAAGATATATTACATCATCATCTATTGATCGTCTCGACTCCTCGACGAGCGGAGTATTACTCAAACATCACAACAAGAATAATAACTAGAAATTTAGATTGACTCATGATGCAAGAATTTAAAGAAAACAAGATAAAAGAATATCACCTTTTATTTATCTCAACAATTTGATTACAGTCGCTCAAGAACTAAAAGAGGAAGAATTAAATTGTCGACTTGGCTTCGCTCGGCTCCGTGAGTCGCGGATCGGCTTGGACCACTTGCTCTGTTGAAGACCGGCTCGGCTCCTAAAAGGTTGCAAGGCTTCTTGCTTGAATGGGTACTCGGGATCTTGGCTTTTGATTGGAATTAGGGTTAGGGTTTCACACAAGTCCTCTCACTAGACTTGTGGAAGAAGAAGATGAAGAAAGAGATAGAATGGCTCTCAAATGAACTAATGGATTGATTTTTCCAAGCTCATGAATTAGTATTTACAAGTGAGCCTAGGGTCTTATTTATAGAGCATCCAAACCCTAAGCCTTTGAGTTCCTTCCAAAAGTTTGTTGAAAGACTTCTAGAAAGAGTTTGTTAGGCTTAGCTTAGGGTTTAAGCTAGGGTTTAGGGAGAAGTTTCTAGAATGATAGGCTAGTTTAGTGTTGATCCCAAAACTTGCTGATCTGGCAGAAGTCTCTGGAGTCTTCTGGAATTTGAAGTATATGAGCTGAATGTGGGCTCAGAGTGAAGCATTGTGCACCAAAATTGAGGTGGTGACGTGGCAAGATGGCCGCGGAACCGCGGCGCAAGCAGGCTCCGGCCTCGGTTCCGCGGCCATGTTGGCTCCTTGAGCTTTGGTTCTTCTGGTGTGGTCTTTTGATGATATTTAAGGCTTCATATGATATGTTGATTTTTTTTGTCCCTTTGGATTGATACCAGAACTGAAATTATTGAGTTGGCGTAACGTTTTAGCTGTATCCTGTAAATTTTGGCCTTTCTGCTGGATGTTCCTGCACAGATCTCAAAACAAGTGTTGCGCAAATGTAGGGATGATGTGATGCCATGAAATGTAGTCAATTTCCTTTATAGTGTCGGTTTTAGAGTCTAATACATGTAATCTGATATTTTGCGACAGTTTTGCTAATATATAAAATATGAATGCAAATGATGAGGAAATTGCCGGCTAAAATATGCAATATTTTCGACTAATCAAATTCCCCCAAACTTAATTTCGATCGTCTCGAGCGAACTGTTTATTAAAAAGAGAAGGAGAAAATAAAGAAAGAGAAAAACTAACTAGCACACTTTCGTAGGCAACACGATTGCACTGAGCACGTGCAACAAGCCTTTAAACCTCTAGGTGTCCCTAGTAGGAGGAGTGTTGTCTCCTGAGGGTTTTCAGCGGATTGCACCCACAAAATCCAATAATAAAAAAAAGATCATGAATATTACATTTAAAGAAAAGAATTGTAAAAGAAAGACTTTGAAAATTAGGGTTTCCAACTAAGCTAGCTTTTCGGTTGTCATGAGCCCTATCTTAATGGTCATGAAAAGATGTCAGAAATCACGTCCTCCCTCAATAAAACATCGTCTTATTTTTCATTCCTATCTTTCTTCCAAATATCGATCATATAACCCTGCGTGTGTGTAAAGGACATCCCTACACCCGGAGAATTCAATTCAAGCTATCATACTCTTGCCCATCAGCCTCAGTACTTTTTAATTAATGAATATTTAGATGAGATTGCTCACACACTTTCATGCGACCGTTAATACTTCTTGAGGTACTAACCGACCGATTACTCCTGTGCTTACTTACTTGGTGTATTTTCCTCGTCTTGCACCACCTTAGGCATAGCAGTGACTCACAGACCAGTTGGCCTTAGGGCACTAGGTGAAGAAGCACCCTCGCTATACATTTTTTTTATTGCCCTTGGTGATAACAAAACCAGTGTCCATTTTCTCACCACTTTATATTTTTTTTATTCACTTTTTTTTTCTTTTTATTTCCTTCATACTTTTGGCTTTAAGACAAGAGCATTTCAAGGTATCCTCTACTATCCCAGGTTTTAAGACGTGTGTAAGTGCGAATAGCAGGGTAGCAACGTTCAAAATGTTTGGCTTCCAGAAAAGAAACTATTTTTCAGATTTATTTTTATTCTCAGATTAGTGACGTCTTTCATCTTACTAACCCTTGGGACAACGGCTCATAACTACTTATTACTAGTTCGTATAAGAAAACTTTTAATTTTCTTAGTTTTCTTAAATTTTTCTAATCTCATAGATGTAATTGTTCACTATCTAAACTTTCATTATCTTATTTATGTACAAAAAAGTGTAAATATTAAAATTATTTTTATACTTGAAATTCTTTCAATTTTTATGGGTTTTGAAAATTTTTCAATTTTTATAGATTTTTAAAAGAAATGTTTTGTGCTTATGCAGATGATATGCAAATGATGCAAAAATAAGCACAAACCTCCCCCAAACTTGTTTTCAACAGTGTCCTCACTGTTGCCAACAGCTATATCTACAAAACCTGTAAGTCTGGGAGGAATTATTAGTAGGGGCAAAATATATAAGTGAAGAACTTCCCCCAAACTTACTCTTTTCACTCACCTCCATTCAAAAGATGATGCAGTGATATGCATGATATGGAGGTGAGACGGAGGAATTTTAATCCAAATAAACTGGCTCTTGTAAGAACAAGAGCTCCTCCGTGGGGTCAGTGGAAAAATACGGCTTTAATCTATGTCCATTCACTTTAAAAATTGTGCCGTTTTTAACATTTTCTACTTCTACTGCCCCGTGCGGGTATACAGACCGCACAACAAAAGGTCCCTTCCATCGAGATCGGAGCTTACCCGCATGAAGGTGTAATCGTGAATCATAAAGAAGGACTTGTTGACCTTGTGTAAATGTTTTCCTCAAAATGTTTTTATCGTGAAAAACCTTAGTCCTATTCTTTGTGATTACAGCATTATCATAAGCTTCATCGCGGAGTTCGCTTAGCTCATTAAGTTGCAGCTTCCGAAAGTTGCAAGCAAGGTTTAAATCAAAATTTATTTCTTTAATAGCCCACAATGCTTTATGTTCTATCTCGACGGGTAAATGACATGCTTTTCCAAACACTATCCTATATGGAGACATCCCTAGGTCGGTCTTATATGCAGTTCGGAATGCCCAAAGAGCATCCGTCAGTTTGGTCGACCAGTCTTTTCTATTTTTAGCAACAGTTTTCTCCAGGATAAGTTTGATTTGTCTGTTTGAGATTTCAGCCTGCCCGCTTGTTTGGGGGTGATAGGGTGTAGAAAGTCGGTGGTTGATTGAATATTTCCGCATCAGAGTCTCGAAAGACCTGTTGCAGAAGTGTGTCCCATTATCGCTAATAATAGCGCGTGGGTGTCCAAATCGCGAGAAGATATTCTCTTTTAAGAACTTAATGACAACTTTCTTGTCATTAGTGCGACATGGAATGGCTTCTACCCACTTTGAGACATAATCAACCGCCAGCAGTATGTACAAATTCCCAAAGGAGTTGGGAAAAGGACCCATAAAATCTATGCCCCAAACATCGAATATTTCAACAACCAAGATGGGTTGCTGAGGCATTTCATTCCTCTGGGAGATTCTACCCGTATACTGACATTGTGTACAGGTTTTGCAATGGTCAAATGTGTCCTTGAATAAGGTTGGCCAATAAAATCCACATTGCAAAACCTTCTCCGCTGTCTTTTGAGGACCAAAGCGACCCCCACAGGCCTGATCATGACAAAAAGAAAGAAAACTCTTGAACTCTTCATTCGGGACACACCGGCGAATGATCTGATCAGGACAATATTTAAACAAATAGGGTTCATCCCAGTAAAAGTGTTTTACTTTGGATAGAAAACGGTATTTGTCCTGTTTTGACCAATCACTGGGTATCAGTCCCGTGGCATGATAGTTCACAATATCCCTGAACCATGGTTCATTAGATACACTCAAGAGTTGTTCATCAGGGAACGAATCATTGATCGGCAGGGTCACAGGGGAAGAAATGATGCGTGAAAGATGGTCAGCTACTACGTTTTCACATCCTTTCTTATCTTTGATAACAAGATCGAATTCTTGTAACAGTAGGATCCAACGTATTAGTCGACCTTTTGCATCTTTCTTTGCCAGAAGATGTTTTAAGGCGGAATGGTCAGTATACACAACTATAGGTGAGCCAATTAAGTAAGGCCTGAATTTTTCTAATGCAAATACAACCGCTAAAAGTTCTTTTTTTGTGGTTGTATAATTGATTTGCGCATCATTCAGGATCTTACTTGCATAGTAAATCACGTGTGGCATCTTTTCGATGTGCTGTCCTAAGACTGCACCTACTACAAAATCAGATGCGTCACACATCAGTTCAAAGGGGTAGTCCCAGTTTAGTGATGATAAAACGGGGGCTGAAGTGAGTGAGTGTTTAAGTGAGTCGAAAGCTGTCTCGCAATCCGAGTCAAAATGGAAGGTCGTATCCTTGGCCAGGAGAAGAGTTAAAGGTCTAGCAATTTTGCTAAAGTCCTTAATGAATCTCCTATAAAAGCCCGCATGGCCAAGGAAAGATCGAATATCTTTGACGCTTTTGGGATGAGGGAGGTTTTGAATAACATCTATCTTAGCTCTGTCAACCTCAATGCCTTTCTGTGAAATGACATGTCCAAGAACAATTCCTTCTTGGACCATAAAATGGCGTTTTTCCCAGTTCAAAGTCAAGTTCTTCTCTTTGCAACGAGTAAGAACAGCGTCAAGATTCGCTAGGCAATTGGAAAAAGAGTCTCCAAAAATCGAGAAGTCGTCCATAAAGATCTCCAGAAAATTCTCTACCATATCAGAGAATATCCCCATCATACACCGCTGAAAGGTAGCGGGAGCATTGCATAGCCCGAAGGGCATGCGACTGTAAGCAAAGGTACCAAAAGGACAAGTAAAAGTGGTTTTATCTTGATCCTTTTTGGCGATGTGGACCTGATTATAGCCTGAGTATCCGTCCATAAAACAATAATACTCTCGTCCCGCTAAGCGTTCCAGCATTTGATCAATGAATGGTAGAGGAAAGTGGTCTTTCCTCGTGGCAGCGTTGAGTTTTCTATAATCGATACATACACGCCACCCAGTTTGGGCGCATGTCTGAATCAACTCATTCGCCTCATTGGTTATAGCAGTGATGCCGGATTTCTTAGGAACGACATGTATAGGACTCACCCATTGGCTATCGGAGATGGGGTATATAATACCATTATCTAAGCATTTGACGATCTCTTTCATGACCGCTTCCTTCATGACGAGATTCAACCGTCTTTGTGGTTCTCGGGTTGGTCTGGCATTATCCATCACATGTATATGATGTTCAACTATCAAGGGACTAATCCCTTTGATGTCCGCCATACTCCAACCAAACGCCTCTTTGTTAGATCTCAGTACCGATAAAAGTGCATTCTCTTGCTCTAATGCTAGAGAAGCGGATATTATAACCGGTAAAGTCTCCTTCTCACCTAAATAAGCATATTTCAGATGAGAGGGTAAAATTTTGAGATCTAAGTCGGGCGGAGAAATGATAGAAGGAGGGATCATTGAGTGATTTTTGGATTTACAAAGAAGCTCAGAGCCTGTGAAAGATACAGACTCGGGTGGAGAAAAGTCAGAAGTGCAGGACTCAAGTGTAGAAAAAGTGTCCTCACTAAGATCTTGTGTAAAGTCAAACAGAGATGTGGTAATGTCATCGAGATCAGTAAAGCAAAGTTCCTCAGCTCCACAACTATCGGGAGCGATCTCATGGACAGAGCACACATCTAAAATATGAGCAGAGGGTTCTGATGGCTGACTTCCAACTTTGTATATATTTAGTTCAATGGTCATATTTCCAAATGATAAGTTCATTGAACCATTTCTACAGTTTATAACAGCGTTGGAAGTGGCAAGGAAAGGACGACCTAGAATCACCGGAATTTGGCCCTGGGGGTTTGCTACAGGATGGGTGTCGAGTACAATGAAGTCTATAGGGAAAACAAATTCCCCGACCTTTATCAACACATCCTCTAATTCACCCCTTGGTTTGGTGATAGAGCGGTCTGCCATCTGGAGAGTGCAGTGAGTAGGTTTCAGCTCTCCAATCCCTAATTGCTCATAGACAGAATAAGGGAGTAGGTTAACACTTGCGCCAAGGTCTAAAAGAGCACGATTTATGTTTTTACCCCCAATAGAAATCGATATTGTAGGACATCCTGGGTCCTTTCGTTTCTTTGGCAGCTGGGGAATAAAAGCAGTGCTGATATTATTAGACATAAAGACCTTCTTCGGCACTTGAGTCTTCCTCTTCCTAGTGCACAAGTCCTTAAGAATTTTCGCATAAGCGTGGACTTGTTGAATCGCATCTAGGAGAGAGATATTGATGTTAACCTGTTTGAACATTTCTAAAATTTTCTCCATATGAGGACTCGTTCTATTACCCCTTAACCGGTTCGGGTAAGGAGCTTTCGCAATAAGCGCTGGGTCCATCATAGGAGAAGAAAGAGGGGGTAGACGAGATCCCAAAAAAGGTGTGGGGACCGTCTGTGGAGAACTATAAGGGTTGGGAGAAGGTGTCGAGCCTAGTGGGAAATGGAGAATAGGCTCTCTAGAAGGTGGTATGGTAGAAGAAGAAGGATCAGAAGGAGAAGTGTGTGTGTGTGGAAAGGACTCAGCCGGGGTGTTGACATGATTTTCAGTATCATCAATACTTTCCCCGACATGATTGTTTAGCACTCTTCCCGATCTCAACGTTGTGATGGCATTTACATTGTAATGCCCAGGATTCTGTAGGGGTTGAGAGGGAAGTTTCCCTTTTTCTCTCGCACTCATTTCGGCTTTTAGGCGTGCGATTTCAGCTTCCATCGATCTGATACTCTCAGCTTGGGACGCTGAGTTTTTCTTTATCTCACCGACGGAAGATCTAACCTCAGTCGAAACCTCTATGAAATTTGATAAAAGTGATTTCATGGTTTGAGTGAATTGAGAGAACTCGTCAGAACAGGACTGCATAGGATTAGACTGTGCAGGAGTGTTGCCCTGGTTTTGGAAATTTTGTGACTGATAGGGGTGCTGAGTGAGTTGAAGGGGTTGCTGTTGTGGTGGAGGAAGAGCCCTTTGAAAATTATTCGTGTTTGGAACCGTGTTTCGAGATTGATTTTGGTTCCAAGCGAAATTCGGGTGATTCCTCCAACCCTGATTGTACGTGGAAGAATATGGATCGTTTCGAGGTCTTTGAAATACGGCATTAGAATGCTCGTGACCTTGAAACGCAGAGTTTAAAGGACATTCTTCCGTTAAATGAGACGGATCAGAATAGCACCCACAAACAGTTTTGGGGAGCGACATTGAGTTTAGGGAGGCTGCAGAAAATTTGTGTTCCATAGCGTCGAGCTTCTTTTGCATTGCTGCCATCTCAGCTCGAACACCTATGGACACATCTATTTGGTGTACGCCACCCCTATTCAATGGTTCGGTTCCACTCTCCCACTGTAGTGATTTTTCGGCGAACTCTTCTAAGTACTTCCAAGCTTCCCCATCATCCTTGGTCATAAAAGTACCTTGACACATGTTTTCAAGGCTCTGTTTAGTGCTTGGGTTAATGCCCTCATAAATGATTCGGCAAAGCTCCCATCTCGGGATGTCGTGATGAGGACACTGAACCAATAGATCCTTGAAACGTTCAAAGCATTTAGAGAATGGTTCGGTAGGGAGCTGGGCAAATTGATTCAGTTTGCTACGGATTCGAGCTGTCTTTTGGATTGGGTAAAATTTCTTAAGGAATGCAGCGACGAATTCTTCCCAATTCGTAATAGAGTGTGCGGTAGTGTTATATAGCCACTTCTCGGCTATATCGCACAATGTAAATGGAAGAAGTCGTAGACGCATCGCATCCACTGAAAGTTGTGACGTACCCATCATTGCGCATACGTTTTCAAATTTTGTAATGAAAACGTAAGCGTCCTCAGTCTCGAGTCCGTGGAATTTGGGTAAAAGATTGATATACTGGGGCTTAATCTCAAAGTTATCCCCATTGGCTGGTGGTGTGGATAAGCAGGTCGAAAGAGGACCTCTAAGTGGATAGCACCTCTCCTGGAGAGAAATGCGGGGTGGATTCTGCGCACCAACGGACGGCGGCAGATTAGGGTTAAAGAAGTTTGATGGAGGTGGATCCATCGGTGTGGGTGTGGTAGTGGGTAAAGGAAAGGTAAATGGAGAAATATCGACTTCGGAGTCGATAAAAGGTACGCGGACTAAACGGGCACTAGAATCCCGTGTCCAGCCTATCTTGTACTAAAAAGGGTTAGTACAAGTGGCAGCGTTGGCTTATAATTAGGGGTAATGAATGAATGCGGTGTTTGCTATGAAAAGGGGACGGATTTTTGAAAAAAATGATGCGACACAACAAATGCAGCACACAAACCCTAGAATCTAGTGGTCACCTAGGTCCGGCTCTAGACCGCTCCTAACTGCCAAAAGACAAGTCGCGGGATAGAATCCTCCACTGCCTCTTTGTCCCCCTGTGGCCAGGTAAGTGCCAGGTAAGTGGGAAGGTACTCCACTACGTAAGTAGTGGGCCTAATTAATAACCACTAGCCTTCGACACACTTTCCTAGGCACCACAAGAAAACGCGGATAAGCAATGAATTACCCACGGCCTTCTTCTGTCCTAATTGAGCGCGACAGTCCTTAGAGTATCTCTAGATTTTTTTTAGTTAATGTGGGTCAATGCGGATGCAAGTTTTGTGGTTTTCGGGACCTAGGAAGGCTAATGAAATCCCCACCTAATTTGGATTTGGCCGTGCCCCTTAATATCCGTATTTAGAATGCAAACAACCAAGAAACAAAATCACGCACAAATTTAATTTTGCAATTTGCGAGCTGCTATTCTTTGCAAAGAATCCTGCAGAAAATTGTCAGTTGGAGCTAAAAAGAGGAGAGAGGAGAAGGTAAGAAAGTACCTGAAGCAAAAATTTTACAGAGACCCCTCCACCAAGCCGCGGTTCCGCCGCATATGGGTACTCCCACCGCGTTTCCGCGGTCTCATGATGAGATCACTGAACCAAAAATTTTCAGGGAGCTTCTGTAGACTCCCTCAGCTCTCTGGTATATTCTAAATTTTTTTCCAAATTTCCAGCAAGCTCCAGATCTCCTTGCAATGAAACACAACAAATTGTTTAGGGTTTGCACGAATTTTGATCTCAAAAATCACAATGAAATAAATCTTTCAATTCAAACTTTGATATAAAACGAATTAGCGCGTGATCCCCGGCAACGGCGCCATTTGATTGAAATTATTTTCCGATGTGTATATGTAAAAAGTATCGATTCAAATAGTCCCCGATTTCGGCGCTATTTGATTGATCGTAAAATGCGAGACCGAGTAAGTAAATCAAATCGATAAGAGTCTTTTTGTGTCGGTAATTAGAAAATTGAATAAAGTTCACAATCAAAAAATTATATTTGACCGCAATCAACTACGGTGTCAGTTATAGATCGTAAGCGAGTGCGGATCGTCCACAGGGATTGTGCGATTCGTTTTTATATTTGATTTGCTTGAATCGAAAAGTTAATCGAAAAGAAAACATGATTCAAGAATTTATCAATTGATTCAGGTGTCACGAGTTTAATCAAGAATCAAGAAACTGATAAACAATCAAGAATTGGGTTTCGATAATATTTCCAACCAAAATGTCAAGAATCTAAATGAGGCTCATAGGAATCGATCGGATCTATAGACGTGATGTAATCTCAAGATATCGTGTTCTTGTCCTTCGAAGAATTGATACTAGATCGATGATGATCGACGAGAGTTAGGGCTTTCTCGTGAAACTAGGGTTTCATCATTTAACCCTTGTTCTTTCGTCGATATCATTCACATTCTAGCCTCTAGCAATTTCAAGAAACGATCGTAACTCCCCAATTTCGAGCGATATCAATCAAGAAAGCATCGCAACGAAATGGGTCGTCGATTCTTGAATTTGCTAGGGTTTACAAAACTCGTAGGAATCAAGAATCGATTTAAGATATATTACATCATCATCTATTGATCGTCTCGACTCCTCGACGAGCGGAGTATTACTCAAACATCACAACAAGAATTATAACTAGAAATTTAGATTGACTCATGATGCAAGAATTTAAAGAAAACAAGATAAAAGAATATCACCTTTTATTTATCTCAACAATTTGATTACAGTCGCTCAAGAACTACAAGAGGAAGAATTAAATTGTCGACTTGGCTTCGCTCGGCTCCGTGAGTCGCGGATCGGCTTGGACCACTTGCTCTGTTGAAGACCGGCTCGGCTCCTAAAAGGTTGCAAGGCTTCTTGCTTGAATGGGTACTCGGGATCTTGGCTTTTGATTGGAATTAGGGTTAGGGTTTCACACAAGTCCTCTCACTAGACTTGTGGAAGAAGAAGATGAAGAAAGAGATAGAATGGCTCTCAAATGAACTAATGGATTGATTTTTCCAAGCTCATGAATTAGTATTTACAAGTGAGCCTAGGGTCTTATTTATAGAGCACCCAAACCCTAAGCCTTTGAGTTCCTTCCAAAAGTTTGTTGAAAGACTTCTAGAAAGAGTTTGTTAGGCTTAGCTTAGGGTTTAAGCTAGGGTTTAGGGAGAAGTTTCTAGAATGATAGGCTAGTTTAGTGTTGATCCCAAAGCTTGCTGATCTGGCAGAAGTCTCTGGAGTCTTCTGGAATTTGAAGTATATGAGCTGAATGTGGGCCCAGAGTGAAGCATTGTGCACCAAAATTGAGGTGGTGACGTGGCAAGATGGCCGCGGAACCGCGGCGCAAGCAGGCTCCGGCCGTGGTTCCGCGGCCATGTTGGCTCCTTGAGCTTTGGTTCTTCTGGTGTGGTCTTTTGATGATATTTGAGGCTTCATCTGATATGTTGATTTTTGTTTGTCCCTTTGGATTGATTCCAGAACTGAAATCATTGAGTTGGCGTAACGTTTTATCTGTACCCTGTAAATTTTGGCCTTTCTGCTGGATTTTCCTGCACAGATCTCAAAACAAGTGTTGCGCAAATGTAGGGATGATGCGATGCCATGAAATGTAGTCAATTTCCTTTATAGTGTCGGTTTTAGAGTCTAATACATGTAATCTGATATTTTACGACAGTTTTGCTAATATGTAAAATATGAATGCCGAACACTTCTATATGAATGCAAATGATGAGGAAATTGCCGGCTAAAATATGCAATATTTTCGACTAATCAAGAGTGCCCGAAATCAACATCGAGTGTATCGGGGCGCACAAATCAATACCAGTGCATCAGGATGCACAAATCAACACGTACAACCGATGTCCAAAAAAATAATATCAAATGCATCCAGAGTGCACTAAAATCTCAATCAAGTGTATCCGGTGTGCACGAAAACGTCAATCTAGTGCAACTGCTGTGCACAGAAATCTCAATCAAGTGCAACTGGTGTACACAAAAATATCGATCAAGTGCAATTATTGTGCACTAAAAATCTCAAACAAGTGCAACTGGTGTGCACAAAATCATATGTACGATCCTCAAATCATCAAAACACATAAGTCAAAACAACGGATATCGAAGTATAAATATTTCAACATCAAAAATGTGATACTCGGATCACAAAAACACAAATAAAAAACAAATGATATTGAAGTACACCTTCTTCAATATCGAAAGGTGTTTATACACCCGGAGCTGGCAGAGCAAGAACTCCCACTAGCCTTCTGCCCACGGTCTGGCGTCTTCTATCTCTGGGTCTTTGTTCTATCTGCAGATCACTTATACTACAACCTCTCAATACAATCACCTGGTAAGGAGTAGCGACGAAAATTGTCCCACGCTGACACCTCTCAGAACACTTTTTGGCCAAGTAACCTGACCTCTCGCAATGTAACACACTCACGATGGTGGCCTCTAGCCCTCTGAGTACGCGTCATACGACTGGTCCTGGGTCCAATCTCTATCACTATAGGATCCCGGAAAGAACCCGCCACGGCTTCTGTCGATATCAACTCTACTGAACTACCCAGAAATTAGCACTCCTTAATGAATCCACTTTCGTTCTGGAACAGCCGCAATCTCATCAAGACTTTCCTATAAAAATATGGCCGTATCCAATGCCTCCACATACGTATCATATCGCTGGCACCAACGGATAGGAACAACTATGCATCATGACTTGATACAAATCTCATAATCCACTCCTCTTCAGTATCGATCAAGTAGGGAGCATATCACGATAGCTGCGCGAACTGCAAATCATACTCGGCTACAATCATGTTCGGAGTCTTACACAAAGGCTCGAAAGTATGAATTCTGCATCTCTGACTCTCTGTGGGAGAAATCTGGCTGAGTACACCCTCGAGAACTCTTCCTAATTCATCAGAGGAAAACCCACTGTTCAGTTTCTCTCGATCGACTCACATAAGGTCTAAGTAAGTCCCTTCATCCGGAAACTAGCCAACTTCACCGATCTCGCATCGGAGTATCACAACGAACTAAACATCCTACCCATCATATCCTGGAATGACTAAGGATCCTCTATCACATCTATGCCCGTAAACACCGGCGGCTTCAACTTCATGAACTTTGGAAGCGACACCTCGATAATCTCAGCAATGACTGGTACAACTGTCTGAATAGTAGGCATCATAACAATCTTCAGAGTAAGCTAAACAACATCAGACCTCGGTCTCAAGAAATGATCCGACCGTTTGGTACGGATCCAAAGAAACTCTCTTCTAAACGACAAATCCTACCATAAAAGGATAAACAACATGTTTCTATGTCACCGGGATATAACCCTGGTCAGTCCTTGTCTTAGATAAGTCTTCCCTGACCGTGTCTCTAACCGCAGCTCTCTCAGCTCGCGTAGACATGGTGATCGGAACAACCAACAAGTATTGATGAGGATAGATCAACTGAATGGATAGAAAAAAGATCTCAAGATATATATCCTAAGGTTACTTAGGCGGAGTATCATAACATAAATATGCCGCGGAACATATGTACGGTACGTCACGGTAGTTAGTACCTACTCCATCATACCAAGGTCAACTTATGAAGTTCGGGTATAAAACCCCCAAAGTCAAGTCTAAGTTTCGTAAGGTTAAGTCTAGGTAATGAAAATATACGCCCTAAACTCCACATAGTCAAACCTAGACTCGAACAAAGGTTAAACCTAACGCTCTGATACCAACTTTGTCACAACCCGAAAGCGGCACATGACCGGTACTTAGATCACGTGACGCCTAAAGATGTCACCGCAATCCAAGTAAGCCAAAATCTCGGAATCTAAACCTTTCTAAGAAAATAGTGGAGGTGAAAATTTAAAAAGAGTAATTAAATAGAATCAAGTTTTTTTTAAAGTGTAAATAAGTTTATTTAAAATGCCTATGTCATTTGAAAACGCCTATGTCGTTTGAAAATTGGGCAGCACCACCTTTGTAAATTTTGAATAAAACTAAGTACAACACGTAATATATATAAAATATCCCCAATAGGAGCTAGCTTCCATGCCTAAACGATAGAGCAACCATACAAATAATATACAACGCCCAAGGCGAAGAAACAAAAAGCGAAATATAACCAACAACAATATAAAGTCGACTCCAAACGATTGTGACACCCAGAAACATGTAAACATCTAAATCTCGCTTCTAAGTCCATAAACATACAAGTTTTGATTTATGGAGTTTTTAACTAGATTCAAAAGAATATACATATACAATGTGTGGTCACGATCCAACATGTAACCTACCTACCAAAGCAATCACTGAAGTAAGAAAAGTGCCAATCTGCTACTGATCCGAGCAGTCAATCCTGTAAGAAACTGGGGCATAACAGTGGTGAGTTGCCAACTCAGTGAATAAAAGTATATCGCTAAGTAGAAATCGAAATGCATAACGATCCATAAAGTATAATACTATCATATCCTGTACTAATATATGTATACTTCCCAAGTACTATAAACGCATCAATATCGATCGCGTAACAATGAAAGTATATCATCTCATATATATATATATATATATATATATATATATATATATATATATATATATATTGCATGCATCCATGTATAAACCTATAAAGTAGCCGAAAAATGAATGAAAAATCCTTTCAAAATATCCGTATGATACGTATATCACAACATAAGTAGAAGACGTGGTTTCATGAAGTATTATATGCGTTTTGTGTAAAGTATATGTCTCGCTTTTTAGAAATGAGTTTTAAGAGGGTTTCCGTTTAAAAGATTCCTGTGTCATCCCAGACACGTCAAAATACTGAGACTATAGCTCATTTGGAAACCTCTTTATTGTAAATCGATTTGTGAAATAGTATTCACGTATCGCCCCATGGATTATTCCTGTTCGGCTATTATATGGCATAATCTATAACAGCGCATCTCGATGGATCACGCAAATATCCACATATAAGTGTCCAGCATCGACACCCCAAAACTCATGAGTGTCCATCATCGGCACTTAAACTCATCCTCTACCGAGTGTACATCATCGATACTCAAAATCATCATAAATCTAGTATTAATATCGACATGTAAACCAGATATCGTAGGCACCGTCTCGTCAGACCAGTCCTCTCTCAATATCAATAGCCTCGGTTGGTATCTCTCGGATATCCGCCGTACTCTAATCTATCTCCGGTATCGAGTGTCCTTGCAAGGCTCTCCATCTTAAATGTGGCTTTCCTGCCCGTCGGTCTCGACAGTGTCCACCATGTATCCAACTGTATACTCCCCCACTCAGTCCGGGTAACGTAGTATGTCCGCAACCGTATAGCTCCCCCACTCGGTTTGGAATAAAATCAAATCAGAAAAACATCAAGCTTATGGTGGATGCCAACTCATCATTTCAAGAGAAAACCGTATTTTTAAAATATACTCAAGTTTTCATAAATCATATCACGGTTTTCAAATTCATGGAAAATATCAAGTTCTGAAGAACAATATTTTCATAATTCATTTTGATGATATTATGTGTGTGTGTGTGTGTGTTACAGTGTTACATACCACTGAGATATATCATCGTAGATAAAAATATCATAAAACCCATATCGATCATATACGAATACCCATGGTTATGGTATTCACATCTCAAGCAGTAAGAATATTAATGCGTCATGCATATATATAGCCAACTCATGAACAGATGCGGCAGTTCCTACTGTGTCATGATAATACTAATGATGAGCAGTGTATCATGCGCGTCTGTGCTCGAGCAGCATGATAATCATTAGTAGTTGTGCAAGTGTTCTATCAATGTGTTCGTTAAAAGAATAGCTCCCAATCCCTATCTATTGTATACATACACGCACACCAATCAATCCCCTGTATATAGGAAAGTCATAATAAACTGTATCAACATCTACATGAACATAACGTAGTATAGCAGTCGTACAGTGTCATGGCATACCAATGATGTGTAGTATTACATGCTCGTCTGTGATTTGTACAATATAGAAATCATTAGTACTTGTGCAGTGTTCTATCAGCGTGTTCATATGAAAATAATAACACAACTAACATATATAATAGGTAAACGAATCGCGAGCGTAAAAAGTAACCAAATCGTACATGAATGATCATTAAACATGAGTAACTATTATGAGCTATACAGTTACAATTGAAAATAGAACGAAACGTTATTTTACAAATAAGGAGACTGCAGTATATTTAAAATATATATCAGTTTTAACCATTTATCATTTAAAAGTGGAAAATGAATCATTAGTTTTTAAAAGAGTATAGCCCAAGCCATCAAATTGGAATAAACAAACGACTCTGCGAGTCCAAAAGAATCTTGGCCGTAGTCAGCACACTATTTTCATCATCACAAGTACGGAATGATCTCTCGTACAATATCGCATCCATATCGTACTGATCTATAGTTGCGTACATATGTCACAATAATTATATATTAAGATATATCCATACACATATGTAATCTACTAGATACCAACTATACACTAATTTAGTTATAGACCAAGTTATCTAATATATCACTATAGCCTAGGTGTATAGTAAAAATATTCTAGTTAATTATTTGAGGGGGGTACTATATGTCATCCACCCGACTTCCCCCGTAGATATAAATCTACTCACCGACATATTAAGCTAGTCAAAATCCACAACCGCCTCGCCCGTCTTTGTCGTCCCGGAAATCCCCGCGATCGTATCTACAATCGTAATTAGGACATAACGACATAAATATCTAAATAAAAAATGATACAATGAGCGAAACGCACATAGGTTAGAACTTATGGCCAACTTACTCTAAAAACAACCAAATAATCCTGACGTCGACATACGAACGTCGAACGATCAAGTCGAGATGTAGAAATCCAAAAATCAAGTTTTAAAAACCGGAAACATCACCAAAACCAAATTAAAACACTCTCAGATTTCTCTACAAGTAACCTGGAACAAAATAAACAATACAGTGATCTAATTACCACTAAATGAAGCAACAGAACAAAAATCACAACCCGACTCAGTATGGAGGCCGCCAATAGCGGTTTTTGGGGGAAAATTAGCAGCCAAAGAGATGAGTTAGAGGCTCGAGCTTCTAGGGTAGTTTTCTTCTAGTCTCTTCATATCACAGTACTGTTAGTTTATCTTAGAGACAACTCTACTAGCTCCAGATTCAAATTGAACACTACCAACTTCATAAAAATCCTATTTTTCTGATATTTAACAAGGAAATTTGACATTTGACATTAGGAAACTTGAAAAAATATGATATATACCTATATAGATGGAGAACAAAGAGAATCCAGCTCTTGATATATATGCTCGAAGTTTCTTGAGATTGTGGTGGTTTTATCTTGATGATTTGAACAACATTCATGAAGACCTTTCCAATTTTCTTTTAGATTTGATGAAGAACTAGTAACTATAGTGATGGAGCTTGAAAGGGAAAAGTTTGTTCAGTTTAAGAGTATGAGAATTATCATAAAAGTTATGATAGAGCGTAGAAGGTGTATGAATTATGTAGAGAAACGAGAAGGTGTAAAGGGAAAAGGAGAAGGTGGAGGGAGGAGGATGTATATGAGGATGTGGTGTTTGTGAAGGTTAGCATAATCTATCAATTACCAAAACATTCATAACAAATAACAACCCTTTTATAAATAATAATTTTACACAAAAATACCACCATCTTACACCAAAATATCATATCATGTTAAAAAACATAATACTTATCATTTTTAGGATATCACATATTTTCATTTTTTCCCAAATATTTAAATTTTTACGGATATCAATCTGAAAACCTAAAATCCATACCTGATATTATAAAATAATAAAATATAAAATAATATTTAAATTATAAAATAATATTTATAATTTTCAAAATGTTACAACCAAGCCCACAACAAAATAATTATCTGACTTGGATCATACCATATCATATACATATGATCCCACCGCTCTTACATATGGTATCTGGAATATCCCTCTCTTCCTTATTAGATGGACACATTGTGGAAATGAGTCGAATTGGTCGATAATAGTAGTACTCACCAACCAACTCCTCCATTCTGAATCGCTTCAGAATCATCTCGATACACGTCCTTTAAGGTAGGCTTAGTTGCCAGCTTTCACGTCCCGCTCAATAATGATGATTTTCCACAATATCAAGATCTTTCGTGTCGAACTCTAATCTAAACCGATGATTTAGTTTTCTGATCTGTAGCATACTCATCGTTTGTACCACTATGATGAGAGTCTGCTTGACTGTATGCGAAAAATTCTCATTGTAGTCATCTTCTCCTTATGGGCATATTTCTTGGCCACTAACTTGACTTGTATTGCCCACAACCTTACTAACGAAATATCCACAAGCAATTCATAGCTCTCTCCCTTCGTGGTACCTTCAATGATCTCTACGTCCGTATAATGTGTCACCTGTGATCATTGACGTGCAATATCCTTTACTTGGATTTTATGGGTTTGGTGACGATCATCTACCTTAGACTTATGGTACACCGAAACATCCTATGGTTCTGTAGATATATCAACGTCACCATCTTATCTCTGAGAATCATGTAACTCCACCTTAATTGAAGTCTCCTTAAACACTTTGACTCCACCATAATTGAAGTTCCTTACGCGCTGCAGTAATTTTGACTCTAATTTGATCCACACAAACACGTGAACAAGCAGGGCACCTAAATACTCTCCACGAACCATAACGTACATACTCTCCAATTCATATCTTTTCTGGGATTTGAAAATATATGGCTGTAGACAACAATCAAGTGACACGCATGACTAACTGTTCCTGCCCAAAATCTGGCAATCCGGACCACACTCCATACGATGAACCATCTGTAGTGTGTCATCATCCTACACTTCTATCACCTCCATCTTTCTTTGGTCTTTTACGACCATAACACCATGATACTTGCAGAACTTTGTGAAAACTTCGGATGAAAACTCTCATAGATGCGACACCTGATTTGAATAACGGAATTTTCTCTATCTGAGTTTAGCATTGCATCCAGAGCACATGAAAACATAGGGTTACATACTTAGATCAGCCCAATCCGTCACCGATTGCACGATCTACGCTTCGATCAATAACAACTATCGATCGTAGCTTCTTAACCCAATCTATTTTCTGCCATATCTATCAAAGTTTGCTGTTATGAGCATATGGAAAATCCCACCAAGTCTCTTCACGTGATCATGAAGAGAACATACTTCTCTTTTTAGCACATGGAAAACCAAAGTGAGCATACTTATATTTATTTGGCTTCCTTCAGGTGATTAGCACGTGGAAAACCCATAGCCATCTCTGTCAAAGCAACAGCCGCCAAGTGATTTTTCTTTTGTAACGTGCACGTGACCACCGTCGGAGCCCTACGATATCTGCTTCTAATTTTCCGCCACCTCCATGACTAGATCTCCACTTAAGAAAGCTCACACCACCAGCAAAAAGCCTTCGGCCATAGCATGCTCTCTACCTCGCATCACCACGCCGCTGATGTGAATCTGCAGGGACCACCGTGCTACTCTCATGCTGAAGCTATCACACCGCCCCTTCGGCAACCACTACGGCTTTCCCTTCGCCCATGTCGACCTATGCATTCTTTTATGATTTTGATGATGCTCAGTACTGAGAACTCCTCAGATCATGACACGTGGAAGATGACGTGTCCCAAAGCTTACGGGAAAGAAGCAAGAACGGTACATTGGAGGCATATCCCGGGCCTTCGACCCAAGGATGTTCTCAACCTTCGATGTCCTCCCAGAGCACTCCTATGCTCGTCCTACGAACAACCATTGGCTCACCTCCGAGCCCTCCTGCACACTGGGTCTCCTCAGCCCTCCCAGCTCACCTCCGAGCTATCATAGAACCAAACTTGCTCGGCCTCCCGCTCGTCTCCGAGTCCTCCGCTGAGCTCAGCTTCTTCGGTCTCATTGACCGACCTAGAGCTCAGATCGTAGGAGTCCCGGACATGGCTCCGTGAATCTCGCTATACGCGCGATATCCGCCACCCCACAATCCTGTGTCCCACGCCATCACGTTCCCCCATTAACGAGCATATCTCTTCATTAATGGAGGACCCCGCCATTCGCGCAGGCGCGGCTCCAAGGGCGTAACGGTCAGCGTAAATCTCGCGCCCGCCAGCCCATGGCTGCCACTATATAAACCCCCTCCCAGATGACTCAGGTAAGGCAATTATTATCCAATAGGCCGCCACTCTGCCCAAATACCTCGACTAAGTTGATCGTCGGAGGGTCCACGGTGGTACAACCATCCCGGGACTTCCTTGCAGGTAGCTCGGCTTCATTCCAAATCAAGCCCACTGAGATCCACACGCATCAAGGGGTAACCCTCAAACATAATCTTAGCCATCTATCAACTCTCGCTACAGATCAACGGAAGACAATATCTGAAGGAGACCAAGGCCTCCATCAGCTAGCGCCGTTTGTGGGAAAATCAAAAATTCCACTTAACGAAAGTTGGTCTTCCGATCTCGAACTCATAGAGAGTGATCACCGCGACGATCCAAGCACTAGCCGCCGTCCTCCCCACAACGGAGGCGCGGATGGATCCCCTCCTCCCCTGAACTCTATTCACGCACTGTCTGCGCGAATAGATCGGCTTGCGTCCGTCGTGGATGCGCTTGTCCGTGTCTAAAGAGCGGGACAAGCTCCCCAAGTCGTCGCTCCCCCACCTTGGGAGAGACACATAGGGAGAGAAGACACTGCCCACCGTGGGGCATCCGAGCACCGCCTCGCTATCTCCGGCAGCCACAGATCCCCCGTGGCGACCAATTTGATGACCCGGTGGACACCTCACAGCTCGACGCCGAGGTCTTATGAAAGAGCGCCCCGCCCTAAGGTCCATCGCGCTCCTATCCCTCCCGAGAAGGTGTCGGTCAGCTCGCCTGCTCTCAGGCATGGCCGGCGCCCTCTTACTCGACAGGTTCGTGCGGACGGGACTCACCACGGTAGCTAAAGGACGACCTCGTCAGGGGACTTGAGGAACCTCATCGAACGGAACCAGAATTGCGGCCAGGCGCAGGGGCCATAAATCCGAGTATGACGAATCCTCGGGATACCATAACTGACTCGATGCCCTCGAAAAGTAGATCGAGGGTATAAATCGGGAGAGTCGTCCTTCAAGCGACGAGGCTAGATGTGCCGCCGACTCGCTTACGAAGCCCTTTACTGAAGAGCTGCTCGCTGTCCACGTCTCTTCCAGGAACAAGCCTCCGAAGGTATCACTCTTCGACGGAAAGTCCGACCCGAAAGACCACTTGGACGCGTTCATTGCAGGGATGAGCTTCCAAGACAACTTCGACGCTGCACAATGCTGTGCATTCCCCGCCACTCTCATCCGCTCTGGACGAGACTGGTTCCGAGGACTCATGCCATGCTCCATCTCTACCTTTGATGAGCTGGCTGCCCAATTCCTCGGTCATTTCGTCGGGAACAGATGGAAGAAGCGGACCGTCGACCACCTCTTCACCATAAAGAGCGGGGACAGGGAGTCTTTCAAAGAATACGTCACCCGCTTCTACAACGCTCTTCTTGAGGTCCAAGAGCACCGGGACGAGACGGTAATCACGGCCCTTAGGTCGGGTCTTAGGCACAAGGAGTGGCTCCGCTCCTTTGCATTAGCTCAACCTAAGACCATGGTCGAAGTAAAAGCCTGGACCAAGCGAAAGATCCAGCTCGAGTCCAAGGTGAACGCGAACCTACCCCGGACCGACCAGGCCAATCAAAAGAAGATAGCCAGAGAAGAGAAAAAGAAGATTGACCGGCTAAAGCCTTACTCCCCGAAGTTCCAGGAGTATACCATACTCAACATCTCCCACACAGTGCTATTGGAGGAGGCGAAGGGCGAGAGATTCTTCAAACTCCCCCGGTCAACAATAAGGCAGCCAAACGGACACGAGACCCCTATTGCACTTTCCACAGGTTGCAGGGACACCCCAACGAAAACAGCAAGCAGCTCCGAGACTATATTGAGGAGTTAATTCGCTCGTGGAACCTGGCAAAATACTTGCGGGAAAAGCGGCAAGCAGACCGAGAACAAGAGCAGCGGCGTCCCCCTCCCGGCCAGCTGACGATCGGCCAAATCATAGTCATATCAGCGGGGGGTGCGCCTTGAGCTGGCGAGATCTGACGCCTCCTGCCGGTCGAAGGGACAAGCAGCCAGCCCATGAAGAGGACCAAAGCAGCCGAGCCCATCACCTTTACCGACGAGGATCTCCACGGGATATCCTTGCCTCACAACGACCCCTGGTGATTACAGCGCGGGTCCACCGCTACGAGGTTCAAAGGATACTGGCCAACTCGGGAAGCTCGGCAGACATCCTCTTCTACGACTGCTTTCTACGTATGAGACTTAACCCGTCGGACCTGAGGCCGACCGTCCACATCCTATCGGGGTTTACTAACCACTCCATCTCGGCGGAAAGAGTGCTCATCTTCTTACTTAACATCGTGGATGCAGGCTGTACACATACCGTCCCTGTAGAGTTCATCGTCGCTAGAATTACATAGGCCTACAATATCCTCTTGGGACGCCTGACGCTAAACTCCCTCCGGGCCCAGATATCGACCTACCACATCACGATCAAGTTTCCATTCGACCAAGGCGGAATAGGCCGGGCCTACTGAACCAGCAAACCGCAAAAATTTGCTTCACAGCGACATCTATGCCCGAGGAGCGAAGCGATGACCTTGAAGGCATGGAGGATTTCAGGGGGTCCTTGGATACTTGGGACGAGCAAAAAGAAATCCGAGGAGCCCCGGTGGAGCCGCTAACGGAGGTTCCCCTCATCAAAGGGGACAATGAACGAACCGTCCAAAACGGGTCGCTCTTAACAGGGGCCCGACGTGACGACCTTGTCCACTTCCTCAGGGGGAACTCGGACGTGTTCGCTTGGGCGCCCGCCGACATGCCTGGGATTGACCCCAAAGTGATATCATACAAGCTCGGGGTCGACCTGACGGTCCGACCCATCAGGCAAAAGAAACGATGTTTCGCCCCGATCAAACAAAAGGCGATCGAGGACGAAGTTGACAGGTTGCTCGCAGCCAACTTTATTCGAAACGTGGCCTACTCAGAATGGCTGTAGAATGTGGTAATGGTCAAAACGGCCAACGGGAAGTGGCGCATGTGCATCGACTTCATAGATCTCAACAAGGCCTGCCCGAAAGACAACTATCTCCTCTTTCGGATAGATCAGCTTGTCGACAGCTCGGCAGGCCACGAGTTACTCAGCTTCATGGATGCTTTCTCCGGTTACAACCAGATCCGTATGAATCTGGCAGACAAAGAACTCACCGCATTCACAATGGACCGGGGGGTATACTGCTATAAAGTGATGCCCTTCGACCTCAAAAATGCCGGGGCTACATACCAACGCTTGGTCAACAAGATGTTCAAACCACAAATCGGGAGGGACATGGAGGTTTACATCGACGAAATGCTCGTTAAGTCGACCTTGTCAGAGGAACACGCCAAAGATCTTGTCGAGACTTTCGACGTCCTCCGCAAATTCAAAATGAATCTGAATCCTGCCAAGTGCGCGTTCAGGGTCACTAGTGGAAAGTTCCTCGGATTCATGGTTACCCACCGAGGAATCGAGGATAATCCAGAGTAAATCAGCGCCATCCTCAATATGGCTGCGCCAAAGAGAAACCTCGAAATCATGCGGCTCACAGGGAGGGTAGCCGCCCTGAGTCGTTTTATGTCAAGATCCGGGGAAAAGTGCCTCCCATTCTTCAAAGCCCTGAGGAAGATCCCACGATTCGAATGGTCGGAAGAATGTCAGATCGCTTTCGAACAATCGAAAACACACCTGGCGACTCCCCCACTGCTCACCCGGCCAGTTGAAGGAGACGAGCTATCGCTATATCTGGCGGTGTCTGATCAAGCTGCAGGCTCGGTGCTCGTCCGAGAGGTCGAAGGAGTCCAGAGGCCGGTCTACTATGTAAGCCAGGTCTTTAAGGACGTGGAAACAAGGTACCCAGCCATAGAGAAGATTATCCTGGCACTTATAGTGGCCTCAAGGAAACTACGACACTACTTCCAGGCACACACCATCCTCGTTCTCACTAAGCACCCTTTAGGGGCTATACTCGCCTCCCCGAGTCTTCTGGTCGTTTGGAGAAGTGGAGGTGTGGGTTGTCCCAATTCGACATCAAGTACCGCCCGAGGCAGGCTATCAAGGCACAGTTCTTGGCCGATTTTACCGTCGAATGCACATCCCCAACAAAGAGGCAGTGTCCGTGCCGGCCCCCGGATCCCAACTTTCGATCAAAGAGGGGCCCAACACCATTCCCGAATGGGTCCTTTACGTCGACGAGTCATCAACCGAGGAAGGCTGTGGTTCCGGCCTCATCATTCGGGGCCCAAACGAGGCAGAGATGGAATATTCCTTAAAGCTCGGTTTCAGAGCCTCAAACAACGCTGCGGAGTACGAGGCTTTGCTCGCTGGACTACGAATCGCCTCCGGAGTGGGGCTGAAGACGATCCGAATCCGCAGCGACTCTGCCCTGGTCGTAGGCTAGGTGACCGGCCATTTCGAGGCACGGGAACCTCTGATGGTGAAATATTTGGAAGAGTAAGAAGACTACGGAAGGACTTCGACGAAGTTCAAATAGAGCAGATCCCCCGGCACTTAAACGCCCAGGCCGATTCCCTGAGCAAGCTAGCTTCCTCTTACACGGCCAAAAATAAGAGAAACATCCTCTTCGAGGTCTTGCCACGGCCAAGCGTAGAGGATATAGCGACATCACTCTAAGTTTACACGGCCCGGGAAGAAGGCCGGGATTGGAGGCAGCCCCTCGTGGAATTCCTGAAAGAGGGCACGCTCCCCAGAGATCGAGGGGAGGCCCACCGCCTCCGAGCCAAAGCCCGCCATTTCATTTGGAGAAGAGGGAACCTCTATAAGAAATCCTTCACTCAACCCCTGCTTCGGTGCGTCGATCCCCACGAAGCCGACTACGTCCTCCATGAGGTTCATGAAGGGGTCGGCGGAGCACATCAGGGGGCCCGCACCTTAGCCCAGAAGACACTCCTTCAAGGGTATTATTGGCCGACCATCTATCAGGATGCTTAGAAACTCGTCAGAAAGTGCAAGAGCTGCCAACTCCATGGAAGCATACCCCACCTTCCGGCTACCGAGCTAACGGCCCTCACCTCCCCCTGGCCGTTTGCCCAGTGGGGAATGGATATGATAGGCCAATTCCCTACAGGTACGGGTGGGCACAAATACATCCTCGTCACGGTGGACTACTTTACGAAGTAGATCGAGGCCGTCCCCATTAGGAAACCGGACGCCACCACGACCATCAAGTTCCTGCAGAATAACATAATATACCGGTTCGGGATCCCGAGGTGTCTCATCACCGACCATGGGACGAATTTCGATAACGAAAAAGTCAAAGGATTCTGTAGCGAATACCATATACCGATGAATTTTGCCGCGGTCGCGCACCCCCAGTGCAACGGGCAGGTCGAGGTCGCTAACTGGGACGTAAGGTCTTCGAGCTCGCCTAGAGGGACGACATGGCAGTTGGGTCGACGAGTTACCCCGGGTCTTATAGGCCTTGTGCATGTCGAAGAAGACCCCCACTGGAGAGACCCCTTTCAGCCTCTGCTACAGCACCGAGACGATGGTCCTAGCAGAGATCGGGCTGCCTAGTTACAAGGTCGAGCGCTTCGACGATGAAGCAAAAACACCTCGGCCCTCCAGACTAATTTGGATATCTTGTTGGAGAAGCGGGACCGAGCACAGATCAGCGCTGCCGATATCTTGTTGGAGAAGCGGGACCGAGCACAGATCAGCGCTGCCGCCTACCAACAACAGACTGCCCGCTACTATAACGTACGAGTCAGGCATCGCACCTTCAAAACCGAAGATTTGGTCCTAAGGCGGAACGAGTTCGTTGATTAGGGAAAGTTGCACAAGTTTTCTCCGAAGTGGGACGGCCCCTTCCTCGTCTCCGAAGTCTTGCTCAGCGGGGCCTATCGCTTACAAAACGCTGCAGGTCGCAAATTTCCACGGCCTTACAATGCCGAAAATCTCAAGTTGTACCTTTGAAAGTATATTTATGGATACATGTTTCTTCTTTGACAAAGCGATATAAATTTTTTCTAAGTTTCTTAATAATAAGAATGAACTTCCCCTATGTGTTTCCCTCTTCCTCGGATCAAAACCCACGTATTTCGTTTCGCAAAAATACTCAAATGCACCCAGATGAAAAAAGGAAACAATAGAACATTGCAAAAAGGAGAATTTTATTTATCAAAAGGTATTGTGGGCTCCTCAGCCTTACATAAAAATTGAAATTACGAAAGATGGGGAACGGGGTCAAGGAAGCACTGCTGGTGATACTCTCTGGAGATCTCCGCTAGATAAGCCCTTGCCTCCTCAGCCTGCTCCCGCTGATGATGCCCATGAACTCGGGATGCCACAGAAGCACCGGGCCCTCCATCTGCCGAGCCCTGGCTAGCGACCTGTCTCTTTTGGAAGCACTCAAAAATAAAGGCCAGGGATCGGTCATGCCTGCTCTTCGAGATAAGGTCAAGCACATAGATCGTACGCATCTTGTCGAGCGCCTCGTCCAGCAACTCTTCAGAGAGGGGGTTGTACAACCCCGGGGACCTCCTCCAGATTGCGTTAGCAAATGGAGGAGGGACGACCGGCGAGGAAGGAGACGGCCGATGTGGTCCTCGATGCGCTGGACCACTCCGCGGTACCTCTCCTCGGAAACGGGCTGGTAATATAGATAGATGTCATCGGGAGTAATGATCTTTTCGATTGCATAGATACACCCGGCCATCTCGAAAAAGCAATACTGAAAAGTTGTCATCTCCTTCTCTATTTATAGCCTCCATAGAATCTCCAAGAGACCAAATTTGCGCGCTCATGGGCGCGAATCCTGGGACTCGCTCAATTCTTCCAATACTGTACTGCCACGCGGTGGGTATCCCGTATTTCTCGTCGAATTGAAGTCGGAACGACGCGGATCTTGGAACGCCTCACCTCACCTATGCGTTTCTTCCGCGTGCCGCCAACGACGGTCACTCTTCTAGGTATTCACACATCTAGGAAGGCCGGACAAAACCGAGCGACTTCACTGCTCGGACCATCCTTGGCTGGTAGTTACTACCCACCAACGCCAAGGATCGAAGCCCTCGTCAAGAGGCAGCCAAGCAGCTTCCTTACTCAGTCCATCCTTAATGGGTAACTCTTTATCCGTCTATGCTAAGGATCGAAGCCCTCGTCAAGAGGCCACCGAGCAGCTTCCCTTCTCGGTCTATCCTTAGCGGGTAACTTCTTACCCATCTATGCTAAGGATCGAAGCCCTCATCAAGAGGCCACCGAGCAGCTTCCCTGCTCGGTCTATCCTTGGCTGGTAGTTCACTGCCCACTGACGCCAAGGATCGAAGCCCTCGTCAAGAGGCCACCGAGAAGCTTCCCAGCTCGGTCCATCCTTAGAGGGTAACTTCTTACCCATCTACGCTAAGGATCGAAGCCCTCATCAAGAGGCCACCGAGAAGCTTCCCTGCTCGGTCCATCCTTAGATGGTAGTTCACTGCCTACCGACGGCAAGGATCGAAGCCTTCATCAAGAGGCCACCGAGCAGCTTCCCTGCTCAGTCCATCCTTGGCTGGTAGTTCACTACCCACCGACAACAAGAATCGAAGCCATCATCAAGAGGCCACCGAGAAGCTTCCCTACTCGGTCCATCCTTAGCAGGTAACTCTTTACCCATTTATGCTAAGGATCGAAGCCCTCGCCAAGAGGCCACCGAGCAGCTTCCCTCCTCGGTCCATCCTTAGTGGGTAACTTCTTACCCATCTACGCTAAGGATTGAAGACCTCGTCAAGAGGCCATAGAGCAGCTTCCCTGCTCGGTCCATCCTTGGCTGGTAGTTCACTACCCACCGACGCCAAGGATCGAAGCCCTCGTCAAGAAGCCATCGAGCAGGTTCCCTGCTCGGTCCATCCTTAGTGGGTAACTTCTTACCCATCTACGCTAAGGATTGAAGACCTCGTCAAGAGGCCATCGAGCAGCTTCCCTGCTCGGTCCATCCTTGGCTGGTAGTTCACTACCCACCGACGCCAAGGATCGAAGCCCTCATCAAGAGGCCACCGAGCAGCTTCCTTGCTCGGTCCATCCTTTGCGGGTAACATCTTACCCATCTACGCTAGGGATCGAAGCCCTCGTCAAGAGGCCACCGAGCAGCTTTCCTGCTCGTTCAATCCTTGGCTGGTAGTTTACTATCCACCGACGCTAAGGATCGAAGCCCTCATCAAGAGGCCGCCGAGCAGTTTCCCTGCTCGGTCCATCCTTAGTGGGTAACTTCTTACCCGTCTACGCTAAGGATTGAAGCCCTTGACAAGAGGCCACCGAGCAGCTTCCCTGCTCGATCCATCCTTTGTGGGTAACTTCTTACCCATCTATGCTAAGGATTTAAACCCTCACAAGAGGTCACCGAGCAGCTTCCCTGCTCGATCTATCTTCAGTGGGTAACTCCCTACCCATCTATACTGAGGATCGGAAGCCCCAACCTCGTCTACACTGACCTATCTTCAGAGAGATGGTCGCCAGTCCAACTCGAGGAAATGGGCGAGTCTACGACTTTCTACTCGGAGGTACCAATCGGCATACCTTCAACGTGCGATCGCCACCTCGACTTCGGGGTCATAACGACGCCGATCTTACACCGGCCATTGTACACTTTGACAAATAGTTGGGTTTAACTCGACGTCTGATCGCCAACTAAAGGATCGGTCACTGACCTAGTGCTCATCAGACGAGCAAAATGAAGACGTTATCGCAAAATGGGAACATTGCAGCAAAATGGAAACATTGACACAAAAATTTCTGCAAAAGGGATTTATTTACAACTCGGGAACCTGTACAAAGATATTTTCGGCTCCCTAGCCTTATAAAATCGCCCGAAGTCTTACAAAATTCCGAAACAAGAAAAAAATAAAAAAGAAGGCAGGAAGACTTAGGCCTCGGGGCCGGGGTGGACCTCGACGTGCTCCATGGCAGCGTCAGGACCCTGGGTGACGGCTTGAGGGCCGACACCCGCCGCAGGGGCTTCGACAATGGGAGCCAGGGTGACCGCCTTCTCCCCAACGCCCCCACCAAGGGCCTACCCCCGGCGACGCTTCCGGCGGCATCCCCCTGCACCTCACCCTCGAGGGGGTACTTGAGCCGGAGCTTATCGTCGGGAAACTCCGGCATCAGCGCCTTGACGGCGTCGAAGGTATCATGCCAGACGAGGACCAAGGCGTCGGCGAGGTCAGTATAGAATTGATCCGAAGTCTTGTAGCTCTCCACTGCCTTCACAGCCTGGAGGTCGGCACGAATCATCCCTTCTATCAGCGTCTCGTTTTCCCTTTTTAGGGTGTCCCGCGTCTTCTTCAGAGTGGCGGCGAGCACCCTGGCATCCTCCAACTTGGCCTCAACGACCTTGTTGGACTCCATCATGGCTCGGATAGACTCTCGGCAGTTGGAGTTCACCCCCTCCTCGGCAGCCACCCGGTCTTCGGGGGCGGCGATCCTCTCGCTCGCCTGACGCAGCTCTCGGCTCAGGCTCTCCTCCCGCGAGGAAGACTCGCCCGCAATCTGCAGTGCCGGGGCTATTTCCTCATGCTCCATGTTGGCGACGAGGGCACAGTGCTGGAGGACCTGAGGAAAACAAAAGGAGGGGTTAAAAAGGTATACGATCCTGCAAACAAAAAAGCTTAATGAAAACCCGAACGGGAAGCGGACACTAACCTGCACGGCCTCCTGAGCTATGGCCACGATTTGGGCCTTGAGGGTCCCCTCGGGGATTCTTCCCCCAGCCGACCGCTCTATCTCGGAGAGCAAGCTATTGGCGACAGAAAGTCCCGAGGGCACCTCATAGCGAAGATCCCCTTCCTGCACGAAGATCAGGGAAGACGGGGCTCGGGACACCGTCCTCTTGCGCTGCTTGAGGGGGGCCACGGTAGGGCCGGCCTCATCCGCCACATCCACAACCCGGGATTCCTGCTCCTGAGCATATTTGCGGCTCTCCCCGTGCTGGTCTCCTGAGCCCGGGGAGTAGTGGAACGCCTAGCCGAAGCGGTGGCCGACGGTGCCGGGCTCGCAGCGCGGCATGACGGGCCTGCGCCTCCGGCCTTCTTCCCTTTCTTCTCGGCCATTGCAGCCCAGAATTTAGATCGGTCCATCGGTTCTGAAAAAAAAGCAAAAATACAAAGAGGGGGTTAGCAGTGCCAGAAAGAGTGGAAGAATACATAAGTCTAAACAGGTTGCCTAAGCTCCTAACTTACCCGCAAACTGAGCGGGGCAGAGCCCGGCCCAGCTGAGGGCCTGCTCGGACAATAACACATCGGCCCGATGGACGGGCTCCCACACCGGCACCACCATCGCATCGGTATCGGACCACCGCCTCACCCGTGGGCAGTTGGCCCTGTGCCACTGGATAGGCACAGGCCAATCCTCACCCTCGGGTGGCCCGACAAACAAGAACTTCTCCTTCTATTCGTGAATGGAAGAAGGTACTGCTACGACCCCCGACCCGGCCGCCCCTCCTCTGTGTTTTCTAAAAGAAACGTATACCCAGCTAGGCTCGTCCTTACGAGTGCCGGGGTGATTTTTGTAGCAGAGGGAGGAAAGGAGAAGTTTCAGGCTGAAATGGATCTCCTGCAGTCTCAACCGGACCAGGAACCCGAGGAGAATCCTCCCCGAGTTTGGCATTAGCTGGCCCGGGGCTAATTGAAAGCAACGCGGCACCGCACTCACCACAGGGGAGAAGGGCAGACGCATTCCGGTCCAAAAGGCTTCCAAGTACAAGGCAATCTCCTTGCCCCGTACCTGATCTGCCCTCTCTCCCTCTCCGGCCAAGCGAAGCGACTAGCCGGGGGGAATGTGGAAGTGAGCCCGGATTTTGGTGAGCTCGTCCACATGCCTCAGGAGGGAAGGTATGTTACAGACACTTCTGACACGCGCTTTGGGGACCGTCTCCTCAACACGACCCCGGATGGCCTGACTAACCCTAACTCCCTGGGGGGATTCCGACTCGGACGAGGAAGAGGAAGAAGTAGAGGAAGAAGTGGCAGAAGACTCCATAGACTCTACCTTTACTATCTCAAAAGACTCCCCAGAGGAAGACACCTAACCTGAGCAAAGGAAGGAGACGTTCGAGGAATGAACTCAAGAAATCTGACCTAAAGGGAAGAACGTCGAGCTAACACACGCAGCGATGAGGAAATTATAGCAAAGTGTGGACCCTGGGGGGTCCCGCCTTTATTTATAGCATACGGCAAGCGCATCCAACGGTGCCGATCGATTCCCGCTAAAACAGACGCTTTGCTTCAAGCGCCAAGGACACCGGCGGCCCGTCATGTCAGCCAACCAGCACCGGACGCATGGCCTGGCGCCTCAACGAACGTACGATCGAATCGGCACTTCCTCTTTAATGCACGATCTTTTCTCTGATCTGCTGACGCCATAAAAATAAGACGAATAATTGCCTGCGAATCCGCGCCGACGATGTCTTCAAATAAGAACTTAGCCCGGGTGACCGATCAGACCACTCTCGACCCGACCCATAAATAGGTCGGGACGAGAGTGGGGGGCTAATGATGGTGCTCAACACTGAGAACTCCCCAGATCATGACACGTGGCAGATGACGTGTCCCAAGGTTTACGGGAAAAGGAGCAAGAATGGTACATTGGAGGCATATCCCAGGCCTTCGGCCCGAGGATGTTCTCGACCTTCGATGACCTCCCAGAGCACTTCTATGCTCGTCCTATAAACAACCATTGGCTCACCTCCGAGCCCTCATGCACGCTAGGCCTCGTCAGCCCTCCCAGCTTGCCTCCGAGCTATCACAGAACCAAGCTTTCTCGGCCTCCCGCACGTCTCCGAGCCCCCCACCGAGCTCAGCTTTCTCGGTCTCTTCGACCGACCAAGAGCGCAGATCGTAGGAATCCCGGACATGGCTCCACGAATCTCGCCATACGTGCGATATCCGCCGCCCCACGATCCCGCATCCCATGCCATCACATTACCCCGTTAACGATCATATCTCTCCATTAATGGAGGATCCTAACATTCGCGTAGGCGCGGCTCTAAGGGCGTAACGGCCGGTGTAAATTTCGCGCCCGCCAGGCCATGGCTGCCACTATATAAACCCTCTCTTAGCAAGTAAGGCAATTATTATCCAATAGGCCGCTACTCTGCCCAAATACCTCGACTAACTTGATCGTCGGAGGGTCCACGGTGGTACAACCATCCCGGGACTTCCTTTCAGGTAGCTCGGCTTCATTCTAAATCAAGCCCACTGAGATCCACACGCATCAAGGGGCAACCCTCAAACCCAATCTCAGCCATCCATCAACACCCGCTATAGATCAACGGATGACAACATCTGAAGGAGACCCAGGCCTCCAACAGATTTTGACGAAGCAAACCCTTTGCGTAATCTCCGTACCTTTTCCTTTAACTGTTCTGCTAAACCTCTCGCTGCCACGATCCCTAATGCTCAAACCTAATAGAATCGAACACACTTGATTGTCAAGCATAAGATCCGATCTTCAAACGTCTCTATTGGCACACCTTGACCGATCTAACGTTGGCAACCACCAATTCGATACTCCGTCAGACCAAACCTTCTTTATGATTCCTACGCCGCTTCGACTATACATCACATCGATTGTCTAATACAAGATCTGGTTTCTAAACGTCTTCGTTGGTATCTTCTTGACTGATCTAACTTTGACAATCAACAATCTGACGCTCTGTCAGATCAAAACTTCTTCTTTATGATGCATCCACCGTTCCGGCTTGACATCACATCCACCGCCATCATGCGAACACGAAACTCTGATCGAACACCATGATCTCTGATACCACTTTTTAGGAATCTTCCCTTCATCTGATACCTACCGTCGAGGGAAAAATCAGGTCTTTAACGTTCGAGCATGCAAGACAATGATCTATAAGAAATAATCAACACAGAGTATTTTTAATGTGGTTCGACTGATCGGCCTACTTCACAGGGTAAACATAAGGATTCTATTGATATAAGAAAGAGTACACCGGACATCTTATCTTCTGATTAATTTTATCATCTAAAATAATAATATCTTTCAAATCTAGATTAGACCCCTAATATCTTAATGAAGATAAAGCTGATGAGATCTCATACATCTCAACTCTTCTCTTACATCATCTCATCTTCCCTCACTTGATCTCACTTCAAAAGAGGGGAGTTACAACTCTCAGAAATCTAGAGATTATATTTCTGTTGCCTTAGCCTTAGCCTTAACCCTTATTGTGCCTCTTCGCCTTTGCGTTTTGCCTCTGTCCGCATAGGCATTTTCTCGTTCGTCTTTTTGGCAATTTGCCTTGATGAAAATATCTCCATATTTATAATATAAAATAATCCTTCTTATACTTAGATTAGGATTAACATAAATCTCCTTTATCTTTATCTAATAAAATATTTTCTCTTATTTAAATTATATCTAAATTTTTATTTAAATAAGATACATATCTTAATTCTATTTATAATATCTAACTATTTAGATTTAAACTAATCTCAACAGAAACTTGATGGTATAGGACCGTATCTATCAAAAAGAAATTGCTTAAGCTATAGTTTGTTATTATTCTAACCCTCTGTGGGAACTCAAAAAAATCGCATGCCAAGACCAATTCAAGGTTTAAAAAAAAAGGAGCCAAAAGATCCTATTTCAAGATCAATTAATAAGGAAGAGGGAAATCATTAGGATAAACAATGAAAGTGATGATCAGAGGAAGAGCGTTTGTATCCATTGAGGATGAATGATGCAGTCCTAGCCTCTATGGAGCGGCTTGACCGTTCCAAAACACGTCACGTCTAGTTCAACTGAGAAACCCGAACTGCCAAATCTTGTCCGATTCGCACGTTCTCCCAGCCAAATTGAAGCTCTTGTAAAATCGTCTGGGTCAATACTGCAAGCACTTTGACGTCTCTCAGAATCGCAAAATCCATCATTTAAGGTCTCAAATTCGCGGTCAAAAATTTGTTTCGAAATTTTGACTTTCGAATTAGGGATGAAATCAACGTTCGGATCAATTAAGATTTTACAGGTAGTATCAAGAATCAATTATAAACACAATCAAATAATTAATTTCGATTTTTAGCAACTTTCTATTTTTAGTAGTTATCTATTTTAGACAGTTTTTATTTTTTTAGTACATTAGTTATGAAATTTTATTTTTGTATTTGTCTATTTAAAAGACTCATTGCAATTGTAATAGGTAAATTTTGATTAATAAAACCCTAATTTTGCAAATTGACATTGTTATTGTTTAATTCCTTCAACCTCCTCTAAATTCAGCCTAAAAGTGCAGCTTCCTAAATCATGGCTGCACCAAGTGGTATCAGAGCGCAACGTGCGATACTCGTCGAAAACATTTAATGGCCGCGCGTGAAAATACTGGGGGTCATGGAGGGCGCGGTGGTCGTGGGGGTCTGAGAGATGCGATGTCAGAAGATGGAGGCATCTTTCACGAACGAGAACTGTGACCTACGAAGGCAAAATGCAGAGTTGCTGAGGCAGATTGAGGAGTTGAGAATAGAACAAGCACCTCCCTGTAAGTCGATGTCGCACACCCCGCGAGTTTGCGGGGAGGCGGAATATTCAAAAAATGATTTTTCAAAGCTCACAACACTGACTTGAACTCCAGGATCGTTGCTAAACCCTAACTAGCTAACTGCTAAGAGGTTAACTGCTTGGAAAGAAGTTTATACCTCACGATACAAGTCTTTCGGGTCTTCTTTGCTGTCCTCCACCTCGTCATAAGCTCCGAGGATCGAAACGGATCAGGCAACCTCGACGGCCTCCTCGAGTCAAAGACGATCCACCTGAGAGTCTATAGTTCGAGCTCCTACCTCAAATCCGAGGTATCTAAGGTATCTAGTTTGCTAAACTAGATGTTCTAGATGGTGTAGAGTGTGAAGATGTATTAATTTGTCTCTTGGAACCCTAGGATTCTCAACACATGAGAGCTTTTAGGGTTTAGAGGAAGAAGAAGATCACTTGAGGAAATGAGAATAAAGAAGGAACTAAAGAAAAAGCTTGGCTCATTTGTGATGAATAGTTGAAGAAAACTAAAATAATTGAGTAAGATAAATATCTCACACAAATATCTAATGAGCTTCTCAAAATATCTAGTAGTGAGTCATAGCCATGAGTCACCAAGAGCCATGCTTGATCTTTCATCAAGTTACACCTCATTTCCTCCACCTCATTATCTTTAATCCCAAAAAGAAATAAAACCCTAATGAGGTGTTATCTTTTAGAAGCCAGTCCCGAGGAAATTACAAGAATGCCCCTCATCCGTATATACATACCCGAATCCGTATTCCGAAGAATACGAATACAATGAGACGAAAATAATCCATCAATATAATACTAGGATCCGGCTTAAACCAAAGCCCACTAGTATTATCCGCCCGATCATCATACGTGCACAAGTACACGTAAGTGATCAAAGCCCTGCCGTAAAACTATATGGCCTCTATACCTTTTGCCCGGTGCAGGGAAACCCTCTGTGTGGGACTCTAAAGACTCGACACTACGCTGGCAGTGGGTTTAACCACAAGCCGAAAGCGATACTAGCTGCACGTAATGGCTACCCAGGTATGTGTCGATAAGAAGGCTGATGAGTTAACTCATCCAAACTCCTACTGAGCCTATCTGTGACAATCTCCGTACAGTCCGGTCTGTTCGTCTAAGAGTATTGCATATCGAGCCTAGGGGGCGGTAATCGTCAGACCCCAATAGCGCAATAAGTCGTGTCGGAGTGTAGCCCAAAACACCCTGAGAAACTATTGGAGTACCTACCAATAAATCTCACTTGCCTTGGCCAGGGACTTTGTGTAATGGCCTTCCGAACACAGCGCGATATCAACCCCCAATATCGGGATAGACAAATCCTATCTAACCACCACTGCCTCCAAGTGCTTCGGGACTGCACCCAACTACTATCTGTTTTCACGACTCCTTTGAGCTGTAGTAGGGTAGTAATCAAAGAACAGTGGGAACATACTCGAGGTGAGGTAGCAGTGTCAAGTCGACGGATTAAGCTGTACTCATGTCACCTGGAAACTGCTACCCGACGATGGGTATAATACCCACCAGTAGTTCCCGATGAGTCTTGTCCAGTGTACTTATAACCCAATGAGCACCTGCATACTATCTCCAGTATGACGTACTAATGGCTATGGGACAGAGCATCTCCCCTGCTGGGATAAGAAGTGCATATACTAGTCTACTATGGAGTATCGATGCCCCGTCTCGATAATCCTACGATAAGGGACCTGTATAGGATGTCTTATAGACTACCCAGCCCCCACTAGTATGACTGCCATCACAACGCTGGTAATCAAGCAAAGATCCTAAGGGCTCTACCAATATGTATAAGCGATATGCTAAAAGAAACACATGCACATATTGAGGTAGAAACAAACCAGGTAGCATACTACCATTTCGAGCAAGACTGTTACTATATCCGTGTATATCCCAAGCTTCCATTAAGTAATATACAAACCAGTATGATACAATAAAGGCCTCTAGGGCATATATCACTAACACTCCCCATAGGAGATGGGCTACCAATTCGGATCATGATGACGACTCAGAGTTCGAAGCAAGTTATCAGGCAGGGCGTGGCTTCCAAGGGGGCTATGAACGACCTTGAGATGGCGTAAAGGTGGATCTCCCTGATTATGGAGGCGGCTCCCAACCCGAAGAGTTTCTTGATTGTCTCAACACGGTGGAACGCGTCTTTGAATATAAAGATATTCCTCCCGCAAAGAAGGTGATGTTGGTCAGTATCAAACTTAAAGGTCGGGCGTCGGCATGGTGGGAACAAGAGCGTCGCATCCGAGAGAGGCAAAGCAAACCAAAGATCATGAGTTGGGAGAAGATGAAGGAGAAACTGAAAAAGGAGTTTCATCCGTTCAACTACACCCAAACTATGTACCAGCGACTATAACATTTGCGGCAGGGGGCTCGATCTGTTGACGCCTACAGAGAATAGTTCCATCTGTTGATCACTCGCAACAATCTTGCAGAGACTGATGAGCAACGAGTAACTTGCTACCTTAGGGGACTCCGTCAGTCGATTCAGGATGAGCTGATCCTTTATCCGCTGTTCAAACTCTTCGAGGCGTGTCAGCATGCCTTACTTGTCGAGAAGAAAAAGTCCTGAGGAGGGGGCAGAACATATTCCTGAGGAGATGTGAGCAACTGTACTACAGCCACAACAGCAACCGCGCCAACAACAGCAACTCCGAACGTAAGACCTATAGTAGTAAAATCCAAATCCGTTGTTTTAAGTGCGGGGAACCGGGACATCGCGCCACAAACTGTCCCAAACGCTTGAACAAAGGATAGAAGTTGATGGTTGATGCTGATGATGGAGGGAACTCGATGAAGCTAGTGAGGACGAAGGCAAAGATCAAGGGGAGTTCTCGTTGGACGATGATGGGACCCACACAGCCTTTGTCGTCCAGATGACCCTTTTTGAACCTAGACAGGGGAAAAGGAGGACTGGCTGTGGACCAACGTCTTCCACAACACATGTACCATCAAAGAGAAAGTCTTCAAGGTCATTGTCGATGGAGGAAGTTGCGAGAACCTTATCTTTAAGGAGGTCGTCCAGAGACTCAACCCAGTCACCTAGAAACATCTTCGCCCGTACAAACTGCACTGGCTAATGAAGGGTAGCGAAGTGATTGTAGATTCGCGTTGTTTGGTTGCCTTCTCTATAGGAAACAAGTATTTTGATGAAGCCTAGTGTGACGTCATGACCATAGACGCATGCCATCTACTCCTGGGGAGGCCATGGTAGTATAATCAGAAGACAGTGAATGATGGGCAACGATATACCTATACTTTTATGAAAGATGACCCGAAATTTGTGCTCTGGCCCATGAGAGAAGAGGCTGAGCTCAAACCCACATCGAGGGATGGAAGTGATCTTTTTACTAAGGTAACGCTTATTAATGAGGCATGACCGTTCGAGAAGGAGGCACAAGAAACTGGGGTTATCTATGCCTTGGTGAGCACGGAAGCACGTGTAGAATCTGAATCCTCAGAAGTTCCTGATATGGTGAAGCCACTGCTGTGGGATTATGCAGATATTCCCGAACGAGCTGCCCAACAACCTTCCACCAATGAGAAATATACAACACCGCATCGACCTTATTCTTGGCACAAGTCTCCCCAACAAACCAGCATACCGTATGAACCCGAGTGAACACTAGGAGCTAAGGAGGCAGGTGGAGGAGTTACTGGAGAAAGGATTTGTGTGACCCAGCATGAGTCCTTACGCCATGCCATCCCTTTTAACTCTCAAGAAGGATGGCTCAAGGCGTATGTGCATCGACAATCGTAGTATCAACAAAATCACCGTGAAGTATCGCTTTCCGATACCGCGACCAGAAGACATGCTTGACCAGCTTGCAGGGGCTGAAGTCTTTTCATAGATAGACCTGAAAAGGGGGAATCACCAAATCCGCATCCGACCGGGGGACGAATGGAAGACCACGTTCAAGACGCGGGATGGACTTTATGAATGGCTGGTGTTGCCGTTTGGTCTGTGTAATGCTCCAAGCACATTCATTAGGGTCATGAACCACTTCCTACAGCCATTCTTTAGAAGGTGTGTGGTCATATATTTTGATGACATCCTTATTTATAGCCCTTCTCGTGAGATTCACTTGCAGGATTTGAGAAATGTTCTCGAGGTGTTAAGGCAGCAACAGCTCTATGCCCATCTGAAGAAGTGCCACTTCATAGCAGATCAAATCATGTTTTTGGGTTTCATCATCTCCGGGGAGGGGGTGCGTGCAGACCCATCCAAAGTACAATCAGTTCGAGACTGGCCTATGCCAAGAAACATTCATGAAGCTCGGAGTTTCCACGGCCTCAGTTCCTTCTACCATAGTTTTCTACTAAATTTCAGCGGGGTAATGGCCCCAATTACAGACTGTCTCAAGTCGATAGTACCTTTCCATTGGAGCGATGAAGCACAACAAGCATTTGACGCCATAAAAAAGAAACTAACTACTGTCCTTGTGCTGGCTTTTCCAAATTTTGACAAAATATTCGAGGTGGCATGACATGTATCGAGGGTGGGTATCGGTGGCGTACTTAGTCAAGAAAAGCGATCAGTGTCCTTCTTCAGTGAGAAACTAAATGGCTCTAGGGCCAAGTACAACACCTACAACGCTGAGTTATATGCCATCATCCAAGCCTTGCGACATTGGGAGCACTATTTATTGTAGTGCGAGTTCATCCTTCATTCTGATCATGAAGCGCTCAAGTACATTAATAGGTCGCATAAGTTAAATCGTCGAAATGGTCGATGGATTGAATATATCCAACAGTTTACCTTCTCGTTAAAGCACATTGCGGGGATTGATAATCGAGTGGCCGATACTTTGAGCAGAAGAGCGACCTTACTCTCCATAATGCAAGCTCGGATTGTAGGGTTCGATACCTTTCGCGAACTATACCCTATGTACCCGTTCTTAGGCTCTATTCATAGAGCATTAAAGCAACCTCAATATAGACCCGAGCAATGTAATTCAGGCTATTTGCTAATGGATGACTATCTTTTTCGAGGACCGCAACTCTGCCCTGAGTGTTCGCCGCGAGAAAAGATCATGGAGGAACTTCATAACGAGGGCCATTTTAGGCGTGACAAACTCCTGGCCCTCATCTTTCATGACTATTACTGGCCTAACATGAAATGAGATGTGATACGTTTCGGAGAGCGCTGCCATATTTTCTAAGTGTCCAAGGGGACAGCCATGAACGCGGGTTTGTACACCCTGCTCCCGGTTCTAGTAGCACCATAGGAAGATGTCAGCATGGACTTTTTCCTAGGCTTACCTCGAACTCAAAGGAGCATAGACTCAATCTGTGTCGTGGTCGATCGATTCTCCAAGATGTTGCATTTTCTAGCCGGCAAGAAAAATATTGACGCATCTCGGATCAGTGACCTGTACTTCAAAGAAATCGTGCACCTTCATGTTGTACCCAAATCCATCACATCAGGACACCAAGTTCAGGAGCCATTTTTGGAAGACCTTATGGAGGAATATGGGCACTAAATTGTGCTTTAGCAGCGCTTATCACCCCCAAACAGATGGTCAAATTGAAGTGGTCAACAGAAACCTCGGTAATCTCTTCCGTAGCCTAGTTGGAGACAACCCAAGGAAGCAAGACCTCGCCCACACACCAGCTGAGTTCGCTTACAACCGTTCTATTAACTGCATGATGAAGAGGAGTCCATTTGAGATCGTGTATGGAAGTAATCTCACTGGCATCCTCGATTTGGCTCCAATTCCCCATATGGGGCATCCCAATGTTAAAGCTGAAGACATGATCGATCACCTGAAAAACATTCATGATTAAGTTCGACATCAGATTGAAGCTGCCAATTCTAAATATGAAACTGCTGCGAACAAGCATCGTCATCGCATGGTGTTCGAAGAAGGTGACTTTGTTTGGGCCATCCTCATCAAGGACCGCTACCCGAGTAGGTGAGTATAATAAATTGAGCAACAAAACGGTGGTTCCTTATGATATTCTTAAGATGGTAGGCGACAACGCGTATCAATTGAAATTGCCTAGTCATCTGAAGACTTCAGACATATTCCACGTCAAGCACTTGATTCCATATACGGGTGACGGAAGCTCATCCAAGGACGACAGCCTGAGTTTGAGGTCGAGCTCTTTTTACGACGGGATGAATGATGCAACCCTAGCCTACATGGAGCAGCTTAACCGTTCCAAAACATGTCACGTCTAGTTCAACCGAGAAACCTGAAATGCTAAATTTTGTCCGATTCGCACGTTCTCTCAACCAAATTGAAACTCTCGCAAAATCGTCTAGGACAATCATGCAAACACATTGACGTCTCTCAGAATCGCAAAAATCCATCATTTAGGGCCCAGAAATCGTGGTCAAATATTTGCTTCGAAATTTTGACTTTCGAATTAGGAT
The DNA here is from genome assembly GCA_030015575.1 of Agapanthus africanus. Lineage (NCBI taxonomy): Eukaryota > Viridiplantae > Streptophyta > Magnoliopsida > Asparagales > Amaryllidaceae > Agapanthus > Agapanthus africanus. The sequence goes on from CM057339.1 coordinate 397,384,263, forward strand.
GAAATCAACGCCAGGATCAGTTAAGATTTTACAGGTACCGAGAATCAATTCTGAACGTAATCAAATAATTAATTTCGATTTTTAGCAACTTTCTATTTTTAGTAGTTATCTATTTTAGACAGTTTTTATTCTGTTCGTACATTAGATGTGATTTTTTATTTATGTATGGGTCTATTTAAGAGACTTCTTGAAATTGTAATAGATAGATTTCGATTAATAAAACCCTAATTTGGTAAATTGACATTGTTATTGTTTGATTCCTTCAACCTCGTTTAAATTCAGCCTAAAAGTGCATCATCCCAGATCAGGCCTGCACTATTGAATCATCGATTTTGCATTTTGAGAGTTGGGCCAAGGAAGTGGACATTGTTCACACAAAGGATAATGTCGATAATATGAAAGGGTTTGTACATCTAGGCGCTGCAACAGGAGAACCAGAAACTATGGTAAGAAGTAAAAAACCCATATATATAGGTCAGAGTCCAGACATGGCCGATGAGAACATATGCTTAGGTAGCAAGAATGGTGAGCTAAATCATATGGAAAGGATGTGATATGAATCCAAGAGAGGTGAGACGATCTTGATGGAGGCCACAAAAAAGGCTATGCAGGACGGAATAGGTGCAACTCTTTTTAGAGAAAACAAGCGCGCCATGGTGATCTTTAAAGATGGTTTCCGAAGACCAAATATTCCGGTTGGTCATGACGTCTTAGGTAGGCGTGGCTAATGAAGCAAACTGAACCAACTCGCTTCGGAATTCGTTTGCTTCGTCTAGCCGGCGAAACAAATTTTTCTCGCTTTGCCGGCTAGGCGAGGCGAGGTGAGACGAGGCGAGGGCAACAGTAACGAAGTCTGAACCCGCTTGCTTCGCCTTGCTGGTTCGCGAGGCGAGGTGTGGTAAATTTGCCTAGGTCAGCTGCTAATTTTTTTTTAAAAAAATTAAAAATTAAAATTAGACTTAAAATTTTGAAATTTAAACAAGTTTTTATATTAAAAAAAATCTTAATCAAATTACAATTTCATAATACAATTTGTTGTTTTATACAATAAAGATCGAACCCACTCGGGCTGCCTACGTATCTCTTCTAAATATTGATCTCAATGAAAGAGAATCAGGTCTACGTAGTTCTTTTTATACTATTACAAATCTTACTCACTACTCATCGGCGCCAGTTGTGGTTCCTCCTCCTTCGGTGTTGGTCTCTTCTGATTCTGTAAGCTCCTTAGGTAGATAATTCGAGTCCAAAGTGATTGCAATTTGTTTCCTAATGGATGCCGCTTTCCAATCTTGTGAGCAAATCATGCACTCCACTATGTCATGCACCAAGTTGCATCTCTTCTCTTTTAATATCCTGTCAGCTGTATTAGAAGCACTTTCCGACGTTGCTATGGACATTGGAACGGTTAGTAAATCACAGGCCATAATAGAAAGCACCGGATACAGATGTTCATGGCTTTCTCATGAGGGTAAAATATTAAAATTATCTATAGTTAAATCTATATCTTACCCAGTTTGAAAAAATATTGACAACTCATTTAAAAATGACGATGATGAGGCTACCAGACCTTTTGTCCTTTTCTTCTATTAAATAAGTGCTAAAGCTAGAGTCGGAGCACGCGGACTGATTGAGAGCGGATGCCTATTAGATCTACCAGAAGAAGATCGTGCAACATACAAATCAAATATTTCATATAAATTACTTTTAACGATACTAACATAGGCATCAATATCTATATCATGTCCCATGGCCGTGTGGAACCCGGTTAAAAGAACCTCCAAACCTTCTAATTTAATTTTAGGATCTAATCGAACATAAACAAGAAATAATTGGATCTTCAAAGAAATATTTAGAAATTTTAACCAGCATAGTAAGTATCGGATGGTGAAGTACTAGATTTTCGATGTGACAAGCAAAACAATTAGCTATATTATACAATTCAGAGACAAGAATATGAGACGTGAGGGTATAAGTGGCAGAAAATCGTTCAGTTGCTATTTTAAAAGTCATAAGAAAATCTTTAAAAAGATTTACAACCGTCCAATGATCGGGTGTTAAGTGGTTTTCCATAGGCATTTATTCATTCCACATGTTACTAATAATTCTGGCGGTCTTTAATACAATATGAAACATGTCATATGTACTATTCCAGCTAGTGGCCACATCTTTTTTAAACGACAGCCTTATACCTGCAGTTAGGCATCTAGTTTTGTATTCAGCTTTTCTTTTTCCAGAATTTTAATAAAGCTGCATGCATCTTTAATTGTTTGAATATTTGTATTACAAACGGTATATGCATCCTGTTGGCTATAAAGCCCTCAAGTCAATTATTGGATCGCAGGCACATGATTGCAATGATTGAGGGAGGACATATACCGGTAGAACAGTCTTACTCGAGAAGATAGTATGCTATCTGGTTTGTCTTTATCATCGTGTACATGTTTTAGGTGACATTATAGATCACTATTACATGTTGATAGAGCCCATAGGATTCATGCTTGACTACCAGCAGTATGATAGCGATCATATACGTGGGAGCTGGGTGGTCTATAAATACATCCGTAAAATGTCCTAAGTCATGGGAGTTTCGAGACTGTGCTCGATACTCCAAGAGTAGACTAGTGTATACTGATCGAGACCCCGACAAGGGGTGGTGGCCGGTCTCACCAGCCATTGGTGTTAGTTGGCTCACCTAAGATGTATACAGGTGCTCATTGGGTTATGAGTACACCGGACGGACTCGCCGGGAACATGCTAGTTGGTATTATACCTATTGTCAGATAGCAGTTCTCTGGTAACATGTGTACAAGTTAGTCTATCGACATGAGATTATCATTTTTCTCGTGTGAGGTTCCACTGTGCTTTGATTACCACCCTACCACGGCTCAAAGGAGGCGTGCAAACAGGTTTTAGTTGGGTATAGTCCCGAGCCACATGAAGGCAGTAAGATAATCGTCAGGGGATTCGTCTCTCCCGATATTGGGGGTTGATGTCGCGGTTTGCACGGGTGGCGATCATCAGAAATCCTTGGCCATGGTAGTCAAGAATTACTGATTCGGATCAGTAGTTTCTCAGGTGGTGATGGGCTTCATACCGACACTAAATTTCGTGTTATTAGGGGTCTAACTTTATCCACCCCTAGACTCGATACGCGATACTCATAGACGAACGGACCGGACTGTACGGATATTGTCACTGTCAGACTCAGTAGGGGTTTCAGGATGAGTTTACTCGTCGTCCTCCCTTTCGCTCAATACATGGGTAGCTATTACGTACAGCTAGTACCATTGACGCGCTTGTGGTTAAACCCACTGTCAGCATATTGAAGAGTCTTTAGAGTCCCACACAGAAGGTTTTCTTGCTTCGGGCAAAAAATTGTAGAGGTCGTATAGTTTTATGGCAGGGTTCGATCATATACGTGCACTTGTGCACGGATCATGATCGGACGGATAATACTAGTGGGCTTTGGTTTAAGCCGGATCCTAGTATTATATTGTTGGATTATTTTTATCTCGTTGTATTCATATTCTTTCGGAAAACGGATGCGGGTATGTATATATGGATGATGGGTATTCTTGTAATCCTATTACTACTTTACTTTAGAAGATGCCATTTCTTTTTGTTACAAATCATTTTAGGTTAAAATGGTTGAAAGTGTGAGTGTTGGTTTTGTCATGATTCTTGCATGCCACATGGGTGTGACTCATGGTGGGTTATGTAGTGACTCATGCTTGATATTTTGGAGAGGGTTGTGAGATATTTTGGTTAGAGGCAGATCTTTTTTGGTGAGGGTTTTTCTTGAGTTGATATATGCTCACAACAAAAGATCTCACAACACTTAAGCCATTTCTTCACATTCTTTTTCTTGAGCTCACACTCTTTACCTCATGGCATCTTCTTCAACTTCTACCCTACACGTCTCATGTGTTGAGAAATCTAGGGTGTATTGAGACAAATTAATCACACACACTCTCTACTTCATCTTGGCTATCTAGGTTGGTAAACTAGATACTCAAGTTGCTTCGATTTTGAGGTCGGAGCACGTAATACAAACTCTCGAGGTGGATCGTCTTCGATGGGGGAGACCGGAGATCAAACATGATCGAGGAAGCCACGAGGAGCTTGGGACAGAGGTTGAAGACCGAAGGACACAGATCATTCTGTATAACCTCTCTAAACTCCTTTTCATATAACTAGTTTAGGGTTAATGGTCGATCCGTAGATTAGGGTTCCGTTAGCGCCGGGTTTTTAATGTTTTTGTTTCGCATTTAGCCACAAATTAATGGCCGAGGCGCTGGCGTATCCCAACATGGTATCAGAGCCAACCCATTAATCTCAAACTAGTTGTTTTAGACGATGTTAAAGTATCGAGACCGAAATAACTCCGAAACAATACCCAATGTATTCTAGTTTCTGTCAATTTTTTCGAGTCTTCTAAAAATTATTTAAGCAACTGCAGAAGACTACCTTGATGACAACTAGACTGCACCCTAAATACGAGCCCAATCCACCCGTATTGACCCGGCCACATTAGGCAAAAATCTGGCCTGGCCGGTCTGGTATGGTTCTTTGGGTTTGGAATTATGGGTGTGTGCTAGTCTCTGAAATATTGGTTCAGTGGTATTGCTTGTTTAGCCCAGCTTTGATATGGATTTATCTTTTGGCTTGGGGGCTATTTGGGGTGTTTCGAAGTCGATATTTCTAATATTGTTTAAAGTTTTACAGTACATACATTACTATCTGCAACCGTGAATGTCATTTGAGCGGTATAACTTATCTAATAGCTATATGTCTTTTAGACGGGTTTGCGAACATGACATTCACGTTGATGTTCTGTGTTGTGCTGTGTTGTGGCGGAATCGTCGTGGTGGATAGTTTGGGTGCAATGTTAGTACAGTTTAGTTTTATTTGTATATTTAATATTGCGGGGCGAGCGTCCAACATGTGGACTGCCGTCACTGCCTGCTTATAATTATTTGTTTGGGGTACGACCGTGTTGAGGTCGATGTCACCATTGTACATATTTTCTTTTCTTTATTAGGATTACCCCGCGATGGAGTGCACGAATAGCCGGGTTCTGGAGGGCAACGGGTCAGCTTCTCATGGCGTTGAGACGGAGGGGGCCTCACTCTAGAATTGGCGGGCTATTCGCCGCACTCGTAGGGGGTACAGGTTGACCCAAGGAGGGGTGCTCAAGTTACTGGATTTCGTGAAGTGCTGGGTGGCCCATTCACTTTGATGAAGGGGTTGCCTCACTTCTGGTTTTGGCGGGTAACTTGCCGCGCTCGTAGAGGTATAGGTTTTCATTGCACTGGCTATCCACATGACCAGGGGAATGTCGGGTTTCATTTGCGGCTCAATGGAAACCCGGGGCTCCCAGATTATCAGTATTGTTCTGTGATGTTTATCGCTTATCTGTGATATTGCATTTATCATGCCTTAAGCAATTATTATATATTGTTATATATATACTAGTAGATGTTGTATATGTTTTGCACCCGTGCTAGTCCAGCCCCCGCTTTGTCGTTAGTTAAGTAACCTAACGGGTGATGACGGGCCCCAGTGGCGAATGCGGATGGCATATATGTACATCATATTTTCGTTCTTTTCTGGTGTGATTAATTGATGGGACTGCATTGATTCTGATCAATGCAAGGAAAACAGACCTATTCAATATTGTTGGAACAATTTTCAAAAGAAGTTATTACAAGGACGTTTTCTTTTGTTTTGCACAGCGGTATTCGGTTATGAATATCCAACACATCATTCGACGAGGCAAGAGCTGAGATCCTTTCACCGGGAGTGACCTCTTGGATAGAAGTTTGCATCAGGGTAATAACTTCACTATAGTCGATTACTTTTTTTCTTTGCATCGTGGTATTCAGTTGGAATATCCTGCACCTCATTCCACGAGGAAAAATCCGATATCCCATCACCGGGAGTGACCTCTTTAGCAAAAGTTTTTGCCACTATATATTTGTAAAGCATTCTGGTTCCTTCAACGATATCAAGTTCATTACGTTAAAGGTTTTTTGCCAAAAACCATTCGTAGCCCTCCGTCATTTCAGACGGGTATCACTTAGTATTCATGCTATGTTTGTTGACCTTCGTCAAGGCATAGTGTATGGTAGTTGTTTGTTACCTTTCTGTTGCATAGATAGATGCGTTGGTTTAGGACAGTCGTACAGCCTTGTTGACCTTCGTCAAGGGCGAGTACTGGTGGGTTCAAATTAACCTGGAAAATGATGGGTAAAACTTGAAATGTGACTTATGATTTGTTGACCTTCGTCAAGGTCATAAGAGCATGGGGTAAAAATCACATCGAGAGTTTCGAACATACAGGAAACTTGCCAGGCATGCACATACCTTTTGGAGTTTGATAACTTGAGTGGATTCCATCAGGTTATCATGCGATGATAGTTGGATCCCGATTCCCACTGATGAGTTGGTTTACTCCTCGGGTAATTTTAGATGATCCCGACTAATTCTTCTTTTCGGGTTTGGAAGAGAATTTGAGGATACGGTGGGAGACATCCTGATTAGATAAAGTGATTAACCATTCTGATCTAGATTAGAGTACATGCTGAGTATTTCTTTTCTCTCTCACTTTGGCAGCGACCATGGCCCGACCCTAGACTAGAACTCATAAATCAAGTTAACCGAACCTTCTTAAAACATACTGACTTTTGGATTGTCAGAGTTGCATATATCATTACCACTCCTTCTTTTACCCTTTGCATTTCTCCGGAATATTCCGTATCACTACGAAGATCCATGCTTATTGGATATAACCATCATATAGTTACATACGAACTCGAAGAAACTTGTTTCAGATTTGAGAATAGTTTCTGGTTCTGGAGAAATTGAATATGACTATTTAGTTTTGTTTTCCTTTTACCTTCTCTCAGGTTGTGAGGGCTCCTAGGATTAGGAGAGGGTATACCTGTTGCGCTTATTGGATAGTCTTCTTCCAAACCATAGGCAGGTGCCGAAAGGTGGGGAAGGAAGAAAACCAATTAGCCTAAGTGTGGTGTACAGAAGGTAATAAGTAAAGACAAATAAAAAGATTAGAAAGAGGGCAAAGTAAATTGCGACTGCTATCATTCATGATGAAACCGTGTATATCATCGCCACTCCTACTTCACCTTTGAATTTCTCCAGAACATCCCGTATCACTACGAAGATCCATATTTATTTTGATAATCCATCGTATATTTACATACGAACTCGAAGGAATTTGTTCCAGTTCGAGAAAGGATTCTGGTTCAGGAGAAATAGAATAAGGATTATTCAGTTGTCTTTTATCTTTACCTTCTCTCAGGTTGCGAGTGCTCCTAGGATTAGGAGAGTACACCTATTACGCTTATCGGATTGTCTTCTTCTAAACCATAGGCTGGTGCCGAACAGTAGGGAAAGAAGAAAACCATTTAGCCTAAGGGTAATGTACAGAAGGTAATGAGTAAAGAGAAATAAAATGATTTGGAGAGATGGCAAGGAAATGTAAGGTTACAGTCATGAATCTGGATAATGGAAGAGGCATTACTAGGAATACCCGGCTACCCCTTCGAAACATTTTCATATTTCAGTTTCACTATGCGTTGTTAATTGAAAACTGATTTCCCAATTAGATCTTTACTCCAGGGTATGTATTTAACATGTTTGATTCTCACATCTGTATGGTTTTACAGATGTTGAGTGGGAGTAAGTTATTGGGAATTAGGTGATTATATCCTCATTATATCAGAATTCGTTGTAATTGGTGATATTTGAGAAAATCACCTGGGTTTTGCCTGACGGCAAATATTTGGTTTTGAATATCTGTTGTTATGCACCAATTTCAAACTGATATATCTGTACGTTTATTTTATAAAGTGAGACATGACTTTTTGAAATTATGTTCTTGACATTTACCTATATCAGTTGATGATTGGGTAAGGAGCATTAAACAACGATGTAATTCTTCTTAACCATAGTACAGTTTTCAACCTAAGACGCACAGGGTTTGAGTTATTGAACTCAGAGGACTTATACAAAGTATTGTATTTTGTCCAGTGTCCATTAGGTTGAAGGGGTTGGTGCTCATACTAGATTCTGTTTACTTGTGACTTCTCCAGTTTTAGAAAAGTATTTCGTAGAAATACAAGGTCAAAGTTTTGAGAAGTTATAGGTATAAGAATAAAGTAGAGAACCATGTGTTGCAAGTATCAAGATTCTTCAAGGTGATCGAAGATGTAGATACTTGTGTTTGGTATTCAGTTCATAGTAATGGTTTTGAGAACTTGCTTCTTTTTTAGGTTACTCATATTTGGATGCACTCCTAGTTGAGTAATGCTGATCATCCTCCTTCCATTTAGTTGACATGCACTGGAGACAGCTGCATGATTTGAATTTGGTTCCAATTAAATCAGTTCCTCTGTTTCTATATTGTATATAGAATGGTTCATATCTTAACGATGTTAAGGTATATGGAGTCGTCCGGCTTATGCATAAAACCAGACTCTGGACATACTCAAGGCACTTTTCTGTAATGGCGGTTTGTGGGTTATCCCGGGCTATGACGAGGGTTAACTTTCTACCATCTGGGAGATCAATAGTGATATTGTTCTTGACTGGCCAAAGTTTTAGTAAAATGGATTTTTTTTCAGAAAACAATAGTGGGAGTATGGTAGAACTGGAAGTGATTCCAGAATCACAAACGATTACTGAAAATTTAATAGAACCTAAAGATTCAATCGGGTTTGGCATTCCATTAGCCACTTCGCAGATATGGTGGGTAACCTCAGGCACTCGAGAGGTGCTTCGGTATCCTCAAAGACGGTGACAGGGAGGTTCTTGTTTACCCAGACTTGCCATTATTGCTGTTATAGACTATGAGACCCGGCAGGAGGATGAGTATAGCGTCGTTCTAAACTAGCTTTAGAAATACACGTGTATATGACTCTGCCAGATGGTTTTTGTAGTCAGTGGGAGAAGCGGAAGCATAGTGGACAAGTAGATTATGTCTATTTATAGACTAAAGCATGTATAGCGGAGATAGATCATCTATTTTTGATGTGACAATCATAGGCTTTAACTTCATCAGAATAGGAGATGGATCTATTAAGAAGGTAGTAGGGTGTGATGTCCTGGTATTTGGATGACATACACTTTGTAGGAAGTGAAATTCCTATACTACGATCGGTTATACTATGGTTGTCACACAGTGGTTTCTCCATATAGGATATGGATATTATATCAGGCATTCTGGTTATTAGATCAGGCATTCTGGGTACTTAGACAGTATTCTAAAGGTGTTTTAGAATGGACGACTCCTCGCATGGTGGTGCACCTGTAGGTGATGGAGTCACCTTCTCTAAAGGTATCTTACAGACTAAAGGGGAGAGAGATGTGCATGATTAGCATATCACTTGCTTAGGCAATTGAGTCAATCATGAGATGTCAAGTACCACACCAGATGTTGTTTTTGCACTAGCTGCAATAAGATTATACTTTAATCCAATCCTGGAGAAAAGTTCGGAAGCAGTTTATGAACATAAGTGGATGTTCTAGGGATTTGGTAACGGCAGCCTCCTTCGGGAGACGGTTATCATTCCAGGCTTCCAAGGTGACCTGGATAACAGAGTGACTGTCATAGTTATAGTTTTCTCTCTTTTGAGGGGCAGTAGTTTGGACTGGTGGTCCAAGCGGATACCGAGAGAGGCATGGCGCAGGATACCGATTAAATTCAGTGGACAATACAGTCTAAGAAGTTTTGCTGGATTTGGAGTTTATTTGTGAACTTGGTCCCATCAGATGTCCATACATATTCTAAGACAGGTATTGATCATTTCGGGAGATGGTTTTCTCTGCGAACTTGAGATAAAGAGAGACATAGAAAGAAACATTGGAGCGGATTCACTCACTGAAGCTATTTCTCGAACGCAATAGTTTTACAAACGAGCTTTGTGAAGCTGAATAGTAAAGAAGTTTGGTGTTCGGTATCACACGGGCTGTGAGTATGCGACATCGCAATAATTAGCCTTAAGTTCAAGTGGGAGATTGTTGGAAATAGTTCCCTCAAGTCAATTATTGGATCGCATGCACATGATTGCAATGATTGAGGAATGACCTATACTGGTAGAACAGTCTTACTCGAGGTGATAGTGTGCTATCTGGTTTGTCTTTATCATCGTGTACATACTTTAAGTGACATTACAGATCACTATTAAATATTGATAGAGTCCATAGGATTCATGCTTGACTACCAGCAGTATGATGGCGATCATATACGTGGGAGCTGGGTGGTCTATAAGCACATCCTTAAAATGTCCTTAGTCGTGGGAGTTTCGAAAATGGGCATTGATACTCCAAGAGTAGACTAGTGTATATTGATCGAGACCCCGATGACGGGCAGTGGCCGGTCTCACAAGCCATTGGTGTTAGTTGGTTCACCTAAGATATATACAGGTGCTCATTGGGTTATGAGTACACCGGACGGACTCGCCGGGAACATACTAGTTGGTATTATACATATTGTCAGATAGCAGTTCCCTGGTGACATGTGTACATGTTAGTCTATCGACTTGAGATCGTAATTTGTCTCGTATGAGTTCCCTCCGTGCTTTGATTACTACCCTACCACGACTCAAAGGAGTCGTGCAAACAGGTTTTAGTTGGGTACAGTCCCGAGCCACATGCAGGCAGTGAGTGGATCGTTAGGTGATTCGTCTCTCCCGGTATTGAGGTTGATGTTGCGGTGTGCACGGGTGGCCATCGCCAGAAATCCTTGTCTAAGGTAGTCGAGAATTACTGATTCAGATCAGTAGTTTCTTAGGTGGTGATGGGATTCATACCGACACTAAATGTCGCGTTATTAGGGGTTTGACTTTATCCACCCCCCTAAACTCGATCTGCGATACTCATAGACGAACGGACCAGACTGTATGGATTTTGTCACTGTCAGGCTCAGTAGGGGTTTCAGGATGAGTTTGCTCGTTGGCCTCCCTTTCGCTCAATTCCTGGGTAGCCGTTACGTACAGCTAGTTCCACTGACGTGCTTGGGGTTAAACCGACTGTCAGCATATTGACGAGTCTTTAGAGTCCCACATAGAAGGTTTCCCTGCTTTGGGCGAAACGTTGTAGAGGCCGTATGATTTTATGGCAGGGTTCGATCATATACGTGCACTTGTGTACGGATCATGATCGGAAGGATAATACTAGTGGGCTTTGGTTTAAGCCGGATCCTAGTATTATATTGTTGGATTATTTTCGTCTCGTTGTATCCGTATTCTTTGGGAATACGGATGCGGGTATGTATATATGAATGAGGTGTATTCTTGTAATCCTATTACAACTTTACTTTAGAAGATACCATTTCTTTTGTTACAAATCATTTTAGGTTAAAATGGTTTGTCAGCGGAAAGTGTGAGTGTTGGTTTTGTCATGATTCTTGCATGCCACATAGGTGTGACTCATGGTGGGTCATGTAGTGACTCATGCTTGATATTTTGGAGAGGCTTATATTTTGGTTAGACGAAGATCATTTTTGGTGAGGGTTTTTCTTGAGTTGATATGCTCACAATAAAAGATTTCACAACACTTAAGCCATTTCTTCACTTGCTTTTTCTTGAGCTCACACTTTTCACCTCATGGTATCTTCTTCAACCTCCACCCTACATGTCTCATGTGTTGAGAAATCTAGGGTGTATTGAGACAAATAAATCATACACACTCTCTACTTTATCTTGGCTATCTAGGTTGGCAAACTAGATACTCGAGTTGCTTCGGTTTTGAGGTCGGAGCCCGTAATACAAACTCTTGAGGTGGATCGTCTTCGTTGGAGGAGACCGGAGATCAAACATGATCGAGGAAACCACGAAGAGCTTGGGACAGAGGTTGAAGACCGAAGGACACGGATCATTTGGTATAATCTCTTTAAACTCCTTTTCATATAACTAGTTTAGGGTTAATGGTTGATTCGTAGATTAGGGTTCCGTTAACGCCGGATTTTTAAAGTTTTTATTCCGCATTTGATCATGAATTAATGGCCGGAGCGCTGACGTATCCCAACACATCCTGAACAGGAAGGTTAAGAATATGACATGCACAACGAATATGAAAAAAACGACCACTGCAAATTGGTTTGCATAGTCTAATGAGTTCAGCAATAACAGAATTATTGTTGTTAGCATTATCGAAAGAAATAGAAATTTTTTTATTTACACAATGATATTCTTCTAAAATATATCTAATTTCAGAAGTTATATGAAAAGCACTGTGCGGGTATGGAAATTATCTAAAAGTAATAATTCTTTTTAGTAAAAACCAGTCAGAATCTATCTAATGTGCAGTAACACAGATCCAGAGAAGTTCCCTTCTATCCATCCAAATATCAGAAGTGAATTAAATACCGATATCTAAAAAAGAAAGAGTAGCAAGTAATACCTGTTTATCGTTGTTGTAGAGGCTAAAAAGATGACTTTTAAGCGTAGTTCTCGAAACCATTTTGAATGCCAGTTGTAACGCCGTTTAAAAGTACCGTTCAAAATCCACGCTTTTTCCGAATCCGAGAAGCTATTCATCTGCCATAACATATCTTACCATTTTTGAAACATTTAAATCATGATTATATTGAAAAAGATCTTGACCGGCGAAACCAATTTGTGTTTGTGTAGTGGAGGAACCGGTCGGGATTTCTAAGTGTTTTTTTACATGTTTATTCAAACTACTAGTGCCAGCACTATCCTTGTGTTTATATACATTACTACAATATTTGCAAACGGTGTATTTAACACTGTTCCTAGATTCAATTTTATAGCGATTCCAAAAATCACTAGTAGTCGCACGTTTTTTTAGCTTCTCTTGATGTATGGGTGGATTCTTCCGCTTGTTGTTCGGAATGAGAAATTTGGGTTTGATGCATATTGGATGAACCCTCCATAATAATATTTTAACTAAATGTTAAAAAAAAGAGCGTTAGAGTAGAAAGTTAAAAATAATAAATTAAAAACTAGAAATAAGAAAGAGAGAAGAATGGGTCGATCGGAGGCTCGGAACTTCGAAAACTCAGAGTCGGACTGTTGGATGATCGGATCGGAGCTTCTATTCTTTAGAGAGATGGAAATTGCCACAATAATAATAGAAATATAGATTAAATTTTTTTTAGAGAGATGGGAATTTTTTTATTTTGGAAGAGAAAAGAGTTTGGAATGAAAAGAAATGGGGTTTGGAGGGTTTGAATTTTTTGCCTGTTTATAGTCGTTACGAGGCGAGGCGAATCGAAATTCGCCTCGCTTCTCCTTGATCCAACCGTTGGCCGTTGGATGAGAATTCCAAGGCTAGGCGAAGCCAACCCGAGACGAGGCGAAGCGATTCGTCGAGCATGTGGCCGTTTATGACCGTTGGACAGTGAGTTCGAGACGAATCCATGGTGAATCTGTTAACAAAGCGAGCCGAATCGGCGAGTCTTGCCGATTCGTGGCGAATCGTAGCAATTCCCGAGACGAAACGAGGCGAACTATGACGGTGTACGGCCGGAAAAGTTGGAAACGCGCTCGCTTCGCTAATTCATAACTGTCGAGGCGAATCGATCCGCCAAATTCGCCCATGCCAAATCCGCCAAATTTTTTTCGCTTCGTGACGAGGCGAAGCGAATCGATTTGTCGTTGATTCGCTTCATTAGCCGGGCCTAGTCTCAGCAATGGAGTTTATGGTTAAACAGTATGGCCTCTGCTGTGGTGAAGAAGTGGCCTGGGGACTTATTCAAGACATTCCAGATGCTGTTCAGCTAGAGGCTCAGATTGTCACAGGGAGTTGAGAGGGTCTAAGTGGTGTTAGGCTGGAGGGTCGGTACCCGAGACATGATAGATTGCCAGAGATTTGATAGTCAAATGGCATTGTTAGATCATCCCATATTTACTGGATGTTTGTGCGTTTTTTTTCTATACCTGCGTATGGCATGACTTATGATTGCAGAGGGATCTGATCCCCTCATGGACTTGGAAAGTTTTTTTTTTTTTTTTTTTTTGTTTTCTCACTTTTTTCTTTTCATGCTGTAGTTTCGTTAAATCTTTAATAAAACGCGGGATACTTTTACCTTCGTTTAATAAATAAAAAAAAACTCATCATCAGCAGTGATTGGCGAAGTTACATGAATTTGGAGTCCCATTCTACGTGATGGTGCAACATGGACTTGCATCTTGGGGAATGAAGTTAGTTTTGAAGCGTCTCTGTGATAATGGAACCTAAAAGACAAAAAGCATGAATAATGCAAAGAACAATTTAGCAAATGTGGTACAGAGGTTATGAGTGTTTGTGTCTACATACATACGAGCGTGGGTATACACACAAACCATGTGTTCGTTAATCAACTTATTTATATTGGGTTTGAGCAAGGACTTCTGCCCTATTATCAATTAGATCGGGTCTAAGCTGGCCTGACCCAACCCAATTGCCACCGACAATCAGAAACTTGAAATTTCAGCCCTTGCAATACTTTTAAGATGACTGCACGTAAGAATTTCGTAGTTTCTTTATATCAAGTATATCAGTGTAACTAGGCCATATGTTTTGTAAACATTTTCTCATAATTTTTTTACTTCTGATAGGAGTTATTATCGGTGCACCAATCCTAGATGCAATGCCAAGAAGCAAGTAGAGAGATCGATGGAGGATCCAGAGAAGCTCATCATCACATATGAAGGCATCCATCTACATTATGCCTACTCCAATTTCATAATGCCTAAGGCTCGGCTCACATGAATTTATCTGAATATCTATTTACATGTTTACTTCCAAGTAAATTTGGCAAATTCAATTTTCGTTGTTTACTATATATACTAGGAATGTGTTAGATAGTAAATAAGTATCACTACAAGAAAAATACATTTATTCCGTCGGGGCATCACCCGATGGAATAACTATAAACCCGACGAAAAAAACTTTATTACGTCGGCCAAAGTCCGATGGAAAAACATATGAAGTAAAAAATGTTATTTCGTCGGCATTTCAATTTATTTCATCGTGTATTTTTTTCATCGGGTACAAGCCGACGTAAAAGGTTAAAAAAACCTGCACTATTTTTCCCCAGATTGTACACTTATTTCGTCGGTTTTTGACATTTTACGTCGGCTATGGCCCGACAAAAAACGTTAAGGTTAAAAAACCTGGATTATTTTCCCTCAGAGTGTATATTTATTTTTGTTGGTTTTTGATTTTTTTCATCAGGTATGGACGGACGAAAAAAGTTACAGACAGACAGTGAAAAAAATTGGCAGAATTTGGTCGTTTCGAGTAATCGATACATATTCAATTCAATATGCTGCTATACAAGATATATATTCACCACAAACTCATTTCAATTCACGAAAAATTCAATTCAAATCTCCACAAACTCAATTCATTTCACCACAAACTTAAATCCATTCCATTCCATTCAATTCAATTATATACAAATCAATTCAATTACATCTTCTCAAAACGAAACCAAGGGTTATCAACTTACATTCGGTAGCAAGACTCATACTTTCTCGATCTCCTGTCTTCTCGAGCTCACTGGGGGGCGCCGTCGTTATGGGCCGGAGGATGGTCAGTGAAATCGAGCAGCTCCTACAGTGTTATCAATAAACAAGTATTAGAAAAAGATGTTCACGATAATTATATGAAAGTTTTATTGAAAAGAAAGATTATCAATTAAACTTACATCCAGTTTTTCCTTTCCTTGAAGCACTAGTATCCGGATCATGAATTTCCTTGACTCAATATCGGATAGGGCTTCTTCTCTGGTCAAACTCCTCTGTGAACCCGAAGCCGAAGCTGGTTCGAGACGAGAAGATGCGTGCTCGATCACTCATGGGGGTATAAAGAAAGCCGTCCGGATGGTGTATCGGAGTAGACGGAGAGGGAACTGGGACCGCAGTAGGCGCAGGTGCCGCAAGGAGCGAAGGTGCCACACGGGACGCGGGCTCCTGAATGAATATTGGCGCACGTGAGGAGGATGCAAACTCGGACCGTGATGGGCGTGATATACCGTAGGTGAAATGCCTTGGCTGTCCATGTGAACTCTCCCGTGCCGGTCCAAGTTGTGCAGCTGAAAGAATTCCTCGTTGATCATATGAAGCTCCTCGTCTATGGGATCTCGGTCGTGCGCCTTAACAAATGCAACTGTCCGCTGCTCAATCTCGTTGTTCATCCGTTGCTGCAAGAAATTACAGTATAAACCAAGTTAAGTAAATTATTGAAAAATAAATTAAGTAATTTAAATAAGTACAAGAAATCGTGTAGGAGCATACTTACATAATACTCAGTCGCCTCCTGTGAGCTGGGGCAGCTGGAGTCACGAGCAAACCCCATATGATAAAGATCCACAAGACTGGACATTGCTCCAGTCTGTCTCGCCTGCCATTTAGATAAAATTTGATTTAGATCAAGTTTAGAAAATGACAAATTCAGAATATTTGATTTGTTCTTACATGAGCAACTCCATATTGGGAGGAGATCATCTCTCTGCCCAATCAATGAATAGTGTTGTGACTATTTGCCGCCGATCCTCACTGGCTCCTCGCCTGTCATTTAGATATGATATAATATGTCATACTAATAAATGATTAATGTCTAATGCTATTCAAATTCTTGGCGATATATGAACCATAAACTCAGGCGACTTGAAGTGATCGATCATGGCGGTCCAATACTCGTCCGTTCAATTCACGGGCTTTGCCGTCCATTTCGACTCATCGATGGCGGCATTCCTCCATTTCAAGTGGATGGAGTGTTTTTGATTACGCCAATTCCCCAACATGTATATAAACAGTCATCCTCAAAAGACGTGCAAAGGAACGGGAGAGCTGTCGATCCACCAGACTATGGAGACGTGCTCCCACAAAGAAATACCGAAAATGTATTAGCGTCAAACATATATATGAGAAAGTAATAAACGTACGAATGCTTAATTAAATAAGCATACGCAGATCTCATCTAAGGCCGTTTTCTTTTTGGTCTCCAAAGCTCTCAACGTCCAGTCCACTGACACGTAACTGTAACCCTCTTTCACCAAATGCGGCATGCGTTTCTCGTTATTGCAGATCGAGACACAGAATTTCTTTAGCTCTTTTGCCCTGGGATCAATGAAATCCTTAGTCCCCGACAGGTGCACATCGATCTTCGGGCCGTCTCAAGGATGGACCCATATATCATTCTCCTGCGTGGGGCCCTTTTTTCCAGGACCCCGACCATGGCCATGGCCTACGGAACTGGAGGAACCGGATGCCACATCCTCCTCAGTCTGTCCACGTCCACGACCCCCACACAAACTGGCTGCCATATCCTGAAAAAATAACTAATGCAACAAACATATACATTAATAATTTCAAGAAACAACTAAGCAACATTACATAGCTGTAAATGAAATGAAATTATATTTATCACAGTTAAGATATTCAGCTGTATACCTAAAAGCCACATGGATATAAAGGAGACGAAAAAGAAAAATGTGATAAACCGAAGTGTTTAATTGTATATTACAGACAGGTAAAATTTAGTGTTAATCATCATCCTTTGTAGCGCTACTCTCCTTCGCTGAATTTTGCTCTGAGTTATTGATGAATTGTTCCGGTATACACGTTGTTCATTTCCGTCTACGGGCATCTGATCTTGATGATCCGTCTTTTACAACAATCTCCAGATCGATATCAGCTCTTGAAAGGCTAACGTCGTCGATATCCATAGTCAGGTCTTGTAATGGTGTGACTGGCGTGCTTGAGCAGCTAATTTCAAGATTTTCATCATTAGGATTTCCTATGTTAAAATAGTCTCGTGGATTTGTGCTGATAGCGACATGCCAGACAGCATCCCTAGGGTTCTCGACATAAAAACACTGACGTGCTTGACTCTCTAATATGTAAGGCTTATTCGTAAACGCGAGGTTTGATGAATGTAGTAAGAGTAGCCCGTTTTCAACTTTTTATCCACGTCCTTCTGTCTTGATATCATACCACATGCACTTGAATATGACAACTCTGTGTACACGATAACGTGCATGCATTATATCTTGCAACACACCGTAGTAGTCAGGTTGTCCCGTGATTAGATTTATATCTCTAGACAATACGTAATCTCTTGTGGTTGATGTCAAAAAAACACCGCAGTTTTGAAACTTTCTATGTGCATCTCTATCTTGTGTATAAAATCTATATCTATTAACGACATAACCAGTAAGACGCTTAACTAGTGGATCTGGTTCAGAGACAAGTATTTTTATATCTTCTGTCATGTTGGCATCTGCGGCTGTATGAACCTAATAAGAAACGATAAGATTTAAAAAAATCGCATTTAGTTCAAGGGATAAGACATGAATTTTATAGTTTAATATATTTTAGTGTTAAACATACAAAATGGTTAAACCATGTCGCAAATTCTCGATTTCGAGCATTATCGATATTCCTTGGCAGCGATTGACCCATCAATGGTCTGTACTGAGCTCTCCATATTCTAAATATGAAACACTTAATGGAGTTAAGTAATTTCATATTTATGTATTGAGAAAAGCATTAGGCTATATACATACTCTTGAAATACGTCGACCTCGTTAGAGTTAAATAATACATATCTATGTATTGTGTCAATCTCTTCACTACAAAGTGCGACATGTTTCACGGCACCTATTGTGTTCCCGCCTCCTTGGAAGACGGATATTAATCCTTGTCCCTCGTTAACCATGACGTTCTCGTTACGGCGCGGCCTGTTGAATGCAGTCTCGGTTCCCTCAAGTTACATAGGATAAAATATCATATATTCCTCGGCGAGAAACCCTTTGGCAATCGACCCCTCGGGTCTTACTTTATTTCGGATTTATCGTTTTATCTTAAACATAAACATGTAAAGTTTATTTTGTTTAGTTTAATTGATAAATATTATTTGAAAGTTAAATTCAACTATTAAATACATAACCATTACCTACCTCTCGAATGGATACATCCACCGATAATTAACGGGTCCACCTAAACGCCTCTCTCTTGTAAGATGAACTGTGAGATGCAACATGATTGTGAAAAACGTAGGTGGAAACAACATTTCCAATCTATAGAGAATGATAGGAACTTTGTTCTCCATATTTCTAAAATCATCTGCCCTATATTCGTTAGAGAATCTCGGAAGCAATGACAAAAATCAATCACAGTTGAGACAATATGCATATCCTTTAACGCCCTAATTACAACAGAGAGTAACTGCTGCATGATCACGTGGCAGTCGTGTCTTTTAAGGTGAGAAAGGTTTTTATGTTTTATGTCCACGTACTTAGAGAGATTTGATGAGTAACCATTCAAAACCCTTACTTGCTCAAAAACTCTGAGGAAAGCACCTTTCTCGCTAGTAGATATCGTGTACTTCGCTGTAGGAATTGACCATCAACCGTTCCCCGCTTCTCGTGGGCGCAATTCAGGACACAGCCTCTCCTGCAAGTACCATTGTGAACCGCAAGTGTATTCTTAGATTTAGATTTCACATTCAATAAGGTGTTAAGGAGTACCTCGCATACGTTCTTCCCGATGTGCATGAAGTCTAAGTTATGACGCATATTGAGATAGAGCTAATATACTAGCTCGTTGAAAATGGCATTCTTCCTCCAGTGATTGTCACTAACCCGTAGAATTGTATACTCTATTGTTCTCCAGAAAACAACATTACTAAAACTTTGTGTGGCTTCCCACAACTTCA
Source organism: Agapanthus africanus (assembly GCA_030015575.1). Lineage (NCBI taxonomy): Eukaryota > Viridiplantae > Streptophyta > Magnoliopsida > Asparagales > Amaryllidaceae > Agapanthus > Agapanthus africanus. The sequence continues at coordinate 397,403,955 of CM057339.1, forward strand.
AACCCGTCGGCTTAGGTGGTGCATGCCTATGCACTTGTTTACCACTGAACTTACTGCAATTACGACGATATGTATGGTTTATATCTAACCATCGACGGTAACCTGTTTAGCACTTGATCTTTCGCGCGCCTACTTTAAGATCACAAGCAGTTTCCTCTAGACATAACAGGCAAGCATTGTAACCTTGAGTGCTTAATCCAGAAAACATAACACATGCTGGAAAATTGTTGATTATCCACAAAAGCGCCGCACGAAGTGTAAATGTCTCCTTCTGTAAATCCCCAGTTCCTTCTATTTTCTCTGTATTTATTTATAAATATTTTCCGCAAATTTTTCCTTCAAATTCAATTTTCCTATCTCTAATTATAACCAAACTCTAAAATTTTTAAAACCCTAATTAACCTAAACATCCACACATAGATATATATTAACAATAATATTTAACCTTAAACCCGAGATCCCCGGCCTGAGGCCCACGAACCCCCACTCCCTAACCCGAGCCTAACCCCTCTCTTTCTTTCTTTCTTTCTATCTTTCGTCCTTTCTTTCTCATCTCGTTTTCTTTCACGTTCGAAAACCCACATCGCCCCTCTCTCACGCCCACCTCCACGAGAACCTCTCCATGCCGACGTAGCCCTCGTCGCCAACAACCCCAAGATCCCCACACCTGCCTCCCCTCATAACTCTAAAATCTCTCTCTACTTTTATCTCCCCCATGCTCTCTCTCTCTCTCTCTATCTCTCTGGATCTCTCTCTAACCCTCACCTCAACCGAGTACTTCCAGCTCCCAACAACTCCTCTCCCTCACCGGCGACCACCTCCCACCACTCTGACGAGCTCCCAACAACCAGCAACCCTCCACCGAACAAAACTCCAACAACATATCTGAATCCATCATTCCAACACCCACAAACAACTACTGACGCCTGCAACCACCCACAACTGGAGCTCACGTTGACCATCACTGCCTCGTACCGCGCACGAGCACCACAACCCCTTCCATCATCATCGCACTGAGCACTCCCTCACCCCACCATCCGCAACCCGAGCTCCTCTTGCATACCTGACAATTGCACCTATCGTCACCGTCCACCCTCGAACGTCGCCTCAGCCCCTTCGCCGTCGTCCCAGCTCTCATTATCGGAGCTCCCCTTGCCTATTGCCATAGCCAGAAACCCTAGCCGAGTCCAAGCTTGTGGCCACTGCCGTGATCTGGCCGTGTTCGTGCCCGTGCCGCCCTCACCATTGTTGCCATGCTACCGTCATCTTCAGGCAAGTGAAAATCTTCACTTGTTTTTTTATGCTACAATATAGAGAAATTAAATTAGAACTAGATACAAAAATAAATACAACTACATTGATACACACACACACACACTTGAATTTGGTGTAGCGAACCATCGTTCCATTAAAATCTGAGTAGAGCCCAACTAGGGCTTATTACTGGTAACTCGTATAGGTTAAATGGTTGACATCTAACTCAATTAGTTAGAGGAAACGGTAAATTCGATCGATAATGAACTGTTATCTTAGGTGTTCGATGCGAACCATAAGCAAAAACCTAATCAAATATGGTGGAATTTATGACTACTAGATTCCTTTAGTGATAATGAATAACACGTAAAAAGTAGGGTTAAAAATATGGACTTTAACACCATGAAATGACACCCCCATTTAGATCCGTCAAATCTGAAAGTCGTCGCACACGCAGCTTATGATAATCATAGTAAATTAGATACATACCGGAATATTGTGTTTGAGAGCTCGTATAGAAGCCGACTAGATAACCTAGAACCCTCTATATTTTATATTTCGATATTGCTATAACACAATGACGAAAACTAAATAGAAATACGGCTCTGGACTGCAGTCCAGAGCAGTATTTCATGTTGACACTTGAATCTAATTGTTTGTATAACTCTGTATGAAAATTAAAATATGCATAATCCTATATTGTTGCGAAGATAATCCTGTTATATAACTATAGGTAGTGGTTTCATTCAATTTTACTGTCATTTGATATTTTAATTGTATTTTAAACCGTAGATACGTATTGCAGTTTTAGGCAAAGACAGAATATATACCTTAACCTTAAACAGTGCATATTTCCCTGTATACAGTGGATATTATCAATCCGTATAGTGTTTTGGAAACATAACTGATAAATATAAATATTATATAACAGTAACGTCGCCTAATTATGATCCTAACAGCGAGTAAAATGTGTTACGAAATGGACTTTCAGTTCTGGAACTGAATTTCCAGCAGCGAACACTTATAATAGAATGACTGGAACTCGCAAACCGGAAACCCGATTGACATGAAACCAATTTTGTTGGATTTTTGTTTAAGTTTAATTTCTACCCCTTTTGTATTATTTTGCCTAATTACGATCGTACGGTTTAATATGTTTTTCTGAACTCGTAATGCACGTTGCGATTCATATCGTACATGACTTGATATGTGGCATAATTCTCATATTTACCTGACCATGATACCTTTAGTGATAGCTAACGTTCATATGGATTCTTAGCGGATATTGCATTTTCGAACGTGAGTGGTGTTGGATTAGTTGTGTCAAGTATGCCAGTGATAAGTGATTGATTCATGAAAGTGAATAGTGCAGTGAAAAGTGAATAAAACCGTGTTATTGGCACGCACTTGTACACAACTAGCCGCATACATATTGTTATTGAAACCTGGGGAAAAAGAGGAAATCGAAGTGGAATGGAACTTGTCTTTAGCGAGATTAGTGATTTAGAGGATGATCATTTGAATAGCGACTCTTATATATACTTTAGGTTATGGACTTAGCGGTCCGGATGACAGGGTTATATCCCGGGAAACAGCGGGCCGTAGTCTCGGGTACGCATGAGACACTCGTTAAACTTGATCACACTTTTCCACAGTTCGATTTCAAATTGACCTAGAGACTAATAGGGACATGGATCATATACTGCATTGAATATTGATACACTGATTACCTGCATACACTGTCTCCACTTTTATTACTTTTCGTTTCATGCTTTATTATATTGCTATTATATTATTGCTATTGGGTCGCTCTGACGAACTGAGTATGCAGTGTTCCCCTAATAATTAAACATAATAATAAGAGCTAAGCTCTGGCAAAATTCCAATGTGGCAGCACCTCACGTGCTCCCGACGAGAGCGCCAGCGCCAGCACCTATAGTGGTGCCGCAAGTGAAGATCACGTGAGCGCCAATGCGCAAGGCACAGGAGCACCTGTCATAAATAAGAATTTAATTCTAAAGTGGTGCCTACGTGCATAACACGTGAGCGCCAGCGCCCGAACCAAAGCGAGTAGAATTGAATTCTACATGAGGAATATTGCACCCAAATATGGGATATTTTCTGTTAAACAGAGACATTGGATTAAAGATCCAATGGTGATAATAAATCATCAAATGATATAATTAAATTATATTAGGAGAAAATATCTCCTTAATCTTTCTAAGTGAGAAATATACCCTCAGTTGGATCAAAGATCCAATGATAAAATTAAATTCTATATGGGAAAATATTTTCCTCTATCTTTCCAAACAAAGAAAGATGTGCTCTGTAAAACAGAGAGTCCTTGAATTAAAATCCAATGGTAAATTCCCTAATCTTGTTAAAAACAAGAATATATATGCTGTAAAACAGAAAATTACTGGATCAAAGATTTAACGGCGAATAAAATCCCCCGAATAAATTTTGAGACCAATTAAATTAATTGGTATCTCTCAAATGAGAGATTTTCTCAAACTATTTAACAATTTGCCTCTACTATATAAAGGACCCGAGACTTTAAGTCTCATATAGAGGATTGACCCCACAAGTTTCTCCACAAAAAAGAAAACAGAGAATTTAATTCTCAAAAGAAGAAGACGATCTACCTCATTTCAAACTCCAGGTAAAGAAAAACAGAGAGATAAAAACATCTCCTTTACCTATATAAGGGTTTAACCCTTCTCAAACAACTTAGTTCTTTCTCTAGATCTAAGATCCACAAGACAAGTCTCCCACAAGTTGAGAATTTAATTCTCATCGAGAAAATCTTGTTCATGAGAATCAAAGATTCAGGGGAGAACATGGAAAAGATGGAGTCTATAATACTCCAGGAACTTAGTTCCTTCAAATCAAGAACTTAGTTCTTAAATAAACTCAATCTCAGATCCTCAAAATAAAGATCTTGGTGATCATTAATGGTCAAACCGCCATTAACAGAGATTCAATCTCTGAAAAGAAAAAGAACTCAGCACCTCACGTGAAAAACACGTGATCACCCAAAAAATCCCTCCCAAACAAAGGACCTAGCGCCTCACGCGTTTCCCACGTGGGTGCCCAAAGCAGAAGGCCAGCGCCTTACGTGAAATACACGTGAGCGCTGAGTAAAGTGTTTAGCACTTCATATGCCGCCAAAACGGCTAAGTGCTCAGCACTGATTGGGCAGCGCCTAGTGCCTCATGTGGGCATCCAACAAAATAAAATGAGACAGCGATGCACGTGCTCCTCACGTGGATACCATACAAAAGTTCTTAGCACTTCATATAAAACCAAAACGGATGAGTGCTTAGCATTGATTGGGCAGCGCCCAGTGCCTTACGTGAAACACACGTAGGCGCCTAACAAAATTAAATGAGATAGCACCGCACGTGCTCCTCACGTTGACACCATACAAAAAGTGCTTAGCACTATACATATTCAGTCAAAATGACTAAAGTGCTCAGCACTTATTGGGAAGCACCCATGACTGAGTGCTTCATATGATACACATATGAGCGCCAGAGCTTTTAACAAGTGCTTAGCACTCATGCACAAAAAAGAGGGGCTGAGCAAACAAAACCCAAATAAGTGCTTAGTACTTTTGAATAAAAAAAGAAAGAAGAAAAGACTGAGTAGACCGAATCCAAATTGGCTAAAAATCTCTCTGAAATTAGCCCAAATGCTCTGTTGTTGGATCTTAAATATGATCCTTAAACTGTTGCTAAGTTGATCTTAGTCTTAAATATGACTAACGTATCCTTAGTTAAAATAAATTGAGCCCAAATGCTCATATATTTAAGTTGATCTTAATCTCAAATTAGATTAACGGTCCTTAAATAAAACAAAATATTTTTGAACTAAAGGAACATATAACCTAAGTTCAAAAAACCAAACCCCAAATCTAAAATATACGTATTTGGACTAATCCGCGCCCTACGGGTGACGACATAAATTAGTCTCCGTATACAATCCACGGGCAACCAAAACAAACAAAATAACACACGACACGAAATAAAGTATCGGAGAAGGAGAAAGTGGTTATCGCAACGCGATAACGTAATTAACTGCAGGAGATTGCGTCTGCAGGGAAGAGCATCCCCACAATCAAAATCCCCCTCACAAATGAGGGGGAATATCATGAAGTCTGCTATAACGGTCGCATCTATCCAAACCTCGGATATACAGTGCCATAAATCAACTTGGTATATTCGGAGAGGTGGATGGATAAGTCCAAATAGCATCTGCCCCCAAATTCAGGCTAGACGTTCTCCGTGTATCAGTCCAGTATTTCGGCGGTAAAAAGATTCTGGCATGCCCAGTGGGACCTTTTCCTCTTTCCACTCCACACTTCGTATGTCGTGTTTCGCGAAAAAAATCGCCGTTCACTATGGTTTCCCTTGGAATCGAGATACTGAAACTTAGTGTCTTGCTCCTGTGCAGAAAAAAATGGCTCTCAACTGCACCTCATGCAACAGCAACTTCCGCTCCATCCCAACTGGAAGAGTGACCTATGGGCCCGACGCGGCCTTTATTTTCTCAATGCCGGTGGGACAGGTCACACAAGCCACTAATGGATTGTTCTTTGGGACCATGCTCCCACCTGTGAGTTTCAGTGCCTTAACGCCACAAGAAGAAGCTCCTAGAAGGCCGGACTTCGATCGACTAGCAACCACAACGGTGCCCATCAGCAAGCCATCAAACTCTGGCATCTCGGTCTTCAATAGGCTGAGCAAGAACTCAAATGGGTCGCAAAGAAGCTCGTGATACCTGAAAGGGCTACCCCAAAATGGCTAGCCCTCCTTACTCCTGCTACAGGCGAAGCTGTCAAAGGTGCTTCCTCTATCAGGCGGCCAGTCTTCGAAAGATTGGTCAGTTCTCCATAAACTCCATAAAGGACGTCAGTCTTCAACAGGATGAAGCCGGTTGAAACCCCCTAGCAAAGCCGGGGGCATGATGAAACCGGTTCCAACATTGAGGCGGTCCCTTAAACTAGGCATGCTCGACGTCGCCACTGGCGCCGAGTGAGAGAAATTGATGGCAACTCCCCCTCTGGACTCACCCCGCCAGCTCCGATTGTGGATGTTGACACTGATGTTCTAACTAGGAATAGTTTTAATCCATTTAGGAGGGTGCACAAAAACTCCCCAACGACGGTGCTAAAGAAATCTCCCACACCTGCAAAAGTTACAGTGCAGGCAAAGCCGGAGCGGCCTCATCAGCGGCTCTCCTCACAAATTCATAAGGTCTGGCGAAAAGTCCAATACTTTGTGATTGACATAGTCCACTTTCGTCGACCAAAGAAATCGAAGGTTCGACAAGAAAAATACCACTCCTCCGCCGTACAACGGAGGACTTCTCCAAAACAGGTGCCTGTCACAATAGCTCCTTCAACTCCAATCTCTCATAAAAGAATGAGGCTGGAGAAAACTCTACAGCCCGTGGAAAATTCCAAAGGCGATGGATCTAATCGCCACAAGTCCGGGGGCATAACCGTACATACGGTCTACATGGATTAAGGAAAAGAGGAAAACCGTGCCTCGGTGAGTCATTGACTGCAAACCCGATCGCTGACTAAGGCTCAGAAGAAACAGCAAAAGCTCTAGGAAATGTTGACCAAAATGGCAGCAGTTACCGGACAGAAAGAATGTCCGGATAAAGAAGTCGAACAACGCCAAGTGCAAGAGACCGATAGAGAGTTTCTGTGAAGTGTGCTCAAAAGAAAGGACAAAGAAGCCGCTGAGCAAGCTGCTAATATAAAGCGGATGGCTCTCTTATTCTAAGACATAGTTGGAAAGATGATCCAGCCAGAACCCTGTTTACCCAATAAGAGCAAAGCTCTGTTCAAATTCCAAGACGGGAAATGAAGCAACGCTTCTGTTTCCCCTAATCAGAGCGAAGCTATACTTTGAAAATCAAATGTTAAAATAATTTGAAGTAACGCTTCAGATTCCTTGCGCTGCGCGCAGTGCGCCACGTGTCAAAAGCTGATACGCCAGAGCAGCGCCGAAGGCAGCGCACCCAATCAGAGCAAGACTTTATTTAAAATGAAAATAAAGGAAGCAACGCTTCAGCTGAGTTGCGCTCTGCGCTACGCGACACGTGGCAGCGCAGTTGCGCCAGCGCAGTTGCGCTCGCGCAGTTGTGCTGCGCACTGCGCTGCGCGACACGTGGCAGCGTAGTTGCGCTCTGCGCTGCGCGACACGTGTCAAGCGCAGGTGCGCTTGTGCCAACTGTGCCAGCACTAAAACAGAATTAAAATTCTAGAAAGATCTTTCTGATCTTGTTAAAACAAGAAGATTATCTTCTGTAAAACAAGGCAGCGCATCCAATCAGAGCAAGGCTCTATTTAAAATGAAAATAAAGGAAGCAACGCTTCAGCTGAGTTGCGCTCTGCGACACGTGGCAGCGCAGTTGCGCTAGCGCAGATGCACTGCGCTCTGCGATGCGCGACACGTGGCAGCGCAGTTGTGCTGCGCTCTGCGCTGCGCGACACGTGTCAAGCGCAGGTGCGCTTGCGCCAACTGTGCCAGCACTAAAACAGAATTAAAATTCTAGAAAGATCTTTCTGATCTTGTTAAAACAAGAAGATTATCTTCTGTAAAACAGAAGCCCTTGGATCAAATATCCAACGGCGGGGAAAAATCCCTAAATCACTCAGAGAAAGATCTCTTTAACTGATTTAACAAATCAAATGGCACTATAAAAAGCCCCCTAGACTCCAAGTCTAAAGGAGATTATTATCAGCACACAGAGAATTCACAGAGCTCTTCTAAGAACTTTGAGAAGAATTCAGAAAGAAAGAAAGAAAAAGGTAAAACCTTTAGAAAAAGAAGAATTTTCTTCTAAAAAGATCAATGATCTAAGAACAAGATCAAAGATCTTCAATAAAAAATGATAATATTAATAAAAGAAGTAATTTACTTCTTCTTTAGATCTTTCTGATCTAAATAAAGACATTGCCTTTTGATGAACCATTGGTTCTGGAATCTTAAAAGATTCTCTTCTTTGATCCAAAATTGGATTAAGATATTGAACAGTGCCCTGCACTTGAAAAAATTGCACTGTTGCGCTCTCGGGTTGGCGCAAGCCACCAGAGAGCGCCACGTGTCAGCCCCAGAACAGACTGCGCTATGCGCTTCTAAAACAGAGCACTACTCTCATAAATTGGCACACTGCACTAGAGTGCGCCACGTGTCAGCAGCGCAATAGCGCAGCGCACTGGCGCAGCGCACTGCGCTTGTGCTCACCAGAGCGCACCACGTGTTAGCAGCGCAATAGCGCAGCGCACTGCCCTTGCGCTCACCAGAGCGTGACACGTGTCACCTCCACATGGACTTGCGCCTTGCGCTCATCAATTGGCGCAAAGCGCCTGACAAGCCACGTGGCACACTGTCAGAAGATTTAATGCTCTGCATTATTTAAAAGAGGGACATAGCCCAATTAAAAACGCATAACAGGCCTGATAAAAATGCCATGCATTACTTTAAAAAGGGCAGAGCCTAAACAGAGGTTTGTTAGACCAAAACAAATGCTGTGCATTTAATTAAAAGCCCAATGCTAAGCATTAATAAAGGGCAGGGCAGAGCCCAAGCAAAGGCCTAATAGGCCAATGATAAATAAAATGTTGAACATTTTCAACTAGACTTAACCCAATCATGGCCATAAGTTCTCAAATTAACATTGACTGAGCACGACTGCTCTCTTAAATCAATTTACACCCGGTTTAAGGGTACATCTTCGAACTCCTCTAATATTTTTTATTATAATCCTTCAACGTTTTCAGAGAGGTGACGGGTCCCGACAACCACACATCGATACGGACTGCGGGGTCCTTAAACTCGTGGACCGAAACGTCCTTAAACTAATATTCGTCCCAAAATGGGAACGTTGGACCGAAACGTCCTTAAACTAATATTCGTCCAAAAATGGGAATGTTGGACCGAAATGTCCTTAAACTAATGTTCATCCCCAAATGGGAATGATGGACCACCATGTCCCTAAACTGGAGATGGACCACTTCGTCCCTAAACTGGCAATGGACCACCATGTCCCTAAACTGGAAATCGACCGCAATGTCATTAAACTAAACAATAGAGCCAATTGCTTTCTTGTCGGATCCAATCGATCCCATTAAGTTGATCTTAATCTGGAGATTAGGCTAACGTATCCTTAACAAAAGTTTAAGTCGGTCTTAGCCTTAAATAGGGCTAACGTATCCTTAAACCAAAACCACAAACCCAAATCTAAGAAATACGGATTTGGACTAATCCACGTCCTACGGGCGACGACATAAATTAGTCTCCGTATACAATCCACGGGCAACCTCAAACAAAACAAACACCCACGACACGAAGTGAAATTCTGGAGAAGGAGAAAGTTGCTACCGCGGTGCTGTAGCGTAATTAACTGCAGGGGCTTGCGCCTGCAGGGAAGAGCGTCCCCACAATCAAAAACCACTCCAGCGAGGGGGAATCAGACGAAGTCTGCTACATCGGCCGCATCCGTCTAAACTTCCGATACATGGTGCCATAAATCAACCTGGCATCTTCGGAGAGGTGGACGGATAAAACCAAATAGCATCTACCCCGAATCTCAGGCAAGACGAACCTACGCGGTCGCGTCTCTGTGTTCGGAGGGGAACAGATTTTGGCACGCCCGGTGGGACCTTTTCCTCTTTCCACTCCACACTCCGTGTGTCGTCTTCGCGAACGAATCGCGGTTTGTTAATGGTTGCCCTAGGGTTTCAAGTTACTAAGATTTGGTCTCTTGCTTGGCGCAGCAATCAAACAGCAATAGCCTCTAACTGCTCAAACTGCTCCAAATGCAACTGCAACCGACGCTCCTCCTCACCTGGAGGCGTAGCCTATGGACCTCAAGCGGCCTCCATACTTGCTATGCCGGTAGAACAAGTGACTCAGGCTACCACCGGCCTGTTCTTTGGGACCATGCTCCCGCAAGCAAGCTTCACCATCTTAGTGCCCGTACCGGAAGCGCAAAAGAAGTCTTTCTTCGATCGACTTGCTACTCGCACGGCCCCTCTCAACAGGTCGTCCAATTCTTCAGTCTTCACCAGGCTGAGCTCGAGCACCAAAGGGCCTATCAAGAAGCCCATAACACCTGAAGTGGCCATCCCAAAAAAGATAGCTGCTCCTGAAGTCGTCAAAGCGGCTTCTCCTCCCAAAGGGTCGGTCTTCGGGAGACTGACTGCTCTCGTTCCCACTTCCGCTCAGAAATCTGTTTTTGACCGGTTGGACGTAGCTTCTCAACGAACGTCAGTCTTCAAGAGGCTGACACCGGCAACAGCCCCTCACCTGAACAGGGGGCAAGATAAAGCCGTCGCTGAACCAATCCCAACAACCTGTCACGCCCGACGTCACCACTGGCGCCGGATAAGGAAGGCCGGGGGCAACTCCCCCTCTGGGCTAACTCCGCCAGCTCCAACGGTTGAAGTTAATACTGCTGTTCCAACCAGGAACAACTTTGAGCTGCTGAACAGGGTACACAGAAATTCGCCAACTGCGGTGCTCAAAAGATCTCCTCCACCGGTAGAGACCGCCGTAGAAGCAGAACCAGAAAAGCCGGAGCAGTCTCCTCAATGGCTGTCCTCCAAGATCTACAAAACTTGGCGACAAGTCCGAGAATCGGTGATTGATCCGAATTTCTCTCACCAGCATAAGAAGTCGAAAGTTCGGCAGGAAGAAAATCCCCCTGTCAAGCAAAAAAAGACGACGACCACCTGGGTGTCCAAAGCAACGGCCCCCTCAACTTCGACGGCCCACAAGAGAAGAAGGCCGGAGAAAATCCCCACGCCAGCGGCGAACGTCAAAGGCAGTGAACCCAAACACCCTAAGTCCGGGGCCATTGTGGTACACACAGTCTACATGGCGTCTGGGAAAGAGGACAGCCGTATATCCACAGGTCATAAACCGTTTACACGATCGGTGACTAAAGCTCAGGAGCAGCAGCAGAAGCTCCAAGAAATGATGAATGCGATGGCCGCACTCACTGGGCCAAAAGAAAGCACTGAAGCGTCCTCGGATCAACGCCAGGAGAAAGAAACTGACGCTGAATTCCTTCGCAGGATACTGGAAAAGAAGGATAAAGAGGCTGCGGAACAAGCAGCCAATATAAAACGAATGGCCCTTCTGTTCCAGGACATGGTGGGTATGATGATCCAGCAAGATCCTCCAGCCGAAGATCCTCCGATCATCCTTGAAGATGACATAGGAGAAACGTCGAATCCACCGCTGGCTCTGTCAGCGGCCAAGGAGGAGACAATTTCTAAAGATGACCTGGATGAATATATAGCTCAGCAGATACGGGTTCACCAGGCAATTGAGGCAGCCGGTCAAGTTGTCAGAACGGGGCGACCGTATCCGAGCTGGTATGATCAGATCAAGTACCCGCCGGGCTACATGTGTTGGAGATAGTGCCCTCAGAGTCAATTATTGGATCACAGGCACGTGATTGCAATGATTGAGGGAGGACCTATCCCGGTAGGACAGTCTTACTCGAGATAATAGTATGCTATCTGGTTTACCTTTATCATCGTGCACTGCTTTAAGTGACCTGACATGTCGCTATTGCACGTTGATAGAGCCCCTAGGATTCTTGCTTGACTGCCAGCAGTATGAGGGCGATCATATAAGTGAGAGCTGGAGTCTATAAGCACATCCTTAAAAGGTCCCTAGTCGTAGGAGTTTCGAGACAGGGCATCGATACTCCAGAGTAGACTAGTGTATACAGTCGAGACCCCGACGAGGGGCGGTGGCCGGTCTCACAAGCCACTGGTGTCAGTTGGTTCACCTAAGATGTATACAGGTGCTCATTGGGTTATGAGTACAGCGGACAGGACTCGCCGGGAACATGCTAGTTGGTAATATACCAGACGTCAGATGGCAGTTCCCTGGTGACATGTGTGCAGGTTAGTTCATCGACCTGGGGATCGTCATTTGTCTTGTGTGAGTTCCCACTGTACTTTGATTACTACCCTACCACGGCTCAAAGAAGTCGTGCAAACAGGTTTTAGTTGGGTACAGTCCCGAGCCACATGGAGGCAGTGAGCGGATCTTCAGGGGTTCGTCTCTCCCGGTATTGGGGGTGAGGTCGCGCTGTGTCTAGGAGAGCCATTACACGAAGTCCTTGGCCAAGGCAGGAGATTTACTGGTAGGTATTCCAGTAGTATCTCAGGGTGTTCTGGGCTACACTCCGACACGACTTGTACCGCTTTTGGGGGTCTGACTTTTACCAACCCCCTAGGCCCGCCATGCGATGCTCATAGACGAACGGACCGGACTGTACGGATATTGTCACTGACAGGCTCAGTAGGGTGTCGGGATGAGTTCGCTCATCGACGTCCCTTTTAGTCAATAGCTGGTGGCCCGTCACGTATTGGCTTATACCTCTGACGTGCTAGTGGTTAAATCCACAGCCATAGTATTGACGAGTCTTTAGAGTCCACCACACTTTCAGTTACTCAAGCTTTCGGGCGAAACGCTGTAGAGGCCGTATGGAGATATGGCAGGGTCCGATCAGATACGTGCGGTATTGCACGGATCGGGATCGGACAGCTTTGTACTAGTGGCCGTATGGATATATGGCAAGGTTCGATCGGATACGTGCGGTATTGCACGGATCAGGATCGGACAGTTTTTACTAGCCGGTTTTGGTTTAAGCCGGTCCTAGTTTAGTACAGTGTAGATTTTGTCTCATTGCATTTGTATCCGGACGGAATACAGATGCGGGTGTGTATGCACAGTATCGGGGTTTTCCTGTAATTTATTACGGGACCAGTTTTCTGGAGTTGCCAGTTTGCATTCCGTTCCGGCCGGTTTTCCTTTGTTCTTTCCCGGCCGGACTTTTATGATGGAAGGGGTAATTTGCAGTTTTGCAAATTACATTTGGTGGAGGTTTTATTTGTAAGATGATTTATTATGATAACCTTTTTTAGATACCATTCATTTCATGCTTTATTGTGAAAAGATTGGATTTGAGGTTGATGTAAGTTTGATGATGATTATGTCTTGATGTGGTCACCACTTGCTTTACCCTACACTCACCTCCCTTCATGCTTCATATTACCTCCTCCACCATTCTCACTTGAGGATAGAGATTATTATTATGGTTGAAAAAAATGAAAGAGAGAAGAAGAAAAGAGAAGAAAATGAGAGCTTCATCTTTGAGAGGAAGAAAAATGAGAGTGATTCATTTTGTGTATATCATTCTTCATCTCATTCCATTGCTAGAAAATTGAAAGCACCAATTTTCTATACACCATTCCTCCATCTATGGCAACCAACCCCAAAGTGAGACATACATTCTACACTATATCCTACAGCAAATCTTGGACGCGTCGATTCGCCAGCTTCGCGCCCGAGTTGCCTCGGTATTGAGGTGGGAGCCCGTAAAAGTACCCGGCTTCGTGGTGCCCTTTTCCGACGAGGAGGAGTTGGACGGAGATCCCGCGAGGAGATCGGTGCGGAGATGAAGACCGGAGGACTCGGATCTGTCGGTACATCTCTAACCCATCCTCTTGTTAGCTTAGACTAGTTTAATGGCATGATCCGGGGTTTTGTGCGCGGTGGTGCCGGTTTGCTAAGTCCGCAAAATTTAAAGTTTATCACCGTTTCCGCGTTTGGCCGTCGGATTGACGGCCGGGGCGCCGCCGTGCACTTACAGTGGTATCAGAGCCTCGCCATTAACTTCGTCTAGCTTCGTTTGGTGTGTTTGCATTTCCGATCGACCAAAATTTCCAAAAACCGTATTTTTTGTTCACATCAGTTTCTGTCGAAATTTTTTGGAGTCTAAAAATTTTTCAGGTGGTCTCAGAATGATGTGCAGGGAGTTCTAAGAATACTGCAAAAATTTGGTAAAACGATCACTCCGTACGACCGCGGAAGGGCGGCCAAAACCCCCTTCTGGCCGCGCTTCCGCCGCAGTAGTGTGGGTTCGTGTGATTATGTTTTTGCAGTGGGCTTATGGGCTGTAATTAGGGGTTTTGGAATATTAAAATTGGGCCCAGGTTTTCTGTGAGTGCTACATTTTTGATTGGGGGCCCACTTGTTAATTTTTGGTCAATCGGAAAATTTTAAACACATTTTTCACAGTATTTACATTATATCTGCGACCGTGAATGTCACTCGATCGGTAAATCCGGTCTAACTGCTATAGCCCGGTTAGACGGATTTGCGAACGTGATTTTCACGTTGATGTTCTATGTTTATGCTGTGATGTTGCGGATCGGTCGTGGGGGATAGCCTGGATGCAATGCTAGTACTGTGCTGTAGTATTATGTACATTTGATATTGCGGGGCGAGCGTCCGACATGTGGACTGCCGTCACTGCCTGTTTGTATTATTCTTTTGGGGCACGGCCTGGTTGCGGTCGATGTACCCGTTGTATGTATATTTTACATTCTGTACTAGGATTACCCCGCGGAGGAGTGCACGGATAGCCGGGTTCTGGAAGGCAACAAGCCCGCATCTCATGGCATTGAGATGAAGGGGGCTTCACTCTAGGATTGGCGGGCTATTCGCCGCACTCGTAGGGGGTACAGGTTGACCCAGGAGGGGTGCCCAAGTTGCCGGATTCCGTGGAGTGCTGGGTGGTCCATTCACGGCGCTGAAGGGGGCTGCCTCGCTTCAGGTTTTGGCGGGTGACTTGCCGTGCCCGTAGGGGTCTAGGATTTCATTGCACAGGCTATCCACACGACCAGGGGAACGTCGGGTTTCAGTAGTGGCTCTGTGAAACCCGGGGATCCCAGATATCTGTATTGTTCTGTGATGCTGTACATTTCTGTGATGTTGCATTTCTTATCACGCCTTGAGCGAATATAATATATTGGTATATATATTAGTAGATGTTGTATATGTTTTTCATCCGCGCTAGTCCAGTCCCCGCTCTGCCGTTAGTAAGCTAACCTAACGGGTGATGACGGGACCCAGTGGCGAATGCGGATGGCATATACGTACGTCAGTATATTTTCGTTCTTTGTGGTGTGATCAATTGATGGGACTGCATTGATTCGGATCAATGCAAGTTAAACAAACCTATTCTGATGTTGTTGGAACACTTTTCAAAAAGCTGTTATTGCAAGGACGTTCACTTTTGTTTTGCATCGTGGTATTCATTTGGAATATCCTGCTCCTCAGTCGACGAGGCAAGGGCCGAGATCCCTTCACCGGGAGTGACCCCTTGGACAGAAGTTTGCGTCAGGGCATTAACTTAACTATAGCCGATTACTTTTGCTTTGCACCGTGGTATTCAGTTGGAATATCCTGCACCCCATTCTACGGGGAAAGAGCCGAGATCCCTTCACCGGGAGTGACCTCTTTAGTAAAGGTTTTCGTCACTATATTTTCTAAAAAGCTATACGTTCCTTCAACGAGATCAAGTTCATTACGTTAAAGGTTTTCGCCAGAAACCATTCGTAGCCCTCCGTCGTTTCATATGGATAGTCAATAGTATTCAAGCTGTGTATGTTGGCCAAAGTCAAGGCACAGTGTTTGGTAGCTGTTGGGTATTCATATGCAGCATAGATAGATGCGTTGGTTTGGGACAGTCGTACTGCCATTTTGGCCAAAGTCAAGGGTATGTACGGGTGGGTTCAAATTAACCTGGAGAATGACGGGTTGAACTTGACATGTGACTTATGATATGTTGGCCAAAGTCAAGGTCATAAGAGCATGGGGTAAAAATCACATCGGGAGTTTCAAAAGAACTGAAACTTGCCAGATATGCGCATACCTTCTGGAGTGTGATACCGTGAGCGGATTCCGTCACGTTGTCATGCGATGATAGTTGGATCCCGATTCCCACTGATGAGTTGGTTTACTCCTCGGGTGACCCCGGCTAATTCTTCTTTCAGGTTTGGAGGAGAATTTGAGGTACAGTGGGAGGTTTCCAGATTAGAAAAAGTGATAACCATTCTGATCTAGGATAGAGTGCACGCTGAGTGTTTCTTTTCTCTCTCTCTTTGGCAGCGACCATTGACCCGACCCTAAGACTATGACTCAGTGACCAAGTTGACCGAACCTACTTAACACTGGCTTTTGGATTGTCAGAGTTGCAGACCTCATTGCCACTCCTACCTTTACCCTTTTCTCCAGGACACCCCGTATTACTACGAACGTCCACTTCCATTGGACAAAACCATCGTATGGTTAGATACGAACTCGAAGGAATTCGAGGATGGTTTCCGGTTCTGGAGAAAACGGATAGGACTATTCAGTTGTCTTTTCTTTTCACCTTCTCTCAGGCTGCGAGTACTCCTTGGTTTAGGAGTAGTACACCTATTACGCAAATTGGATAGTCTTCTTCCAAACCATAGGCTGGTGCCAACCGGTAGGGAATGAAGAAAACCAGTTAGCTTAAACGGTGTACAGAAGGTATTAAGTTCAGACAAAGCAAGGGATTAGTAAGAGGGCAAAGTAAATTGCGACTGCTATTCACGACCAAACCAAGTATTTCTTCGCCAATCCTAAATCACCTTTGTATTTCTCCAGGACACTCCGTATCACTACGAAGATCCCATTTTATTGGATAATCCATCGTATGGTTATATACGAACTCGAAAGGAACTTGTTCCAGTTCGGGGATGGATCCTGGTTCAGGAGAAATGGGAATAAAGTACATTCAGGTGTCTTTTATCTTCACCTTCTCTCGCATTGCGAGTGCTCCTAGGATTAGGACAGTACACCCTTTATGCTTTTTGGATAGTCTTCTTCCAAACCATAGGCTGGTGCCGAACGGTAGGGAAGGAAGAAAACCATTTGGCCTAAGGGGTGTGCAGAAGGTAATGACTAAAGACATATAAAGGGATTTGGTAAGGTGGCAAAGAATTATACGGTTATAGTTGTGAATCTGGATAATGGAAGAGGCATTACTAAGAATACCGGAATACCCCACCGAAACATTTCAATGTTTCAGTTTCACTGTGTACAGTTAATAGAAAACTGATTTCCCGATTAGACACTTACTCCAGGGTATGTATTTACCAGGTTGGATTCTCACATCTGTATGGTTTTACAGATGATGAGTGGGAGTAAGTTATTGGGAATTAGGTGATCATCCTCATTATATCGGGATTCGTTGTAATTGGTGATATTTGAGGATGCCACCTGGATTGTTTGCCGGTCGGCAAATATTTGGTTTTGAATATCCGCTGTTGTGCACCAATTTCAAATTGATATATCTGTACGTCTATTTTCATAGAGTGAGATATACCTTTTGATATTATGTCGATGACATTTACCTATATCAGTGGATGGTTAGGTAAGGAGCATTAAACAGCGGTGTAATTCTTCTTAACCATAAGTACAGTTTTCAACCTACGACACACAGTGAAAGAGTTATTAGACTCAGCGGACTTATACAGAGTATTGTATGTTGTCCAGTGTCCATTAGGACAGAGGGGTTGGTCCTCCTACTATATTCTGTTTACTTTTAACTTCTCTAGTTCCCAGACATGTGCTTCGTAGAAACACAGAGTCTAAGTTTCGAGGAGTTATAGGTATTTGAATAGAGTAGAGAACCAGGTGTAGCAAGTATCGGGATTCTTCAAAGTGATCGAAGATGTAGATACTTGTGTATGGTGTTCAGTTGATAGTAATGATAAAGAGAAATTGCTTCTCTTTCAGGTTACTCATAAATGGAAGCATTCCTAAGTTGAGTAACGCTGATCGGCCTCCTTCCATTTAGTTGACATGCACTGGAGACAGCTGCATGATTTGAATCTGGTTAAATTAAATCAGTGCCTCTGGTTCTATATTGGATGTAGAACAGTTCATATCTTAACGTTATTAAGGTACGGGGAGTTGTCCGGCTTATGATTAAAACCAGACACTGGACAACTCAAGGCACGTTTCTGTAATGGCTGTTTGTGGGTTGACCCAGGCTATGACGAGGGTTGATTTTCTACCATCTGGCAGATCAATAGAAATATTGTTCTAGACTCGCCACAGTTTTATTAAAAATGGATTTTTTCAAAAACAGTAGTGGGAGTATGGTAGAACTGGAAGTGATTCCAGAACCGCAAACGATTACTGAAGATTTGATAAGGAACCTAAAGATTCTATCTGGTTTGACATTCCATTGGCCACTCCGCAGATAAGGTGGGTAACTTCAGGCACCCGAGAGGTACTTCGGTAGCCTCAAGGACGGTGACAGAGAAGTTCTTGTATACCCACAGTTGCCATTGTTGTTGTTCCAGGCTGCGAGACCCGGCAGGAGGATGAGTATAGCGTCGTTCTAAACTTGCTTTAGAAGTGCACGTCTGTATGACTCTGCCAGAGGGTTGTCGTAGTCAGTGGGAGCAGCGGAAGCATTGGTGGACATCAGGCTTATGTCTGTTTATAGACTAAAGCAGATGTAGCGGAGATAGATCATCCATTTCTGATGTGACAGTCATAGGTTTGACGTCATCAGAATAGGGGATGGATCTGTTGAGAAGGTAGTAGGAAGTGATATTCCTTTACTACGATCGGTTATACTTTGGTCGTCACACAGTGTTTTCTCCACATAGGACTTGGACATTACATAAGACATACTGGTTACTAGATCTATGGTTTTAGATCTAGATTTGGGTAGTTTCCCAATCTGGGTACTTGGACAGCATTCTATGAGTATTTAGAATGGACGACTCCTGGCACGGTAGTATACCTGCATGTGATGGAGTCACCCTCTCTAAAGGTGTCTTACAGACTAAAGGGGAGAGGGATGTTCATGATTGGCAGATCACTTGCTTAGGCAATTGAGTCAATCATGAGATGTCAAGTACCACACCAGATATTGTTCTTGCACTAGATGCAATAAGTTGACATTGATCCAATCCTAGAGAAACAGTCGGAAGCAGTTTTAGAACATAAGTGGATGTTCTAGGGATATGATAACGGCTGCCTCCTTTAGGAGACGGTTATCATTCCAGGCTTCCAAGGTGACCTGGACGACAAGGAGGTTGTCAGAGTTATAGTTTTTCCCTCTGACGAGGGGCAGTATTTTGGACAGGTGGTCCAAGGAAATACTGAGGGTGGCATGGCGCAGGATACTGATTAAGTTCAGTTGACGATACAGTCTAAGAAGTTTGGATTTGGAGTTCATTTATGAGCTAGGTCCCATCAGACATCCAGACATTCTAAGACAGGTATTGCTCATTTCGGGAGATGTTTTTCTCCGCGAACATGAGATATAGAGAGACATAGAAAGAAACATCAGAGCGTATCCACTCACTGAGGCTATTCCTCGAACGCAATAGTTTCGCAAACGAGCTTTGTGAGACTGACAAGTAGAGGAGTTGGGTGTTCGGTATCACACAGGCTGTGAGTATGCGACATCGCAATAATTAGCCTTGAGTGCATGTGGGAGATTGTTGGAGATAGTGCCCTCAGAGTCAATTATTGGATCACAGGCACGTGATTGCAATGATTGAGGGAGGACCTATCCCGGTAGGACAGTCTTACTCGAGATAATAGTATGCTATCTGGTTTACCTTTATCATCGTGCACTGCTTTAAGTGACCTGACATGTCGCTATTGCACGTTGATAGAGCCCCTAGGATTCTTGCTTGACTGCCAGCAGTATGAGGGCGATCATATAAGTGAGAGCTGGAGTCTATAAGCACATCCTTAAAAGGTCCCTAGTCGTAGGAGTTTCGAGACAGGGCATCGATACTCCAGAGTAGACTAGTGTATACAGTCGAGACCCCGACGAGGGGCGGTGGCCGGTCTCACAAGCCACTGGTGTCAGTTGGTTCACCTAAGATGTATACAGGTGCTCATTGGGTTATGAGTACAGCGGACAGGACTCGCCGGGAACATGCTAGTTGGTAATATACCAGACGTCAGATGGCAGTTCCCTGGTGACATGTGTGCAGGTTAGTTCATCGACCTGGGGATCGTCATTTGTCTTGTGTGAGTTCCCACTGTACTTTGATTACTACCCTACCACGGCTCAAAGGAGTCGTGCAAACAGGTTTTAGTTGGGTACAGTCCCGAGCCACATGGAGGCAGTGAGCGGATCTTCAGGGGTTCGTCTATCCCGGTATTGGGGGTGAGGTCGCGCTGTGTCTAGGAGAGCCATTACACGAAGTCCTTGGCCAAGGCAGGAGATTTACTGGTAGGTATTCCAGTAGTATCTCAGGGTGTTCTGGGCTACACTCCGACACGACTTGTACCGCTTTTGGGGTCTGACTTTTACCAACCCCCTAGGCCTGCCATGCGATGCTCATAGATGAACGGACCGGACTGTACGGATATTGTCACTGACAGGCTCAGTAGGGTGTCGGGATGAGTTCGCTCATCGACGTCCCTTTTAGTCAATAGCTGGTGGCCCGTCACGTATTGGCTTATACCTTTGACGTGCTAGTGGTTAAATCCACAGCCATAGTATTGACGAGTCTTTAGAGTCCACCACACTTTCAGTTACTCAAGCTTTCGGGCGAAACGCTGTAGAGGCCGTATGGAGATATGGCAGGGTCCGATCAGATACGTGCGGTATTGCACGGATCGGGATCGGACAGCTTTGTACTAGTGGCCGTATGGATATATGGCAAGGTTCGATCGGATACGTGCGGTATTGCACGGATCAGGATCGGACAGTTTTTACTAGCCGGTTTTGGTTTAAGCCGGTCCTAGTTTAGTACAGTATAGATTTTGTCTCATTGCATTTGTATCCGGACGGAATACAGATGCGGGTGTGTATGCACAGTATCGGGGTTTTCCTGTAATTTATTACGGGACCAGTTTTCTGGAGTTGTCAGTTTGCATTCCGTTCCGGCCGGTTTTCCTTTGTTCTTTCCCGGCCGGACTTTTATGATGGAAGGGGTAATTTGCAGTTTTGCAAATTACATTTGGTGGAGGTTTTATTTGTAAGATGATTTATTATGATAACCTTTTTTAGATACCATTCATTTCATGCTTTATTGTGAAAAGATTGGATTTGAGGTTGATGTAAGTTTGATGATGATTATGTCTTGATGTGGTCACCACTTGCTTTACCCTACACTCACCTCCCTTCATGCTTCATATTACCTCCTCCACCATTCTCACTTGAGGATAGAGATTATTATTATGGTTGAAAAAAATGAAAGAGAGAAGAAGAAAAGAGAAGAAAATGAGAGCTTCATCTTTGAGAGGAAGAAAAATGAGAGTGATTCATTTTGTGTATATCATTCTTCATCTCATTCCATTGCTAGAAAATTGAAAACACCAATTTTCTATACACCATTCCTCCATCTATGGCAACCAACCCCAAAGTGAGACATACATTCTACACTATATCCTACAGCAAATCTTGGACGCGTCGATTCGCCAGCTTCGCGCCCGAGTTGCCTCGGTATTGAGGTGGGAGCCCGTAAAAGTACCCGGCTTCGTGGTGCCCTTTTCCGACGAGGAGGAGTTGGACGGAGATCCCGCGAGGAGATCGGTGCGGAGATGAAGACCGGAGGACTCGGATCTGTCGGTACATCTCTAACCCATCCTCTTGTTAGCTTAGACTAGTTTAATGGCACGATCCGGGGTTTTGTGCGCGGTGGTGCCGGTTTGCTAAGTCCGCAAAATTTAAAGTTTATCACCGTTTCCGCGTTTGGCCGTCGGATTGACGGCCGGGGCGCCGCCGTGCACTTACAACATGATCCCGAAGTTCCATGTCTACAAGGGGACAGGCAATCCCCATCAACATGTTGCTCAGTTCAGGGCTCTTTGTGGCAACACCGGCGGTGATGATAAATTGTTGCTTCGCCAGTTCGTCGGTAGCTTATCGGAGACGGCATTTGAGTGGTACTCCGAACTCCCAAATGACTCCGTCAAGACCTTTCGTTGAAATGTAGTTGTTGTTTACCCAGCGCTTCGCAAGTGCCAGTGAGCGTACTCCAATAACAGCTTTGATTAATGCGAGAGTAAAGCCGGGAGAGACTTGGGTTCAATATGCAATCCGATGGCGAAACTTGTGGTCAAAGTGCGAACAACACATTGAAGAAGCGCCGGCGGTGGGTATGTTCATGGGCACCCTAGATCCTCATGCAACTATCTCACAGTTCATGATGTTCTTTAAACCAACCACGTTCCAAGCCTTGATCGATAAGTTAGCCCAGATGGATCAGATGGGTCACAGACCGTCTCCTCCAAAGCCGGACTCTCGAAATGAGAAGGGGAAAGGGAAAGCGATCGTCGTCGCCAATGCTCAACAACAGCCGAGCAACTCGAAGCCGGTTGTTCATCAAAACAATATGCGTCCACACCTGTCCCTCGAGGAGAGGCTGGGACGTCCTTACTCGTTTCCTCAGAATAAAATGAGAAGACTGTTTGAACTGGCATTGCGTAACAGACACATTAATTTACCGGAGTCAAGACGTCCGTTGCAGCCAAACGACGTCAATGATCCCAATTACTATCCCTATCACCGAGTATTGGGTCATCCGATTGAAGATTGCTACGTCTTCAAAAATTGGATTGAAGATCAATATCAGCAAGGCAAGTTCACGTTATCCGAAAGATGGAAGGTGAACCCGCCGCAACCTCATACTTCTAAAAAGGTGAATACGCAGGGGGCAACGTGCTCCCTTGTTGAAGAAGCTCCATGGGATGTTGTGCTATCAGCCAAAACCAAAAGGATGCTGAATGATCTCAAGACATGCCCGGCGATCAGGTGGAAGAACCCGCTAGAACCCCAGATCATCGAAGGGATGCTGAAGCCGCGCCCAACTCCAAAGATCGGTGGTGATGGCCCAAGCACTTATACCCAGCCGTCGAAATCTTCAAAGAAGGAGAAGAAGAGATCCAAAAAGCCCGTGAAGCCTGGAGACAAGCGCACGGACTTGCAGAAACAGATTGACGCACTGGAGGAGTATAATCAGAAGGCACGGACTCCCATTACGCTCCAAGAGTTCCTCAGCCGCGTCTTTCAGGAGGAAGATGATGGAGAAAGCTCGTCAGATGACTCTGAGGGTTACGTGGCGAGTTGTAATATGGTCTCCCACTCGTTTACAGACGATGAGAAAACTCCTTGCACTGAGAAGCTGCGGGCAGATCCTAAACCAGAACTTCCGGGGCCATCAGATGAAGCAATTGATGCATTCCTCAACGAAGCTCGGTTGAAAAGTAAAGCTGATCGGGAGCACGAGACGGTCATATTTGAAAGTGCCAAGCGCCGGCGACTAGACGAAAGAGTTGAGATACTCCCGTCAAATCAAAAGACATCCGTCGCGGATAAAAACAAATTCAAGACGAGGAAAAGGTTTGCTAAAGCCATGTCGATGGGGATGAAGCTGCCACCCTCTGAAGGAAACATTGTCGGCAAAGCGGAAATGCACCCTTCCTATTGCTTATATCATCGGAAGGTTTCACACCCCACCGAAGAGTGCAAAGCTTTCAATAAATGGTGGCAAGGATATGTCGCTCACCGACAACATTTTAAGCGGGAAAAGTGCAAAACTCGTCGGGATCGGAAAAGTACGACCGGAGAGCTTAGAAGAACTACCGGCGACTGTCGCATGGTTAACGCCAGGGAAGCACAAGTTCTCACATTGGGGAGCGACTCTGACGAGGAAATAGAGCTTAGCCCTCTCTTTAAAGAGTCCACCTCGGGAAAGGAGGAAGAGCCGAAGGTCTGCGAAAATATCCGGGTGCGTAATCGTACGCTACCCGAAAAGAATCTTGGACCCTCAAATAAAAAAGATAAGGGAAAAGAGAAGGTCTCTGAGGATATCGCCCTGGATGACCAAGTTGTGGAAGAGCTAACCGCCAAGGACCCGCCGAAGAGAAATAAGGTCGACTACAATGTTCTAGCACACTTGAGGAAGCTACCTTCGCAGCTCAGCATTCTTGATGCCCTTCTACTATCGAAAGAAGCAAGAGATTCGTTGATCAAAGCGCTGCAGGAGACAGAGCAATTCCAAGCTTTTCTCACCGAAGAAAAGATGAAGGACGAGCTGGAAGAAGTGCACACAGTCGATGTCACTTTCGGTGATGAAGACCTTCTCCTTGGGACGTGTGAGCACAATCGCCCCCTCTATGTCTCAGGATACTGCCACGATATAAAGATATGCAAAATCCTGGTCGACAATGGGTCTTTCGTCAATCTCCTCAACGTGTGAGTGTTGAAGGAAATCTGCATGAGTGTCCAGCATCTCGCTCGTGATAAGATCACCATCTCTGGTTTTGACTCTCAATCATCACGGACTCTTGGGTCTATGATACTGACGTTACGCTTTGGGCTACTCGTCACGGACATTAAATTCCACGTCATAGACGCCAAGATATGCTATAATGCTCTACTCGGCCGGCCTTGGTTACACGAGTACAACATCATCCCTTCTACACAGCATCAGTGTATGAAATATTTTAAGGATGGTCTCGAGTATACCGTAACAGGAGAGTTGAACCCATTCTCCGTGAACGAAGTCCGCAAATATGAAGACGCAAAATACTTTTTACCGGATTTCGAAGACACGGAGAGATGTCACAAACCGGAGAACAAAGCTATCACCACCATCCCTGTCTTCAGGAGTGATACTGAGGGAGAGGAAGAAATGGTTTATTCGGGTCCACCCCAATACAACAAGCCGGGACCGTCTGCTCCCATGTTGATCTTTGGCAGTGACTCGGAAGATAAAGTCCATGCTATATTCTCTGCTCGGCCTTCAATACAAACTTTCGCTGATGAAGAGCAAAGTCTGCAAGTCGCCATGGTTCCACTTAAACATCATAAAGAACTTGACGCGCTTGATACCTACAGTATAGAAGAGCTGCAGACATTCTATGTCCCTCCCAGGCGAGAAGGCGATTCTATTCTACCGCTCCAGGGAAACTAAAGTGGAAAAAGAAATTTGGTACGGCGCGGATCCTACACTTGACAGGCTTCAGCCCATCCGTCTGCCTAGATATTATACAGAAGGCTTGAAAAGGCTATTAAAGTGCCAAGGGATACCCGTCAAACAGACCGCTCGAAAAGCTAAATTCTATGATAGGATCTGGAACGTTTCTGGAACTCAGCACAAGTTGCCCAATGGGAGAATGGAAGCAATCGGGCTTGGATATGTTCGGTCCAAGAAACGGGAGCTACTCCGTGACTGCTATGTTGTGCATAACTTTGATGAGGAAGGGGATGCTCAATGGGAAGATGCTAATCCTGAGTTAGAAAAAGTCCCCGAAGCAAAAATGCCCAGTCCGTCGTTCGAAGAACAAATGGACAAGCTTATAAGGGAAGCTGGTCAAAAAGTTTGAGACGACCACAACCGCAAAATGGCCATCTACGAGAAAGCCAGGACGCAACGCCTCCTTCAACAGGCTGTGAAAGACGAAAATGCCGCTCCCTGTCAACCTGTTGCAAAAAAGGCCCGACACAGAGGCAGAAACAAGTCGAAAAGCGGAAAAGGCATTCAGCAACGACAAAGCGGGACCAAGAAGTCACGCGAACAGAAATCAAGTGACCCGGATCTATCCCTTGTGAATAAGATGAGTCGAGCATACTCTTTTCCTCAAGACAAGACAAAGAAGATACTTGACCTAGCTATAAAGCACCAAATGCTTACACTGCCGGAGTCTAAACACCCTGAGCAAGCAGGCGAAGTCTCACACCCAAACTATTGCTCTTATCATAGGGTAATAGGGCACCCTCTCGAAGATTGCTTCACCTTCATGAATTGAATCGAAGATCACTATCAGCTCGGCAAGTTTGCTCTATCTGACAGCTGGAGGGTGACGTCGCCACAGAAGCATGAACCCAAGGCTACGAGAGTAGAACCAAATACACATCGGTCTTGGAAGCGAGCTCGTACTTGTCATATGATAACAATATCAAAAGAAGAGCCCGAGAATATGGATGACCTTCCCTGGTGATTTGAAAATAGCAATGACGAGGTGATCTCAGAATTCCCACCAGCGCCGAAAGAGCTGGAAGTTGGAATACATACCACTGCGGATAACCTCAAGAAAATTGAGTTGGGGACGGCGAATGACCCGCGACCGACATTCATCAGTGAGCTGCTGTCTGAAGAGAGGGTGGCTTCATTAAAAGACCTGCTTATGCAGCATAAAGATTGCTTCGCATGGAACTATTCCGAAATGTCAGGACTAGATCTAGAGATTGCTGTGCATAAATTGGCGATATCCCCGGACGTTAAACTAATCAAACAAGCACCGAGAAGAATGCGGCTTGAGCTTGAGAGGAGCATTAACGCCGAAGTCAAGAAGCTGATCGACTCCGGCTTCATCCAGGAAGTTCAATATCCCGATTGGATCGCCAACATCGTCCCGGTGATGAAGAAAAATGCGATGGTACGCATATGTGTAGACTTTCGGGATCTCAATAAAGCCTGCCCGAAGGACGATTTCCCAGTGCCAGTCACCGAGCTGATGATAGATAACACGTCCACTCACGAGGTTTTCTCCTTCATGGACGGCTAATCAGGATATAATCAGATAAAGATGCATCCCGAAGACCAGAAGCACACCGCTTTCCGGACCCCTTTGGGTATATTCTGCTACAAGGTGATGCCTTTCGGTCTAAAGAACGCCGGTGCCACCTATCAAAGGGCCATGACAAAGATCTTCGATGACCTTATACTTGAAATCGTCGAATGTTATATCGACGACCTCGTGGTTAAAAGCAAATCATACGAGGAGCATTTAGAGCATTTGAAGACCGTATTTCAACGCCTTCGACAATACAACTTGAAGATGAACCCTCTCAAGTGCGCATTCGGAGCTTCCTCGGGCAAATTCCTGGGATTCATCGTCCGACACCGAGGTATCGAGATAGATCCGTCAATGATCAAGGCGATCATGGAAATGCCTCCGCCAAGGACTCTCAAGCAATTGCGGTCTCTCCAAGAGAAGCTCGCGTACATCCGGCGATTTATAGCCAACCTTTCAGGCAAGTGCCGTCCTTATAGTCACCTGATGAAGAAGGGAACCGCTTTCGTTTGGGATCACAAATGCCAGAGCGCGCTGGACGAGATCAAGCAATACCTACAGAATCCGCCAGTACTGGCCACGCCGGTCAAAGGAAAGCCTCTCATTCTGTATACAACAGCCCTCGAAGGTTCCTTAGGCGCATTATGGGTACAGGAGAACGACCAAGGGAAAGAACGAGCCCTCTACTATTTGAGCCGAGTTCTACTGGGGGCAGAAAGCAACTACTCCCCCATCGAAAAACACTGCCTGGCCTTGATCTTCGCGATAACAAAACTCAGGCACTTTGCGTTGGCACATGAAGTCCGTCTCATTTCGAAGGTGGACCCTCTCAAATATCTGATGTCAAAGGCCATATTGACAGGGAGACTCACTAAATGGGCCTTGCTCTTAATGGAGTTTTCAATAACCTACCAGCCTCTTAAGGCAGTGAAAGGCCAGGCCATCGCCGACTTCCTCGCTGAGCACCCGATACCTGCCGATTCTCCTTTGAATTGCGAGCTGTCAGACGAACATGCGTTTGATGCGATCGGCGGTAGTGATACCCGATGGGAACTCTATTTCGACGGAGCATCTTCCATGAAGAAGTGCAAACAAAGCATCCCTATAATCAAATCGGGGGTGGGCCTCATCTTCGTAACTCCACGAGGAGGGATAATGCGTTTTGCTTTCTCCTTAACAGAGCCGAGGACAAACAATGAAGCCGAATACGAAGCTCTAATAGCAGGCCTCGAGATCGCCATCGACATGGGAATTGAAAACCTCATCATATATGGAGATTCTCAACTGGTCGTTAGTCAAGTAAACGACGACTACAGACGTGCAAGCCAGAACTGGTGAAGTACGGCAAAAAGGTGCAACAACTGTTGACCCAAATTCCTTCATACACTTTGGAAAACATACCGCGTGCAGAGAATAGCAAGGCGGACGCGTTAGCCAAGCTCGCTAAGGAACTGGCTGATGAGAACCTCGATGACGTCAGAATCGTGGTACAAAGCCGTCGGGTGCTCGCCCTACCGGAAATATCTCCGGAATCATCAGAAAAAAGGGAGTGACTGAGCAAATGGCTATGCAAATAAAAGACTCGGAAAAGGCTGAGGATTGGAGAGAAGTATTTATAGACTACTTCAAATCCCGTCGAATGTCTGAAGATGCGTCCTCAAGACATCAGCTTATGAAATGAGCTCTGTCTTTCGCCTTCGTCAATGATACTCTGTACAAGAGGTCGTTTGATTCTCTGTGGTTGAGATTTCTGGGACCTGAGGAGGCAAAAAGAGTCGTTCAGGAAGTTCACGACGGACTCTGCGGTTCTCACCAAGCAGGCCCGAAGATGAAGTTAAAGATTAAACGGATGGGCTATTATTAGCCAACGATGATTCATGACTGCCTCGAGTATGCGAAGCATTGCCACTCATGCCAAATTCATGGGGACTTCATCCATCAGCACCCAAATCCTCTACATCCAACAGTGGCTAGCTGGCCGTTCGAAATGTGGGGGACTGATGTAATCGGCCCCATCGAACCAGCATCGTCCAGGGGACATCGATTCATCTTGGCGACGACTGACTACTTCTCCAAATGGGCAGAAGCAGTACCGCTAAGGGAAGTGAAGACGGAGAATATCCTCCATTTCTTCAAGACGCACGTCATCTATCGGTTTGGGACTCCGCGACGGATTATCTCCGATAACGGGCCAGCTTACAGAAGCCACAAGATCAGCCGCTTCGCACAACAACACAACATAGATTGGAGATATTCCTCAGTTTATAATCCCCGAGCTAACGGTCTAGCTGAGGCTTTCAACAAGACCTTGACGAAGATCGTGAAGAAGACGATGTCCTGAAATAAGAAGGACTGGCATGAGAGACTGCAAGAAGCTATCTGGGCGTATCGAACTACGTTCAAGACGACCACAAACACAATGCCGTACGTGTTGGTATTCGGTACAGAAGCAGTACCCCCCTCGAAATAGAATTACCCTCTCTACGAGTGGCAGTCCACTCCGAGCTGACGGACGAAGAAAATGCTCACCTTCGTCTTGAGGAGCTTGATGCCCTTGATGAAACCCGGCTCATAGCGCAACAAAACCTGGAGGCTTATAAAGCAAAGTTGATGCGCTCATATGAAAGATTGACCAGGCCGAGGACATTCCGCCAAGGCGAACTCGTGCTAGTGGTCAAAAGACCTATGATCCCCAATCGTGCCAAGCGGGGACAATTCGAGCCGAACTATGAAAGCCCGTACATCATAGACAAGGTCTACCAGGGTGGAGCCTATCTACTCATGGATATGCACGGTGAAAGGCCTTTCAGGCCAATAAACGGTCGCTTCCTAAAGAAATACTACGCTTAATGAGTCACAGCCTAGGTCAATGATAGATGACGACGACTATGTCCGCTCGGTATCTCCCTAAGCTCAAAACTCTATAAGTAGTAGCTGGCCTTCTTCAATGACGGACCGAAACGTCCTTAAACTAATGACGGACCACTACGTCCTAAAATTGGCTGACGACCGAAACGTCTTTAAACTACTACCGCAGCATCCTCAGGTTGACGAGATAAAAAAAGGGAATAAAAATAATAATAATAATAATAAGGACGGTATGTCCATAAGCGAACTGGGCACGGATGAAAACCTGAAAGGGCTCCGTGAGTAAAAACAGCAGGGCTACCGGCGAGTGTTCATGAAAACCCGAAAGGGCGCGACCTCGTTAGAAAAAAGAATAAAAAAAGACGGTATGTCCATAAGCGAAATAGGCACGGATGAAAACCCGAAAGGGCTCCGTGAGTAAAAACAGCAGGGCTACCGGCGAGTGTTTGTGAAAACCCAAAAGGGCGCAACCTCGTTAAAGGACACTTACAAGGTCCTCTCGACCTTGTAAGGAGAAACCACCCTCGTGAGATCCTTACGACTCACAAGGGAGTAACACACTTAGGGATCCTTATGATTCCTAAGGAGAAATTACACTTGTGAGATCCTCACGACACGTAAGGAGAACTCTCTTATGGGACCCTCACGGCTCGTAAGATTTAAAAGTCTTAAGTTACAGAAACCTTAACCTATTATTAAGCAACTCCCAAAACCTTCGATATTGCCCTACAGGTGGCTCAATACTGACCCTTGTATACAATCTACGGGCGCGAATAAACATTTCCCTAACCAAGTCCCACCCGTGGCTAAGGATATGTCCATATGGTGAACAACCATTGTAAGTCTTCTCGACTTATAAGGAGAAAACCCTTTTGTAAGATCCTTACGACTCACAGGGGAACATACACTTAGGAATCCTCACGATTCCTAAGGAGAAAACACACCTACGAGATCCTCACGACTCGCAGGGAGAAATACCTTTGTGAGATCCTTACGGCTCATGAAGTCAAAAGCCTTAGTCGACAGCATCCTAACCCTGTTCGCTAAGCCACCTTTGTTTGACATCGACAGAGGCAAATGATGATTCGCTCCTGGCAATATCCCAGTTGCAGCGATGCTGATGCCTAAACCGGTATCAAATTCCAAGTCCTTTCATGGCAAATGATGATTCGCTCCTAGCAGTATTCCAGTTGTAGCGATACTGATGCTGAGATTGGCACCAGATTCCAAGTTCCACACTCGCGATAAAAAAATCAGCGAGCCATACGTGCATACAAAATAGCCGAAATGATGGGGCAACTTACAATAAAAAGCAGCAAGTAAAAATGTATGCATGCAAAATAGCCGAAATGATTGGGCAACTTGCAATAAAAAAGCAGCGAGTGAAAATAAAATAAATAGCCGAAATGATTGGGCACCACGAAAAATAGCCGAAATGATTGGGCAATCGCGACTTTCGCGATATAAAAGCTGAAATGATAGAGCATCGCGGAAAGAAATAAAATGAAAAATATATAGAATGAAACTTTTGCCCTACAGGTGAGATCACATCGATCCCTGTATACAATCCAGGGGCGCAAACAAAGAGGGAAACACATCTTTCCTCCCCATGCTCCATCAGAGAATGTAGCCAAGTCTTGACGGTAATTCATATAAAACCCGAAAGACACAATACCTCTATTCAGGGAAACTAGCGTCCTTGATGAGAGCTTCTTGATTCGCGTCGACCTGCAGAGAAATCAGTATCTTTGCAGGAGCACCTCGACTCGTTTCAACCCCAGGGAAATCAGTGTCCTTGGCAACCTCCTAGATTCAGGGAAACCAGTGTCCTTGACGAGAGCATCTCGATTCGCGTCGACCCGCAGAGAAAGCAGCGTCTTTGCAGGAACACCCCGATTCGTTTCAACTCTGAGGAAACCAGTGTCCCCGGTAAAATACTTCGACTCAGGGAAACTAGCGTCCTTGATGAGAACTTCTTGATTCGCGTCGACCCGCAGAGAAATTAGCGTCTTTGCAGGAACACCTCGATTCGTTTCAACCTCGAGGAAACCAGTGTCCTCGGCAAAATACTTCGACTCAGGGAAACTAGCGTCCTTGATGAGAGCTTCTTGATTCGCGTCAACCCGCAGAGAAATTAGCGTCTTTCAGGAACACCTCAATTCGTTTCAACCTCGAGGAAACCAGTGTCCTTGGCAAAATACTTTGACTCAGGGAAACTAGCGTCCTTGATGAGAGCTTCTTGATTCGCGTCGACCCGCAGAGAAATTAGCGTCTTTGCAGGAACACCTCGATTCGTTTCAACCTCGAGGAAACCAGTGTCCTCGGCAAAATACTTCGACTCAGGGAAACTAGCGTCCTTGATGAGAGCTTTTTGATTCGCGTCGACCCGCAGAGAAATTAGCGTCTTTGCAGGAACACCTCAATTCGTTTCAACCTCGAGGAAACCAGTGTCCTCGGCAAAATACTTCGACTCAGGGAAACTAGCGTCCTTGATGAGAGCTTCTTGATTCGCGTCGACCCGTAGAGAAATTAGCGTCTTTGCAGGAACACCTCGATTCGTTTCAACCCCAGGGAAACCAGTGTCCTTGGCAACCTCCTCGACTCAGGGAAACCAGTGTCCTTGACGAGAGCACCTCGATTCGCGTCGACCCACAGAGAAACCTGTGTCTTTGCAGGAATACCTCGACTCGTCTCAACCCCAGGGAAATCAGTGTCCTTAGTAATCTCCTCGATTCAGGGAAACCAGTGTCCTTGACGAGAGCACCTCGACTCGTGTCGACCCGTAGAGAAATCAGCGTCTTTTGCAGGAATACCTCGACTCGTCTCCACCCCAGGGGAATCAGTGTCCTTGGCAACCTCCTCGATCAAGGAAATCAGCGTCCTTGACGAGAGCATCTCAATTCGCGCTGATCCACAGAGAAATCAGTGTCTCAACAGGAATATACGACGCCAGTGAAGCGGAGCCGCGGCGAATTTCCCAGCTCCATGACTCGACAGTACATCAATGACCGAGAGTCAAACCCCTGACCCCGTGAAAGGCGGATGAAGGTAACTTCACCCATCATTTGCGAGTCCTCACGACTCGTAAGGGAGTAAATTCTCTTGTGGGATCCTTACGATTGTCAAGAAAAAACACACTTAGGATTCCTCATGACCCCTAAGGAGAAAATACACCTATGAGATCCTCTCGATCCGTAGGGAGAAAAGTATTTATGAGACCCTCACGGCTCATAGAGTTGAAAAGTCTTAGGCAGCAGATTTGAACCTGCTTCCTAAGCCATCACTACTCCGCAAGATATTCAAGACAGAATGTGCTATATCACCTACAGGCTATGCTTACTTAAGGAATACGCCAATAACAAAGCAGAAAATGAAGGGAAGTTGGCAAAAGATTTGTCATTCATACTTGGAAAATTCTTACAATTATAAAGACAATAAACAAAGACATTATCCAAATGATTACAACGGTAAAACCTTAAATCCCGGACATGGATTGAGGAACTCGAAAGCGACCTTGTCCAAAACTTTCCAAGCCTGGTGAGCCATCCTAGTGTGCTTCCTTTCGTGAGCACGGGCGTCGGGATCTCCACTGATGTCCTCCACCCTCCGATAGGCAGCAAGAATGGCAGACTGTTGGAAAGCCTGGTGCAAGAGATCGACAAGATTGTCTCGTTGTCTCTTCGAGATTAGGTTCATCAGGTACACCGAGTGCACCTTATCCTCGGCGACGTCTAATGCCCCAAGTGGCACACCAGTACAGAACAAGGGAAGCGCTTCCCAGATTGCTCCCACGATAAGCTTTAAGAGAGAGGAACGCCGGGGAAGCAGTTGACCATTGTATGCATCGAAGCGACTCATGATTTCAGCACACTCGGCGTTGGTGAACTCTCGATTCTGAGAACGGCCGAGTCGGCGGATGTCCCCGTAAGAGATAATCTCGTTGAGATCGTACATGTGGGCGTCCATTGTTTCTGTAAAAGAGAATCAACAAAATTATCAGAAAGACTGATTAAGAAAAACGATATAATGCATCGAGGAATAAAATGCCATCTTTAAACTCCAAGATCCATGAAAAACTCCTAAGAGTTCTTTTGTATGATTTCGAAGGAGCAAAGCTCCATTGATGAATTAAGAAAATACAAGGAAAATCTTTTAAAGAGCACAACCTTATGATGGAACCCTAATAGGGTTCTCTTTAGTTCTCTCTAGATCCTTTTAGAGCAAAGCTCTGCTAAGTGAAACCCTAAATGGGTTTTCTTTATATCGGGGATCTATTGAGAGCGAGACTTTGTCGATGAAAATTAATTTAATTTAATTTGATTTAAATTAAAAAATTTACCTAAAAGTTTTAAGAGTTTAACTCTTGGAGTTCTTGAAACTAAAGAGCAAGGCTCTGAATGAAAATCCTTATGAAGAGATGCAAAATCGTCTAAGGGACCAAATATCCTATTTATAGGCATTAAGAGAGCCGTTTCAACTTCCAAAAGTTGGCACAACGGTTGGAATTTTGCCACCGCTGCGCTCACGTTTGGGGCCACGTAAGCGCAACGGTGGGGGGGCATTTGTTTACCCAATAAGAGCAAAGCTCTGTTCAAATTCTAAGGCGGTAAATGAAGCAACGCTTCTGTTTCCCCCAATCAGAGCGAAGCTCTACTTTGAAAATCAAATGTTAAAATAATTTGAAGCAACGCTTCAGATTCCTTGCGCTGCGCGCAGCGCGCCATATGTCAAAAGCTGACACGCCAGCGCAGCGTCCAAGGCAGCGCACCCAATCAGAGCAAGGCTCTATTTAAAATGAAAATAAAGAAAGCAACGCTTCAGTTGCGCTGCGCTCTGCGCTGCGCGACACGTGGCATCGCAGTTGCGCTAGCGCAGTTGCGCTGCGCGACACGTGTCAAGCGCAGGTGCGCTTGCGCCAACTGTGCCAGCACTAAAACAGAATTAAAATTCTAGAAAGATCTTTCTGATCTTGTTAAAACAAGAAGATTATCTTCTATAAAACAGAAGCCCTTGGATCAAAAGATCCAACGGCGGGGAAAAATCCCTAAATCACTCAGAGAAAGATCTCTTTAACTGATTTAACAAATCAAATGGCACTATAAAAAGCCCCATAGACTCCAAGTCTAAAGGAGATTATTATCAGCACACAGAGAATTCACAGAGCTCTTCTAAGAACTTTGAGAAGAATTCAGAAAGAAAGAAAGAAAGAAAAAGGTAAAACCTTTAGAAAAAGAAGAATTTTCTTCTAAAAAGATCAATGATCTAAGAACAAGATCAAAGATCTTCAATAAAAAATGATAATATTAATAAAAGAAGTAATTTACTTCTTCTTTAGATCTTTCTGATCTAAATAAAGGCATTGCTTTTTGATGAACCATTGGTTCTGGAATCTTAAAAGATTCTCTTCTTTGATCCAAAATTGGATTAAGATATTGAACAGTGCCCTGCAGTTGAAAAAATTGCACTGTTGCGCTCTCGGGTTGGTGCAAGCCACCAGAGAGCGCCACGTGTCAGCCCCAGAACAGACTGCGCTATGCGCTTCTAAAACAGAGCACTGCTCTCATAAATTGGCGCACTGCACCAGAGCGTGACACGTATCACCTCCATATGGACTTGCGCCTTGCGCTCATCAATTGGCGCAAAGCGCCTGACAAGCCACGTGGCACACTGTCAGAAGATTTAATGCTCTGCATTATTTAAAAGAGGGATAGAGCCCAATTAAAAAGGCCTAACAGGCCTGATAAAAATACCATGCATTACTTTAAAAAGGGCAGAGCCCAAACAGAGGTCTGTTAGACCAAAACAAATGCTGTTCATTTAATTAAAATCACAATGCTAAGCATTAATAAAGGGCAGAGCCCAAGCAAAGGCCTAATAGGCCAATGATAAATAAAATGTTGAACATTTTCAACTGGACTTAACCCAATCATGGCCATAAGTCCTCAAATTAACATTGACTGAGCACGACTGCTCTCTTAAATCAATTTACACCCGGTTCAAGGGTACATCTCTGAACTCTTCTGATATTTGTCGTTGTAATCCTTCAACGTCTTCAGAGAGGTGACGGGTCCCGACAACCACACATCTATACGGACTGCGGAGTCCTTAAACCCGTGGACCGAAACGTCCTTAAACTAATATTCGTCCCAAAATGGGAACGTTGGACCGAAACGTCCTTAAACTAATATTCGTCCTAAAATGGGAATGTTGGACCGAAATGTCCTTAAACTAATGTTCGTCCCTAAATGGGAATGATGGACCACCATGTCCCTAAACTGGAGATGGACCACTACGTCCCTAAACTGGCAATGGACCACCATGTTCCTAAACTGGAAATCGACCGCAATGTCATTAAACTAAACAATAGAGCCAATTGCTCTCTTGTCGGATCCAAACGATTCCGTTAAGTTGATCTTAGTCTGGAGATTTGGCTAACGTATCCTTAACAAAAGCTTAAGTCGGTCTTAGCCTTAAATAGGGCTAACGTATCCTTAAACCAAAACCCCAAACCCAAATCTAAGAAAATACGGATTTGGACTAATCCACGTCCTACGGGCGACGACATAAATTAGTCTCCGTATACAATCCACGGGCAACCACAAACAAAACAAACACCCACGACACGAAGTGAAATTCTGGAGAAGGAGAAAGTTGCTACCGCGGTGCGGTGGCGTAATTAACTGCAGGGGCTTGCGCCTGCAAGGAAGAGCGTCCCAACAATCAAAAACCCCTCCAGCGAGGGGGAATCTGACGAAGTCTGCTACATCGACCGCATCCATCTAAACTTCCGATACACGGTGCCATAAATCAACCTGGCATCTTCGGAGAGGTAGATGGATAAAACCAAATAGCATTTGCCCCGAATCTCAGGCAAGACGAACCTACGCGGTCGCGTCTCTGTGTTCGGAGGGGAACAGATTCTGGCACGCCCAGTGGGACCTTTTCCTCTTTCCACTCCACACTTCGTGTGTCGTCTTCGCGAACGAATCGCAGTTTGTTAATGGTTGGCCTAGGGTTTCAATTTACTAAGATTTGATCTCTTGCTTGGCGCAGCAATCAAACAGCAATGGCGTCTAACTGCTCAAACTGCTCCAAATGCAACTGCAACCGACGCTCCGCCTCACCTGGAGGCGTAGCCTATGGGCCTCAAGCGGCCTCCATCCTTGCTATGCCGGTAGAACAAGTGACTCAGGCTACCACCGGCCTGTTCTTCGGGACTATGCTCCTGCCAGCAGGCTTCACCATCCCAGTGCCCGTACCGGAAGTGCAAAAGAAGTCGGTCTTCGATCGACTTGCTACTCCCACAGCCCCTCTCAACGGATCGTCCAATTCTTCAGTCTTCACCAGGCTGAGCTCGAGCACCAAAGGGCCTATCAAGAAGCCCATAACACCTGAAGTGGCCATCCCAAAAAAGATAGCTGCTCCTGAAGTCGTCAAGGCGGCTTCTCCTCCCAGAGGGTCGGTCTTCGCGAGACTGACTGCTCTCGTTCCCACTTCCGCTCAGAAATATGTTTTTGACTGGTTGGACGTAGCTTCTCAACGAACGTCAGTCTTCAAGAGGCTGACACCGGCAACAGCCCCTCACCTAAACAGGGGGTAAGATAAAGCCGTCGCTGAACCAATCCCAACAACCCGTCACGCCCGACGTCGCCACTGGCGCCGGATAAGGAAGGCCGGGGCAACTCCCCCTTGGGCTAACTCCGCCAGCTCTAACGGTGGAAGTTAATGCTGCTGTTCCAACCGGGAACAGCTTTGAGCTGCTGAACAGGGTACACAGAAATTCGCCAACTGCGGTGCTCAAAAGATCTCCTCCACTGGTCGAGACCGCCGTGGAAGCAGAACCAGAAAAGCCGGAGCAGTCTCCTCAACGGCTGTCCTCCAGGATCTACAAGACTTGGCGACGAGTCCGAGAATCGGTGATTGATCCGAATTTCTCTCACCAGCATAAGAAGTCGAAAGTTCGGCAGGAAGAAAATCCCCCTGTCAAGCAAAAAAAGACGACGACCACCTGGGTGCCCAAAGCAACGGCCCCCTCAACTTCGACGGCCCACAAGAGAAGAAGGCCGGAGAAAATCCCCACGCCTGCGGCGAACGTCAAAGGCAGTGAACCCAAACGCCCTAAGTCCGGGGGTATTATGGTACACACCATCTACATGGCGTCTGGGAAAGAGGACAGCCGTATATCCACAGGTCATAAACCGTTTACGCGATCGGTGACTAAAGCTCAGGAGCAGCAACAGAAGCTCCAAGAAATGATGAATGCGATGGCCGCACTCACTGGGCCAAAAGAAAGCCCTGAAGCGTCCTCGGTTCAACGCCAGGAGTAAGAAACTGACGCTGAATTCCTTCGCAGGATACTAGAAAAGAAGGATAAAGAGGCTGCGGAACAAGCAGCCAATATAAAACGGATGGCCCTTCTGTTCCAGGACATGGTGGGTATGATGATCCAGCAAGATCCTCCAGCCGAAGATCCTCCGATCATCCTTGAAGATGACTGAGGAGAAACGTCGAATCCACCGCTGGCTCTGTCAGCGGCCAAGGAGGAGACAATTTCTAAAGCTGACCTGGATGAATATATAGCTCAGCAAATACGAGTTCACCAGGAAATTGAGACAGCCGGTCAAGTTGTCAGAACGGGGCGACCGTATCCGAGCTGGTATGATCAGATCAAGTACCCGCCGGGCTACACGATCCCGGAGTTCCATGTCTACAAAGAAACATGCAACCCTCATCAACACGTCGTGCAATTCAGAGCTCTGTGCGGAAACACCGAAGGTAATGACAAACCGTTGCTTCGCCAGTTCGTTCGTAGCCTGTCAGAAACGGCCTTCAAATGGTACTCGGAGCTCCTAAATGACTCCGTGAAAACATTTGCAGAAATGGAGCTGCTATTCACACAGCGGTTTGTCAGCTCGAGCGAACGTACTCCGATCACGACATTAATCAATGCCAGGGTAAAGCCAGGAGAAACTTGAATCCAATACGCAATTCGGTGGCGGAACCTGTGGTCTAAGTGCGAACAACGCATTGAAGAATTCCCTGCCGTGGGCATGTTCATCAGGAACCTTGATCCTCAAACGACCGTGTCCCAGTTTATGACATTCTTCAAACCAACTACCTTCCAGGCTCTGATAGATAAACTGGCCCAAATGGACCAGATGGGCCACGAGACTTCCTCCTCAAATAAGGACCCTTAAAATAACAAGGATAAAGGGAAAGAGACCTTCGTTGCCAATACGAAACAACAGCCGAATGACCCAAAACCAGCTGCTCGCCAAAACAACGCGCGTCCGCGCCTTTCCTTGGAGGAAAGGCTAGGACGTGCTTACTCGTTTCCCTGCTACAAGACGAGGAGACTGTTCGAATTAGCAATGCGTAATAAACTCATCATATTACCAGACCCGCGGAGTCCACCGCAACCTGGCGACGTCAACAACCTTAATTACTGCTCCTATTACAGAATGGTGAGCCACCCAATTGATGATTGCTACGTCTTCAAAAACTGGGTCGAGGAACAGTATCAACAAGAGAAATTCTCGCTGTCTGATAATTAGAGGATAAACCCAACCCAGAAATACACTCCCAAAATTGTGGATGCACAGGGGGCATCATGCTCACTCATGGAAGAAACTACATAGGAAGTCATTCTTTCAGCAAAAACTAAAAGAATACTGAAGGATCTACAAGCATGTCCGGCAGTCAGGTGGAAAAGCCTACTTGAACTCAAAATAATTGAAGGGATGCTAAAACCCCGTCCCCCACTGAAAATTGTTGACGAGGGGAAAAACCCCCAAGTTAATCTTTCAAAGTCTTCGAAGAAAAATAAGAAGACCAAAAAGCCTGTGTAGCCTGCCGAGTATGACGACAAGCGTACAGATTTACAAAAATACGTAGACGCACTGGAAGGGTATAACCAGAAGGTGCGGACGCTGGTCACGCTCGAAGAATTTCTCAAGCATATTCTTGAGGACGGAGATAGTGACAATGATGAGGGAAATGACTCATCAGAAGACACTGAAGACCGTGTAGTAGGTTGCCACAAGGTCTCCCATTCATTGTTATATGACGAAGAGGCTCCTTCAGCATCAGAAAACAACGTAGATGAACTGGGGGGGGGGCAGAATCGACACTAAAATCCCTGGAACTGTCAGAAGAAGACCCGATTGAGAGGCTGCTAAACGAAGCCTTTCAAAAAACAAAGTCGACCGAGAACACGAGACAACCATATATGAAAAGGCTAAGCGTCAGCATCTGAATAAAGAAGCTGTGGCGAGGACGAGTTGTAAAGTAATCCGACCAAACCAAAACACACCTACAAAAAATAAGAGCAGGATCAAAACAGAGAAGCGGTTTGGCAAAGCCCTGTCAATGGGGATGAAGCCACCACCTCTCATAAAGAACACTCTCGGGGTCATATGCCACGATGGAGAGGAATCACATCCAAACTACTGCTTATATCATCAGAGGGTCGCCCACCCTACCGAGGAATGTAGTGCCTTCAAGAAGTGGTGGCAAGGATACATTGCCCATCAAAAACACTTCAAGATGATGAAATGCGAAGCTTGCGCTCGTTGACGGCAAAATAGTGGGACAAACGCACATGAAGAAATGACTGGCAACTGTCATATGGTTGGTACCAGTTCGGAAGGGGAAAACCCCCAAGTTCTTACCTTCGGGAGCGATTCTGAGGACGAAACACCCCTCAGCCTTCTCTTCAAAGACTCTGCCTCCGAAAAAGAAGAAGAGGAGAAGAACTGCAAGAATATTCGGCTGCGTAAGCGCTTGCTGCATGAGAAGAATCTCGGACCTACAAATAAAGGTTCGAACAAAAAAAACCAGAGGGAAAGGTAAAATCCCTGAGGAAATTGCCCTCGATGATGGAGTAGTAAAAGAGCTCACTACAGAAGATCCGCCTAAGAAAAACAAGGTATATTACAATGTCCTGGCACATCTGAGGAAAATACCCTTATATATGGGAATATTGGATGTTCTCCTCCTGTCCAAAGAGGCACGAGATTCCCTGATCAAGGCATTACAAGAGCCTGATCAGTTCCAATCTTTCCTCACGGAAGAGAAGGTGAAAAATGAACTAGCAAAGGTCTATACAGCTGATATTACATTCAGGGATGAAGATCTACTCCTCGGTACGTGCAAACATAATCGCCCGTTATATGTCATCGGGTACTGCTACGATATCAAGATAGGGAAAATCCTTGTTGACAACGGATTCTCCGTCAACCTTCTCTACGTGAGAGTGATGAAGGGTGTTAACTTTTGGTCTTGTAAAGCTTTATATTGACCAATAACTTTACCCCCCCTCTTATGATTTTAAAAGTTTAATATTGTTTAACTCAAGTTTTGGGGGGGGGGGAAGAAAATATTTGGATCTTAAAAATAAAATTTGTACACAAAATTGTGAGCCAAAAATAAGTTTGGGAAGGATATCACTTTCATTATTTCTTGTCCCCGTTAATAACTTTTCCTCCCAAGTCTACAGGTTTTTGAGATTTAAAAGATGACAACAGTAAGGACACTGTTGCAAACAGGTTTGGGGGAGGTTTGTGCTTATTTACGTATTATTTTGCATTACACTTTGCATAAGCAAAAAAAAAATTTCTTTGATAATGAAAGATTAGAAAGAGAAAAATTACATTTAAAAGATTGGACGAGTTTGAGAAAAACAAGAAAGTTAGATGTTTTCTTAAATGAAACTAGTAATAAGTAGTTATGAGCCGTTGTCCCAAGGATTAGTAAGATGAAGGAAGTCACTAATCTGAGGATAAAAATAAGTCAGAAAAATAGTCCCTATTCTTGATATCAAACATTTGAACGTTGATACCCTACTATACGCACTTACACACGTCTTAAAACTCGGGATAATAAAGGACCTTGAAATACTCTTGTCTAAAAGTCAAAGTACGAAGAAAATATAAATGAAGCATAAAAGTATAAAATGGTGAAGAAAAATGAACACTAGTTTTGTAATCACCAAGGCAGCATAAAAAAAATATAGCGAGGGTGCTTTATCACCTAGTGCCTTAGACCAACTGGTTTGTGTTAGTGTTATATGCTCTAGAGGCCATTGTTGTATAGTACTAGTTTATATATTATATTTTGGAAGCTTGGGATATATACATGGATTTATAACAGTTTTGCTCAATATAGTAGTAAGCTACTTGGTTTGTATCTATCTTAATATGTGTATATGTTTCTTTTAACGTATCGCTAATACATATTGATAGAGCCCTTAGGATTTTTGCTTGACTACCAGCGTTGTGATGGCAGTCACACTAGTGGGGGCTGGGTAGTCTATAAGCATATCCTTATGAAGGTCCCTAGTCGTAGGATTATCGAGACAGGGCATCGATACTCCAGAGTAGACTAGTGTATACACTTCTCATCCCAGCAGGGGAGATGGTCTGTCCCACAGCCATCAGTACGTCGTACTGGAGATAGTATGCATGTGCTCATTGGGTTATGAGTTATACTAGACGGACTCATGGGGTACTGCAGGTTGGTACTATACCTATCGTCAGGTAGCAGTTCCTAGGTGACATGAGTACAGCTTAGTCCGTTGACTTGACACTGCTACTTCGCCTCAAGTGTGTTCCCACTGTTCATAGATTGCTACCCTACCACGGCTCTATTGAGTCGTGCAAACATGTAGTAGTTGGGTGCAGTCCCGAGGTACTTAGAGGCAGTGGAGGTTAGATATGATTCGTCTCTCCCTGTATTGGGGGTTGATGTCGCGCTGTGTTCGGAAAGCCATTACACAAAGTCCCTGGCCAGGGCAAGAGAGATTTACTGGTAGGTACTCTAGTAGTTTCTCAGGGTGTTTTGGGCTGTACTTCGACATGACTTATTGCTCTATTAGGGGTTTGACGTTTACCGCCCCCTTAGGCCCGATATGTGATAATCTTAGACGAACAGACCAGACTGTACGGAGATTGCCACAGACAGGCTCAGTAGGAGTTCGGATGAGTTTTCTCGTCGGCCTTCTTATCAACAGATACCTGAGTAGCTGTTACGTGCAGCTAGCACCGCTGATGTGCTTGTGGTTAAACCCAGTGCCAGCGTACTGTTGAGTCTCAAGAGTCCCACATAGAGGGTTTCCCTGCTTCGGGCGAAATGATGTAGATGTTGTATGGTTTTACGATAGGGTTCGATCATATACATGTACTTGTGCATTTGTGATGTTCGAGCGGACAATACTAGTGGGCTTTGGTTTAAGCCGGATCCTAATATTTGATTGTTGGATAAGTTTCGTCTCATTGTATTCGTGTTTCTCGAAACACGGATGCGGGTATGTATATATGGATGAGGGGGCATTCTTGTAACTACTCAAGATTGTTATAGAAGGAGACACCTTATTAGGCTTTTGACCATTGACTTGATTAAAACAATTATGAGGTGGAGGAAAGTATTTGTTATTTTTGTAAATGATAATTGTGGTGTGGCTACTTGTTTTGACTACTTGACTTGGTTTGACCACTTGACTTGGTTTGACTCTTTGACTTGGATATTTCTTGTGAGATATTTTTGTGGCACTAGATATTTTTGGGTGAGATATTTTCTTGCCATGCTTGTAGTCATATCAAGTGATCCATCTCGTTTTTGAATTATCATTTATCAAAAACCATTTCTCTTTCCTCAAGTTCACTTTCTTCTTCTTCCTCTCAACTCATAGCTCTTATTGTCTCATGTGTTGAGAATCCAAGAGCTAGTGAGACTAAGCTATCCAAAATCACTCTCTACTCACTCTAGGTTACTTAGTTTAGCACACCAAGTGACCTAGTTATCTTATCTTGGAGGTTAAAGCTCAAGGTTGGAACTCTCGGGTGGATCTTCTTCGACTTCGAGAAGCCGACGAGGAGGCGCTATCCACTTCCACTCTAAGGAACTCACGAAGTGAAGGAGGACAGCGAGAAGACAAGAAGGACACAATACTACGAGGTATAACATTTATCTGAGTAGTTAAATCTCATATAGTTTGCTAGCTAGGGTTTTATGTTCGATCCTTGCTTCAAGTCGGTGTTGCGAAACCCGTAAAAATCATTTTTTGCTAATTCCGCCTCCTCGCGAACACGTGGGGTGCGTGACATCGACTTGCAGTTTGGGAGCCACTGCTAAGCCTTAGGTGTTGCAAGACGAGGAAATTGCTAATTACGCATAATAAGTGAGCACATTTAGTAATCGGTCGGTTAGTACCTCAAGAAGTATTAACGGTCGCATGAAAAATGTGTGAGCAATTCCATCCAAAATATTCACCGACTAAAAGTACTGAGGTAGATAGACAAGTGTATGATAGCTTGAATTGGATTCTCCGAGTGTAGGGATGTCTTTTACACACACGTAGGGGTATATGATCAGTGTTTGGAAGAAAGGTAGGGAGGAAGACTAAAGGTGATGTTTTATTGAGAGATGATGTGATTTCTAACATTTTTTCATGACCATTAAGATAGGGCTCATAGCAACCGAAAAGCTAGTGTACTTGGAAACTCTTATTTTAAAGTTCTTTTCTTTTATAGTTCTTATCTTTATATGTAAGTTTCACCATCTTTCTTTTATTATGGGATTTTGTGAGTGTAATCCGCTGAAAACCCTCAGGAGACAACACTCCTCCTACTAGGGACACCTAGAGGTTTAATGGCTTGTTGCAGGTGCTCAGTGCAATCGTGTTGCCTATGAAAGTGTGCCGGTTAGTTTTTCTTTTTCTTTTTATTTTCTTTTCTCTTTCTCTTGAATAAATAGTTTGCTCGGGACGATCAAAGTCAAGTTTGGGGGTATTTGTTCAGTCGAAAATATTGCACTTTTAACATGACAATTTCCTTACTTTTCTTAATCATCTAAAAGTGTTTGTTATAAATATTACACATATTAGAAGTTTATATGCAAAATACCATTTACCATGTGTTTATATGTTATAATCAACATTATGAACAAAAATGTGCTTAATATTTTGATACGCTTATCATATCAAATTGTATCTCAAATA
Source organism: Agapanthus africanus (assembly GCA_030015575.1). Classification (NCBI taxonomy): domain Eukaryota; kingdom Viridiplantae; phylum Streptophyta; class Magnoliopsida; order Asparagales; family Amaryllidaceae; genus Agapanthus; species Agapanthus africanus. The sequence goes on from CM057339.1 coordinate 397,448,493, forward strand.
TAACTAACATTGTTCATTGAGATATTGTGCAAGTTTAGCTCAGGTTAGATATCAGGAATCAAGAATCTGCCGATAAAGTAAAGAAAGTCGAAGAATCAAATACTGGCAGAGACTCAGAAAAGATAAGAAGGTTCCAGCATCAAATAAATACCCAAATACCAACACGTGAATACTCCAGAAGTTCGAAGCCACAATCTCACCAAGACGCCGCGGAACCGCGGCCGAGCCATGCCGAGTCGCCGCGGATCCACAGCCGATTCAGGGAGTTAGAGGCGAGAGTTTTCTGGAATCTTCTTCGTAACAAACTTAGTTTGTTGGGGTTTTTTCTTACTGGTTTTAGGGCTATAAAAAGGACCGAGGGCTACATTATTTGGGGATCTAATTTCATCCAATTCAACAAACAAAAAGAGCCAAGAACAACATCAAATCATCATCTTAAAAATCCAAGATCAAATCGAATATCAAAAGGGGATCTAAGATCTAAGATCAAGAATCTTCGATCTTGAGATCCTAGATCAAGAATCCATCGAGAAATCAATCAAGCGATCAATCAAGTAAGTCTCCTTTACACGAAGCCAATCGCCGTCAACGAGCTAGCGATCCAAGACAGGTCCAAGATTCGAGGTGATCAAGCGATGTGAAGATCGATGGAACATTTACTTCTTCGAGGCAGAGATCGAGAGCAAATTCTTCTTCTCTTATAATCTAAACTAGAAGAATTGTATTGTGAAGTTGAGTAATAAAGATAGATCATCAGTTTTATCAATTCACTTACTTTTAATTTCCGCATTATGAATTCTTTCTCTATTCTTTCTTTTATTTTCATGATGTGCGAGTAATTCTCCGCTTGATAGGATTCGTAGGATTAAGGTAGATCAATGGATGAGAAAATTCTTTACTCCTTTTAAGTCTTATGAAGTTTATAAATTTTAGCAAAAGAATCATCAACATCCTTATCAGGCGCGATATCAATTTCTTGATAATCTCGACCACGATTTGAGATGAGATTGACGATCCTTTTACTAAGGGCTAGACATGAATGGAGATCAATGAAAGGACAAGGGTCAATAGAGGAGAAACCCTAGTTTCTTACAAAGAACCCTAATCCTCATTCATCGCCATCAATCTAGTTTTAAATCTATCAATAGATAAAAGGAGTAATCTTTATTAGTCATCCATGGCTACTAAATCCTAAAGAATCCTATAAGCCTTCTTCATATAAATTTTCTTGATAATTCAATTAGATCTTGAAACCATTTTCTTGATAATTCAATTAGATCTTGAAACCATTTTCTTGATTTTCTTCATTTAGATCTTGAAACTTTATTTTCTCTTTTCTTTATTTCTTTCAACTCATCTAAAGCAAGAACTATAAAATTCCACGAATCCCAGAGGACGACCCGTATTCACCACAGCTAAGCTACACGCGACGCCGTGTTGATTGCGGTTACTTTACTAAAACTTCTAAACTCTTCTTTTCTTATTTTTTCCAAAACGAAACGAACCAATCAAATTAAATAGATCAATCAAATGTGCACAGACTTTTGAGTTGCTAAATCAAATGTTGACCACGCCCTTATTCTTACAGTGCTAGATAATTCAGGTGGTTTGGTGATACACAGCGATTCTTCAAGGAAAGGTCTAGGCTGTGTTTTGATGCAGCACAGTCGGGTAGTTTCTTATGCCTCACGACAGCAGAAGAATCATGAGAAGAGCTACCTAACTCATGACTTGGAGTTAGCTACAGTGGTTTTTGCCTTGAAGATCTGGAGACATTACTTATTGGGCGAAAAGGTGGAAGTGTACACGGATCACAAGAGTCTGAAATACGTGTTCACTCAGAAAGAATTGAATATGAGACAACGCCGATGGCTAGAACTAATAGCGGACTTCGACTTGGACTTACAGTACCATTCGGGAAAAGTAAATGTCGTACCCGACGCTCTCAGTTGCAAGCTAGCGGTCATCATGTTGACCAGTCAGAGGAGCATCATTGAAGACTTTCAGAATCTCGAACTAGAAGTCGTTACACCGAGTACAACCGGGAAGTTTTGACAACTACAGGTGCAGTCTTCACTTGTAGATCGCATTAAGGATGCACAGGCCGACGATCCTCGATTGCAGAAGTTCAGAGAGTAGCTGGAAGCTGGTCTGAAGGAAGATTTACTCATACATTGAGACGGTTCTATGAGATTTGGTAGCAGATTTTGCGTTCCTAAGGGTGATGTTCGAGAAGAAGTACCGGCTGCGACTCACAATTCAGCTTATTTAGTGCATCTGGGAGGCATGAAGATGTGCCGAGACCTGAGGTAGAACTATTAGTGGAATGTGATGAAGCGATAGATTGCACGGTTTGTATCTAAGTGCTTAGTATGCCGACAGGTAAAAGATGAACATCAGAGGAAAGCTGGATTGTTGCAACCGTTTCTGATACCCGAGTGGAAATAAGAGCACACCACAATGGATTTTGTGACGGCCCTACCACGGACTCCAAGAGGCAACAACGTCGTCCCGGTTATCGTCGACTATCTCATGAAAGCAGCACATTTTATACCTTTCTGAGTGGGATAGTTAATAGAGTCACTTGCGGAGAAGTACATGCAGGAGGTAGTGCGACTTCACAGAGTTCCGGTCAGCATAGTATTGGATAGAAATACCAGATTCGTTTCTCACTTCTGAAAGAGCTTACAGAAGAGTCTGGGTACACGTCTCAAGTTCAGCACGACTTACCATCCACAGACGGATGGACAGTCCGAGCATACTATTCAGACGCTTGAGGATATGTTGAGGGAATGCATGCTGTACTTTCTGAGTTCTTGGGAGGATCACCTTCATCTGGTAGAGTTTTATTATAACAATAGTTTCCAAAATAGTATCCAGATGGCTCCGGTCGAAGCTCTTTATAGACGGAAACGTCGATCCCTTGTTTGTTGGGATGAAGTTGGTGAACAGAGATTACTGGGCCCTAAGCTTATAGTTCAGACGGCGGACAAGATCCAGATGATCAGACAACGCATTAAGACTGCTCAAGACCGACAGAAGAGTTAGACAGATGCCAGCAGGAGATCGTTAGAATTTGAAGCCGGTGATCATGTATTTTTGAAGATATAACCTACTCGGGGAGTGATCATATTTGGTAGTTACGGGAAGCTTAGCCTCCGATTCATCGGAACTTTCGAGGTGCTAAAGCGATTAGGAAAGATGGCTTATCGACTTGCCTTACCTCCATCGTTAGCTGGCGTGCACAACACGTTTCATGTGTCACAGTTACGGCACTACATTCGAGACGACAATCATGTTCTCGATCATTCGGGGTTGACATTGGGTACCGACTTATCTTATGTGGAACAACCTACTACTATTCTCGATCGTAAAGAGAAGGTGCTGAAGAACGAAGTTATTCCACTAGCCCGAGTATCTTGGGGTGGTCATTCTCCTGGGGAATCTACCTGGGAATGTGAGGAGGATATCCATTCATGCTTCCTGCAACTTTTTAAGTAGTTGTTCATTCGTTCGTTTCTATTATTTTCATTCTTTAATTCCGAGGACGAAATTTAAGGGGGGTATAATGTAAATCTCCAGTTCCTTGTATTTTCTCTGTATTTCTATATAAATATGTTTCCCAAATTTTTTATTTCAAATTCTATTTTCCTATCTCTAATTATAACCTAACTCTAAAATTTTTAAAACCCTAATTAACCCAAACCCCCACTATAGATATATATTAACACTAATACTTAACCCCAAACCCGAGATCCCCGGCCCAAGGCCCACAAACCCCCACTCCCTAACCTGAGCCCAACCCCCTCACTCTCTTTCTTTCTTTCTTTCTCTCTTTCCTTCTTCCTTTCTTTCTCTTCTTGTTTTCTTTCATGTTCCAAAACCGACACAGCCCCCTCTCTCGCGCCCACCTACGCGAGAACCTCTCCACGCCGACATGGCCCTCGTTGCCAACGACCCCGAGATCCCCGCATTTGCCTCCTCTCATCACTCTAACGTCTCTTTTTCTCTCCACCTTTATCTCCCTCATGCTCTCTCTCTTTTTCTCTGGATCTCTCTCTAACCCTCACCTCAACCGAGCACTTCCAGCTCCCAACAACTCCTCTCCCTCACCGGCGACCACCTCCCATCACTCTGACAAGCTCCCAGCCACCAGCAACCCTCTACCGACCACAACTCCAACAACATACCCGAACCCATCATTCTAACACGCATGAACAGCTGCCGATGCCTGCAACCACCTACCACCGGAGCTCACGTTGACCATCGTTGCCTCATGCCACCGACGAGCACCACAACCCCCTCCATCATCATCATCACACCAAGCACTCCCTCACCCCACCATCCGCAACCCGAGCTCCTCTTACACACCCAACCATTGCACCTATTGTCTCTGGCCACCCTCGAACGTCGCTTTAACCCCTCTGTCGTCGTCCTAGCTCTCATTGTCGAAGCTCCCCTTGCATACGGCCATATCCAGAAACCCTAGACGAGTCCAAGCTTGTGGCCGCTGCCTTGATCTTGTCGTTTCGTGCCTGTGCCGCGCTCTCCATCGCTGCTGTGCCACCATCATCTTCAGGCAAGCGAAAATATTCACTTGTGTTTCATGCTACAATATATAGAAATTACATTAGAACTTGATACAAAAATAAATACAACTACATCGATACACACACATACACACTTGAATTTGGTGTAGCGAACCATCATACTATTATATTCTGAGTAGAGCCCGACTAGAGCTTATTATTGTGTTGGTAACCTGTATAGGTTAAATAGTTGACATCTAATCAATTAGTTAGGGGAAACGGTAAATTCGATCGATAACCAACTGTTATCTAAGGTGTTCGATGCGAACCTTAAGCGAAAACCTAATCAAATATGGTGGAATTTTTTACTACTAGATTCCTTTAGTGATAATGAATAACACATAAAAAGTTGGGTTAAAAATACAGACTTTAACACCATGAAATGACACCCCCATTTAGATCCGTCAAATCTGAAATTCCTCGCATACGTAGCTTGTGAAAATCATAGTAAATTAGATACATACCAGAATATTGTGTTCGAGGGCTTGTATCGAATCCGAATCGACAAACTATACCCCCCTATATTTTATATTTTGATACTGCTACAACACAATGACAAAAACTGAATGGAAATACGGCTCTGGGTTGCAGTCCAGAGTAGTATTTCATGTTGACACCTGAATCTAATTGTTTGTATAACTCTGTATGAAAACGAAAATATGCGGAATCTTATATCTTTACGAAGATACTCCTGTTAGCTAACTATAAGTGGTCGTTTCGTTAAATTTTACTATCGTTTGATATTTTAACTGTATTTTAAACCGTCGATACATACTGCAGTTTCATGCAGAGACAGAATGTATACCTTACCCTTAAACAATGCATATTTCCCTGCATACAACGGATATTATCAATACGTCTTGTGCGTTCGAAACATAACTGATAAATCTAAATATTATATAACTGTAGCGTCACCTAATTGTGATCCCAACAGGGAGTAAAATGTGTTCCGAAATAGACTTTCAGTTCAGGAATTGGATTTCCAGTAGCGAACACTTATAATGGAATGACTGGAACTCGCAAACCGGAAACCCGATTGATCCGAAACCAATTTTTTTGGATTTTTGTTTAAGTTTACTTTCGACCCCTTTTGTATTATTTTTCCTAAATACTATCTTACGATATAATATGTTTTTCTGAACTCGTAATGCATGTTGTGATTCATATCGCACATGACTTGATATGTGGTATAATCTTATATTCACCCGACCGTGATACCTTTAATGATCGCAAACGTTCATATGGATTCTTAGCGGATATTGCATTGTCGAACATGAGTGATATTGAATTAGTTGTGTCAAGTACGCCAGTGATAATTGATTGATTCGTGAAAATGAATAGTGCAGTGAAAAGTGAATAAAACCGTGTTATTGGTGCATACTTGTACACAACTAACTCCATACATATAGTTATTGAAACCTGGGAAAAAATGGAAAATCAAAGTGGAATGGAACTTGTATTTAGCGAGATTAGCGATTTAGAGGTTGATCATTCGATCAATGATTCTTATATATACTTTAGATTATGGACTTAGCGGTCCGGCTGATAGGGTTATGTCCCGGGCAACAGCGGGCCGTAGTTTCAGGTACGCACGAGGCACTCATTAAATATGATCACTCTTTTCCATGGTTTGATTTCAAATTAACCTAGAGACCAATAGGGACATGGATCATATACTGCATTGATTATTGATACACTATTACTTACATACACTGTCTCCACAGTTATTACTTTGCGTTTCATGATTTATTATATTGTTATTATATTATTGCTATTACATCGCCCTGACAACCTGAGTATGCATGCATAGAGCTTGGAGAGAGGACGCCGCTCAGGAGTCATATTACCGTTCAAGTTTGCAAAAATCTAGACGGTTTTACTTTCAACACTTTTACTGCTTTTCCTAAAAGCAACCTTGTATTCGCACTTGGTTAGTAGTTTTCTTTTCTGTTGAACTATTGTAAATTGTGAACAATGAGAGTTGATGTAATAAAATAAGTGATGTGGTTCTCTTACTTCTATGTTGTGTTTACTGATTACGATGTAATACTAAAAACCAAAGTGTGATTACGACAGGATTATTTCTTGACCGTAGGAGTATGGCTGGCTTAGTCGACCCCGTATTCCGTATTTTGTGAACCGGGGCGTGACACCTTCTTGTAGGAATCATATACCTGTATACCTGACTCCCACAACTTGTTCATCTCTTCAATCAATGGCCTCAAGTATATATCGATGTTATTTGAAGGAGAGATACTTCCAGAGATCAACAAGGGCATCTGTGTGTAGGAATACGTCATACTCATCCATGGAGGTAGATTATAAACAAAAAAGGAAACTGGCCATATATTGTGATTTGCACCGTGGCTGAACGGCTCCATTACATTTGCAGATAAACCAAGCCTCACATTACATGCATCCGCAGCAAAATCTTTATACAGGACATCAAAGCGTTTCCACTCTTCTCCATCGGCTGGATGCTACAGGACTCTGTCCTTAGTGCAACCTTTTGCATGCCATGACATGCTTTCAACAGTTTTGGTTGACAGAAATACTCACAGAAGTTTTTGCCTGGTTGAGAAATATCGAAAAAGCTTTGCCGGAATCCGTCTAGGAGCATCGAATGTTGATTCATCTTCACCGTTATCCCTTCGAGAGATGATCCAACTAAATATATTGCAAGTTTTACATTTATATAACTTCTTATCCTCATCTGTCCACTATAACATGCAATCGTTCGGACACGAGTCGATTTCCTCATAACTGGAACATATATCCTTTAAGATCTTCTTTGTCTTTATGAAATTTTCCGGCAGTATCGCTTTAGGGTAAGTCTCCCTTTGGATATCAAGAAACCGATCTAAAGACTTGTTAGTCCAATATTTTGGCATTTGAGATGAAACATTTTAACAATCCATCACAACTTAGAGATGTTTGCGCCTTCGAAAAGGGGTACATTCGCATCATCCATATACTTCAAATATTTCGCAGATTCTGCATCAAGAAGACTACGGATATCTTCCTTTCCGACATTAGGTTCGGGAAAAATGTCAGGATCAGGATGCATGCCAGTTCGGAGCTCATCCAATATACTATTCAGACCCGTGTCCCTAAAATTCGTATGACGAGAATCATTTGGTCTAATCCAACGACTCGTAGACATGTCGATTATCGGTGCCGCTTCTCCATGGTATGTCTATTTTGTATACCCAGACAAAATCTTATTCTTCAGTAGATGGTTGTACACTATATCTCGACGGAGGTCGTAGCCGTTGTGGCACTTTTTATATGGACACAAAATCAATTCTTCAGGGGATCGGTCACTCAATGCAAATTCCATAAACTCTTTGACGCCTGCCTTGTATTCATCACTAAATTTGGACACTGTCATCTAACTCCTATCCATTATTCTCCGATTTCTGACATCAAGTATTCCGTACTTAGCTTATCATTTGGGCATTTATTTTATTATCAATACATCACATCGGCTGTCGGAAGTAAGGATTCTATCCCATTAAGAATTTATAACGCATACACCCCTGCGTTTATGTTTTCATTCGTTTCGAGAAAATTTCGGCAGTACCTCATCGCTGTTCTCCGAGTACACTGCAATAGAAGGGATGATAATCATTTCAATGTTGAATATCAACACTGAAATAATCATCTTATCTATATTTGTATACGGAAAACCAGTGAAAATGTGCCGACGAAACTAATCTCGAAATGAATGAAAGCACAAATGCAGGGGGTGTGCATTATAAATTCTTAATTTGTCCATACTAGAAAAATCTATCAGTTATAGTACGACTGGTTTTCTCGTCAGATAAACTACATGACGGTTGCCAGAAACAAATAAACGCTTAGTTTTGTCAACCATCACGTAGTTTTATATCACGATCGAAATCATTGTGTTTATAACTGATAGATGGGGTCTAAAACGCGTTTCGTTTTTTAAATGTGAGATCCTCGGTGATAACATGTAAATTTCATATTATCATCAAGTTTCATACACATTTTTTTGCGGGGGGAGGGGGGGGAGGGGGGTTAAATGATTTATCTTATTAGTTTTGGGGGTTGAAAAGTAAATACCAAATTTTTGGATAAAAAGGAATTTGCTATGTTTTGATGGGCTACAAGTAAAATACCCTTTATTTTATGATCCTCTTTTGTCTCAATACCATAGAGGTGCTACAAAGAATTGCATGCGCGTGTGTATGTATGTGTAAGTTTGCATTAAGTGGCATTGCTAGAGCGATAATTAGAACAAAATTTGGGAAATTTTACCAGACAATAGTGAAATTGTTATCCAGTATATTTGTATGACCTTCGCTATATCCTTGACACCAATCGATAAAACTGCATAAGAAATAAAATCTCAAGTTAACTACCCGACAATAAGACATGATAATGTACTATGCAAGTAGTTTAAACCAAAGTCAGATTTGGTGCTGACTTAATGCTTGGGTCTACACAACATCCATTTTTAAAGACTTGAGATATGATCCCGGAGACACATGAACATGAAAGTGGCCCTTATAATTATTCCAATTCATAGCTATATCCCAACAATTAATATAAGGTTTTCCAAGCTCTTTTTGGATTAATTTTGTGGCATTTCATAAGCTTGCCATTTACACTTTCTTACCGCACTTCACCTCTCAATCATCTTTAAGCTCATTACTAAATATTTCACAGGTATGATATATAAAAGTATATCATTTACAACTCTCCCCCTCTATCGAACCATATTTCAAGACATAATTGTAATTATAAAATATAAGGGTTATAATGAATTATTGATAAAAAAATGGATGAATCATGTACCCGCCAAAGAAACCAAGAGGTAGATGCAACCAAAGACAAATATACTTCCTGAACAGTCTAAGACAATTATTAGCACTTTAAACTAACTAAGGAGCCTGTTTTGGGATTTTCCCCCTCTAATTGACCCTATTAAATAAATTAAATCCCTAGATGACTCTGGAGCGAAAATAATTCCCAGAATGACTCTGAGAGGCCACGTCAGAAGAAAATAATGGACATGGGTTGCCTTGTCAGAAAGAAAACGCTAATTAGAATAGCGTTTTCTTCTATCGAAAACGCTACTTGTGATAGCGTTTTCTCTATGGTAAAAATGCTATCATAAGTAGCGTTTTCCCTCATTCCATCCAAACCTGCTGCTGCTCCCCCATTGCCTGAACCCTAAGCTCTTATCTCACTGCTGTTGCTCCCTGAACCTAGAGTGCACAAAACTTTTGGTTTTCGACGAATGAAATAGAATTTAGATTCAAAATTTATGGTTTTCGTGGTTAAAGATGGATTTTAGTAACGGACAAATTCTGAAATAAAATGGACAACATTTCCTTTATAAATATTGATATATTTCCATAAATACATAATAATCTCTACTCCGGAGTAATACATGCCATACACAGCTCAAAAAAATTCTCACCTCGAAAGGTGGAACTACACAATAGAAAATATATCACATAAAATATAAAAACACAACCACACAAACTAAAAACTAACAAAATATATTCTGGATGCTTTAAAGTTCATAAATAATACATCATTCGTTATATAAAATTGTAGTATCGCCTCTTCTTCTTCTTCTTTTGTGGGGCTTGCAGCGATGGTCCTGCTACGTTATCTGGGGGTTGCAGCGATGATCCTACTACGCCACCCTAAGTCATCTGAGTCAACTATGATGCATGGATGATATCAAGACCGTGCTCCACCACCACCATCTCATCCGCCACCGCCTTATCCGTCTCATACTCACGTCTTCAGTGGGAAACAATGGGCCGTTCCTGATTATCAGATCGATATGTGCGACTCCGCTGGTCATGGAGGGGACATGCTACCATTTCCTCAAATCTGGGACCCTCACCCGCCTCATGATTACGCCTTGGCAATAGCCAATCCTAGCATACACGAATTATTTCAACGCATCTCCATATAGTCCTCACTGCAATACGTACAAGCCTCCACATGTGCCCAACCTGAAAAAACAATGTATATTTTAGTATAAACATTTTATAAAATGTACATGATGATAATCCAACATTAAAAAACAACTAAAATAACATACCATCTTAACTTTCGAGAGAGCTGTGGGCTAAAACATAGGGATATCTCCACCAATGATATATCACTGATCGGGCGTGACAACGTACAATCGAGTCCTCGGGATTTACCAACTCATGTACTCGATATGGCGTGTAGGATCATACACCGGGTTGTCTCCTCCAACGGCGAGTGCAAATATGTCAAAGTCCCACCTGTACATGTGTGGGATATGCCTGTGTCTCCAGTCCTCCCTGGCCTTGCCTCATGCATCTATCTTATGCAACGCGGCATCAAAAACTCAGTCTGGTGGGATTCCCCGGTGCAAACCGAACTGGCACAGTGCTCTATCCGGATAGTAGTACTCGACAAATATGAAGTGTATGAGTGGCGCTATGGTCAACCATAGTAAATGGTGGGGATAGATGTGAACAGAGGTGGTAGAAACGTGATACGCTTATCTGTGTAAGGCTGCCACATCACAAACTCGTCCCGTATCGTGTTCAGCTCATCCCTGTATAAGTCAAGGCACTCATGAGGGTTCCTCCTCCATGTTAGCCGACCTGCCCACCAAACGCCTATAGGAGACCTCTGATCCTCAGGACCATCGATGATCCACCTATCCGAGAGATGTGTGATCTCAGGGCGTCCAACGTGTAATCTCTCCCACACCCATATCTGTAGGAACACAGAACATCCGGTCATTTGTGTCGTGCCATGTGATGCACGACACAAACCATGATATAGACATACCAAGATCGCGCTGCCCCAGCTAAATGATCCCACTGCATTTCTGGTCAGACCGACAATCAATGGTAGATACAACAACGACACCATATCTCCAGATGAATTTGGGAATAGGACACCCCAAAAAAAGTCAAAATGTACACACGAGCGTAACAATCTATCTGATACGGATCGGAGTCCTCAGTGATGGTATCATGAAACTGATCATGTAACCATGAAAGTCATAGACGTGAACCTCGGAGCTGACACGCTGGCAGCATAACTCCCAAAAGTTGATCGCATAATGTCGGCCAATCATAAACTGACGTACCGATCACTTCCATACCGTCCACTAGAACTCCCAATAGTACACCGACATCATATAGTGTTGGGGTCATCTCACCAACCAAAATATGAAATGTGTGTGTCTCGGGCCTCCATCGCTCTATCAATGCTGTGAATAGAGCGTGATCTAACTACATACCGCCGATGAGTCCGACTCCATATAATCCATACTCAAAAAGTATAGTCTATCTATGGTATCATCGGCAAGTAATCGTGGCTGCAGAACTCTATGTCGGATATCACATCACCATTCCACACGGCCTCCGATCTATGCCCTGTCTATACGGTCTAGAGTGTTGATATCTAAGGGCCCAGATGTATAATATCATAATCTCGTGGCCTATCCTGATCATCATGAAGACCTCGGCCATCGGGAGATCGGTCATCACAAAATCCACTACCATGTGCTTGTACCATCATATAAACCTGTAAAGTAAAAAACAATAAGATATTAGAATATGACAAGCGATAAGAGACTTATCGGGGAAAAGTAACAAAACACAATGCTACAGTATCCAATAAAATAAAAGGTAAAAAATAGCGACAATATACATGACAATATCCATGATAACAAAAAAAGAAAAGCAATGTTACAATATCCATCATAACATAAAAGTAAAGTAATGCTACAATATCCAAGATAACAACAGAATCTCTAAAGTTATCCCAATTTCTAAAAGTTTTATACAAATATTCATTTTACCTTAGTACTTATAATAATTAACATCAAAACAAACATCCCTATTACTTTTCTCTACGACCATTCATTGACACTACGAACCCACTTCATCATATAGTGGACACATGCAACTGTTGTGTCCCTCCTAATAACATTTCTTACATCGGTATTGACTGGATGTTCTATCTTCCTTCACATCCATGTCATTTCAAATACATGTCGACGGAAGTTGTATTTTCTTGCATCTTCGCATAGACTTGTCGGGAACAACATGTGCACCGGTATAGGTGCACCGGTACTCCTTATTAGGGATCAGGAAAAAATTAAGTGCCCAAGTGGAGGCCAACCGATCTACGGAATAGTGTGGGTCGATGAAGGTACGGTAATCAACCGCTCAAGATGCGCAAACTGCCATAACATGCGAGTAAGGGAGGTGATAGGCCTGCATTTTCCCATAAGAACATCTTGGAGACTTCTGAAGGTTAACTATTTGTGTCCTGCTACCTCTAAGTCGACCACATACAAGACGCGCCGATCTTGATTGAAAACAGTCCAGTGTTTTGATCGTATATCGTCACCTCATGACAATTAGCCGTTTTATGCCTAATGTCTAACAATGCTTGAACCCTCAGAATGAACATTTGACCCTCGACAATAAGTTCTTAGGGCATTTCTACGTCGCTCGGTAAAATAGACATTCAACTGATGGAATGTAAACTGGACAATCGTCGTGACTGGAAAATTATGAACTCCCTTTAAAACAGAGTTGAATATTTCTAACAAATTCGTAATTATCATGCTATATCTACAACCATTATCAAGTACAACAGCCCATTTTTCACGAGGTGTTTTTTCTAGCCAAGCAATCATTTCAACATTCACCTCCTTAATCCTTGCGATCGCTCTATCATATTTACTTCTTTGATTCTGGGCGGCGGCTTTCTTCAGTATGTTCATCATTCGCATGTTGCTAAATTTTTTTTTTGAAAGTTTGATGCAAAGTGTCGCATACAATAAAGGTGATAAGCAAATGGTTCATTCCAACTATACATTGACTCCTTTATAGTATTAAGAATACTGGTGTAATGATCTGATATAACACATAGCGGATGTCTCTGAGTTACATACACTCGTATGTTGTACATAAACCAACCCCAGTTATTTGTGTTTTCCGATTCGACTATAGCAAATGCAGGGGAAAATAACTGATCATTGGTATCTGGAGCTACTGCTATTAAAAGTGTGCCTTTTGTATTTTCCAAACAGAAAAGTCCCATCAATGCTAATAACTAGCCGACAGTATTTGAAACTCTCGATTGACGGACCGGATGCCCAGAATACCCTTTGGAACAATTCCTTTCCTGTTTTAGCAGTTGCAGTTTGAAACTGAACAACAGTTTGCTGGTTAGCAGCCTGCAATACTATTATGAACTTAGGCAGCTCAGCATATGACGTTGTGAAGTCCCCGAACAATATTTCCAATGCGCTACATTTTGCCTACCAAGCCTTCTTTTAGATTATAACATAACCGTACATAACTTTTATGGTCTGAACAGTGGCTTGAGCTGTGGTATTCATATTCACTTTCACAATATCAACAATTATTTTTGCCACAAAACATGAATCAATCTGAAAGTGATCCGATTTACAATTGGATTGACACAAGTGTGAGGCTCTTTAAATGTTTTGATCGTGAATGGCTCGTCAGTATAATGTCTAGACGTATGGAGAGCCCATGAACAACCTTCACTGATCTTGCACACGACCCGCCATGTCAACATGCTTGACTTTGCAACTGAATATTGCCGGTAATTTTTAACGGAATATATTGCCATTGCATGTTTAAGGTCATCCTTACTTTGAAACTGTTGTCCTTTGTATAACTTTGAACTGCTTCCTCCAACAACAATTGGATCGTTAAAATTTTTGACTATCACATGTCCAATCCAATCTGTAGAGATAAACCTAGAGGCCGCCGCATTTTGATATGTCAATTGGTCTATATTCTACCCAGTTGGATCGTCTTCATCATCATCCTACTCTATATTGCCCACATCCTCATCCTCATTCTCCAATATCAATTCGTTGTTCACCCAGGCATATACAAATAATTGAGTAGGATTTTCATTCAAGAGAAAATTTAGGATTTTCATTCAAGAGAAAATTTGGAAACACATCACAAGTAGCATGCTCACCAAGCTAGGCTTCATTCGGTGGAAGTGCTTCATATTGTGACGTGAAATAAGGCTCACTTTGCGAAGCATCAACTGTTAGCAAGACTTCACTCTGTGACGAGAAATCAGGCTCACTTATCGGCATTCCACCTGTCAGTGGGACTTCATTATGCGAAGGGAAGACCAACGATGACGATAGCTGATCGTCATGGAGTTGATGTTGTTCAATATCGAATCCCAAAGCACCCCAAGACGTATTCGAGGAAGATGCATACTCGATCATCGATTGCAATGAATTATCATCTGCAATGCTCACAAACATAAAGTGTGATCTTCCTTCCCTACTAACATCATATCATGCCTGGATTGTCATATGATATCTTGTTCTGTCCACTCCTAATTTCTCATAAACTACCCCTAAAAAGTCATCCATCGATATTTGACGATGGATCTAAACTTGTTCGCATATAGTAGGACCTTCATACTCCACCCCGTGAGAAGCAGTGTTCACAATCCGTCCACCAAAATACAGCCAACATGGAACACACGAGACCATCGTATATCCTATACATCAAGTAAAGGACTTTTTCAATACAGTTCATATAATAGTTTTGTTAAGAAAAACTTCATAAATTATACTGCAATCTACTTATTTATCTTTTTTATATTAAAAAAATTCCTAAAATTTCACATAAATTCCCTAAACTATCATTTTCCTAAATTTTCAAACCCAATTTCAGATCCATTTTAGATCTGGTGATTTTCAAATTATTTTTTGAATCAAACAAATATCAAATTTGTGAACAAAACCCCGCACGAAGCTCATCCTGACTTTGTGAGAAATCAAACCAAAAACCCATTAAAAACAAAGCAATCAACATGCAAAAGGAGCGATCATTGTAGAAATGGGTTGAGATATAGCTTTGTTTGCGCTGAGAGGAATGCTCCTTCGACCTACAAATTAAATTCAAGAGATTTTTAGTGAGAGAGAGAAGATTTTTAAAGAGCGGCAGGGAGTTAGAGTTTTTTTTTGGTTACTGGGAGCAAGGGGATCGAGTGGAGAGAGAGAAAGAATTGTGAAGAGAGAGAGTCATGGGACTATAAGTGATAGGAAGCAGCGGGCCCAAAGGGAAAATGCTACTTATAGTAGCGTTTTCCCTCGAAGGAAAACACTATCTCAAATAGTGTTTTCCCTTGAGGGAAAACGCTACTTCAGGTAGCGTTTTCCTTGCTATTCAAATCGAAGGAAAATTTGCTTCTGGGCTAAAAACGCTAACACAAATAGTGTTTTTTTGCTTATATGGCAACCGTGAACAAATGTCTTTAGTCACGGTTACAAGCGTGAACAATATTTTTTTTAAATAACTAAATTTTCCGCATCCCATACATGTTAATTTCAATCACAACCAGCAATATATAATTTCCATTCACAAGAAGCAATATATAATTTTCATGCACGCAATATATTCAAATCTCACGCAATATATGATAATCAAAGTAATAAGCTCTGAATCGCAAGCAAACATAAACAAATGTATGTGTCAAAAAATCAAAAAATGTATGTGTCAACAAATCGTACAATATGTTCAATACTCCACTAATAAATAAATAATATATGTGTCAACAAATCAAAAAATAGAACTAATGTCGTTGGGACGACGATCCACCACTATCGTGCCATGGCGTAAAGAATGCGCTTAACTCATTCCGTGTGACATGCTGGACGGAATCGGCGTGCGGCTGCCTTATCTCTCGGATCTCCACCCTAAGCTCCTGTAGATCCAGCCGCGTCTCCTGCAGCTCCTGCCGTGTCTCCTGCTGCGTCTGATACTACTATACCTGCTCGCGGAGCCAACGGATCTCCTCTTGCGATGCAGCTGCCGCATCCTCCCGTATCTAGGTTATGACGTACTCATGCACGGTCAAACACCTATAAAAAAAACGATGGGCCCCAGGACCAACCCCGCGCTCATACCCACCGTGATGCCCGCCGAATATCGAATTTAGGACAGGGACAATGGTAGTGATTGAGTCGCCCGGGCCAAGTCCTAAGGCGTCCGTCTCCTCTTGGAACTAGGTCTCTATAGAATATATGTAGATACACACACAGGTGCTAACTTAAAATACATAATAAACTTGATTATATGAAACTTACCATGTACGCGCCTGTGCTCTTGTGTAACGCGGCCCACCCATTGGCTCATTGTAGTTGGCGGGGTCTTTTTTTCTCTGCTATGAAATTAGGATTTAGGTTAATAATTAATTAACGATATTGAAAAAATATGGAATTAAGCATAGAAATACTCACCAAGTGCCACTAAGCATTGGCCTACGAGCGCTTTCCTTGGATTGGGATAGCTCGATCTCGCACGCCGTTGTTTCAGTTCTGCTTATTTCGAACCGACATCGTTTTGCAAAAATAAAGATTATAATATATTTTAAAATATGATTTCATGTTATATTGTTAAAATCTAAAAAATTAAGTTGAACCTGCATATCATCGCGCTTAAAATAGGAGACAAGAAGCGGCCAATCCTCTCAGGATCTCCAGCGCTATGACCTCCATCAAGTGCCTCCGCTAATCTTCGGTTGCCATGGCCCATGGAAGGTAAAATCCACTCTTCACTTCCCATCGGCAATGTCGCTTGATCACTTAACACTGGCCTAAGAAGTGAGCAAGGGCATGATCTATATCGAATGGTCTGTACACGCCATTCTCACCGGGCTCGCCAACGAATCTGTAATTCTTCCTGGTATGAAATTGAAATATATTAGACAAATAATTATATGTATATGTATATAACGATGATTGAAATTTAAATGTGTGAAAGGATATGTCATACCTCCTCCGACCCAAAAAACCGCGTAGCACGCTCGGTCTGGGCTTTGTTCCACCGAATATGGAGCGGGTACTTATAATAAGTACGAATCTCCTGCCCAACATAATCCCTCCACAGGGTCACGTGCTCTCCGACAGGCACACCTGTTGTGTTAAAGAACAGATCCCATGACGCAGCATCCTTAGGTGGCTTGCAGCAATCGGGCCAGTAGGACCCCTTGTCCTAACACCACTCGAGCCTACGAAAAAATAGATATACATACACAATATTATAATATTTAGAATATGAATATAGAATTTGAAAATTTTAAATTAGAATCATTATTTAAAAGCATTAAGAAATAACGTTTATACCTGCCGTCCTCGGCGTGTCGCTAGAACCGGCGCTAGATGCCATCCTGCGAATAGAATGCGGATCTGTAAACAATAAATTGTTAGATGATTCAATATCCACTTATACTGTAATGATGTATCAAATTTTAAATGAGTAAACTATGCATCATGCACATGAGTGATTAGGGCATGAGGACCCGCTGACGCACTAATACGGGTAGGGGGAGACGACGATGTTGCGGGTGATTTGGCGGTAGTATGGGGAACACTAGTAAGGATAATAGGGACAGTCGGGGGTGATGCAGTGTGAGTAGATGGCCATGGGATGTTGATGTGGTGATAATAGTGGGAGCGCTGCTAGGGATAGGTGTTGCTGCTGCAGCTCCCGTGCCTGCTGAGGGTCCTGGGACAGTCTCGTCAGCGGGTATGGATCAACTCAGAATGTCTTATAGACACTGTCTTTTGTGGCGTTTAGTGCCTTTTCCTGCACCCATGATAAAATCCTACATATATATCTAAACGTTATTTCATTACTTATAATCAATATACAACTTAGAACATTCAATTTAACTTCATTACCTAACACGTTTATGCGGTACATTATCTGAAGATTCGTTAGGTGGATTCTCAAAATCTTGATCCGTGACAATCAATTGGCCGATGTCACATCTTACAAACTTATAGATGGAAGGAAAGAATTAGTTTGGATCCTTGGTACATTCAATAGATGGACTGAGAGGTGTTATCGCGAAATCTTAATTGTCGCTCTCATCTTCAGAGCCATTCAACGTCGGCATATTATAATAATCTTTCGGTTTCCAATGAAAAACAACATCCCAGTCAACCTTGTGCAAGTCCCGAGAATAATATATTTGTGTTGCTATTGTAAGAAAGATAAAGCCGTCGTATTTTAGTAATATTCGTTTGGTGTTTACCAAAGTCAAACCGTATTGATCGACCTTCGTACCCCAGTTAAACTTGGTATCGTACCATCTGTATTTGAATATATAAAATGGGATAGTCGTATGCAGGTATGTGTTAGTCATATGTTGCCCTAGAGGCCATTATTGTATATGATTGTAAATTATAGTGGATGCTTGGACATATATATATAGGACTTTCTTGCTCGACATGATAGTATGCTATCTGGTTGCTCTTTATCTTAACATGTACACTAGTATCATTATACCGTCTCTTTGATACATGTTGATAAAGCCCTTATGATGTTATTTTAACTACCAGGACTATGATGTAGATCATACTAGTGGGGCTTAGGTAGTCCACAAGCACATCCTTTAACCGTTCCTAGTCGAGAGAGTATAGAGACATGGCATCGATATTCCAGAGTAGACTAGTGTGTACGTTTCTTGACCCTGTATGGGGGCGATGGTTGATCCCACAACCATTGGTGTTTGACATAACAGATTGTACACAGGTGCTCATTAGAGAATTGGTACACCGAACAGGACTCGCCGAGAACTCCTATATGGTACTATACATATCGTTAGATAGCGGTTCTCTGGTGACACTGATACAAGTTAATCTGTACACCCGAGATCGTCATAGAGTCATGTGTGGTTCCCACTGTGTTTTGATTTCCTCCCTACAACGGCTCAAAGGAGTCGTGCAAACAGATGGATTTTGGGTACAGTCCTAAGTCACATGGAGGTAATGAGCGATGGGAGGCGTTTCGTCTCTCTCAGTATTGGGAGTTTATGTTGCGCCATGCTCGATTGGCTATAACAGGAAGTCCCTGGGCAGGGCTGATGATGAGATTTATTGGTAAGTGTTATCAGTAGTTTCTCGAACCGTTATAGACCACACATCGGCATGACTTATCTAGTTACTGGGGTCTGACGTTTTCCAACCCCAGACTCGATATGCGATATATCAGACGAATAGACCGGACTGTACGGTAAGTGTTACTTATAGGCTTCATGGGAGTTTGGACAAGCTTGCTTCTTGATCTTTTATTCGCTCAATACCTGGATAGCCGTTACGTCCAGCTAGTACTGCTGACGGCTTGTGGGTAACTGATGTGATCACTACCTACTGCTGGCGTATTAACGAGACTTTAGAGTCCCACACAGAGGTTTTCTAGCTCAAGCAAAATGAAGTAGGGCACATATGTGATATGTTCGGAACCTTGATTAAATACGAGTATGTGATACCGTATTCTAATCTCGCGATATATATTATATCGGTCAGTTATATGTGATATAACCAGGTTATTGAATCAAGTGTTAATTCGATAAATTGATATACATATAAATGATATTGGTCGGTTATATATGATATAGCCGGATTATTAAATCAAGTGTTGATTTAATAATTTGAGACATATATATATATATTCGATATATTAATATATATTAACTAATATTAGCTCACTAAAGGATTTCTTCTCTTGAAAATACACACACACACACACATACACACATATATATGTTGATATATTTATTTATGTAATGTGTGTGTGTGTGTGTGTGTATTACATACACTATTGTGTCACGGTGGATGATACATAGAACATGGATGTATGAGACTCATACCAAACTAAAGATAATTGGGGTAATTATTTATTTAGAGTGAAATCAAAATAAGGTGGAAATTAGCATGGCCTAGATGCTTGTGGAAGCATGTAGAAGCCTTGACTAATTCTACTAATTTTGTTTTACTCTAGATATTTTTAAACCCAACCATTATCTTTAGCTCTTATCCATGCGATATTTTTTCATCCTTGGTTCAATATTTGTTCTAGTTCTTCACTAGTTTATCTTCTTCCTCTCTTCATTTTCTTGGAGTGAAAAAGAGAGAGAAATAAAATTCTAAAGTGAGCAAAATTCCTACTTCATCAATCGATACCAAACTAGCCCTTTAGTATAGGTTGTTTGCTTCATTAATTCCTTAATTAGTGAAGAGGTAGCTTGAGTTAGAGATTTTTCAAGGTGGATCATCTTCGGCCTCGAAGATCCTTAAGCAAGCTCGTTCCTTTCGCCAAGTGGAGCATACGAAGAGTTCTAGGGACTACTACTTAGAGCTTTAGAAGTGAAGGACCGGTCTACAAAGGTTGTATTCCTTTTTTCACTTAGTGTAAAGTTTGTTTACTATCTTTTAAACCCTAATTCTCTAGTTCGATTCTAGGTTTGTATTGCTTAGCCCACTAGATTTTTAAAATTTTTATACTCGATGCAAGTTTAAACCTAGTAGTGGTGCTAAGCTATACTTTCATGGTATCAGAGCCAAGTTAGAGTATTAGGAGTGGCCTAGACGACGTTAAAGTGTTCGATCGAATTTCGAAATCCGTCAAATTCCTAGTTTATGGAAATTTTTTCAAAAGTTGTAATTTTTAAGATTAAAAATATGCAGAAAATCGTGCAGGGTATTATATGGAGCCCCAAGAAATACGAGCGCCTAACTCTACCCATTAGACGTGGAATTGCCGCAAAACCTAGGGTTTTGCCGCGGTTTTGCCACAAAGTTGGAGAGGTGAGGACTCCATTTTCTTGTGCAGCTCTACTATGATATTTGGCACTTTCTGGGTGTTTTTAATGAGACTCAAGTTGTTGAGGTCTCTGTGATTTATTGGTGTTTGATATATCGATCGAAAAGTTTAACATCGTCAAGATATATTTGATATGTGATACAATATTTAGAATCCACAATAATTAGTTTTGTGAAGACTAGTTAGTGTTTTGTAAATCTAGCAATTTAGTCTCTTTTTTGATAGATTGCCACGGAGTTTCGATTCGAATCAAAACTCCGTCGTAATCTCGTATAGTACGCGAACACTCGCCTGGTAACTCTACTAGATAGCCATGCCCCATAGCCCTGACCAAGTGACTATAGGAGAACCCCGTTGCCAAAAGCATCAACTCGGGTGCTCGCGCCGCGGTGTTCCGCCTAAGTGCACTTCGTCCACGGTATCGGGGGTATGGCCATCTACTAAAGTTTCAGACGAGCATTCGATCATTTGTTGGGAATCTTGTTGAATTACCCGACTGGTTATTGAAAAGTGTTTTCAATTCGAGACTAAAATGCGAGGTTTATAGTGTTAAGCATGAAATCCGAAGTATGAGATATTCCGGGTTTATGATGTCTAAGATTGTTGCGGATTCTAATTATTGTAGTTTTCATTTCTTTTCTGCGACCGTAAGTGTAATATGTGGTGTATCGCCGATTTCATTGATATACGTCAACGACAATCAGGATACGCATATTTACTTACGTTGATGTCATGTGATGTTTATGTGTTGCTGTGATATGTTATATTGGATCGTCGTGTTTAAATAGCCAGGGGGTTTTGCGTGAGATGAGAGTTTTTCATTTTCATTCATATAAAAATTGTATGTAATATTCTTTTATTGGGACACGTCTGGGTTGAGGATTGAAAGTCGACCTTAACACCACCATGAGGTTCTAGAGGTATCAAGCATGCCACATTTTAATTTTTATTAGGTGCTAAGTTAGACTAACAAGATCACTACTAGATTATTAGGGTTTAGATTAGTGATGTGAACAACTAGAGAGAAAAGAAAAGAACTTATACCCTATAGGATCAAGTCCTTCTCTTCTTAAGCTCCTTGTGGTAGTCCTCTTGACTCCTTTAGACTCCACTTCGAGTTGAACGAACCACCTCATAAATCTTTGTGCCAAAGACGATCCATCCGAAGTCCACAAGCTCAAGCTAACCCTTCACTAATCTCATTAGTGAAGGCAACACTCCACATCAAATTGCTAATCTAATATCTAATGATGAAGTAAGGGTTTAATTTGCTCACTAGGGTTTTTTCTCAAGTTCAATGATTCACATCACATGTAAGGGATTGAACTTGGAAGTGAGGTGAAGAAAATTGTAGAGAGCAAGAGGAAGCAAGAGCTCAAAAAATGGCTAAGGCATGAAGAATGAAATATAAGAGTTAACTAAAATGGCTCTCTCTTTCCTCACTTATTCAAGCATGGAATAAAATTGCAATTCTAAATTACAACCATGCTTGAATAGTGAGTCAAGACCAATATAAAAATAATAAAATCAATGCCTTTCCCATTCCACAAATATCTCCACAATTTACACCTCATTTTTCTATTTTCTAAAAATAGAAAAACATGCCATGCTTCATATACAATATATATATATATATATATATATATATATATATATATATATATATATATATATGCAAACCAATTAGTGAGCTAATGATATTAGTTAAGATATAATTATATCACATATAATATATATCACATTATTATATCAACACTTGATCTAATAATCCGGTTATATTACATATAACCGACTAATATCATTAATCTGAATATCATATTATCAAACCAACACTTGATTCGATAATCCGGTTATATCACATATAACCTGATCGATAACAGATAACTGTCAGATTACAATACGGTATCACATACTCGTATTTAATCAGGCACACACATATATCACATATGTGTCCTACTTCGTTTCGCTTGAACCAGGAAACTTCTGTGTGAGACTCTAAAGACTCGTCAATACGCCAGCAGTAGGTGATGATCACATCAGTCACCTACAAGCCATCAGCGGTACTAGCTGTACGTAACGGCTACCCGTGTATTGAGCGATATGAAGATCAACAAGCAAGCTCGTCCATACTCTCCATGAAGCCTATCGGTATCACTACCGTACAGCCTGGTCTCTTCGTCTGATATGTTGCATATCATGTCTAGGGGTGGTAAACGTCAGCCCTCAGTAACGTGATAAGTCATGCCGATGTCTGGCCTATAATGGTTTGAGAAACTACTAATAACTCTTATCTGTAAATCTCAGCAGCAGCCCTGGCCAGGGACTTCCAGTTATAGCCAATCGAGCATAGCGCAACATCAACCCCCAATATCAGGAGAGACGAAACCCCTCCTATCGCTCATTGCCTCCATGTGACTCGGGACTGTACCTAAATCCACCTGTTTGCATGACTCCTTTGAGCCGTGGTAGAGAGGAAATCAAAGCACAGTGGGAGCCACACAAGACTCTTTGACGATCTCGGGTCTACAGACTAACCTGTGCCGGTGTCACCATAGGACTGCTATCTGACGATATGTATACTACCACATAGGAGTCCTCAGCGAGTCCTGTTCAGTGTACCCATTCTCCAATGAGCACCTGTGTACAATCTTTGATGTCACACACCAATGGTTGTGGGATCAACCATCGCCCTCTAAGGGACAACAAACATACACACTAGTCTACTCTGGAATATCGATGCCCTGGTCTCGATATTCCCACGACTAGGAACTGATTAAAGGATATACTTGTGGACCACCCTGGCCCTACTAGTATGATCTCATCATAATCCTGGTAGTGAAGTACATATCCTAAGGGCTTTATCAACATGTGAGAGTAAGACAGTAAAGAATACCAGTCAACATGTTAAGATAAAGAGTTACCAGATTGCATACTATCATGTCGAGCAAGAAAGTCCTCTCTCTCTATATATATATATGTCCAAGCATCCACTATAATATACATCACATGTATAATAATGGCCTCTAGGGCATACATATAACTAACAATCTCCCACTTGCACTAAGGCCATGTGTTGTAGTATCTCATATCCAATATCCCCAAAAGTCTCTCAAATTGTATCTTGGGGAGGGCCTTTGCGAGTGGATCCGCTACGTTGTCCTTCGTGTCAACTTTCCTGACCTCGATCTCCCGACGATCTACTATCTCCCTGATCAGGTGACACCGTCTCAGAATATGTCTGGATCTCTGATGGGACCTGGGTTCCTTGGCCAAAGCCACCGCTCCATTGTTATTACAATACACAGGTAATGGATGCTCAATGGAAGGAACCACACCAAGCTTAGCAATGAACTTCTTCATCCAGACAGCTTCTTTGGCAGCATCGTTGGTAGTGATATATTCAGCCTCCATCGTCGAGTCTGCTACGGTGTCTTGCTTGGAACTCTTCCAACACACCGCCCCTCCGTTGAGGGTAAAGACAAAACCCGAGACCGACTTAATGTCATCCTTATCACTCTGGAAGCTCGAATCGGTAAAGGACTCCACCTGGAGCTCTCCGTTACCATACACCAAGAACATTTCTTTAGTCCTTCTCAAGTACTTAAGAATGTTCTTCATATCTTTCCAGTGTTTCTCCCCAGGATCTTATTGATACCTGCTCACTACACCCAGTGAGTAAGCTACATCCGGTCTGGTATATAACATTGCATACATGATAGAGCCTACTACCGAAGCATAGAGTATCCCTTGCATGCGATCCCTCTCTAAATCAGTCTTGGGAGACATCTCTTTAGAGAAAGTGATTCCTGAACAAGCGGGTACATTACCTCGCTTGGAATCTTCCATACTAAATCTCTTTAGTATGGTGTCTATGTATCTGGATTGGGACAATCCCAACATCCGTTTAGATCTATCTCTATAGATCTTTATCCCCTGAATGTAGGAGGCATCACCAAGATCTTTCATGGAGAACTTGAGTGATAAGAAGAGCTTGACCGAGTGTAGCAAAGGAACATCGTTTCCTATCAAGAGTATATCATCCACGTACAATACGAGGAAGACCACCTTACTCTCTACAGCCTTCTTATATATACAAGGTTCATCTACATTTTTAATGAAGTCAAACTCTTTGATAGCTTCATCAAAACAGATGTTCCAACTCCATGATACCTGCTTTAATCCGTAGATGGATTTAAGCAGCTTGCACACCTTTCCGCTGCTCCCACTGTTTACGAAGCCTCTGGCTGTGTCATATACACGCTCTCTTCTAAATCACCATTTAGAAAAGCGGTCTTGACGTCCATTTGCCAGATTTCATAGTTATGGTATGCAGCAATGGAAAGTAGGATCCTGATGGAGTTAAGTATAGCGACAGGATAAAAGGTTTCATCATAGTCGACGCTAGGTCCTTGATGAAAACCTTTTGCTACAAGTCTAGTTTTGAAAGTCTCAACTTTTCCATCTAGTCCTATCTTCTTTTTGAAGATCCACTTGCTCCCAATGGGTTATACCCCTTCAGGAGCAACTTCCAAAGTCCACACTTGGTTGGTGTACATGGATTCCATCTCAGATCGCATAGCATCCAGCCATTTCACAGAGTCCCCACTCGTGATAGTCTGCTCGAAACTAGTCGGGTCATCATCTTCTATGATGCAATCCTCGCTCCCACCGTCTACGAGAAAACCGTAGTATCTCTCAGGTGGATGATGAACCCTACTAGATCTGCGGAGTGGCTAGGGTTCGTTGGGCACTATTGGATCCTCTGGTTCCACCAAATCGTCAGTTGTAGTTTGTGCTGCTGGAACTTCTTCCAGTTCTACCTCATTGCCACTAATTTCTTTAACAATAAATTTCTTTTCTAAAAAGGCAGCATGTCGAGAAACAAACACCTTTTGTTCCACTGTGTGGTAGAAGATATACCCTCTAGAATTCTTGGGATATCCTACAAATTTTCACAATACTGACCTTGCCTCGAGCTTGTCCGGATTTTGTGTTTTCACATAGGCCGGACAACCCCATACCTTAACATATTTAAGGTATGGTCTCTTTCCTTTCCATATCTCATATGGAGTTGTAGGCACAGATTTTGAGCGAACCATATTCAATAGGTTTGTAGCTGTTTCAAACGCATATCCCCAAAAAGAAATAGGCAACTCAGCAGTACTCATCATAGAGCGCACTATATCTAGTAGGGTGTGATTTCTCCGTTCCGATATACCGTTGTGCTGTGGTGTATACGGAGGAGTAAGCTAAGAGAGAATCCCATTCTCTTTTAAATAGTCTCGGAATTCCCCGCTCAAGTATTCTCCCCCCCGATCAGATCGTAAGATTTTAATACTTTTGCCCGTCTGGTTTTCTACTTTGCACTTATATTCCTTGAATTTCTCAAAAGCTTTAGACTTGTGTTTCAACAAGAATACATGTCCGAACCTTGAGAGATCATCGGTGAATGTAATAAAGTACGAAAAACCATTCCTGGTATGTGTAGACATAGGACCGCATACATCACTATGTATCAGTCCCAAGAGTTCACTAGCTCTTTCTTCGTGTCCAGTAAACGCAGTTTTGGTCATCTTGCCTTTGAGACATGACTGGCAAGTTTTATAAGATGAAAATTTGAACGGATTCAAAACTCCATCTTTATGCAACTTATCCAGTCTTGTCATATTGATATGACCTAGTCTACAGTGCCACAAGAAGGCTTCGTTCATTTCTGAACTTTTCCTCTTGTGTGTGTTCTGTACGTTAAGAACTGTGTTTTGATTTAGAACTTATAAACCGTTACATATCGCACCAAACCCAATGAACACTTGATTTAGATAAATGTTCATAACATTATTCTCTACTATAAAATTATATCCTTCTTTATCTAATAAAAAATTGATATTAAATTGCATATCATAGATGGCACGTAATAACAGTTGTTCAAGATCAAAGTATTTTCATTTGGTAATACAAGGTGATATTCACCAACTGCTTTGGCTGCAACACTTGCACCATTCCCTACATTTAGAGAATGATCACCTTTACCCAGTTCTCTACCTTTCCTTAGCCCATGCAACATATTACATATGTGAGATCCCGATCCGGTATCTAATACCCAGGACGTAGAGTGTACTGAGAAACAGTTCTCGGTAACTAACACATCCGAAGAAGATGCATCAACATGCTTATTCTTCGTTTGGGTGGCATGGGAATCCGGATATTCCCCTATTTCCTGCTCGGACTTATAACAATTATAAGATAGAGAGGGACCAACGTTCCCTTGCTCAGTATAACAAGCGGGTTCGGTCAATACATCTATATTATTATCTTGATTAAGGCCTGACATTGGTTGCTGCCTGGATTGATTGAGAGAGAAGAAAATGCTTAGCGTATGCTCTTATAAGATTAGATTTGTTATTATCTTATCTAATCAGGATGGCTCCCACTGGTTTTATCAAATCTTCTTTCAAACCCTAAAAGGTAAGATTAGCCGGGATTAATTACAACCTATAAGTTCGCCAATTTTTCAGCCAGGCCAGTGTCGGTACTTTGAGGGAGGTTCCCCGTGCTTTCGCACAGACCTAATTAAAACAAATCTCGTTTTCCCAGAGGCGTAATCCCGTTAACACCTTTCTAGACACCTATTTGATCGGCTAATTATGATGTGTAAAACTCTCTCAGGAGTAACTCTTACTCGCAGTGGGTATCGGGATCCAACTATCATATAGAAGGTATGCAATCTCATTGCAAATTTCAACACTTGAAATTCCCGATAATAGTTTTTACCACTAACTACCTATGACCTTGAAGCAGGCCAACAAACCATAGGGCATTAGTCAAGTTCAACCCGTTCATTTCTTGATTGAATTAAATCCACCCGCATGACCCTTAACGCAGGCCAACAAAGTCGCACGACTACCCTAATCCAATCGCATCACATGCTATAGACAAGCACTAATTCAGCTACCGCACACTACGCCTTGACGCAGGCCAACAAACGTAGCACGAATACTAAAATATCACTTATCTGAAATGACGGAGGGCTACGCAAGTTTTTTAAGAAAACCATGAGCGTAATGAACTTGATATCATCGTAGAATATAATGATTTTGAAAAAATGAGTGTTTTTTAGGCTTTTGCCAGTTTCGCTAAAGAGGTCACTCCCGGTGAAGGGATCTCAGCTCTTTCCTCATCGAATAAGGTGCAGGATATTCAGCAATACCACTATGCAAAGCAGGAACTAGAGAAGCTGTCAAAAACAAAATCGAGTGTATTGTAGCATTTTCTAGTTTTGCTAAAGAGGTCACTCCCGGTGAAGGGATCTCGGCTCTTTCCTCATCGAATGAGGTGATAGATATTCATCAAGGAATACCACCATGCAAAGCAAAAACTAGAGCTACCCTTTTTGAAAATTTGATTCTACAACATCTTTTGGTTTCTTTGTTTTCATTAATCTCATTAATGAAGTTCCATCAATTAATGTTTCCTAAACATCACAGAAAAATGAAACGAAAATAGAACGTACGCTTATGCCACCCGCATTCGCCACGGGGCCCCGTCATGAACCGTTAGGTTACTTAACTACCGGCAGAGCGGGGGATGGACAAGCGCGGGTGTAAAACATAAGCAATGTTTATTTTATATCATATATATAATATTACATTCGTCTCACGCAGTTATATGATCAACATCACAGAATTAAGCAGCAGAAGCAACATATGAAATATTGGATATACTAGGATGTCCGTGTTTTAAATTTAGCTAATAATGTATAACACGGATTCCATAGCCGTGATGAATAGGAAAACCCATATTCCTAGACCCCTACGAGAGCGGCAAGTAACCCTGCCAATTCTAGAGTTAGGAGACCCGGTCTCAACTCCTTGAGATGGTCTCCCACTGGACTCTAGAACCCGGTTACTTGTGCTCCTCACCTTAGGTCTATCCTAATGCGGAAAAGAAAATAATATACAACAATGGTGGCATCATCCTCAACCCGGAAGTGCCGCAATAAAAGAATATTCTATTGAATTTTACATGATTGAAAATATAAAATCTCTCATCTCACATAAAACCCCTGGCTATTCAATCACGACGATCCAATGAATCATATCAATAGCAACACATAACATCCCATGTCATCAACGTAAGTAAATATGCGTATCCCGAAAACTCTTTGACATATAGCAACGAGATTGGGATACCCCACATATTACACTTACGGTCGCAGAAAAGAAACAGAAAACTACAATGATTAGAATCCGCAATATCCTTAGACATCCCGAAATATCTCATATTCCGGATTTCATGCCTAACATGTAAAACTTGCATTTTAGTCTCAAATTGAAAACTCTTTTCAATTGGTTGTCGGATAATTCAAAAAGATCCCGACTTAGTGATCGCGTACAATACGCAATTGCGACGGAGTTTTGACCCGAATCAAAACTTCATGGCAATCGATCAATTGAGACTAAACGGCTAGCTTTAAAATATACTAACTTAGTTTTCACAAAAACTAATTAATCCCGATTCTAATAATTATTACAAAGCTTGTATAGTAACCGCGACATTATAATTCCGCACCCAATTAGCAAACTAAACTAATTTTTCCAACACTTGAAAAATTCAGTGAGCTAATGTTTCAAAACCAATCGTTTTAAGCCAATCCGGGTGTCGAAACGAACTCGAAACCCGCCTGAATCTTTGCGGGGGAGAATACCAGCAAATAAGTATCGAATGGGGGGCCTCAGGAGGGTACCAACCACTGGGGGCCGCCTTGAGGTGGCCCCCAGAAGATGGAAGATCCGAGAACACCCATTTTGGGTGCTCTCGGGTCGCCTACCCCCAAGGCCACCAAGTGGAGGTCTTGGGGTGTGGGCCCGGCCTTTAGTCCCCCCCGGGGCATCCCCGGGGTGCGCACGCTCCACCCCGCGGCTTCTCGGTTCAAACCGTGAACCCGCGGGGTGTGCAAACAACATAAAACATCAATTTTGAAAACTGTTTTATCGGCAGTTTTTCCGTGATAAAAACGGCGGATTTCTAACATCGCTACAAGCAACCCTAATGTTCTAGCTCGGCTCTGATACCATGAAAGTCGACCTTAACACCCTCATTAGGTTCTAGAGGCATCAAGCATGCCACATTTTAATTTTTATTAGATGCTAAGTTAGACTAACAAGATCACTAGTAGTTTATTAGGGTTTAGATTAGTGATGTGAACAACTAGAGAGAAAAGAAAAGAAGTTATACCCTATAGGATCAAGTCCTTCTCTTCTTAAGCTCTTTATGGTAGTCCTCTAGACTCCACTTCGAGTTGAACGAACCTCCTCGTAAATCTTCGCACTAAAGACGATCCACCCGAAGTCCACAAGTTCAAGCTAACCCTTCACTAATCTCATTAGTGAAGGCAAAACTCCACATAAAATTGCTAATCTAATGTGTGATGGTGAAGTGGGGGTTTAATATTCTCACTAGGGTTTTTTCTCAAGTTCAATGATTCACATCACATGTGAGGGTTTGAAATTGGAAGTGAGGTGAAGAAAATTATAGAGAGCAAGAGGAAGCAAGAGCTCAAAAAATGGCTAAGGCATGAAGAATGAAATATAAGAGTTAACTAAAATGGCTCTCTCTTTCCTCACTTATTCAAGCATGGAATAAAATTGCAATTCTAAATTACAACCATGCTTGAATAGTGAGTCAAGACCAATATAAAAATAATAAAATCAATGCCTTTCCCATTCCACAAATATCTCCACAATTTACACTTCATTTTTCTATTTTCTAAAAATAGAAAAACATGTCATGCTTCATATAATATATATATATATATATATATATATATATTTATATATATCAAATATACATTATATATATTTATATATATATTTATATATATATATATAAAGCAATTAGTGAGCTAATGATATTAGTTAAGATATAATTATATCACATATAATATATATCACATTATAAATCAACACTTGATCTAATAATCCGGTTATATCACATATAACCGACTAATATCATTAATCTGAATATCACATTATCAAACCAACACTTGATTCGATAATCCGGTTATATCACATATAACCTGACCGATAACAGTTAACTGCCATATTACAATACGGTATCACATACTCGTATTCAATCAGACCCACGCACATATCACATATGTGTCCTACTTCGTTTCGCTTGAACCAGGAAACTTCTGTGTGGGACTCTAAATACTCGTCAATACGCCAGCAGTAGGTGATGATCACATCAGTCACCTACAAACCGTCAGCGGTACTAGCTGTACGTAACGGCTACCCGGGTATTGAGCGATATGAATATCAACAGGCAAGCTCTTCCATACTCTTCATGAAGCCTATCAGTAACACTACCGTACAATCCGGTCTCATCGTCTGATATGTCGCATATCATGTCTAGGGGTGGTAAACGTCAGCCCCCAGTAACGTGATAAGTCATGCCTATGTCTGGCCTATGACGGTTTGAGAAACTACTGATAACTCTTATCAGTAAATCTCAGCAGCAGCCCTGGCCAGGGACTTTCAGTTATAGCCAATCGAGCATAGCGCATCATCAACCCCCAATACCGGGAGAGATGAAACCCCTCCTATCGCTCATTGCTTCAATGTGACTCGGGACTGTAACTAAAATCCACCTGTTTGCTCGACTCCTTTGAGCCGTGGTAGGGAGAAAATCAAAGCACAGTAGGTGCCACACAAGACTCTATGACGATCTCGGGTCTACAGACTAATCTGTACTAGTGTCAATAGAAGACTGCTATCTGACAATAGGTATGCTACCAAATAGGAGTCCTCGGCGAGTCCTTGTTCGGTGTACCCATTCTCTAATGAGCACCTGTGTAAAATCTTTGATGTCACACACCAATGGTTGTGGGATCAACCATAGCCCTCCAAGGGATAAGAAACATACACACTAGTCTACTCTGGAATATCGATGCCCTGGTCTCGATATTCCCACGACTAGGAACCGATTAAAGGATGTACTTGTGGACCACCCTGGCCCCACTAGTATGATCTCATCATAATCCTGGTAGTGAAGTACATATCCTAAGGGCTTTATCAACATGTGAGAGTAAGACAGTAAAGAATACCAGTCAACATGTTAAGATAAAGAGTAACCCTATAACATACTATCATATAGAGCAAGAAAGTCCCCTCTCTCTATATATATGTCCAAGCATCCACTATAATATGCATCACATGTACAATAATATCTCTGGGCATACATATAAATGATGTCACCATTGATGTATATTATTTACTTTTTCGCATTAGGTTAGACCTAAGTAGGGGAGTGCAAGTAACCGGTTTCTAGAGTCCAGTGGGAGGCCATCTCGAGGAGTCAAGACCGGGTGTCCTAATTCTAGAATAGGTAGGGTTGCTTGCCACTCTCGTAGGGGTCTAGAGATGTGGGTTTAGCTATTCATCACGATCGTGGAATCCGTGTTTTTTACTGGCTTAATTTAAAACACGGAACTCCTAGTATATCCAATGTTTCATATGTTGACTTCTGCTGCTATGTTCTGTGATGTGATCATATAACTGCGTAAGACGAATGCTTTATATTATATATATGATATATAATAAACATTGCTTATGTTTTGCACCCGTGCAAGTCCTGCCCCCGCTCTGCCGTTAATTAAGTAACCTAACGGTGCATGACGGGGCCCCATGACAAATGCGGATGGCATAAGCGTACGTTCTATTTTCGTTTCTTTTGTGATGTTTAGGAAACATAAATGATGGGACATCATTAATGAGATTAATGAAAAAGAAAGAAACCTAAAGATATTGTAGAATCAAAATTTTCAAAAAGGCAGCTCTAGTTCTTGCTTTGCATAGCGGTATTCCTTTATGAATATCTAGCACCTCATTCGATGAGGAAAGAGCCTAGATCCCTTCACCGGGAGTGACCTATTTAGCAAATGCTACAACCCACTCTGTTTATTTTGAAAAACACTCGATTTTAAAAGCGGAGCTTAAACCAGTCACTCGGTTTTACAATGATATCAAGTTTATTATGCAAAAAGTTTTCTTAAAAACC
Organism: Agapanthus africanus; assembly: GCA_030015575.1. NCBI lineage: Eukaryota > Viridiplantae > Streptophyta > Magnoliopsida > Asparagales > Amaryllidaceae > Agapanthus > Agapanthus africanus. The sequence goes on from CM057339.1 coordinate 397,481,806, forward strand.
TGTCGTAGCCCTCCGTCATTTCAGATAAGGACAGTTTTAGTATTCGTGCTGCGTTTATTGGACATCGTCAAGGTATAGTGTACGGTAGCTGATTAGTGTTTATCTGCCGCATATGATGCGATTGGATTAGGGTAGTCGTACGACTTTGTTGTCCTTCGTCAAGGGTCGTGCGGGTGGGTTTAATTCAATCACGAAATGTACGGGTTGAACTTGACTAGCGTCCTATGGTTTGTTGGCCTTCGTCAAGATCATAGGGCGTTAGGGATAAAAACAGATATTGGGAATTTCAAATGTTGAAATTTGCAATGAGATTGCATACCTTCTATAAGATAGTTGGATCCCGATACCCACTGCGAGTAAGTGTTACTCCTGGGAGAGTTTTCCACTTTACAATTAGCCGATCCAGTAGGTGTCAAAGAAAGGTCTTAACGGGGTTATGCCCCTGCGGAAATGAGGTTATTTAATTAGTTCCATGCAAAAGCAAAGGGAGACTCTCTCAGAGTACCAATACCTGCCCAGCTGACCGATTGGCGAACTTGTAGGGTGTAATTAATCCCGGCTAATCTTACCTTTTAGTGTTTGAAGGAAGATTTGATAAAAACAGTGGGAGCCATCCTAATTAGATAAGATAATAACCAATCTAATCTTGCAAGAGCATACGCTAAATTGTTTTCTTCTCTCTCCCCAGGTAGCGACGATGACATGCCTTAATCAAGATAATAATATTGATGTATTGACCGAACCCGCTTATTATACTGAGCTGGGGAACGTTGGTTCCGCTCTACCTTATGACTGTCATAATTCCGAGTAGGAAATAGGGGAATGTCAGGATTCCTAATCCATCCAAATGAAGAAAGTGCATGTTGATGCATCTTCTTCGGGTGTGTTCGTAACCGAGAATTGTTTCTCAGTATACTCTACGTCCTGGGTATTGGATACCAGATGAGCATCCCACATTTGTAATATGTTACAAGGGTTAAGAAGATGTAGAGAACTAGAAAAATATGATATGTCTGTAAGAGTAGGGAATGGTGCTCTTATTACAGCTAAAGCAGTTGGTGAATATCACCCAGTATTACCAAGTGGTAATACAATGATTCTTAACGACTGTTATTACATGCCGAACCTGATATGCAATATTATATCAGTCTCTTTATTAGATAAAGAAGGATAAAACTTTGCATTAGAGGATAATGTTATGAACATTTTCCTAAATCAAGTGTTTATTGGATTTGGTAAGTTATGTAACGGTATATATTTTCTGAATCAAACCACAGTTTTTAACATACAGAACACATACAAGAGGAAAAGTTCAGAATGAACGAATCCTTCTTGTGGCACTGTAGACTAGATCATATCAATGCGACAAGGCTAGCTAAGTTGCATAAAGATGGATATTTGAATCCATTCGAATTTACATCTTATGAAACTTGCGAGTCATGTCTCAAAGGTAAGTTGACCAAAATTACGTTTACTGGACACGGAAAAAAAGCTACTGAACTCTTGGAACTGATACATAGTGATGTTATTACATTCACTGATGATCTCTCAGGATACAGACATGTGTTCCTGTTGAAACATAAGTCTGAAGCTTTTGAGAAATTCAAGGAATATAAGTGCGAAGTAGAGAACTAAACGAGTAAAAGTTTTAAGATCCTTCGATCTGATCTGGGAGGAGAATACTTAAGCACGGAGTTCCTGGATTATTTAAAAGAGAATGGGATTCTCTTTCAGCTTACTCCTCCGTATACACTACAGCACAATGGTGTATCAGAGCGGAGGAATCACACCCTATTAGATATGGTGCGCTCTATGATGAGTACTGCTGAGTTACTTATTATTTTTTTTGGGTTATGCGTTGAGACAGCCGCACACCTATTGAATATGGTTCCCACCAAATCTGTACCTACCACTCCATATAAGATATGGAAAAGGTAGAGACCATGTCTTAATTTTATTAAGATATGCGGTTGTCCGGCTTATATTAAAACGCAAAATCCAGACAAGCTCGAGGCAAGGTAAGTTATATGCAAGTTTGTAGGATATCCCAAAAATTTGCGAGGGTATATCTTCTACCACACCGAGGAACAAAAGGTGTTTGTTTCTCGACATGCCACCTTTTTAGAAAAGGAATTTTTTGTGAAAGAAATTAGTGGTAATGAGGTAGAACAGGAAGAAGTTCCGACTACACAAACTACGACTGATGATTTTGTCGAACCGGAGGATTCAATAGTTTCCAACAAACCTCAGTCACTCCGCAAATCTAGTAGGGTTCCTCATCCTCCTGAGAGATACTACGGTTTTCTCATAGACGGTGGGACTGAGGATTGCATCATGCAAGATGATGACCTAACTAGTTTCGAACAGGCCATCACGAGTGAGGACTCTGTGAAATGGCTTGATGCTATGTGATCTGAGATGGAATCCATATACACCAACAAAGTATAGACTTTGGAAGTTGCTCCTGAAGGGGTAAAACCCATTGGGAGCTAGTGGATCTCTAAGAAGAAACTTGGTGTTGATGGAAAAGTTGAGACTTTCAAAGCAAGACTTGTAGCAAAAGGTTTTCGTCAATGACCTGGTATCGATTATGATGAAACCTTTTCTTCAGTGGCTATGCTTAAGTCCATCAGGATCCTACTTGCCATTTCCGCATACCATGACTACGAAATTTGGCAGATGGACGTCAAGACCTCTTTTCTAAATGGTGATTTAGAATAGCAAAAGGTTTTCGTCAATGACCTGGTATCGATTATGATGAAACCTTTTCTTCAGTGGCTATGCTTAAGTCCATCAGGATCCTACTTGCCATTTCCGCATACCATGACTACGAAATTTGGCAGATGGACGTCAAGACCTCTTTTCTAAATGGTGATTTAGAATAGAGCGTGTATATAACACAGCCAGAGGGCTTCGTAGACAGTGGGAGCAGCGGAAAGGTGTGCAAGCTGCTTAAATCAATCTTCGGATTAAAGCAGGCATCGCGGAGCTGAAACATCTGTTTTGATGTGGAAGTCAAAGAGTTTGACTTCATCAAAAACGTATATGAACCTTGTATATATAAGTAAGTTGTAGTGAGTAAGGTTGTTTTTCTCGTATTGTACGTAGATGACATACTCTTGATAGGAAATAATATTCCTATGCTACACTCGGCCAAGCTCTTTTTATCAAAAAAGTTCTCCATGAAAGATCTAGGTGATGCCTCCTACATTCTATGGATTAAGATCTATAGAGATAGATCTAAGCGGATGTTGGGATTGTCCCAATCCTGGTACATTGACACCATACTAAAAAGGTTTAGTATGGAAGATTCTAAGCGTGGTAATTTACCCACTTGCTCAGGAATCACTCTCTCCAAAGAGATGTCTCCCAAGACTGATTTGGAGAGGGCACGCATGCAAGGGATACCCTATGCTTCGGCAGTCGGGTCTATTATGTATGCGATGTTGTGTACCAGACCGGATGTAGCTTACGTGTTTAGTGCGGTATGTAGGTATCAATCGGATCCTGGGGAGAATCACTGGACAGCTGTGAAGAACATTCTTAAGTACTTGAGAAGGACTAAAGAAAAGTTCTTGGTGTATGGTAACGGTGAACTCCAGGTGGTGTCCTTTACCGATTCGAGCTTCCAGAGTGATAAAGACGATAGTAAGTCGGTCTTGAGTATTGTCTTTACCCTCAATGGAGGGGCGGTATGTTGGAAGAGTTCCAAGCAAGATACCATGGCAGACTCGACGATAGAGCCTGAATACATCGCTGCCAACGATGCCGCCAAAAAGGCTGTCTGGATGAAGAAGTTCATAGCTGAACTTGGTGTGATTCATCCATTAAGCATCCAATAACCTTGTATTTTGATAAAAATGGAGCTGTGGCTTTGGCCAAAGAACCCCGGTCCCATCAGCGATCCAGACATATTCTTCGACGGTATCACCTGATTCGGGAGATAGTAGATCGCCGGAAGATCGAGGTCAGGAGAGTTGACACGAAGAACAACGCGTCAGATCCACTCACGAAGGCCCTCCCTCAGACGCAATTTGAGAGACTTTTTGGGATGTTGGGTATGCGATACTACAACAACCGGCCTTAGTGCAAGTGGGAGATTGTTAGTCATATATATGCCCTAGAGGACATTATTGTACATGATTGTATATTATAGTGGATGCTTGGACATATATATATGTAGAGGACTTTCTTGCTCGATATGATAGTATGCTATCTGGTTTCTCTTTATCTTAACATGTACACTAGTATCATCATACTGTCTCTCTGATACAAGTTGATAAAGCCCTTAAGATGTTAGCTTAACTGCCAGGACTATGATGTAGATCATACTAGTGGGGCTTAGGTAGTCCACAAGCACATCCTTTAACCGTTCCTAGTCAAGAGGGTATCGAGACAGGGTATCGATATTCCAGAGTAGACTAGTGTGTACGTTTCTTGACCCTGTATGGGGGCGATGGTTGATCCCACAACCATTGGTGTTTGACATCATAGATTGTACATAGGTGCTCATTAGAGAATGGGTACACCAACAGGACTTGCCGAGAACTCCTAGATGGTACTATACCTATCGTCAGATAGCAGTTCTCTAGTGACACTGGTACAGGTTAGTCTGTAGACCCGAGATCATCATAGAGTCTTGTGTGGTTCCCACTATGCTTTGATTTCCTCCCTACCACGGCTCAAAGGAGTCGTGCAAACGGTGGATTTTGAGTACAGTCCCGAGTCACATGGAGGCAATGAGTGATAGGAGGGGTTTCGTCTTTCCTGGTATTGAGAGTTGATGTTGCTCCATACTCGATTGGCTATAACAGGAATCCCCTGGCCAGGGCTGATGATGAGATTTACTTGTAAGTGTTATCAGTAGTTTCTCTAACCGCTATAGAACACACATCGGCATGACTTATCAAGTTACTGAGGTCTGACGTTTTCCGCCCCCAGACTCGATATGCGACATATTAGACGAAGAGACTGGACTGTACGGTAAGTGTTACTTATAGGCTTCATGGGTGTCACGCCCCGCTTCCCAGTGTACGGGCAGAGGACGCGACGGGTCACGCGACTTATTTACTCCGAAGTAAACACGCTAAGCGTGTCTAAGCAATATAAAGTAAAATACACAAGAGACAAGATGTAAATGAACAACCACTTTATTTATTAACATTCTTTTTACAATACAATGAAAAGTAAATACATGGAATGAAAGCAATGCCTAAACATTGGTATAACAGAAATGAAAATGGAATAAGTACAGGTGGCTGCAGCTCTGGGTCTTTGGTGTACTGCTCAGGGGCCTGCTCTAAATGCTCCTGACTGGTCTCGTACTCCTCAGCATCGGGTCCTCCTGATAACATTCCAAAGAAGAATAGAAATAGGAATGTCGTCAGCGAACAATCGCTCGGTAAGTCCCAAAGATGAAGGAGAAATAGAATAGACAGAGAGAGTATAGTTTTATAATGTTTTATAATAATGTTAGCGCAGTTGTTTCTAGCTTGGTATAGAAAATGCCAGTGTATACGAGAGGAGTCCCATTTACACCGGAGACTTTGGTAACCCATAGTACAAGGCTCCGTCGATTAAACCACGGAACAATGGCATGGATGTAATTACGTCTTAAGTGACCACCTCGTGCCACCATTAACATGTTCCGTACCAGTCTACCCCTTTATAACCCCATAGTGTTTATGTTTTGGTTGTATTGATGGTATGGATTGTATTGTCTTGTCTTGTATTATAAATTGTATAGATGGATGACATGCCGAAACCATGATATCAGTAAATGGAATGGATATAATGGATGAACTTGTAGATGGAGTCTATCCATGGTTCGGTTCACTCAAGTGGTATAGATTGAAGAGATTGAATAGATTGAGTATATGGATTCGTATTGAATTGTGGTTTTATAATTGAATCGCATTCAAGTCAGATTGATTATATTTAGACTCAGTCCGAGTCAGACAAGTAGAAAAGAAATTGAAGTCCTGAATTAGGTTTTGATATTATCAGTAACTGATGTATATAGACGACAGGATCTGTGTCTTTTTCCAAGACAATTACCGTATTGATAACACCTTTTGTTAGGTTGTCTACCTTAAATAAGCAAGCACCCATATCTCCGTCTCCCTGAGACTCAAGAGACTGGTCCCGCTTAAACCCATGTTTACTAGGGTCCTTATTGTAATTTAGTATAACTTGAGAGGGTTTTATGTAAAAATAGTTTTGGCACAATTTCAAAATAATCCTCAAGCATTTAATTATCATCTGTAGAGTTTTCATAGATTTGTATTTTACAATTGTGCAATTTCTAGTAAATAGAACCTAGTTTTCATAGTATATGGTATTTCTTGAAATATTGTACTTGGTTGTATTTGGATGGTATTTTCATGTAATAGTGATTCCTTTGATTTAGAAAACTTGGAATATTTATATAATCAAAATAGATATTTTGATAATAAATATATATATATTTAATTAAAATAATTTATTTATTTCCGGGTAGAAATCTCATTTTCTAAAGAAAAATATATAAAAATTCCATCGAGATCGAATGCTCCTTGCGGAGGTCTGCATCTCATCTACTAAGACCGAGGATGTGCGATAATCCGCACCATCCTGAACGGGGTCCCCAAAATGGTTTGTATAGGCGCAATTGCGTGGAAATTGTTAATACATCTTTTTATAGAAAACGGTTTTATAAGTGTAGGGTATTTGTTTGTAAGGTCTTATTTCTCATATTCTATTGTCCCAAAATTAATTGTGCTATGATAGAGATGTGTGTTGTGATGAGGTAGGTCATTACCTTGTGAACTATCTAATGGTATAGTAATGAATAAAGGTTATAATGTCGAAATGAATAGTTTGTGGTATTTTTATATAAAAATGAAATAAATATCACAAAAATGATTATTTTGATGTGAAACTTGTTTTATTGAGTTTTTTAATGTTTATTAATCAACATATGAGAATATGGTTTTTATCTTGTTAAAGAAAAGCGTAGTTTTAAAAGAAAACCGAATCGGAAGTCGGACTAACTCCGCTTTCGTCGGGATTGGAAATGAAACTTTTTTTAAAGAGAAAGATGAGAAGGGAAATGGGACTTACTGGCTTGTTGGACTAGAGGAAAGAGAGGGGGTCCTAAAGAAATTTTCGGGGCGTCGATTCGTCGCCGGAATCTCCTTGGAAGTTCGTCGGAGCTTCGCCCTTCACTAACTCCACTTGTACAATAAAAGACTTGGGAATTTGGTATAACTTTTGCAAGAAAATTCTGAGTGAGAGTGGTGTAAGATGGAGTGGGTATTTATAAGACAATTTAGGGTTTAGGGGTGATGAATATTGCATTAAAATTTACATTAAAAATTGGATTTAAAGGGTTGTATTATTTTCTGTAAATGTGCAGAGTAAATAAGCAATACTGGAGTTAAGGGAGGAGTCCAAGGGATTAGGGTTTACAAAAAAATTAAGGTTTGGACTAGGTTGGACCGGCGACGCCGACTTATAGGGAATTCTCGCCTGTCAGATCATGGATTTTGGGGCTTGTATTGGGGCCACGTGTCCCTGTCAGTCCGAATACTAATTTGCACCTGTTTGTTTTAAGTGTGACTCTTCAGTTTATGTGCAGTGCTCATGCAAACTCTTGGGCTTATAAAAGGTTAAAAGAAAATTAAATAAAAAGATAATGTGGCTGATGGGATTTGAACTCAGGTGCTATGTCTCAGCAGTGCAAGGTCTTACCAATGAGCTCTATGCTCTTTCTTGCTGTTCAAAAGAAAAAAAAACTTATAACTCGTGCTCAGGCTTAGGTGACCCTTTCTGTATTTTGAAAAATTCAGTACAGAAAGTTAGGGTTGTTACATTCTACCCTCCTTAAAAAAATTTCGTCCAAGAAATTTGTAAAAAGGAAAGTGTAACGGATTCAAGAAAAGTTTGGTGATAGAAGTACTGACAGTGTATGAAAAATAACAAAGTGATACAAGGGTTTGAAAAGGTTGAAGTGAATTACTAGTGTTACCTTGGTCTACAGCCTCTGCTTCTTTAGCCGTTAAATGGAAAGCCTTGTTAGTGTATATGCCCTAGGGGCCATTATTGTATCATACTGGCTTGTATATTACTTAATGGAACCTTGGGATATTCACAGTTGTATTAACAGTCTTGCTAAACATGGTAGTATGCTACTTGGTTTGTTTCTATCTTAATATGTGTATATGTTAGCATATCGAGAATACATATTGATAGAACCCTTAGGATCTTGCTTGACTACCAGCGTTGTGATGGCAGTCACACTAGTGGGGGATGGGTAGTCTACAAGCACATCCTTTTTCAGGTCCCTAGTCGTAGGATTATCGAGACAGGGCATCGATACTCCGGAGTAGACTAGTGTGTACGCTTCTCATCCCAGTTGGGGAGATGGTCTGTCCCACAGCCATCAGTACGTCGTACTGGAGATAGTATACAGGTGCTCGTTAGGTTACGGGTACACCGGACATGACTCACAGGGAACTGTTGGTTGGTATTATACCCGTCGTCAGTTAACAGTTCCCAGGTGACATGAGTACAACATAGTCCGCAGACTTGACACTGCTGCTTCGCCTCGAGTGTGTTCCCACTGTTCTTAGATTGCTACCCTACCACGGCTCAAAGGAGTCGTGCAAACAGGTAGCAGTTGGGTGCAGTCCCGAAGCACTTGGAGGCAGTGGCGGTTAGATAGGATTCGTCTCTCCCGTTATTGGGAGTTGATATCGCGCTGTGTTTGGAGAGCCATTACGCAAAGTCCTAGGACAGGGCAAGCGAGATATACTGGTAGGTTTTCCAGTAGCTTCTCAAGGTGTAATGGGCTTCACTCTGACACGACTTATACCGCTTTTAGGGGACTGACACTTGCCGCCGCCCTAGGCCCGATATGTGATAGTCTTAGACGAACAGACCAGACTGTACAGAGATTGTCACATCAGGCTCAGTAGGAGTTCGGATGGGTTTCCTCATCGGCCTTCTTATCGACATCTACATGGGGACCGTTACGTACAGCTAGTGCCGCTTGCGGTCTATGGTTAAACCCACTGCCAGTGTAGTAGTCGAGTCCTTAGAGTACCACACAGAGAGTTTCCCTACTTCGGGCGAAATGATATAGAGGTCGTATGGTTTTACGATAGGGTTCGGACACATACGTGTTTTTACACACGTACAATGTTCGGACAGTATATACTAGCAGGCTTTGGTTTAAGCCAGATTCTAGTATTGGATTATTGGATTTATACAGTCTCAGTATTTCCGTGTTTTCACGGATAGGAGGGGCATTCTCGTAATTACTCGAGAAGCTTCTAGAAGATTGATGAGGTGGAGAGCTTAGGTGTTATATGCATTAAATGGTTTTGTGACTCATGGAGATGATTCATCAAGTGAGTTAATGAAGCATTAATGGTTTTAATGACTCATTAGATGATTCATTTGTATTAAATGAAGCATGAAGATATTTGTGAAAAGATATTTTGTGCAAGATATTTTATGCTTCATGATATATATACACAAATGAGTTAATTTCCATTTGATAATTACTTTCACATTCTCTCTCCTCAAGCTCTCTTTCTTCAACCCTAATCCTAAAATCTCATGTGTTGAGATCCAAGGGTTAGCAAGACTAATAGATCCCTAATCTTATTCTATATCCTTTAGGTTACTTTGATTAGCACTTATAGCAACCTAGTTACCTCAAGTGCGAGGTTAAAGGTTGAAGAAGTAGCTCTAGGGTGGATCTTCTATCACAACGAGGAGGATGATGAGGAGGTGGTCTACGAGAACAAGAAGGACTTGATTCATTAGGTATAATCATCTTTCATAGTAGCTAATCACTTCTATGTTGTTGTTAGTTAGGGTTTGGCAAAGATCCGTAAAGTTAGTCAATGTTAGTTTAAACAAAATGATTGTTTTACCTATTCCGCCTCCCCGCATCACGTGGGGTGTCTAACGTTGACTTACAAGCCTGACGCCGTGGTACATTTCTCCTAACTGGAGGCACATTACTCTGTCCTTGGGGTATGTTTATCTGCCCTCGAAGCATGTTCCTCAGTGCCTTATGGAATTGGCGAGTAGGCTGTGCAGGTGGTGGAGCTGGGAGTGCAAGACGAGGTGCAGGAGCCTGGATAGCTAGCCGTTGCGGGTAGTTGGTGGTTGTGTGAGCTGGGTTGCGTCTATAAGGATAGTTTCCAATTTCGTGATTGGATGCGCCACAAACTAAGCACAGGCCTTTTGCGCGCCTACATTCCTTCCACAAGTGTCCTTCTCTCTTGCAATAAAAGCAAAACTCTGGACTTGGCTGGTTATTAGTTTCTTTCGGTCTCCTGGGTTCCACAGTTGGCCTTGAAGAGGCTCCTCCTGCCATCTGGTCTGCCCATCCTCTTCACTACTGCCTCATATCAGCGGGCAGCTTTCAAGGCCAAATCATGGGTTGGGAAATCCTCTGTAGCTAAGGAAGGTTGGATTTCCTGGTCCAACCCTTACTGAAATCGACGGGCTCTGATCTCATCCGTCTGAATTAGGTGTGCTGCGAATCGACTGAGCATGGTAAACTCAGCATCATATTCATCCACTGATTTGGTCCACATCGAACCTTGTTGTAGGTGGATGAACTGTTTTTCCATGTCGAATTTTGCAGTTTCGGAATAGTACTTTGCATCGAACATATCTCGGAAAGTCCTCCATTCGATTGGCTGGGTAAGACGGCTTTTTTCTGCCTTCCACCAGACCCATTTATTGTCAGTGAGCTGCAGCTTTGCAACTCGTACCCAAGCGACCTCTGGCACTTGTGCTGCTGCCAAGTCATCTTTAATACTCTGAGCCCATTCTTCAGCTTCTAGAGGGCTCTCTTTTCCCGAGAACTGCTTGGGGTGCAAGGCCCTGAATTCCTTCACCCCAGGTGCTTCTGACTCGGGACGGTTCATTAAGATAGCAGTCTGCTATTGCTGTCCCTCCAAGAGGCTACGAATCGTCTTAAGCAGTACTGTCGGCTCATTGATTGGAGCAGCTACGGCCGGTGTAATTGGTAGGGGTGGTGGAGTGTTTTTGAAGTTGGTGCTAGTGTTGTTTAGGGAATCCATAACCTTGAAATAAAAATTTGGGTTAGGACAGATTCAAAATATATGAAATTGGAAGATTCAAGGAATATGAATTGTAAAAAATGTTTTCAGTTGCTGGTTCTTTTGTTATATTGTTTAGGTTGTCCACGCAGAGCTGACCTACATTCCCATACAGTGCTGACCTGCATGGGCCACCAACAAAACCTGTCACGCCCCGCTTCCCAGTGTACAGGCAGAGGACGCGACAGGTCACGCGACGTATTTACTCAAAAGTAAACACGCTAAGCGTATCTAAGCAATATAAAGTAAAATACACAAGAGAATATAAATGAACAACAACTTTATTTATTAACATTCTTTTTACAATACAATGAAAAGTAAATGCATGGAATGAAAGCAATGCCTAAACAGTGGCATAACAAAAATGAAAATGGAATAAGTACAAGTGGCTACAGCTCTGGGTCTTCGGTGTACTGCTCAGGGGCCTGCTCTAAATGCTCCTGACCGGTCTCGTACTCCATAGCGTCGGGTCCTCCTGACAACATTCCAAAGAAGAATAGAAATAGGAATGTCGTCAGCGAACAATCGCTCGGTAAGTCCCAAAGATGAGGGAGAAGTAGAATAGACAGAGAGAGTATAGTTTTATAATGTTTTATTATAATGTTAGCGCAGTTGTTTGTAGCTTGGTACAGAAAATGCTAGTGTATACGAGAGGAGTCCCACTTACACCGGAGACTTTGGTAACCCATAGTACAAGGCTCCGTCAATAAAACCATGAAACAACGACATGGATGTAATTACGTCTTAAGTGACCACCTCGTGCCACCTTTAACATGTTCCGTACCAGTCTACCCCTTTATAACCCCGTAGTGTTTATATTTTGATTGTATGGATTGTATTGTCTTGTCTTGTATTATAAATTGTATAGATGGATGACTTGTCGAAACCATGATATCAGAAAATGTAACAGATATAATGGATGAACATGTAGATGGAGTATATTCATGGTTCGGTTCAGTCAAGTGGTATAGATTGAAGAGATTGAATAGATTGAGTATATGGATTCATATTGAATTGTGGTTTTATACTTGAATCGCCTTCAAGTCAGATTGATTATATTTAGACTCAGTCTGAGTCAGACAAGTAGAAAAGAAATTGAAGTCCAGAATTAGGTTTTGATGTTATCGGTAACTGCTACACATGTACGGCAGGATTTGTGTCTTTTTCTAAGAAAATTACCGTATTGATAACAACTTTTGTTAGGTTGTCTACGTTAAATAGGCAAGCACACATATCTCCGGCTCCCTGAGGCTCAAGAGACTGGTCCCGCTTAAACCTATGTTTACTAGGGTCCTTATTGTAATTTAGTATAACTTGAGGGGGTTTTATGTAAAAATAGTTTTGGCATAATTTCAAAATACTCCTCAAGCATTTAATTATCGTCTTTAGAGTTTTCATAGATTTGTATTTTACAATTGTGCAATTTCTGGTAAATAGAACATAGTTTCCATAGTATATGGTATTTTCTTGAAATATCGTACTTGTGTTGTATTTGGATGGTATTTTCATGTAATGGTGATTCCTTTTATTTAGAAAACTTAGAATATTTATATAATCAAAATAGATATTTTGATAATAAATATATAGATATTTAATTAAAATAATTTATTTATTTCCTTATAGAAATCTCATTTTCTAAAGAAAAATGTATAAAAATTCCATCGAGATCGAATGCTCCTTGCGGAGGTCAGCATCTCGCTCTACTAAACCCAAGGATGTGCAATAATCCGCACTATCCCGAATGGGGTCCCCAAAATGGATTGTAGAGGCGCAATTGCATGGAAATTGTTAATACATCTTTTTATAAAAAACGGTTTTATAAGTTTAGGGTATTTATTTGTAAAGTCGTATTTCCCGTATTCTATTGTCCCAAAATCAATCGTGCTATGATAGAGATGTGTGTTGTGATGAGGTAAGTCTTTACCTCATGAACTATCTAAATGTATAGCAATGAATAAAGGTTATAATATCGAAATGAATAGTTTGTTGTATTTTATGTAAAAATGCGATAAATGTCACAAAAATGATTATTTTGATGTGAAACTTGTTTTATTGAGTTTTTTAATGTTTATTAATCAACATATGAGAATACAGTTTTATCTTGTTAAAGAAAAGTGTAGTTTTAAAAGAAAACCGAATCGGAAGTCAGACTAACTCCGCTTCCGTCGGGGTTTGGAAATGAAACTTTTTTTAAAAAGAAAGATGAGAGGGGAAATGATACTTACTGGCTTGTTGGACTAGAGGAGAGAGAGGAGGTCCTAAGAAAAGTTTCGAGACGTCTATTCGTCGCCGGAATCTCCTCGGAAGTTCGTCGGAGTTTCGCCCTTCACTAACTCCACTTGTACACAAAAAGACTTAGGAATTTGGTATAATTTTTGCAAGAGAATTCTGAGCGAGTGGGGTGTAAGTGGGTATTTATAGGACAATTTAGGGTTTAGGGGTGATGAATATTGCATTAAAATTTACATTAAAAATGGGATTTAAAGGGTTGTATTATTTTCTGTAAATGTGCAGAGTAAATAAGCAATATTGGAGTTAAGGGGGGAGTCCAAGGGTCTAGGGTTTACAAAAAAATTAAGGTTTGGACTAGGTTGGACCGGCGGCGCCGGCCCTTGGGGAATTCTCACCGGTCATATCATGGAGGTGGGGGCTTGGATTGGGTCCACGTGTCCCTGTCGGTCTGATTACTAATTTGCACCTGTTTGTTTTAAGTGTGACTCTTCAGTTTACGTGCAGTGATCGTGCAAACTCTTGGGATTCTAAAAAGTTAAAAGAAAATTAAATAAAAAGATAATGTGGCTGATGGGATTTGAACTCAGGTGCTATGTCTCAGCAGTGCAAGGTCTTACCAATGAGCTACAAGCTCTTTCTTGCTGTTCAAAAGCAAAACAAACTTATAACTCATGTTCAGGCTTAGGTGACCATTTCTGTATTTTGAAAAATTCAGTACAGAAAGTTAGGGTTGTTACAATGGGAGTTTGGACAAGCTTTCTTGTTGATCTTCTATTCTCTCAATACCTAGGTAGTCGTTACGTCCAGCTAGTACCGCTGACGGCTTGTAGGTAACTGATGCGATCATTATCTACTACTGGCATATTGACGAGTCTTTAGAGTCCTACACAGAGGTTTCCTAGCTCAAGCGAAACGAAATAGGCAACATATGTGATATGTGCGGGACCTTGATTAAATACGAGTATGCGATACCGTATTCTAATCTCGCGATATATATTATATCGGTCGGTTATATGTAATATAACCGGGTTATTGAATCAAGTGTTGATTCGATAAATTGATATACATATAAATGATATTGGTAAGTTATATATGATATAGCCGGATTATTAAATCAAGTGTTGATTTAATAATTTGATATATGTATATATATATATTTGATATATTAAAATATATTAACTAATATTAGCTCACTAAAGAATTTCTTCTCTTGAAAACACACACACACACACACACACACACACTATTGTGTGATGGTGGATGATACATAGAACATGGGTGTATGAGACTCACACCAAACTAAAGATAATTAGGGTAATTATTTATTTAGAGTGAAATCAAAATGAGGTGGAAATTAGCATGGCTTAGATGCTTGTGGAAGCATGTAGAAGCCTTGACTAATTCCATTAATTTTGTTTTACTCTAGATATTTTCAAACCCAACCATTATCTTTAGCCATGGTTAACTCTCTACAAATATCTATGAGATATTTTTTCACCCTTGGTTCAATATTAGTTCTAGTTCTTCACTCGTTCATCTTCTTCCTCTCTTGATTTTCTTGTAGTGAAAAAGAGAAAGAGTAATAAAATTTTAAAGTGAGAAAAATTCCTACTTCATTAATCTATACCAAACCAGCCTTTTAGTATAGGTTGTTTACTTCACTAATTCCTTAATTAGTGAAGAGGTATCTTGAGTTAGAGATTTTTCAAGGTGGATCATCTTCGACCACGAAGATCCTTATGCAAGCTCGTTCCTTTCGCTAAGTGGAGCCAACGAAGAGTTCTAGGGATTACTACTTAGAGTTTTAGAAGTGAAGGACCGGTCTATAAAGGTTGTATTCCTTTTTTCACTTGGTGTAAAGTTTGTTTGCTAGCTTTTAAACCCTAATTCTCTAGTTCGATTCTAAGTTTGTATAGCTTAGCCCGCTAAATTTTTAAAAATTGTATACTCAATGCATGTTTAAACCTAGTAGTGGTGCTAAAGCATACTTTCAGTATGAGACCACTATAACTTCCTCAAGAACACCGTAGTAGGGATTTCCATCTTTGTCGACGGTTGTGATGCCGCTATTTTGCGTAGCTCTAATATGTTCCGTACTTTCTACCTCAAATTTATATCCGGATACCCCGTACCCATTTTAAAATCTAGCTGCAATCGTTGGACCATTTAAAAGGTCATGGACCTCTCTCTCAATCTGTACTCCACGATTCAATTGTTCGTTCATTTCTTTTGTAGACCAAGAGGCGAAAATACACCTCTGTTCTTCTTCGATCCTATAATTTGACCACGTCCTAGGATTCGATCTCGTGAATATATCTTTGTGCACTCTGTTCATTAATATACAGTTATATTAATTAGCTTAAATTTAATTTCGAACGTTTAAAAAGATGAAATAATAAACACTTACTCTACATATTTAGCAAAACATTCGCTTTTTATCAAGATGTATGCATGTACACTGGCCACGAGATCATAAGGAATGTTCTTTAACATTCCTACTCCAATTAGACCGTCAGGAATACTCTGTGGTTTTTCAGCTTCGTCCTGACATCGTCGTTCAAGAAACGAGCACAGAAAAACGTTACTTCTTCCGGGAGATAATCTTGCGCAATCGAACCTTCAGGGCGATTCTTGTTGCGGATATAGTTTTTTAAAGCTAGCAGATATCTGTTGAAAATGATAGATATTAATAATTCATTATAATTCTTTGCAATTTAAATGATGAATAATAAACGTCAATAATAGCTCTCAATTGGATACATCCAACGGTAATGGACCGGACCACCAATCCTGACCTCGGTTTCCAGATGGATGGATAAGTAAACAATAATGTTGGAACAAAAAGATGGAAAGATAGTTTCGAGCTTGCAGAAGATCAAAGGAATATCTTTCTCGAGCTCTGCTATCTCATTGACTTCCATGTTTTTTGAACACAATTGGAGAAAATACATGCAAAAGTCGTTAAACACAAGACCAACTTCTGGTTTTACCGATACTTTAAGGAATAAAGGAAGAAGATGCTGCATCAATATGTGGTAATCGTGGCTCTTGAGTTCTACGATTTTTCCGTTTTCTACCTGCACCTGTTTGGAAATTTTTGATGAGAAACCGTCGGGGACTTTCAATTCTTTCAACACACGCAAGAACCTCCTGTTCCCCAATATTTAACCTAATAAAAGAGCAAAGCTCTGTTGGAATGAGGCAGCGCCTCACATGCTCTCCACGAGGGTGCCAGCGCCAGAGCCAATTTTATAGGATTAAATCCTATGGTGGCGCCTTACGTGCTCTTCACGTGGGCGCCAATGTGCAAAGCACAGGAGTGCTTCCAGAATAAAGGTTAAATTCTTATATGGCGCTGCACGTTCTCCTCACGCGGGCGCCAATGTGCAAAGCACAGGAATACCTATCTTAAGAATTAAATTCTTAAGTGGCGCCCACGTGCAAAACACGTGAGCGCCAGTGCCCACGTGCAAAACACGTGAGCGCCAGCGCCCAGGTAGAATTAAATTCTATAATACTCTCTGTTAAACAGAGCCGTTGGATGAAAGATCCAATGGGGATGATAAATCATCAAAATATAGAATCAAATTCTATTAGGAGAAAATATCTCCCATATCTTTCTAAATAAGAAAGATACTCTCGGTTGGATCAATGATCCAATTTTTGGAATATATTCCCTCAATTTTTCTAAACAAAAATGATTGCTCTCTGTAAAACAGAGAACTCTTGGATTAAAATTCCAATGGTGATTAAAAATCACCATTTGACAGAATAAATTATGTATATGGGAAAATATTTCCCCAATCTTGTTAAAAACAAGAACATATTCTATAAAAATAGAAGTTCTTGGATCAAAGATCCAACGGTGGATAAAATTCCCTAAATCAATTTTGAGACCAATTAAATCAATTGGAATCTCTCAATGAGAGATTTTCTCAAAACTAATTAACAATTTGCCTTCACTATATAAAGGACCCGAGACTTCAAGTCTCAGACACACAGAGACCACAGATAGAAAGAACAAAGAATTCAATTCTCAAAAAAGAAGAGCCTCCTTCTCGAATCCATTGGTAAAGAAAAGAGATCAAGGTATCTCTATTACCTATAATATCACATCTAAGGGTTTAACCCTTTTGAAAAAGAACTTAGTTCTTTCTCTGGATCTGAGATCTACAAGACAAGTCTCCCACAAGTTGAGAATTTAATTCTCATCGGGAAGATCTTGTTCTTGAGAATCAAAGATTCAGGGAAGAACAAATTCAAAAAGAAAAAAATAGAGTTCATAATACACCAAGAACACAATTCCTTGAAATCAAGAACTTAGTTCTCTAAAAGCTCAACCCGAAATTCTCAAAAATAGTGATTTTGGTGAGCGTTAATGGTCAAAATGCCATTGACAGAGGTTTAACATCTCTGAAAACATCAATAGAGATTAAATCTCTATATAAAAAAAAACTAGCGCCTCAAGTGCTTCCCACGTGGGCGTCCTTTTTTAACAGCGCCTAGCGTCTCATGTGAAAACACGCGGGCGTCCAAAACAGAAGGCCAGCGCCTCACATGCTCCTCACGTGGGCGCTATAAAAATAATAAGAGTGCTTAGCACTACACAAATAGCCAAAACGGCTGAGTGTTTAGCACTTATTGGGCAGCGCCCAGTGCCTCACGTGCTCCTCACGTGGGCGTCACAAAAATAATAAGAGTGCTTAGCACTCCACAAATAGCCAAAACGGCTGGGTACTTAACACTTATTGGGCAGAGTCCAACGCCGCACATGCACCTCACGTGGGCGCCATAAAAAGTGCTTAGTTGAGGTCCCGAAATAAGTGTTTAGCACTTTTAAATAAAAAGAAAAGGGCTGAACAAACAGAGCCCAAATAAGTGCTAAGCACTTTTGAATGAACAAAAAGAAAAGACTAAGCAGACTAAGCCCAAATTGGCTAGGTCTCTGAGGTTTTCTTACAACTGAGACCAAATGCTCTATTGTTGGATCTGAAATAAAAATGATCCTTGAAATTTTGCCGTTGATCTTAGTCTCAAATTAGACTAACGTATCCTTAGTTAAAATAAATTGAGCCCAAATGCTCATATATTTAAGTTGATCTTAATCTCAAATTAGATTAACGGTCTTTAAATAAACCTAAGCTCAAATCTAAAATATACGGATTTGGACCGATCCACACCCTAGGCCGACGACATAAATTAGTTTCCGTATACAATCCACGGGTAACCCAAAATAAAAAACACACACACGATAAGAAGTGAACTTCCAGAGCAGGAGAAAGTGGTTATCGCAATGTGGTAACGTAATTAACTGCAGGGGCTTGCGCATACAGGGAAGAGCGTCTCCATAATCAAAAACCCCTCATAAATGAGGGAGAATCTGATAAAGTCCGCTACAATGGTCGCATCTGTCCAAATCTTTGATATATGGTGCCATAAATCAACTTGTTATCTTCGAAGAGGTGGATGGAGAAGTCCAAATAGCATCTACCCCCAAAATTCAGACCAGACGTCCTAACATCTCGGTCCGGTTTTTCGGCGGTGAACAGATTCTGACACGCCCGGTGGCACCTTTTCCTCTTTCCACTCCACACTTCATGTGTCGTGTTTCAGGAACAAAATCACGGTTCGCTATTGCTGCCCTTGGATTCGAGATACTAAAATTTGGTGTCTTGCTCCTCTGCATAAAAAATCGATGGCTTCCAACTGCACAACATGCAACAGTAACACTCGCTCCACCTCAGCTGGAGGAGTAACCTACGGGCCTAACGTGGCCTCTATCTTTTCAATGCCGGTGGGGCAAGCAACACAAGCTACTATTGGACTATTCTTTGGGACCATGTTCTCACCAGTGAGTTTCGGTGCCTCAGTGCCGCAAGAGGAAGCTCCCAAGAGTTCGGTCTTCGATCGACTTGCAACCACAATGGTCCCTCTCAACGGGCCATCCAAATCTAGTGTCTCAGTCTTCAACAGGCTGAGCAAAAGCTCGAACGGGCCCGCAAAGAGGCTCGTAATACCTGAAGGGGCTGCCACAAAACGGATAGCCCTCCCAACTCCTCCTATGGGTGAAGCCGTCAAAAGTGCTTCTGTCACGACCCGAAATTGGCATGTGACATCCCTAATACTACGCAACGTCTACAGGCGTAACGCAGTAAAAGAAAGCCAAAACCCAGAAATCTAAACCATTAAAAGACAAGAAAAGACAAGAAACATTGTTTAAACTTTTGAAAATCTCAAGTATAAATTCTTTAAGTCCAATTTACTTTCTTGAAAATTTCGGCAGCACCTCCTTTGTAAAAACCAACCCCAAAAATGGGTCCAACATAAATATAAAGTAAAGCATCCCCAACGGGAGAAAATCCATTCCAAAAGGCGGAAAACAACCACCATAACAGATATACGACGTTGTAGCGAAGAAATAAAAGACGATAAAATGGAAACTGTATAAAAGACAACCCAGTGACAAAATAATATACAATATCGTCCTCACCAAGTCTCTAAGTCAACATGAAAATAGTAGATGGAGAGTACAAGGATACAATGAATATACAATACAACAACGAATAACCACAAAACCTACCGAAGCAAACTGCACACTGTGAGCTGATGCTGTATCCGCAGCAAAAGATGATAAGATAGATGAATAGCCTGTCTCGACTACTCTGAGGAACAACCTGCAACACTGTGGCACAACGGGAGTGAGTTGCCAACTTGTGAATAGTAACTAACATATGCAGGTAATCTCAAATATGCACGTACAGTGCGAATTTAACATACGCAAGCTAATAGCAATAAATGGTCATATGAATGCAATAGTCATGAAAAATACTTTAGCAGGTACATCTAATACATGAAGCAATAATATGACAATCTGTGTGCAACAATCATGTAAGGTACTCTATCAGGTACAACTAATACATGAAACGATGATATGACTATATATATATGCAACAGTCATGAAAGGTACTCTATCAGGTACTACTAGTACATGAAGCAATGCATATAAAGTAAAAGTATGTAAATGCAACAGTCATGGAAGGTACTCTATCATGTACTACTAATACATGAAATAGTGCATATACAATAAATGTGGATTATGGAATGAAACAAGTCATTTCTATGGAATCCTGATATCGTGGTAGGATCAAAGTCCATCAAGACAATCCAAATCCCAATTTCCTCAAATCAGCCCCCAAATTGGCTCTCATATCATATAAGTCTCACAAATCCTGAATGTACAATATCAAGTAAATCTCATACATCCTGAATGTACAAAATCAACAAATCTCATATATATCCTTTATCCAGTACCAAGTAAATCACAAATGTCCTAAATTCAATATCAAATGAATCTCTTATATCCTAGGTATATTTGCATTAATAAATATGATGATGTATATAAATGGATATGTATACATATATATTACCGTCCCACTCCATTAATATATATATACTTAGGAGTAAAAATATCATGATACAAAGTGTCAAGCATCGACACATAAATACTGATCTATCAGGTGCTGTCACCATGACTGGCATCCTGATAGGTACGTATCATACGCTATCTCGAAAGCTCGAGTGCCTAGCTCTGACCCTCGCCTCTCGACGTATCCATACGCACATAACTCCCGTCGGTATCCCCATGATAACCGCCGAGTCATTGGTAATGTCACCGGATGGTATGGTTCCCCTGCCAGGCTCAATCGGCAAGGTCCATCAATCGTCTTGCCTCGGGGTACCTCCGGGCCCCACCATGTACCCTCATACGGCCCCCGACTCCTCGCATGTGGTATATATATCAGAACCGATAAATCTCATGGTGGATGCTGAAATATCATATCAAGGGAAGCCAGGTTTTTCAAATAATGCATAATTTCATGAACTACCATGGTCCCCAAATCCAGAAAACATCATGAAAAATCCATATCTCAATGCGAAAATCCATGAATATAATATATGCAACATAAAACTGAATCGTAAGCATATAAGGAAAAGCCGCTAATTAACTGCAACAAATTAATATAAAATATCATGCGGTTCCTATTTTCTCCAATTCTAAATAACATCAAGTAAAGGTAAACATGTAGCTATAACTGATATATGAGTAAACATAAAGGTATAGCAAGATATAGATATCTACCTATCAGAAATGATGTAATATACCCCCCGGGTATAAGTGATGTATGCAAAGTATACATGTAGCTATGTTATTATGTGTGTAAGTACCTATCACTAATGGTACAATACCCTATAAGTATACATGTAACTAACATGTAAGTATGTTAAGGCATATGTGTAAGCATATAGGTATACAGGTATGCTATAAGTCATATGCATAAAGAAATATGAATCAATGTCTCAATATCCCTAACCAAACTATATCATATCTATAAGTGGGTTGTGCGTGTCATGACAATTATTGACGGTGTGTGTGGCATACAATCAGTGCTCGTGCAACATGAGCCGTCAATAATAGTGTAGTTTCCTAAGGATACTAGTCCAAGCACAACAATTAACTAAACAGTAGGGTGTATACGCAATTCTAAATATGAAATAGAATATGCGACAAGTCAAGTTATTTCTAGCCCAGACGCATAACGCCATGCGGGGGATTCCCCTGTAGATGTTAAATCTACTCACCAACGCTCCTGGCTAAGTGAAGCCTACCACCTGTTTTCCCTTGTCGTAGCGTCCGAAGTCCCCGCTTGCGAACCTAAAATTTCACAAACACATCATATAAGAAAATTATTCTACATCAACGAAAAGACAACGAAACGCAATGAAAACGCCCAGAAAATTACATTGCGCATTTAGCGCATCTAACGGGCACGACATCGGTCAAAAACCCTAACTAGGGTCGATAAACTACGAAACACTAAGTTTAGACTCCGATCGTCCCGATCGCACAACACAACACAATTAAATGCGAGGAATATAATAGATATAATCTCGCAACGACTAATCGAACCCACGTCGGAAAACCCCGAAATCTAGTAAACAACTTATCGCAATAATTCGCACTAGAATCAAGCTAACATAAATCTAGCGCATACAAACACCCTATAATAGCTTAACTAAGCTATCCAAACCATTTCCAAAATTTAATCTTGCTTAATTAAGTTTTAACAAAAACCTAGTAAGCAAAAATCCTTAATTAAACAAAGTAGTAATTAACAATAATTATCATTTTAGCACAAAACTACAAGTTTATCAAAACTATAATTTACAAACATCACTAATTAGAAAAATTAAACCATTCATACCTTTGCTAGAATTTTAATCTTGCCTAAATAGGATTTAGTAAAAATCTAGTTAGTAATTAAGCTAATTAGATAATTAGGAAAAAATCATTTAACAAAACTAGCAAGTAGTTTAAGTTTTCTTTTGATTAAAACTAACAATTAACCTATTTACTAATCAAAACCCTAATTAATTATCAAGAAAAACCATTTCTAGAATTTTAAACATGAAATTAAGTAGCTTTAATTTAACAACTAATAGCTAATTAAAGTATTTAAAACAAGAATTAAGCATTAGGGTTTGGGTTTTATACCTCCAAATGATTCAAAAACTTGCAACAAGAAAATCAAGATTAGCCTCCAAAATCAAGACTTCATGAAGAACAAAGCATGGTTTAGGGTTAAGGAAATGAAGGAAAATGATTATATTTGAATTTTTGTGATTTTATTTGGATTTGTGATGATTTATTTGTAGCAAAATGATGAAAATGGAGCAAGAAGAGAGAGAGGGTAGCAAGGAATGGGAGGGCTCGGCCAAAGCAAGGGGAGGGGTTTTGTGAAGAAAAAAGAAGAAGGTTCTAGCTAAAAACAACATTAAAGCAAAATGCCACCTTTCTTTTCTTTTCTTTTCCTTTAAAAAAATTAAATCCTTTGACCAAAAGAAAATCTAGATATTTAAAAAGAAGGTTTTAAAATAATTGTCGTGATGATTTCCAAGGATTTTCATTTAGAAGAAATTTCCCGATTTACGTGCATATTTTACTGGTTAAAATAATATTTTATTTGGGAAAAATTCTATCTGAACCAAAACCTCTCATATACCCCCAAAGTTCATGCACTAGCTTTATTTTAGCTAAATTAGGTGCCGGCAAGTTTCTACGGACGTTTGATTGAAATCGGGTTAAAACGGAAAATACCGACAATTTTGGCCTAAAACGGAAAAATTCGCAAAACGATTTCTGAAATTTTACAATCTTCCCCCCTTAAAGAAATTCGGTCCCCGAATTAAAATTTATCTACGCGTACCTTCAAGAAAATGAGTACAAAGCTCCCAAATCTCGCTCGCAGCTTGCCAAGTGATCACCTCACTATACAGCTACGCCAAAGAACCCTTACAGACGGCATGACCCTTGACCGAAGTTCCTTCACCTGCCGATCCAATATAACTAGCGGCTGCTGGTGAACGAAAGATCGCGTCCAAGCTAAATGGTATAATGCTGAATCATGTGAAAAAGGTCATGAAGGTAATTGCGAAGTATCGACACAAGGAATACGGGGTGAATACTCAAAAATCTTTGCGGAAGTGCCAAATTATAGGAAACGGAACCAACTCGCTTGAGGATCTCAAAAGGACCTACAATCCCGGGATAAGCTTCCCAAAACTCAACACGTCATTCATCGGAAAAACCCGTAGGAATACATGATCTCCCACTACGATCTCAAGTCTGCGACCACTATGGTCGGTATAAGACCTCTGTCTGCACTGGGCTACTCTCATCCTGACCTGAACCAACTGGATCATCTCCGAAGTCTCTAGACTAGTTGTGGTCCAAAAATCCTACTCACGCAGAGTCAGAAAAACAGAATGGTGATCGACACGACCTAACAACTAAACTTAAAGGTTGCCAATTGGAGTGCCTCCTGATAACTGCTTTCGAAGGAGAACCCTAACAATGGCAAGTGACGATCTCGACTGCCGAAAACAATTAGTACGCATGCATAAGCATATCCTCTAGAGTCGGTATAGCCCGCTCTCACAAAACCATCATCCTGCGGATGGAAAGGCGGAGCTAAAGCTCAACCAGTACCCAAGGCTTCCTGAAGTTCCTGCCCAAGACGGCAAGCGAATAGGGTGCCCTATTTGGATACGACCCATGAAGGAACTCCGTGCAACACACAACTTAATAAAGGAAAACTGAGCATAACCGGACAACAAACACTGAATGGAGTCACACCCTGTCTAGACCGGGGTAGACACCATAACGAAATTCGTGGAGATCTGCTCCTATTTCCACTTCGGAACGGTTAAAGGTTGAAACTCTCCAACTGGTCTCAAATGCTCAACCTTAGCACGCAACAAGACAGACACCCTAAAACAAAATCCGAAACTTCACTCTTGACCCTTGCCCACCCGTAACTATCTCATAAGTCACGCTAGAAATTGGTGTAACTTGAATGAACACCGAAAGTTGATCGATGTGCCTGCTCTAGGATTTTGCGTCTCTGCCCATCAGCAAAAGGTACACAAACACGTCCCTAAACGTAGCACACCTTGGTCACAAATCAAGGACTCCGAATCATTACCCAGCCAAGTATGCTCAAGTATCTCTGACGAACGAGCATCGGCGGGCAGTGCCTCGCAAAAGCGATTAAGGAAAAGTGGTCGGGCGCGAACATAAGCAAGCTGTCCCCTAAGTAGAGGCGAACTTAAGCTGTACTCAACGATCGAACAAGAACTGTAAATCTTCAGAAGACTATCTCAACAATCAAAATCCGCTGCAGGAAGATGTACATTAAGCTCTGGTGGTCCGTGAAAATCTGCCACGACTCTCCGAACAAGTAGTGTTTTCCAAATTTCCAACGCAAAACCACCGCGGCCATCTCCAGATCATGAGTGGGATATCCTGCTCGTACTTCCTCCAACTGTCAGGAAGTAAAAGCGATAACTCTATAGTGTCACCTCAGTACACAGTCGAGCCTCGCACGCGAAACATCACAGTTAAACAACAAAGTCGCCCGAACCAAAAGCAAAGAAAGAACTGATGCAGTTGTTAACCGGGTCTTCAACTGCCAAAAACTCCACACGCATGCCTCAGTCCAAAGAAAAAGGAACCTCCTTTCCGGTCAGTCCAGTCAACGGTGCAGCGATACACTAGTAATACTGCACGAAATGGTGGTAACAACCTTCTAAGCCCAAAAATCTGCGGAACTCCGTCTGTACACAAGTCTGGGCCAAAGCTGTATGGCCTTGATCTTCCTCGGGACCATACAAAAACAGTCTGCCGTAACTACAAGACCTAGGAGTCAAAACAAACAGGCCTGAAGGAACACTCCGAGAATCTAGCAAACCGCTGAGGCTTTCCCAATGCCTGCAAAACAAATCCTCAAGTGCTACTCCTGTCCCTCACGACACATTGAATAGATCAGATTGTCGTCAATAACACAACAATAACTGGTCGAGGAATGGCCTGAAGAAATCTGGTTCATCATATCTACGAATGCTGCTAGGGCATTGGTGAGTCCAACGACACCACCAAAACACACAAAGACCGTAGCACGCACAAGGCAGTCTTCGGAATGTCATCACTCCGAACCCGCAACAATGATGACCTAATCCCGAACAAACTTAGAAAAATGTCTCGCACTCTGGAGCTGATCGAAGAAATCGTCAATGCGAGGTAAAGGATACCTATCTGCACCGTAAGCCGGTTCAATTGACGATCAATCAATACACAACCTCAACTGCCGTCCTTCTCCTTGACGAACAGAAATAGGAGCTCCCCAATGCAAAACACTCATACGCATAAGCCCTCCAACAAACAACTCTGCAGCTGATCCTTAAGCTCCCTAAGCTTCGCCGGCTCATCTGGAACAACGTCGGAAAACTCTCGCACGAAGGAAAGCCGGTCCAACAAACCCACTGTGTCTCCGGTATCACAAATGATCGCCAAGAATCCTCGACATCTTCTCCTCAAAAGTCGACTCGCGAAAAAGGCTGAATTCAAGCTGTGTGAGGCGGCACCACTGCCCTCCCATACACAACAAGAACTGACTCGCCGGGAAAACAAACCCTGTCTGTTTTCTCACGGCAGTCCACAGATGCATAGCATGTAAGTAACCATTCCGTGCCCAGGAGAACGTCAAATCCAACATCTCTAGAAGGATCAAAACGATGGACGAATCTCTATTTCCTATCCGATTAGCACACGACTGAATTACGGGTCGCGCAACAAAAGAATCGCTGACAGAAGTTAACACAACAAACGGCTGATCTAGCTAACCGACTCTCGTCCCAACCACGGCACAAGTGTGTAATACAAACAAGTACATCAACAGAACATACGAATTTAGAGTACCTGAAAACTCTGCATTGGATGCCCGTGCGTCCCGATGAGTAGAAGCAAACTCTCGTGTTTTCCCCCTACCCGCAACTGGCTGAAATCCCTCTCTGCCAACCTGTCCCCTCTGAGCGAATCCTCTGGGACCACGACCTCTCTGCACATAAGCCTGACGCGGTGCTAAGGAACAATGTCTGACGAAGTGATGAAGGCTCCCGCATCGAAAACATCCACGTGATGACTGCTGACCCTCTTGGGGATGAGAGCTGAACGACTGTTCTCGTCCCAAGCCTCTGCTACTCCCACGACGGTCACGAAATCTGTCTCGACGACTAAGCCTCTATCTCTGGGCTGGTACACCGGTACGAGTCCTCCACGGTTCTGGAACTCTCAAAGTCTCTGTAATATGTGTCTCGTCAACTGTGGCTGCATTCACTGGTGCTATGTAGGTGACGGTATGCTGCATGCTGATTGCAAGGAATAACTGGGTAACAGGGGTGACAACCTCCTGTCGCTGCGCTCGAACGGCCTCAACCAAGGAACTCATCGTCTGGCGCATGTCCTGCATCTTTGCCACAAGCCTAGCTATACTATCTGTCGATGGCGGATCCATCTGCTCCTGTGCAACGAGCGTGCCATCCTGGTCAGTCCTCGTCCTACCCGAGTCAATCCTGACCTCGGCCCTTGCTGCATCACTCTGAGTCCCCATAGTTATCGGCGGCAAAGGCTATAAATAGAAATAAGATTCGATATGAACACGGAAATCGAATCACAAGGATATGTCATCAAGGAAGGAATTTCAAGAAATTTGTACTTAGGTCACTTTAGGCGGAGTACTGCATCGTGAGTATGCCGCGGACATACACACACTACGTTACTCTGCTTAAGCTACCTACTCCATCATACCAAGATCATCCTACACTCCGAAAGGTAAAACCTAGCGCTCTGATACCAACTTTGTCACGACCCGAAATTGGCACGTGACGGCCCTAATATTACGCAACGTCTACAGGCGTAATGCAGTAAAAGAAAGCCAAAACCCAGAAATCTAAACCATTAAAAGACAAGAAAAGATAAGAAACATTGTTTAAACTTTTGAAAATCTCAAGTATAAATTCTTTAAGTCCAATTACTTTCTTGAAAATTTCGGCAGCACCTCCTTTATAAAAACCAACCTCAAAAATGGATACAACATAAATATAAAGTAAAGCATCCCCAACGGGAGCAAATCCATGCCAAAAGGCGGAAAACAACCACCACAACAGATATACAACGACGCAGCGAAGAAATAAAAGACGATAAAATGGAAACTGTATAAAAGACAACCTAGTCATAAAATAATATACAATATCGTTCTCACCAAGTCTCTAAGTCAACATGAAAATAGTAGATGGAGAGTACAAGGATACAACGAATATACAATACAATAACGAATAACCACAAAACCCACCTAAGAAAACTGCACACTGTGAGCTGATGCAGTATCCGCAGTAAAAGATGATAAGATAGATGAATAGCCTGCCTCGACTACTCTGGGGAACAACCTGCAACACTGTGGCACAATGGGGGTGAGTTGCCAACTCGTGAATAGTAAATAACATATGCAGGTAATCGCAAGTATGCACGTACAGCGCGAATCTAACATATGCAAACTAATAGCAATAAATGGTCATATGAATGCAATAGTCATGAAATATACTCAAGAAGGTACATCTAATACATGAAGCAATAATATGACAATCTGTGTGCAACAATCATGTAAGGTAATCTATCAGGTACAACTAATACATGAAGCGATGATATGACAATATATATATATATATGCAACAGTCATGAAAGGTACTCTATCAGGTACTACTAGTACATGAAGCAATACATATAAAGTAAAAGTATGTAAATGCAACAGTCATGGAAGGTACTCTATCAGGTACTACTAATACATGAAACAGAGCATAAACAATAAATGTGGAGTATAGAATGAAACATGTCATTTCCACGGAATCCTGATATTGTGGTAGGATCAAAGTCCATTAAGACAATCCACATCCCAATTTCCTCAAATCAGCCCCCAAATTGGCTCTCATATCATATAAGTCTCACAAATCCTGAATGTACAATATCAAGTAAATCTCATATATCCTGAATGTACAAAATCAGCAAATCTCATATATATCCTGTATTCAGTACCAAGTAAATCTCAAATGTCCTAAATCCAATATCAAGTAAATCTCTTATATCCTAGGTATATTTGCATTAATAAATATGATGATGTATATAAATGGATATGTATACATATATATTAGCGTCCCACTCCACTAATATATATATACTTAGGAGTAAAAATATCATGATACAAAGTGTCAAGCATCGACACATAAATACTGATCTATCAGGTGCTGTCACCATGACTGGCATCCTGATAGGTACGTATCATACGCTATCTCGAAAGCTCGAGTGCCTAGCTCTGACCTTCGCCTCTTGACGTATCCATATGCACATGACTCCCGTCGGTATCCCCATGATAACCGCCGAGTCATTGGTAATGTCACCGGATGGTATGGTTCCCCTGCCAGGCTCAATCAGCAAGGTCCATCAATCGTCTTGCCTCGGGGTACCTCCGGGCCCCACCATGTACCCTCATACGGCCCCCGACTCCTCGCATGGGGTATATATATCAGAACCGATAAATCTCATGGTGGATGCTGAAATATCATATCAAGGGAAGCCGGGTTTTTCAAATAATGCATAATTTCATGAACTACCACGGTCCCCAAATCCAGAAAACATCATGAAAAATCCATATCTCAATACGAAAATCCATGAATATAATATATGCAACATAAAACTGAAACGTAAGCATATAAGGAAAAGCCGCTAATTAACTGCAACAAGTTAATTTAAAATATCATGCGGTTCCTATTTTCTCCAATTCTAAATAACATCAAGTAAAGGTAAACATGTAGCTATAACTGATATATGAGTAAACATAAAGGTATAGCAAGATATAGATATCTACCTATCAGAAATGATGTAATATACCCCCCGGGTATAAGTGATGTATGCAAAGTATACATGTAGCTATGTTATTATGTGTGTATGTACCTATCACTAATGGTACAATACCCTATAGGTATACAGGTAACTAGCATGTAAGTATGTCAATGCATATGTGTAAGCATATAGGTATACAGGTATGCTATAAGTCATATGCATAAAGAAATATGAATCAATGTCTCAATGTCCTTAACCAAACTATATCATATCTATAAGTGGGTTGTGCGTGTCATGTCAATTATTGTCGATATGTGTGGCATACAATCAGTGCTCGTGCACCATGAGCCGCCAATAATAGTGCAGTGTCCTAAGGATATTAGTCCAAGCACAACAATTAACTAAGCAGTAGGATGTATACGCAATTCTAAATATGAAATAGAATATGCGACAAGTCAAGTCATTTCTATCCCAGACGCATAACGTCATGCGGGCGATTCTCCTGTAGATGTTAAATCTACTCCTTAACGCTCCTGGCTAAGTGAAGCCTACCACCTATTTTCCCTTGTCGTAGCATCCGATGTCCCCGCTTGCGAACCTAAAATTTCACAAACACATCACATAAGCTAAATATTCTACATCAACGAAAAGACGACGAATCGCAATGAAAACGCCCAGAAAATTACATTGCGCAATTAGCGCATCTAACGCGCACGACATCGGTCAAAAACCCTAACAAGGGTCGCTAAACTACGAAACACTAAGTCTAGACTCCGATCGTCCCGATCGCCCAACACAACACAATTAAATGCGAGGAATATAATAGATATAAGCTCGCAACGACTAATCGAACCCACGTCGGAAAACCCCGAAATCTAGTAACAACTTATCGCAATAATTCGCACTAGAATCAAGTTAACACAAATCTAGCGCATACAAACACCCTATAATAGCTTACCAAAGCTTTCCAAACCATTTTCAAAATTTAATTTTGCTTAATTAAGTTTTAACAAAAACCTAGTAATCAAAAATCCTTAATTAAACAAAGTAGTAATTAACAATAATTATCATTTTAGCACAAAACTACAAGTTTACCGAAACTAGAATTTACAAACATCACTAATTAGCAAAATTAAACCATTCATACCTTTACTAGAATTTTAATCTTTCCTAATTAGAATTTAGTAAAAATCTAGTTAGTAATTAGATAATTAGGGAAAAATCATTTAACAAAACTAGCAAGTAGTTTAAGTTTTCTTTTGATTAAAACTAACAATTAACATATTTACTAATCAAAACCCTAATTAATTATCAAGAAAAACCATTTCTAGAATTTTAAACATGAAATTAAGTAGCTTTAATTTAACAACTAATAGCTAATTAAAGTATTTAAAATAAGAATTAAGCATTAGGGTTTGGGTTTTATACCTCCAAATGATTCAAAAACTTGCAACAAGAAAACCAAGATTAGCCTCCAAAATCAAGACTTCATGAAGAACAAAACATGGTTTAGGGTTAAGGAAATGAAGGAAAATGATTATATTTGAATTTTTGTGATTTTATTTGGATTTGTGATGATTTATTTGTAGCAAAATGATGAAAATGGAGCAAGAAGAGAGAGAGAGGGCAGCAAGGAATGGGAGGGCTCGGCCAAAGCAAGGGGAGGGATTTTGTGAAGATAAAAGAAGAAGGTTCTAGCTAAAAACAACATTAAATGCTAATTAAAGCAAAATGCCACCTTTCTTTTCTTTTTCTTTTTCTTTAGAAAAATTAAATGCTTTGACCAAAAGAAAATCTAGATATTTAAAATGAAGGTTCTAAAATAATTGTAGTGATGATTTCCAAGGATTTTCATTTGGAAGAAATTTTCCGATTTACGTGCATATTTTACCGGTTAAAACAATATTTTATTTGGGAAAAATTCTATCTGAACCAAAACCTTCCATATACCCCTAAAGTTCGCGCACTAACTTTATTTTATCTAAACTAGGTGCCGACAATTTTCTACGAACGTTTGATCGAAATCGTGTTAAAACGGAAAATACCGACAATTTTGGCCTAAAACGGAAAAATTCGCAAAACGATTTCTGAAACATCACAGCTTCCCCCATCAGAAGATCGGTCTTTGAAAGATTGGCCGTTTCTCTTCAAAGCCTGCCAAGGACGTCATTCTTCAACAGGTTAACACCAACAACAGCCCCTAAGCAAAAGCCAGTCGAACAAAGAAGCCGCTTCCACATCTGAGGCGGTCCTTTCTGTAAAGCACGCTCGACGTCACCACTGGTGCCGAGTGAAAAAAGCTGAAGGCAACTCCCCCTCTGTACTTACCCCACCATCTCCAATGGAAAAAGTTGACTCTGCTGTTCTAACTGGGAACAACTTTGATCTTCTCAGGATGGTGCGCAAGAACTCTCCAACGACGGTGCTGAAGAAATCTCCCCCACCTGTAGAGGTTACTATTCAGGCAAAACCGGAGCAGCCCCATCAGCGGCTCTCCTCATAAATTCATAGAGTCTGGCAGAAAGTCCAAGACTCTTTGATCGACAAAGTCTACTCTCGTCGACTGAAGAAATTGAAGGTTCGGCAGGAGAAAGTCTATCCCTCCGTCATATAACGAGGGACTTTGTAACGTTTTCAAAATCATTTAGGTGGAAGTTCGGATAATCGGTAAAATAACTGGTGTTTTCCGTAAAAACTCAGATATAATTATTTTTCTTCATAGACTTAAATATACCTACTCTAGCTATGTAATTGCTAGTATTTGGTATTTATTTGGTCACTTGTAAATTTCTAGTTTACAAAATTTTTTCCGTAATTAATTATTTTAAATATTATTTTAAGCCTTCACTAATACATTTAATTAGTGATAATTACAAATTGGTTTGGGTTAATCATACACTAATGAACCATGACAACTTAATAGCAAGCTTGTAACATATTCTCTTTTCTCAAATTATCTCCATGTTTCTAGAGTTTCCTAGCATAATATTAATTAGGAAATTAAATAAGTGAATAAGTAAGATAAAGTATAATTGATGGGGGTGTTTTCTTTACTTGGAAAATTTCACACAAACCCACACACACCTCATCCTCTTCATGGTCGACCATGGGCTGCCTCATTTCCCCCCAAAGTCCCCACTTCTTTCCTCACAAAAGAAAAGAAAACAATGAAATAAAAAGAATAAAGATTAAAGAAGAAAGCATGGGCTTAATACATTAAGGAATGGGGAGAGTTTGACTTGGACTTTCACCACACACACACCTTTCCCTCTTCCCTCTCACTGCTGAATTTCAGCAGCCCTCCCCTCTCCAAATCCTCACATTCTACACCTCCAAAATCCACAATAATACCTTCAAAATCCACATAAAACATCACTAATCCCAAATTTAACCCATACACATTATTCCTTGGCCAATGCTAGCTTGAATCCTTGGAGCAAGATGGCATTTTTGGGCTATGTTTTGCAAGTGTGGATCTCATTTCAAACTACTTTGAGGTATAACCCTACTCTAATTGATACTTGTACTAATCTAAGATTTTAATTAAGTGTTAATTAGGTTGTAATTGCAAGCTTGGAAATTCAAAAAAGGTTTTGAATTAAGTTAGGGTTTTGATCTTTGGATTATGGTTGTGAGGTTTTGAATTTAGTTAGGGTTTTGATCTTTGGATTATGGTTGTGATGAGTACATTACCATGTTATGTCATGCAAAAATCTAAGCTAGTTGCTATTACAAATTTCTATTTTTGAATTGTCCAAAATAAGCTATTTTGCAAACTATATTTTTAGAACTATGAAAATAGGAGAGATTAAAAATCTAGTAAATGTTTATGTGACCTAATTAAGATAATTGGTGAACATTGTGGCCATTAGAATTGTTATAACATCAAGTTTTGTACTAAAATGGAATTTTTTGCTTACTAGGTTTTCGGAAAAATAGCTTTTAAAGTGAGTTTGAAGTTTTGGTCAATTACAACCTATTTCATATTATAATTAGTGTTTTGTGAATGTACAAATTTGTACGAGTGGGTACTAGGATTAGTAGTTTTCATGTATTGCGACCCTAGTGGTGATTTGTGGCGTTGTCGCGGCGCGTTTCGTGCACCAAGTGTGTGCGCGTCGAGTTAATGCACGTGGTTGACTTGTATTGTTTGTGTCCGCGACTATTTATATTTATTCTCTTGTTTTCCTTATGTACATTCCTAGGATCGGATGCAGAGGCGTCGGACGTGGCACGGAAATGACAGAGCTGAAATCGGATCAGATGAGCCGAGGCGTCCAGGTGAGTAGATATATATTTACGGGGGAAGTCGGGTGGATGGCGTATAGCACCCCCGCAAATTTCGTTGCACTTGATGCGTTATTATATATATATATATATATATATATATATATGTTTATATGTTTTTATGAGATGTGTATGCTTAGCAAGAATTGCTTTAGATGATTTTGGGTTAGTGTTAGCGTATTTGGATGATAGTGCTTTAGTTAGTTTCTTAGTTGCAAACCATAGAGTACAGGCCTTACGTACATACACACACACACACTTTATAAGTTTTTGGTGTATATGATATATGTATATATGTATATATATATATATGTATATATATATATATATACGTGTGTTGATGTGTTGATACACACACACACATATACGTATACACGGATGATGAGGATAGTATGTGATACTTGGAGGTGAGTCGATGTGATGGGGCTTGATGCCGTGAGATCGGTGATGTGATTTGGGTCGTGTTATGAGATACGACATATTATATTAGCGGATTGCTGAGTGATGTGTTTTCACACACACGCAGATATATGTAATGGTATCGGTATGTACTAGACTTAGATCAGTACCTTGTTCATGATATTATGATAATGATATCATATGGATATTGATGTATATGTGATAGGCGACCCGTACCCCGATTTTGGGATGCCGTATGATGGATTTACCGTACGAGATATAATTATGATAATAGATCCACACTCTTGACTCGAGAATGACGTATTATATATTTTATCGTATGAGACGCGGCGGGATCACCGACTACTAGATATGTATATCGACTCAGACTTAGGTGGTTTTCCTTACCCTTCAGATTAGTCTCTTTGTTTTGTCATGTAGTTACTTAGTAGATGTTAGAATGAACTTGAGTCATACTTATTTCCAAAACTAACGAATCATGAGTATTTTATAGACAGACTGAGGGATACTACGGATATTTCAAAGGACATACCTTTTCTTAAAAACACCGTAGCCCTATTTTCTAAACACCACGATTCATGCTATTTCAAATGCCAAAACGGTATCACTCGTATTTAGAAACGTATATTAGTATTTTCTGCATTTACTATGCATTATCCATATATTCATGTTGTTATTATCGCATTGCATGCTTAAATGTGTTTTTATTGTTGTTATGAAACCATGCTGTCAGGAAGCCAGCACCATTACCGATTATGCGTATGCTCTACGTACACTTGCTTGCCGGCTCACACACATCATTATCGGTAATTGCCATGACACGTACACTTTAGAAATATTACTTCATTGATATCGCTTGTTAGCTGATAGTTCCGATATATCATTACTGTGCTAGTTTAGATATTGCATTCTTTATTAGATACCCATGCATGTTTATATATTCATTTGTCATGCAATATTATAGGGCCAGTCCGGACTGCTGGAGCCCGGTATTCACTATTATTGATTCTTCATTTTTGGATTTCGGATTTTCCATGCGATTTCTGGATTTGGAGAAACCGTAAGATTTTATAAACTCATTTATCATTTTTAAAAGATAAAAAGTGCGGTTTTCTCATGATATGATGTGAGATATGTCCACCATGAGTATTCTCAGCTCTTGAGCGATATCATACACCCGATTCGAAGAGGAGGAACCGTCTGTGGGTGCATGGTGGACCCAGTGCGGTACCCCGGGGCAAGATGGTCGCAGATGATGGCGTTGAGCCTGGCAGGGGAGCATACCGACCGGTTATTTGTGACGCGGCGGATATCCGGAGGATACCGACGTAGTCGTGATATTTGATGTTTTGGGCCAGTCCGGATTGCCGGAGCCCAAGGGCCAGTCCGGATTGCCGGAGCCTGAGATATTGAGATATTGGGATATATGTTTTGTGTCGCTACTTGACACGGATTCTCTGTTGATTTCATTAATGATATTTCGGTTTTATACAAAAATCTCACTAAGATAAGAAAACAAATTCCTCATTTAGATGTATTCTGTTTTCATGCATTCATACATCATATATATGATATGTTGTTACCTGAGGCATTGACATGAGCGCTTGGTATTATACTTATATATAGATGTTTACCCTTTCTATTATTATTATGCTTCAGGCTATATTATTTGAGGATATATTATCGTATGACCTAGGATTGAGTCATACAAGCGATTTCTGCTCGGTGATGTTTTCTACTCACGAGTTGGCAACTCACCCCATTGTGCCACAGTTCTTGCAGGTTTTGCTGTACAGGTTTCGTTGTGGTTTTTCTGGCACACTGCTTCCTTCCGGGTGATTGCTTTGGTAGGTGTAGTCACTTGCATCGTGACCACCGTTGCACTTTTATTTATTCAGTTGTATCTGGTAAACTCCATCAACTAGACTTGTATATTTTTATAGACTTAGAAGACCAGTGTATATTCTTTCGACCTTAGAGTCGCGCGCAATGTATTATTATTGGTTTTTTGGTTTTCTTGAGGATAATGGTTTTCTTTCTGAGTTTTGGATTCTCGCCCTTCGGCGTTGTATATTATATATCTTGCGTGGTTGTATCCGCCTATTGGCGAAGAGCTAACTCCCGCTTGGGGATGCCGTTATTTTATGCGTGTTTGTGTTAGTTATATATATGCCCTAGAGGCCATTACTGTACATACGATGTATATGGAAGTGGATGCTTGGACATATATAGGGGTGACTTTCTTGCTCGACATGATAGTATACTATCTGGTTGCTCTTTATCTTAACATGTACACTGACTGTCTCTATGCTACATGTTGATAAAGCCTTTAGGATGAGTACTTGACTACCAGGATTATGATGCATATCATACTAGTGGGGACAGAGTAGTTGCTAAGTACATCCTTCAAATGTTCCAAGTCGTGGGTGTATCGAGACATGACATCGATATATCAGAGTAGACTAGCTTATAGATTCTCGACCCATGTAGATGGGTGATGGATGATCCCATATCCATTGATGTTTGACATCAGAGACAGTATACGGATGCTCAGTGGAGACTGGGTACACTGAACGGACTCGCCGAGAACTCCCAGATGGTATTATACCTAACGTCAGATGGCAGTTCTCTGGTGACACTGGTACAGGTTAGTCTGTAGACCCGAGATCGTCATAGAGTTTTATGTGATTCTCACTGTCCTTTGATTTCCACCTTACCACGTTCAAGAGAACGTGAAAAACGGTGGCTTTTGGGTACAGTCCCAAAACATATGGAGGCAATGAGCCATAGGAGGGGTTTCGTCTCACCCGGTATTGGGGGTTAATGTTGCGTTGTGCTCGATTGGCTATAATAGGAAGTCCCTGGCCATGACTGCATTTGTCACGCCCCGCTTCCCAGAGTACGCTAGATTGGGCACGTGACATAGCCAACCATGCTACCTGTGGGTAGGAAGTATCCATCCACAGTCACATTTCGGCTGTAGAGATATCAAGAACAAGATAAAACTATCTAAAACATGTCCATAATCCAGAATAACAAGAGTCAATAATAAATAAAGGAGGAAGCAAATGATCCAATACAATTAACTGAAAAGTATGTCCCATAATGTGGGCTCACATAAGGAAATAAATGCAGGAAATAAAACTAACTACTACTGAACTCACAGCTCAGCCTGCGGGCTGAAATACTCCTGCTCGGACTGCGACAGCGGTACAGAATCTGGGCCATGCAAAACCCAGACGTCAGCGCGTCATGTCAACAAGTAATATAATATGAACAATGTAACAGGTAATGCAAAATAAACATGAATAAAGCGAGAGTAGCAGTAATATGAATCAAGCAGTGCAGGGTAGTGTGCAGTGGGTAACTAAACTGTTCTATCAGGTTTTCTATTCTAAAGTCTTTGAAATCAATTGATGAATCGTCGATGTAACTCAATAGTATCCTGTGCGTGCCCGGGACCACGGTCAAGATCCTCGGGGCTGAATCCGAGACGTGCCGCTAGGCAGTAACAGGTAGCAAGATGGGCGAGTGATGTTAGCATCATCACTCCGGGGCTGGCCTAGCCCGTAAGACTGATCAGAACAGGTATCGAACTGTTGAGTTACAAGTCGGTTTCACCTTTGATTTCCCCATACCCCCAAGTTATGTATGTCGAGTCAGGTATTCAATAATCAAGAACTAATGCCAACACAGGATCAGGTAAAAGCAGGTTTATCTGGATAGACAACATGAACGGTCCATGAGGACTACATGTCAGGTTTGTTGGCATTAGACACAAGATCAGGTAACGTGTCGGGTCATGGTACATCAGGTCAAGTCAACAGTATACGGTACCATGTCAGGTATATCAATATATACATGTGTAGCAATATCAGGTCAAGATGTAAACAATATCGTGGGTGTGCTCACAATCAGATATATAATCAAACATGGGTATTAACAACATGAGATAAGCAATGAATTACATAATAAGCAGTTTCATTCAAATTACAAGAGCGCAGTAAAACGATCTAGCCGTTTAGTCATGTTAACAGGTTTAAGCACCCTTAGCGGTGCAATAACTTATGTAACAGTTCAATACAGTTATTTCAGGTTTAGTGCATACGAGTGTCCGAATGTAACAGAACTACAGGGATAAATGCTACCAGCTATTTTAACAGTAAAAATGTGATTGAACAAGTAGATATGATCGTTAGGTTCAATTTGCAAACTGTAAGTTCCATGGTTAACAGTAAAATGATATAATGCACTATTGTAATCGAAAATGGGAAACGATTACACCAAGTTAAATTTTACAGATTTAGGTTGTCAATACATATATGTAAATATTGTATAGCATGTAGCAAGGGGTACTTGCTTCGACGGGTCGCGAACCGGGAAAACGGGACGTAAATGTCGGTGGGAAAACTCGCGACGGACTCACGGTTCACGGATTGAACCCAAACAACGAACAAAGGAACCACGCGGGTCGGGGTACCCTGCTGGATCGTCGGGACACGTCACTGGCACGGCCGGATTCCGGCGAGCATGTGAACAGTAAACCGTCAAGAGGTCCAGTTCAAGAATACAAGGAACCAGAGAAGAAGGAAGGAGGAAAAGAAGTAGAAGGCTTACAGTGGGTCATACGAAGGCCGGGGAGGCAGGTCGAGATCGCCGGCGGCGACAGATCCGGCGATCGAATCCTATGCAGTGGGTGTGCGCAGGCTGCAGGTGGCTGCGGCTGGGTGCAGGGTGCGGGAATGGAGAAAGGAGGGGAGAGGAGATGGTCGGGGTGAGAAGGGTGAAGGTGGTGGTACGGGTGCCGACGACGATGGCTGCGGCGGTGAGGGCAGGGGTCGCGGCCGAGGGTGCAGGTGGTTGCGAATGCAGGAAGAGGATGCGAGCGCATGGGAAGGAGGACGAGGGCTGTGGTTGAGACGAGGAAGCGCGGGCGCAGGCGACGGTGGTGCCGGCGACGGGGTTGCGGCGGCGACGGGGGTTCGTTAGGCTCGGATGGGTTCTGTTCTCGTGATAAATAAACGAGTGGAGGGAAAGAGTTAAAAGGGGAGAGAGAGAAATATTATGGGGGAGAGAGAGAGATTTGAGGGGTAGAGAGAGAGAGATAGAGAGAGTTATGAAGGAGAGAGAGAGAGAGAATACTGTGATGGGGCCCACGAGATATATGGATCTCGTGGTGATTGGCCAGAGTTGTTATGGAGAAAAAAATATTGAAAGATTTTATAGGTTAAATTAACAGTGAAATATACATATAAGTTACAGAATATATTATGGTTTAAAGATTATTAAATTTTGGGATTTTGGCGCCAGATAAAACATTTCCAAAACGCGCCCGGGTCGGGTCCAAAAATTTGAAATTGAAATAATTGGATTTTAAGCGGGTTCCAAATTTTAAAATTAAGTGTTTTATGATTAAAAAGCATACCCCCAAAACGGACACATGTACGCACGCGTAGCCGTCCAAACTCGTCCGTTTCACTTAACGGGACGAGAACAAAATGCACGGACGCTACCACGAGGCTAGGGGTGCCAAGTAGGCCAAGATGAATATTTTTAATTTTATTTTAGATGCCAAAATTTGTTATATGCAGAAATGACTCTACCGGGTAAAATTGTACAATAAGTAATAAACAAGCAAGCTAAAAGAAATGAGTACCACATTATGCTCAAACAGTAACTGAAAATAGTAGTATTGGGCTCGGGTGTTACATTATACCCAACTACAAAAAGAATTTCGTTCTCGAAATTCCCAGAATACAAAGATAGATAACAACAAGAAAAGGTGAGGAAACTTCTGCCGAATTTCATCTTCTCGTTCCCAAGTGGATTCTCCATGCGAGCGATTACCCCAAGAAACAAGCACAAGGGGAATAACCTTGTTCTTAAAAACCTTTTCCCTTCGATCCACAATTTCAACCGGTCGCTCCTCAAAAGTCAAGTCTTCTCGTACTGTTAGCTCCGAATGATCCAATAAGTGCATTTCATCACGAACATACCTTCGTAGTTGAGATACGTGAAAGACATCGTGCACATTTGCCAAGGACTGCGGTAACGCCAAACGGTATGCTATCTCACCAACACGCTCCAAGATCTCAAAGGGTCCAACGAATCGAGGACTAAGCTTTCCTCGACTCCCAAAACGAATCACCCCCCTAGTCGGTGATATCTTCAAGAACACCAAATCACCCACGACAAACTCTAGAGGTCTTCTTGACGTGTCTGCCCAACTCTTCTGTCGGTCTTGAGCTGCCTTCATATGATTTCTGATAGTGTTAACCTTTTCATCTGTCTGCACCACCAAATCTGGTCCCAACAATCTTCGTTCACCGACATCATCCCAACAAATAGGTGAACGGCATTTACGACCATACAAAGCTTCAAACGGAGCCATCTGGATAGTTTCTTGAAAAATGTTGTTGTAAGAGAACTCCACCAAGTGTAGATGATCCTCCCACGAACCCTTGAAGTCCAACATGCATGCTCTCAACATATCTTCAAGAGTTTGGATCGTTCTCTCCGACTGACCATCAGTTTGAGGATGATAAGCTGTGCTAAACTTCAATCGAGTCCCCAAACTTTCCTGTAAACTCCTTCAGAAGTGTGATAAGAACTGAGTGTCCCGATCGGACACGATGCTTACCGGTACTCCATGCAACCTTACAATCTCCTGCATGTACCGCTCTGCCAAAGTCTCTGTTGATTGACCAACCCGGAAAGGAATAAAGTGAGCTGCCTTGGTCAACCGATCAACAATCACCCATACTGTATTGTTGCCTTTTGGACTCCGCGGTAAAGCCGTCACGAAATCCATGGTTATATGTTCCCACTTCCACTGAGGAATCGGAAGTGGTTGCAATAAACCAGCAACCTTTTGATGTTCATCCTTAACTTGTTGACACACCAAGCACTTAGCCACAAAGCGAGCAATCTCCCGTTTCATGCCTTCCCACCAGAAATGCTGTCGAATATCTCGGTACATCTTTGTGCCTCCTGGATGTACAGAATAAGCTGAACTGTGTGCTTCCTTCATAAGCTCTTCACGACCATCTCCCTTTGGCACACATAAACGGCTACCATACCTCAACGAACCATCTTCGTGGACCAGTAAATCTGTTCGTAGTCCGGCTTCAACTTGCTCTCGAAACTTTTGCAGTCTAGGATCCTGTGATTGTGCTGCTTTAATTTTCTCAATCAAAGACGACTGCACTTGCAGTTGCATCAACTGTCCCGTAGAACGCGGTAGCACAACCTCCAAGTCAAATCTTCGAAAATCTGCAACGATCTCCTTCTGCGTAGTTGACACCTGAATTGCTGGTAACCGACTCAGCGCATCCGGCACAACATTAACCTTCCCCGGATGGTACTTAAGATCAAGATCGTAGTCAGCCATCAGCTCCAACCATCTACGCTGCCTCATGTTAAGCTCCTTCTGAGTGAACACATACTTCAAGCTCTTATGATCTGTAAAGACTTCGACTCTTTCGCCCAAAAGGTAGTGTCTCCA
The DNA here is from genome assembly GCA_030015575.1 of Agapanthus africanus. NCBI lineage: Eukaryota > Viridiplantae > Streptophyta > Magnoliopsida > Asparagales > Amaryllidaceae > Agapanthus > Agapanthus africanus. Next base: position 397,523,663 of record CM057339.1, read on the forward strand.
AATCTTCAAAGCGAAAATCACAGCCGCAAGCTCCAAGTCATGAGTTGGATAATTCTTCTCATGGGTCTTCAATTGTCTCGATGCGTACGCTACAACTTTCCCATGCTGCATCAAAACACATCCCAATCCTTTCCCAGATGCGTCGCTGTGAATCACCAATCCTCCGGAATTGTCTGGCATGGTCAGAATAGGGGCGGTTATCAACTTCTGCTTCAACGTCTCGAAAGCTAACGCACACTTATCCGTCCATACAAAAGGTACCTCCTTGCATGTAAGCTTGGTTAACGGCTCTGCCAGACGAGCAAAGTTCTCCATAAATCTTCGGTAGTATCCGGCGAGTCCAAGAAAGCTTCTTATCTCCGCAACATTCTTTGGAATTGGCCAATCACGAACTGCTGCAATCTTTTCGGGATCGACGGCGATTCCATCGCCCGACACAACATGCCCCAAAAACTTCACTTCCTCCAGCCAAAACTCGCACTTACTCATCTTCGCATAAAGCTTCTCCTGTCTCAATGTCTGCAGTGCGATCTTCAAATGCTCAGCATGCTCCTCAAAACTCTTCGAGTAAACCAGAATATCGTCAATGAATACCACAATGAACTGATCCAAGAACGGTGAAAAGATTCGGTTCATCAAGTCCATGAATACTGCCGGCCCATTCGTTACTCCGAAGGGCATCACTAAGTACTCGTAATGTCCATACCGAGTTCGGAACGCCGTCTTGCAAATATCTTCTGCTTTCACTCGAACGTGATGATATCCGGATCGCAAATCAAGCTTCGAGAATACCCTCGCGCCACTAAGCTGCTCAAAAAGTTCTCCAATGCGAGGGATCGGGTACTTGTTCTTGATAGTCACCCGGTTTAATTCTCGATAGTCGATGCACATCCTTCTCGTGCCATCCTTCTTCTTTACCAGAAGAACTGGAGCTCCCCAAGGCGAATTACTGCTTCGAATCCAACCTTTCTCAAGCAATTCAGCAACCTGTTTCTTAACTTCCTCCAACTCTACTGGTGCCATTGGATAATATGCTTTGGATACTGGCGCTGCACCAGGAATAAGATCAATTACGAACTCCACGTCTCGCTTCGGCGGTAAACCCGATATATCTTCAAATACATCCATAAATTCACGAATAACAGCCGGTTCTTCACTTTCATCAACTTCCATTGCTGCAAGAATATGGTTTGTCGGCCTAGCCCTAAACTCGACTGGCCCGATAGAACTGCTTCCTCCAGTGAAGATAAACTCAGGATGTCCGGGAATATGGAAAATTACTTTCTTTGCCCTACAGTCAATGTGAGAGTGGAAAGTGCCAAGAAAATCCATTCCCAAGACGACTTCATAGCTGCCCGTATCAATCACCAAGAAATATGCAAAAAGCTCCCGTCCGCATACAACAACTGTACAATCTTTACATTCCCTACTAGATATGATTTTCCAATTCCCAGTGTGTATGTCCCAGAAACTAGACAGGGTCGTGCAAGCAATCGAGTGCGTAGTTATAAATTTGGATGACATAAAACAGTGGGATGCACCAGAATCAAATAATGCCAATGCGGAAAAACCATGAACGAGTTAAGTACCTGAAACCACTTCTCCTGACGCCTTGGCTTCCTCAGCTGTCAAGGTAAAAGCTCGAGCCTGATTAGGTCCTTGAGTCAGCTGTTTCTGCCCTTGGAACGGTTTCTGCGGAGGCTTCTGAATATCATCCCTCGTATGGAGCTTCGAGGGACAAGCACCAACGGCATGATCTGCCGCTCCACAAACCAAACAGAGTCCCAGCCTCCTTCGACAATCCTTCTGCACGTGCCCAGGTAAACGGCAGTAGTCACAAATCACGCTCCTTCTTCGATCAACAATCACAGGCTTCTTCATGGGTGCTACACCTCGACGGTCCACTGGAATACCTCTGCGACCATGAGCTCGGTTAGGTACAAATGCGGGCTTCCTGTCCGCAACTGCTGTCTGCTGCAAGCTCCCTTTCATCCCAGATAAACTCTGTTGTTCCCGAGCTGCCGTAAGAACCTGTGAGAAAGTGGTCAAACCCAGGGAGACAATCTGCCTCTGGATGTCCACATCCAAACTGCGCATGAACCTTCATGCCCTGTCTGCATCGTTGGCGACTAAAGGTCCAGCGAATCTGCTGAGTCTCGTCCATTCTGCTGCATGCACATCCACGGGTGCTCCATTTTGCCTTAGCCCAATAAACTTCTCTTCCATTTCCTCCCGTGCAGTCCGCGGGAATAACTTCTCCAGGAAACTCTTAGAAAAATCCGCCCACTTGATCGGCTTGGGCAAGCGGGTCTCCTCCACAAGCCACCACTCTCGGGCGTAGTCCACTAACTGAATGCATACCACATCAACTCTTTTGTCATCTGGAATCTGTGCTGCAATCAACAAATTCTCTGTGTCAACTAGCCACTGCTCGGCTGGCAATGGCTCCTCCAAACCAGTAAATGTAGATGGACCCAAACGCCTGAAGTCTGCCACGGTCCCTACTCGATCAACTGGTTTAGCTCCAACGTTGTTTACAGACTGCTGAACGATCTGCAAACCTTCCTGAAACGAGTCTGCTTGCTGCTGGATCAGCTCGGTCTGTCTCTTTTGATTCTCCAGCATCCCTCTTATCACTCCAAGCATGACGGCTTCGTCCACACGCCTCTGGTACGTCTTGAAATTCTTATCTGCCATATTCCTGAAATCAAAACACCCAACATTAGCATGATGATAGATTCAATATATAGATCAAGGCTAGAACTCCAAGATACTTAAATAGAGTACCGCATTGTAACTATGCCGCGGTATCAAAGCCACAATTACTTAACTCCACCCAAGTCGCCTAAGTCCTAGAGATACAAGAAATCATGTTTTTCGAGTCGATATGCAAAGGAAGTTTGCACATCGTAAAAGATATAATCAGGAAGAAGGTGATTCAAGAATGGTAAACGGCAAAGTGGCAGGACATGTTTCCTAAACACGGGCATTCTGATTCGTGTATTGGGTAAAATACCCAACTACAAAAGAATCAACCCAACTAACCTATGGCTCTGATACCAAAAGAACCATGTCACGCCCGCTTCCCAGAGTACGCTAGATTGGGCACGTGACATAGCCAACCATGCTACCTGTGGGTAGGAAGTATCCATCCACAGTCACATTTCGGCTGTAGAGATATTAAGAACAAGATAAAACTATCTAAAACATGTCCATAATCCAGAATAACAAGAGTCAATAATAAATAAAGGCGGAAGCAAATGATCCAATACAATTAACTGAAAAGTATGTCCCATAATGCGGGCTCACATAAGGAAATAAATGCAGGAAATAAAACTAACTACTACTGAACTCACAGCTCAGCCTGCTGGCTGAAATACTCCTGCTCGGACTGCAACAGCGGTACAGAATCTGGGCCATGCAAAACCCAGACGTCAGCACGTCATGTCAACAAGTAATATAATATGAACAATGTAACAGGCAATGCAAAATAAACATGAATAAAGCGAGAGTAGCAGTAATATGAATCAAGCAGTGCAGGGTAGTGTGCAGTGGGTAACTAAACTGTTCTATCAGGTTTTCTATTCTAAAGTCTTTGAAATCAATTGATGAATCGTCGATGTAACTCAATAGTATCCCGTGCGTGCCCGGGACCACGGTCAAGATCCTCGGGGCTGAATCCGAGACGTGCCGCTAGGCAGTAACAGGTAGCAGGATGGGCGAGTGATGTCAGCATCATCACTCCGGGGCTGGCCTAGCCCGTAAGACTGATCAGAACAGGTATCGAACTGTTGAGTTACAAGTCGGTTTCACCTTTGATTTCCCCATACCCCCAAGTTATGTATGTCGAGTCAGGTATTCAGTAATCAAGAACTAATGCCAACACAGGATCAGGTAAAAGCAGGTTTATCTGGATAGACAACAGGAACGGTCCATGAGGACTGCATGTCAGGTTTGTTGGCATTAGACACAAGATCAGGTAATGGGTCGGGTCATGGTACATCAGGTCAAGTCAACAGTATACGGTACCATGTCAGGTATATCAATATATACATGTGTAGCAATGTCAGGTCAAGATGTAAACAATATCGTGGGTGTGCTCACAATCAGATATATAATCAAACATGGGTATTAACAACATGAGATAAGCAATGAATTACATAATAAGCAGTTTCATTCAAATTACAAGAGTGCAGTAAAACGATCTAGCCGTTTAGTCATGTTAACAGGTTTAAGCACCCTTAGCGGTGCAATAACTTATGTAACGGTTCAATACAGTTATTTCAGGTTAAGTGCATACGAGTGTCCGAATGTAACAGAACTATAGGGATAAATGCTACCAGCTATTTTAACAGTAAAAATGTGATTGAACAAGTAGATATGATCATTAGGTTCAATTTGCAAACTGTAAGTTCCATGGTTAACAGTAAAATGATATAATGCACTATTGTAACCGAAAATGGGAAACGATTACACCAAGTTAAATTTTACAGATTTAGGTTGTCAATACATATATGTAAATATTGTATAGCATGTAGCAAGGGGTACTTGCCTCGACGGGTCGCGAACCGGGAAAACGGGACGTAAATGTCAGTGGGAAAACTCGCGATGGACGCACGGTTCACGGATTGAACCCAAACAACGAACAAAGGAACCACGCGGGTCGGGGTACCCTGCTGGATCGTCGGGACACGTCACTGGCACGGCCGAATTCCGACGAGCACGTGAACAATAAACCGTCAAGAGGTGCAGTTCAAGAATACAAGGAACCAGAGAAGAAGGAAGGAGGAAAAGAAGTAGAAGGCTTACAGTGGGTCGTACGAAGGCCGGGGTGGCAGGTCGAGATCGCCGGCGGCGACAGATCCGACGATCGAATCCTATGCAGTGGGTGTGCGCAGGCTACGGGTGGCTGCGGCTGGGTGCAGGGTGCGGGAATGGAGAAAGGAGGGGAGAGGAGATGGTCGGGGTGAGAAGGGTGAAGGTGGTGGTACGGGTGCCGACGACGATGGCTGCGGCGGCGAGGGCAGGGGTCGCGGCTGAGGGTGCAGGTGGTTGCGAATGCGGGAAGAGGATGCAGGCGCACGGGAAGGAGGACGAGGGCTGTGGTTGAGACGAGGAAGCACGAGCGCAGGCGACGGTGGTGCCGGCGACGGGGTTGCGGCAGCGACGGGGTTGCGGCGGCGACGGGGTTCGATGGGCTCGGATGGGTTCTGTTCTCGTGATAAATAAAGGAGAGGAGGGAAAGATTTAAAAGTGGAGAGAGAGAAATATTATGGGGGAGAGAGAGAGATTTGAGGGGTAGAGAGAGAGAGATAGAGAAAGTTATGAAGGAGAGAGAGAGAATACTGTGATGGGGCCCACGAGATATATAGATCTCGTGGTGATTGGCCAGAGTTGTTATGGAGAAAAAAAATATTAAAAGATTTTATAGGTTAAATTAATAGTGAAATATACATATAAGTTACAGAATATATTATGGTTTAAAGATTATTAAATTTTGGGATTTTGGCGCCAAGTAAAACATTTCCAAAACGCGCCCGGGTCGGGTCCAAAAATTTGAAATTGAAATAATAGGATTTTAAGTGGATTCCAAAATTTAAAATTAAGTGTTTTATGATTAAAAAGCATACCCCAAAACGGACACCTGTACGCGCGTGTAGCCGTCCAAACTCGCCCGTTTCACTAAACGGGACGAGAACACAATGCACGGACGCTACCATGAGGCTAGGGGTGCCAAGTAGGCCAAGATGAATATTTTTAATTTTATTTTAGATGCCAAAATTTGTTATATGCAGAAATGACTCTACCGGGTAAAATTGTACAATAAGTAATAAACAAGCAAGCTAAAAGAAATGAGTACCACATTATGCTCAAATAGTAACTGAAAATAGTAGTATTGGGCTCGGGTGTTACAGCATTAGAGATATACTGGTGAGTGTTATCAGTAGTTTATCGACCTGTTATGAGCCTCATATCGGCACGACTTATCGAGTTACTGGGGTCTGACGTTTAACACCTGATTGATCGTCCTTCGTGTGTGTTTGGAAATGTTTCACAACCAAAGAAATTTATACCGCAATCATTTGACGATGTCTATTGTAGTTTCGTCAATGAGAATGGATCTTCCACTGAGAAAGTGTGATTTGTTCGAAATTGTTTTATTTGAGTTGAAAAGAAAAGATAAAAGGAAATGATTCAATATTCATGAGATTTTAGTTTCAAGAATCATAAAGAAATAGGTCTAAAATCAAGAATTAATAAAGATCAAGAAATTGTCCAAACCAATTGAATTCTCAAGATTTGTAAAGTAGCTTGTAGGAATCGATCAAATTGATAATGATGATGAATACTAATGATTACGAATTCTTATCTATTGAGAATTTGTTGCTAGATCGATGACGATCAACGAGATTTAGGGATCTATTGAAGAAACTAGGATTTCTCCTTCATCATCCCTTGTCCTTTTATTGATTATCATTCAAATTCTAGCCTCTAGTAAATTGAATCACCGATCGTCGATCTCTAATTTAGAGCGAAAACATTCAAGAAAGCGATCTCGCTCAAATTAGGTGTTCGATGATTCAATTTCCTAAAGTTTACAAAACTCATAAGACTTAAGAATCGTTCAACAATTTAATCATCACCATCTACCTATTCTCTCGATTCCGCTACAAGCGGAGATTTCACTCACATTATGAAAAAGGAAAGAATCAAGAATCGGTAACTTTTAATAATCCAAGAATGTAAAGAAAAGCAAGATTTATAATTTTCACCTTTATTAATCGACGATTAGGTACAATTCACTCAAAGATTACAAGATTTTAGGAGGTAACTTGATCCGCCGAAATTAGCTTCGCATCGATCTTCTTGAGTCGCGGATCGTCGTGGATCTCTTGCTCGGATGAAGATCAGCGTTTCTTCAAAGGCTCGTTGAAGGCTTGCTTAAGACGCTTCTCGATGAATCTTGATTTGGCTTTTGAATTTGATTTGGGCTAGGGTTTTGATTACAAGTTGTGTCACTCAACTTGTGTGTAGATTTATTGTACAACAACCAACAACTCCATCAATGAACAACCTTTGTAATGAAGCCATAGGTGCCCTTTTATAGTTTTCACTCAAGCTTCCCCTAGAAGCTATGTCAATCTTCTCAAGGAAGCTTGGTTGTTATGAAGCTTGCATAGGAAGCTAGGTAGGTATCAAGCTTGCACAAGAAGCTTGGCTGTTAGAAGGGAAGCTTCTGGAGAAATCTAGGGATTTTGAAGCATCTTGAAGAGGTTTGGCCGTTGAAGAGAAGCCTTGGGAAAAGTTCCAACAGCCGACGAGTTAACTCGGCCGTGAATCCGCGGCGGATCGTCCTGACTCGGCCGCGGATCCGCGACCGTTTGAGGAGCTTTCTGCATTATTTTTCCAGGGTAATTCTGATGTTGCCTTTAGAGTTTTCTTTTGATGCATGGAATCTTATAGTTCTTTCTAGTATTCTGCCAGATCTCAAGTCTTAGACTTGATGCGTTTTATCAGCATTTTTTTTATTCCGGCTCTTTAATCTGGAGAATTTCCTGCACACAATCTTGAGACAAGTGTTGATATACAAAGATCATGCGTATAATAATAAACACACAATTTCCCTCATAATGCCGGTTATAATGTATAACACATGTTATTTGATATTTTCGCAGACAAATTGCTAATATGTTCTATAATTATACCAAACACCTTTAGATGATTACAAAGAGTAGGGAAATTGATGTGTTAAGAATACAATATTTTCGACTGATCAGATTCCTCCAAACTTAATTTTGATCGTCTCGAGCAAACATCTTTTATTCAGGTGAAGGAGCAAATATAAGAAAAAGAAAAACTAACTAGCACACTTTCGTAGGCACCACGATTGCACTGAGCACGTGCAATAAGCCTTTAAACCTCTAGGTGTCCCTAGTAGGAGGATTGTTGTCTCCTAAGGGTTCTCAGCGGATTGCACCCACAAAGTCCCATAATAAAAGGAAGACCGTGAAAGTTACATTTAAAGATACGAATTGTAAAAGAAAGACTTTGAAAATTAGAGTTTCCAAGCAATACTAGCTTTTCGGTTGAGCCCTATCTTAATAGTCATAAAAAGATGTTAGAAATCACATCATCCCTCAATAAAACATCATCTTTATTCTTCCTTCCTACCTTTCTTCCAAACATCGATCATATACCCCTACATGTGCGTACAAGGCATCCCTACACTCGGGGAATTCAATTCAAGCTGTCATGCTCTTGTCCATCTACCTCAGTATTTTTTAATCAGTGAATATTTAGATGGATTTGCTCACACATTTTTCATGCGACCGTTAATACTTCTTGAGGTACTAACCGACCGATTACTCATGTGCTTGCTGATTAGGTGTATTAGTATTTACCTCGTCTTGCAACACCTAAGGCTTAGCAGTGACTCCCAAACCAGTTGGTCTAAGGCACTAGGTGATGAAGCACTCTCGCTATATTTTTTTTATACTGCCTTGGTGATAACAAAACCAGTGTTCATTTTTCTACACCATTTTATTTTTTTTCCATTATTATTTCCTTCATACTTTGGCTTTTAGATAAGAGCATTTCAAGGTATCCTCTACTATCCCGAGTTTCAAGACGTGTGTAAGTGCGTATAGTAGGGTATCAACATTCAAATGTTTGGCTTCCAGAATATGAACTATTTTTCTGGCTTATTTTTATCCTCAGATTAGTGACTTCTTTCATCTTACTAACCCTTGGGACAACGGCTCATAACTACTTATTACTAGTTCGTTTAAGAAAACTTCTAACTTTCTAGGTTTTCTTAATTTTTCTAATCTTTTTGGTTGTAATTTTTCTATATCTAATCTTTTATTATCTTATTTATGTACAATTTTTTTTATATATGTTTTGTGCTTAAGCAAAGTATGATGCAAAGTGATGCATAAATAAGCACAAACCTTCCCCAAACCTGTTTACAACAGTGTCCTCACTGTTGCCATTTGCTAAATCTTCAGAAACCTGTAGACTTGGGAGGAAATTTATTAACGGGGGCAATAAATATGATCGTGAAAATCTTCCTTCTTTTCACTCACCTCCATTCTAAAGATGATACAGTATTTTACAAGACATGGAGGTGAGATGGAGGAATTTTAATCAAGATAAAGTGGCTCCTGTAAAAACAGGAGCTCCTCCGTGGGGTCAGTGGAAAAATACGGTTTTAATCTATGTCCATTTACTTTGAAAATTGTACCGTTTTTAACATTTTCAACCTAAACTGCCCCATGCGGGTATACATACCGCACAACAAAAGGTCCTTTCCACCGAGATCGTATCTTACCCGCATGAAGATGGAGACGTGAATCATAAAGAAGGACTTGTTGACCAGGTGTAAAAGTTTTTCTCAAAATGTTTTTATCGTGAAATAACTTAGTCCGGTTCTTTATAATTACAGCATTATCGTAAGCTTCATCGCGGAGTTCGCTTAGCTCGTTTAATTGCAGCTTCCGAAAGTTGCAGACTTGATTTAAGTCAAAGTTAAGTTCTCTAATTGCCCACATTGCTTTGTGCTAAATCTCGACCGGAAGGTGACAAGCCTTTCCAAACACTAGTCTGTAAGGAGACATACCTAAATCGGTTTTATATGCAGTACGGAATGCCCAAAGAGCATCCGTCAATTTGGTTGACCAATCTTTTTGATTTTTAGAAACTGTTTTCTCCAAAATTTGTTTGATTTGACTGTTTGAAATCTCAGCTTGCCCGCTCGTTTGGGGATGATAGGGTGTAGAAAGTTTGTGGTTGATTGCATATTTCCGCATCAAAGTTTCGAAAGACCGATTACAGAAATGTGTCCCGTTATCGCTAATGATAGCACGTGGGTGTCCAAATCGCGAAAAGATGTTTTCTTTTAAGAACTTAATGACAACCTTTTTGTCATTAGTGCGACAAGGAACAGCTTCCACCCATTTCGAGACGTAATCAACCGCAACCAATATATACAGATTCCCAAAGGAGTTGGGAAAAAGACCCATAAAATCAATGCCCCAAACATCAAAAACTTCAACTACTAAGATGGGTTGAAATAGCATCTTATTTCTCCAGGAAATCTTACCCGATGTTGACACCGTGCACAGGTTTTGCAATGATCAAATGAATCTTTGAATAAAGTCGGCCAATAAAAACCGCATTGCAGAACCTTCTCCACCGTCTTTCGAGGTCCGAAATGACCCCCACATGCCTGATCATGACAAAAAGATAGAACACTCTTGAATTCATCATTAGGGACACATCTGCGAATGATTTGGTCAGGGCAATACTTAAACAGATAGGATTCATCCCAGTAAAAATGTTTTACTTGGGATAGAAATCGATGTTTGTCCTGTTTCGACCATTCGTGTGGAATAAGTCCCGTAGAAAGATAATTCACAGTATCCCCGAACCAAGGTTTGTTGGATACATTCAAGAGTTGTTCGTCTGGAAAAAAATCATTGATCGGCAGGGTCACAGGTGAACAAGAGATGCGCAAAAGATGGTCGGCTACCACGTTTTCACATCCTTTCTTATCTTTAATAACAAGATCAAATTCTTGTAACTGAAGGATCCAACGTATTAGCCTACCTCTAGCATCCTTCTTTGCAAAAAGATGTTTCAAGGCGGAGTGGTCAGTGTACACAACAATAGGTGAGCCAATCAAGTAAGGCCTGAATTTTTCTAATGCAAATACAACCGCCAAAAGTTCTTTTTCGGTAGTTGTATAGTTAATTTAAGCATCAATCAGAGTCTTACTTGCATAATAGATCACGTGTGGCATCTTTTCAATGTGTTGTCCTAATACTGCATCAACTGCAAAATCTGATGCATCACACATAAGCTCAAACGGGTGGTTCCAATCTGGAGAAGATAGAACGGGGGCTGTAGTGAGAGAGTGTTTAAGTGAGTCAAATGCAGCCTCACAATCCGAGTAAAAGTGAAAGGTTGTGTCCTTGGCTAAGAGAAGAGTTAAGGGTTTAGCAATTTTGCTAAAATCCTTAATGAATCTTCTGTAAAAGCCTGCATGGACAAGAAAAGATCGTATATCTTTGACGCTTTTGGGATGAGGAAGGTTTTGAATGACATCTAGTTTAGCTTTGTCAACCTCAATGCCTTTTCGTGAAATAACATGTCCAAGCACAATTCCCTCTTGGACCATGAAATGGCATTTTTCCCAATTCAAGATTAAGTTCTTCTCTTTACAACGAGTAAGAACTGCGTCAAGATGAGATAGGCAGCCATCAAAAGAATTTCCGAATATCGAGAAATCGTCCATGAAAATCTCCAGAAAATTCTCGACCATGTCCAAGAATATCTCCATCATACACCGCTGAAATGTAGCGGGAGCATTGCATAACCCAAAAGGCATGCGTCTAAAAGCAAAAGTACCAAAAGGACAAGTAAATGTGGTTTTGTCTTGATCCTTTTCGGCAATAGGGATCTGGTTATAGCCAGAGTATCCATCCATGAAGCAATAGTATTCACGTCCAGCTAAGCATTCCAGCATCTGGTCAATGAAAGGTAGAGGAAAGTGGTCTTTCCTCGTTACGGTATTGAGTTTTCTATAATCAATACATACACGCCACCCAGTCTGAGTGCGTGTATGGATTAACTCATTTGCCTCATTTGCTATGACCGTAACGCCAGATTTCTTAGGGACTACATGAATTGGACTTACCCATTGGATATCGGATATTGGGTAAATGATACCACTGTCAAGACATTTGACGATTTCTTTCTTCACCGCATACTTCATGACGTGGTTTAACCGTCTCTGTGGTTCTCGGGTTGGCTTGGCTTCATCCATCAGATGTATATGATGTTCTACAATCAAGGGACTAATCCCTTTGATGTCAGCCATAGTCCAACCAAACACCTGCATATTAGATCTCAATACCGTTAAAAGCGCATTCTCTTGCTCTGAGGCTAGAGAAGAGAATATGATCACAGGTAAAGATTCATTCTCACTTAAATATGCATATTTAAGATGAGAAGGTAAAAGTTTGAGATCTAATGCTGGCGGAGAAACTATAGAAGGTGAGGTTAGCGAATGATATTCGGAGTCACGAAGAAGCTCGTAGCCTGCATAGGATACAGACTCGGAAGGTGAAGAGTCAAGAGTGTCAGACTCAAGAATGGAAAGGATGTCCTCACTAAGATGTGAAAGATCAAACATTGATGTGCTAGTGTCGTCGAGATCTTCAAAGCAAAGGTCATCAACTTCGCAACTTTCGGGAGCAATCTTGTGGACAGAACAGACATCAAGTATGTGAGCAGAGGGTTCAGACGACTGACTTCCAATTTTGTAAATATTCAGTTCAATTGTCATTTTTCCAAAAGATAGGTTCATAGAAACGTTTCGACAATTAATGACAACATTGGAAGTGGCAAGGAATGGTCGACCTAAAATCACCGGAATTTGGTTCTGTTTGTTCGCTACAGGTTGTGTATCAAGAACAATAAAGTCCACAGGGAATATAAATTCCCCGACTTTTATCAATACATTCTCCAGTTCACCCCTAGGTTTGGTGATTGATCGGTCTGCCATTTGGAGAGTGCAATGAGCTGGTTTTAACTCTCCAATCCCTAACTGCTCGTAGACCGAATATGGAAGCAGGTTAACACTTGCGCCAAGGTCAAGCAAAGCACGGTTAATGTTTTTACCCCCAATAGAAATTGATATCGTAGGACATCCAGGGTCCTTACGTTTCTTTGGTAGCTGTGGGGTAAACGCAGTGCTAATATTATTAGTTATGAATACATTTTTTGGCACTTGAGTTTTCCACTTCCTAGTACACAAGTTTTTAAGAATTTTCGCATAAGCGAGGACTTGTTGAATAGCATCTAGGAGAGGGAGATTAATGTTAACCTGTTTAAACATTTTCATAATCTTCTCCATATGTGAACTCGTTTTGTTTTCCCTTAACCGATTCGGATAAGGAGTTTTAGCAATAATAGCTGGGTCCAACATTGGAGAAGGTAGTGTGTGTGGAACTGATCCTAGAATAGAAGTGGGGATTGACTTTGGTGGACTAGAAGAGGTATGCTGAGGGTTCGAGCCTTGGGGAAAACGAAGAATAGTCTTGCAAGAAGGTGGTGGGGTAGACGAACAAGGGTCAGAAGTAGAAGTGGATGTGGAAGTGGAAGGAAAAGTGGAAGTGAAAGCCGGGGTGTTATTGTTTAATTCGTCATGATTATCAATCTCTTCCCCAACTTGATTATTCAGCACTCTTCCAGATCTCAACGTTGTAATGGCATTCACATTATAGTGTTGTGAATGTCCAGGAATTGGTAGGGGTTGAGACGAAAGTTTCCCTTTCTTTCTAACACTCATTTCAGCTTTTAATTGTGCAATTTGTGCTTCCATCGATTTTATACTCTTAGATTGGGAGTCAGAGTTTTTCTTTATATCATCGACAGAAGACTTAACCTCAGCCGAAACTTGCATGAAATTTTTCAGAATCAAATTCATGGTTTATGCGAGTGAAGAGGAGTCATCAGTATCGGTCAACTACAAAGGATTATACGGTGCAGGTGTGTTGACTGGATTTTGAAAGTTTTGTGATTGATAGGGGTGCTGAGTCAATTGTAATGGTTGCTGTTGTGGTGGAGGACCCCTTTGGAAATTGTTTTGATTTGGAACCGTGTTTGGAGTTTGTGATTGGTTCCAAGCAAAGTTAGGGTGATTCCTCCAACCCTGATTATAAGTGGAAGAATACGGATCGTTTCTGGGTCTTTGTTGGAAAGAAGCATTGGTATGCTTTTGACCTTGAAACGGTGAATTTAAAGGACATTCTTCCTTAAGATGAGATGGATCAGAACAGCATCCACAGACAGTTTTGGAGAGTGACATCTGATTTAGGGAGGCTGCTAAAAATTTATGTTCCATAGCTTCGAGACTCTTTTGCATTGCTGCCATTTCAGCTCGAACTCCTATGGAAACATCAAGTTGATGAATACCACCCCTAGACGATGACTGTTTTACACTCTCCCACTGTAAAGTTTTTTCAGCGAAATCTTCTAAAAATCTCCAGGCCTTACCATCATCTTTATTCATGAAGGTGCCTTGACACATGGATTCAAGGGTATGTTTTGTTGTAGGATTAATGCCCTCATACATGATTCTGCACAGATCCCATCTAGGAATTCCATGATGAGGACATTGAACTAACAGATTCTTGAAGCGTTCAAAACGCTTCGAGAATGGTTCATTTGGAAGCTTGGTAAATTGATTTATTTCGCTATGGACTCGAGCTGTTTTATGATTATGGTAGAATTTCTTTAGGAAAGTTGTTACGAATTCTCCCTAGTTCGAAATAGAATGTGCGGCTGTGTTATAAAGTCACTTCTCGGCTATATCGCACAGAGTGAATGGGAGAAGACGTAATCTCATAGCATCCACAGAAAGCTGTGAAGTACCCATCATAGCGTATACATTTTCAAATTTGGTAATAAAGACGTATGCGACTTCAGACTCGAGACCGTGATATTTGGGTAAAAGATTGATGTATTGTGGTTTTATTTCAAAGTTGTCCCCATTGGCTGGTGGAATGGTGAGACAGGTCGAAAAAGGACCTCACATAGGGTAGCATCTCTCTTGGAGAGAGATGCGGGGCAGATTCTGCGCACCTGCGGGCGGTGGCAGAGCAGTGTTAAAGAAGTTCGATGGAGAACCGTCCATCGAAGTGGGTGTGGTAGTGGGTGAAGTAAAAGTAGACGTAGAATTACCGACTTTGGAGTCGATAGGAGGAACGCGGACAAGACGGGCACTAGAATCCCGTGTCCAGCCGAGCATGCACTAAATGGTTTAGTATAAGTGGCAGCGTTGTGATAATTAGGGGAAAATTTGAGTTGGTGTTTGTTTTGAAAAATTACGGATTTTTGAAAAATTCACACAAACAATGTACAAGCAACCCTAAATCTAGTGGTCACCTAGGACAAGTCTCTAGACCGCCCCTAGACTTCAAGAAGACAAGTCGCAAGATAGATCCTCTACTGCCTCTTTATCCCTCCAGTGGCCAGGTAAGTGCCAGGTAAGTGGGAGGTTCTCCACTACGTAAGTAGTGGGCCTAATTAAGTAACCACTTGCCTTAGACACACTTGCTTTAGACACCATAAAAAACGCGGATAAGTAATAGATTACCCACGACCTCCTTCTGTCCTAAATGAGCGCGACGGTCCTTAGAGTCATGTCTAGATATTTTTTTAGTTAATGAGGGTGATGCGGATGCATGTTTGTGATTTTTGGGGCTTAGGAAGGGTAATGAACTCCCCACCTAATCTGAATTTGGCCTTTGCCCCTTAATTTCCGTGTTAAAATATACAAACAACCAAGATCAAACACGCAACAATTTTTCTTTAGCGGCGCTGCGAATTTTTGCAAAGAATCCTGCAGAAATTGGTTATTGGACAGAGCAGGGAGGAGATAAGAAAGACAGAGATTCACCTAGAAAATTTGGTGCAGTGAAGCAGCTATCTTGCCGTGGATCCGCTGCAAGAAGCTACCTATGGCCGTGGTTGCACGGTCTTTTGAGAAGATACCTGCACAAAAATTTCTACAGAGACCCCTGTTGACTCACTGAACTATCTGAGATACTCTGAAAATTTTTCCTCTCGCTCCAGAGATTCCAGATTCCCTTGCAACAATTCACAACATCTCGTTAAGCATTTAATGTGAATTTTTATCTAAAAATTCTGATGTAATAATAATTTTTTAACTCAATTAACAAAAACGAACAAATTAGCACACGATCCGCGGCAACGACGCCATTTGATTGATCTCCTTCGTGTCTGTTTGGAAATGTTTCACAACCAAAGAAATTTATACCGCAATCAATTGATGGTGTCTATTGTAGTTTCGTTAATGAGAACGGATCGTCCACTGAGAAAGTGTGATTTGTTCGAAATCATTTTATTTGAGTTGAAAAGAAAAGATAAAAGGAAATGATTCAATATTCATGAGATTTTAGTTTCAAGAATCATAAAGAAATAAATTTAAAATCAAGAATTAATAAAGATCAAGAAATTGTCCAAACCAACTGAATTCTCAAGATTTGTAAAGTAGCTTGTAGGAATCGATCAAATTGATAGTGATGATGAATACTAATGATTACGAATTCTTATCTATTGAGAATTTATTGCTAGATCGATGACGATCAACGAGGTTTAGGGATCTATTGAAGAAACTAAGGTTTCTCCTTCATCATCCCTTGTCCTTTTATTGATTATCATTCAAATTCTAGCCTCTAGTAAATTGAATCACCGATCGTTGATCTCTAATTTGGAGCGAAAACATTCAAGAAAGCGATCTCTCTCAAATTAGGTCTTCGATGATTCAATTTCCTAAAGTTTACAAAACTCATAAGACATAAGAATCGTTCAAGAATTTAATCATCATCATCTACCTATTCTCTCGATTCCGCTACAAGCGGAGATTTCACTCACACATAATGAAAAAGGAAAGAATCAAGAATCAGTAACTTTTCATAATGCAAGAATGTAAAGAAAAGCAAGATTTATAATTTTCACCTTCATTAATCGACGATTAGGTACAATTCACTCAAAGATTACAAGTTTGAGGAGGTAACTTGATCTGCCGAAATTATCTTCGCATCGATCTTCTTGAGTCGCGGATCGTCGTGGATCTCTTGCTCGGATGAAGATCGGCGTTGGTTCAAAGGCTCGTTGACGGCTTGCTTAAGACGCTTCTCGATGAATCTTGATTTGGCTTTTGAATTTGATTTGGGCTAGGGTTTTGATTACAAGTTGTGTCACTCAACTTGTTTGTAGATTTATTGAACAACAACCAACAACTCCATTAATGAACAACCTTTGTAATGAAGCCATAGGTTCCCTTTTATAGTTTTCTCTCAAGCTTCCCCTAGAAACTAGGTCAATATTCTAAAGGAAGCTTGGTTGTTATGAAGCTTGCATAGGAAGCTAGGTAGGTATCAAGCTTGAACAAGAAGCTTGGCTGTTAGAAATGAAGCTTCTGGAGAAATCTAGGGACTTTGAAGCGTCTTGAAGAAGTTTGGCCGTTGAGGAGAAGCCTCGGGAAAAGTTCCAACAGCCGACGAGTTAACTCGGTCGTGGATCCGCGGCGGATCGTCCTGACTCGGCCGCGGATCCGCGGCCGTTTGAGGAGCTTTCTGCATTATTTTTCCAGGGTAATTCTGATGTTGTCTTTAGAGTTTTCTTTTGATACCTGGAATCTTATAGTTCTTTCTAGTTTACCACCAGATCTCAAGTCTTGGACTTGATGCGTTTTATCAACATTTTTTTGGATTCCGGCTCTTTAACCTGGAGAATTTCCTGCACACAATCTCGAGACAAGTGTTGATATACAAAGATCATGCGTGTAATAATAAACACGCAATTTCCCTCATAATGCCGGTTATAATGTATAACACATGTTATTTGATATTTTCGCAGACAAATTGCTAATATGCGATATATTTATACCAAACACCTTTAGATGATTACAAAGAGTAGGGAAATTGATGTGTTAAGAATGCAATATTTTCGACTGATCACCACCCCTTCACGAGATATGCGACATATCAGACGAAGAGACCGAACTGTACGGTAGTGTTACTGATTGGATTCGCAGGAGTACAAGCAGGCTTGCTTGTTGATCTTCTGATCGCTCAATACCCGGGTGGCCGTTACGTTTAGCAGACCGCTTGCGGCTTGTGGGTGTTTGATATGATCATCACCTACTGCCGGCGTATTGACGAGTCTTTAGAGTCCTACACAGGGGTTTCCTGGCTCAAGCGAAACGGAGTAGGAGCACATATGTGATATGTGCGGGACCGAGATTAATACGATATGTTATATCGTATTCTATTCTCGCGATTTGTGACATTGGTCGGTTATATGAGATATATCCGGGTTATCGGATCAAGTGTTGATTCAATAAGTTGTTACACATGGTATTAGTCAGTTATATATGATATAGCCGAATTATTAAATCAACTGTTGATTTAATAATTTAATGTATAATTATATATTTGATATATTATATTACATTAACTAATATTAAGCTCACTTATGGTTCCTTTTTCTCACTTGATGTGCACATTGTATATATGTGATATGTATATTTGTGTACATGTTTGTATCATACTAGGTTACAAATGCAATTAGGGTTTATAGAGATTCAACCATGTTAGGGTTAAGATTAGGGTTTATATATTTATCATTAAGTAATTCAAATATTGTGGAATTAGTCATGGTTGATATTTGTTCAAAGCTTGTAGATGCTTGTAAGCATCTTTAATTTTGTCCACTCTCTTTGTATTGCTTAAGATATTTTTTGACCTAACCTTTAACCCTAGATCATGGTTAACTCTCTACAAGGGTTAAGCATGACATGCTTAACCCTTGTTTGCATTTCTAACCACAACAATAATTCATTTTCATCACTTGTTCTTCTTCTTCTTCTTCACAAAAGCTTTCTAGCTTTTTCAAAGGTGATGATTTTGTGTGAGAAAATGAAATCTAAAGTGAGCTAAATTCCTACTTCATCATCCTCTACTACTTGCCATTTAGTATAGGGTGTTTGCTTCACTAATTCCGTAATTAGTGAAGAGATAGCTTGGGTTAGTGTCTCCTCGACGTAGATCGTCTTCGGCCTCGAAGTCTTCGAAGCAAGCATATTTGTTTCTTCAAAGGAGCCTCTCTAGAGTCTGGAGTTCACGATCGCAGCAAAGAGACTACTACACGGAGCTAATGAATTGAAGGACCGGTCTACAAAGGTTGCATTCCTTGTTCTCTTTTAGTTGCAAAGTGTTTGCATTACTTTTCGTCGGATTTCTAGTTAACGATTCTAAGTTAGGGTTAGCTAGAACGGCGAATTTTTTGAATTTGGCATGGACGATACCTCCCGAAACCTTGCTGCCGTGCTAGGCAACCCTACAGTGGTATCAGAGCCATGCTAGAAATTTATACGGATTTTGTTAAGATTACGAAACCGAAATATTCCGAAACTTGAAACGCGAAAATCATGTTTCTGTCAAACTTAAAATGTTGTCAAATTTTTTTTAAAACAAGTACAGAGTGATTTATGAGATATATCAAGAACACCATAAAAATTTCAGAAAAAATTAAGATTTTTTGGCCGGCCACCTACCCCATGATCTCGGCCAAATCCGAGCCCCCCCTCCCCCCGATTTTTTTTGTGTTCCAGTGACTTGGTTTTGATGTTTCAGGTGTTGTTTGTTTTTGCTAATTTTTCATGTGATGTAATCTTACACTATAAGCAATTCGGAGTGTTTCGTATTCGTAGTTTTAACATTGTTTCGGGTTATTCGCATGTTGTCTAGGAGAAATTAAAATGTTTGATCGAATGTCAAAAACCCATTTTTCTAAGTTTAACGTATTCGGAAAAACATGCAAGTGGTTCTATGAACCCTCTAGAAGAATGAAACCCTAACTCGACTTTTTTAGATCGTGGAACCGCGGTCAAACCCCAAGGTTTGCCGTAGTTCCGTAACGATATGAGTGAGGCCTGGGTTTGCCCTTCTACGGCTGGTGCATAGGTACTGTGGCATATTCTGGGTATTACTAAAACTGTGCTCAAGTGTTGAGCTGTCGGGAAATTGTGGGACTTTGATGAATCGATCGAAAAGTTTAACGTCGTCCGAGTATCACGTGATGTGATACAATATTTGGAATCCACAAATGTAGTTATGAGATAACTAATTTGAATGTTATAAATCTAGCAATTTAGTCTCATTTGATCGGTTGCCACGGGATTTTGATGTGATCAAAAGTCCGTCGCAATCACGTAGCGTATGCGGATACTCGCCGGGTAACATTATCAGATAGCCACGCCCCATAGCCCCGACTAAGTGACTGTAAGAACCCCATCGCCAAAAGCATCCGTTCGGGTGCTCGCGGCAGCGGTGTTCCGCCTTAGTGCACTTCGTCGACGGTATCGGGGGGTGCGGCCTTCTACTAAAGTTTCCGACAAGCATTCGATCAGGATGTCGGGAATCTTGTTGAATTGCCCGACTAGATATTGAAAAGTGTTTTCAAGATCGAGACTAAAATGCGGGGTTTATAATTGTTAGGCATGCGATATCTAAGGAATTCATTTGGTTAGACATATAATGTCTAAGGTGGTTGCGGATTCCAACTGTTGTAGTTTTTCACTTTCTTTTCTGCGACCGTAAGTGTAATATGTGGTGTATCGCCGGTTTCAGTGCTAAACGTCAACGAAAATTAGGATACGCATATTTACTTACGTTGATGACATGTGATATTATGTGTTGCTGTGATATGTTATATTGGATCGTCGTGATTGAATAGCCGGGGGTTTTATGTGAGATGAGAGTTTTTCATTTTCATTCATGTAAAATTCATTGTATGTAATATTCTTTTATTGTGGCACTTGCGGGTTGAGGATGATGTCACCATTGCATATTATTTACTTTTCCGCATTAGGATAGACCCAAGGCGGGGAGCACAAGTAACCGGGTTCTACGGTCCAGTGGGAGACCATTTCGAGGAGTCGAGACCGGGTCTCCTAACTCTAGAATCGGTTGGGTTGCTTGCCGCTCTCGTAGGGGTCTAGGGGTGTGGGATTGGCTATTCATCACGACCGTGGAATCCGTGTTTTATACAGGCTTAATTTAAAACCCGGAAATCCTAGTATATCCAATATTTCATAAGTTTTATTCTGCTGCGATATTCTGTGATGTGATCATTGATTATATTCTGAGACGAATGCTTATATTATATATATATATATATATATATATATATGATATATATTATATATTGTTGCTTTCGTTTTCTAACACCCGAGTCCATTTATACCAATTCCAGTTCTCGTATTTCCTTATTTGGGTTATTTCTTAATTTAACGTATTTTGGGGGCGAATGGTATTTTATATTTTACATTGCATTCGACCCGACCCGCTTGCTTGAACCTGTTTGATTCATATTTATAGATTACCCTGACTTGTTACATAGACACGTGCATCTCATGTTTAGTACATACTGGTATTTTATCTAGTATCGCATCTTTAACATATAACATTTTAAGTCACAGAAAATAATTTAAAATTGCATTTCATAGCCTGCATGATACCCCTAACCCCGTGGTAGCATCGCACATCTGGTTCTCGTCCCGTTCAGAGAAACGGACGTGTTTGGATGGCTACGCGCACGTACGTGCATCCATTCTTGAGGGTATGTATTTTCTTTAACTGGGGTTTCATTGTGAAATTTGGAATTCGTATATATTTTTAATATTTTAAATCCAAATTTTAGACTCGACCCGGGCGTGTTTTGGAGTAAGTTTGTATTTGCCAAAATCTCAAACGGACTATTATTATAATATTATATTATATTCCTTATTCATTCAAATTTATCTAACTAATTAAATATTTTCTTAACTAAAATTTATCAACAGCTCAGATTCTCACGTCTCTCTCTCTTTCTGTAAACATATTTATTTACATCCGTCATGAGATCCGTTCAGGCAAGTGAAACTTGCTACATGTTATTTATAGTATTTCATATTTATTTGCATATATATTAAGCATGAAGTTTGAATTTAGTGCCCTATATCACATTTTACCATCCGATGTCCATTTATATCATTTTTGAGTTAATTATGAAAACACACCCAGTTGCATGTTAGATTACAATATTTTATGCCCATGCCTATATTTATAACATAGTTCTTGGTCGCATAGCCATAGTACCCTTTAAATAGTTTATAACTGTTCAACACCCGTTTGCATCCTTCTAACCTGTTTTATATATAATTGCATCCCTAGGCCATTTAATACATGATAACGAGATTTTAACAATCCATATTTGTTTAAGTGTATGATACTTAAAGTTGGAACCATAACCCTAACTCTAATCGATAACCGTACATCTATATAGTTTATTATGTACCTATTTGCATATCATATTACATGTTCCAGTTTATTGTTCTGTTAGTACCCATGCTTGTTTATCTATACCCATGCTTATGTTAGTTCGATTATGAGCACCCACTTAACATCTGGTGCACCCTGAAATGACTTGTTACACCTATTACTTGACACGACATGGTACCGTGCAACTCTTGACATGACATGACACCTTTATACATTACTTGACCTGACCTGATGTACCATGGCTTTACCTGTTACCTGATCTTGTGTCTAATGCCAACAAACCTGACCTGTTGTCCGAACGGACCGTTCCTGTTGTCTATCCAGAAAAACCTGTACGTGCCTGATCCTGTGTTGGCATTAGCTATAGATTATTTAATACATGACTTGAACACACATAACCTGGGGGTATGGGGAAATCAATGATGAAACCTCACTTGTAACTCGACAGTTCGTTACCTTTACCGATCAGTTTTAGAGTCTGGGCCAGCCTTGGGATGATGCCGCTGACATCATCCATCATTATCCACTACCTTTTAGAGGCTAGGCCAGCCTTAGGATGATGCTGCAGACATCATTCATCATTACCCTTTTCCTTTAGTGCCTAGCGGCATGTCTCGGTTTCATCCCGAGAATCTTCACCGTGATCCCGGGCATGCACGGGGTACTATTGAGTTACATCGATGATTCATCAAATTGATTTCAAAGACTTGAGAGTAGTTAACCCAATAGACTAGTTTAGATTACTCACTACACATTACCCCACTGTCCTTACTTATATCACTGTTATGCCTGTTTTATCATTTAGACTCATACTTGCATGTATTGCTACTCCTGTTTATATATTATTGCTTGATATTATGACGCGCTGACGTCTGGGTTTTGCATGGCCCAGATCCTTCTACCTTTGTTGCAGACTGATCAGGAGTATTGCCGCTGTTAGACCGAGCGGTGAAGATCCTGTTGGTATGCAGTTTTACTTTCCAGGTGTTTCATTTATTGTATCCTTCGCTTCCGCATATTATCTTGACTCATTTATTCTGGCTCATGGACATGTACTAGATAGTTTAGTTTACTTTTCTGTTCTTGATATCTCTACAGCCGTAATGTGACTGTGGAAAGATTTTTCTTATCCATAGGTAGCATGGTTGGCTATGTCACGTGCCTATTTTAGCGTACTCTGGGAAGCGGGGCGTGACATGGTTCTTTTGGTATCAGAGCCATAGGATATAGGTTAATCGAGTTTGATTCTTTTGTAGTTGGGTATTGGACCCAATACACGAATCAGAATACTCGTAACTAGGAGCATGTCCTGCCACATTGTTATCATGATTCTTGAATCATATCCTTCTTTTATCCTTCGCCTTGACGATATGCAAACCACTTGCATCTCGACTTGAAACCTTTTTGGTTCACTATTGTTTCTCCCTGTTCCTTGATTCCGATACTAGGTTTTGGGCGACTTGAGTGGAGTTATGTAATTGTACCCATGAACTGCAGCATGGTTACAATGCGGTACTCTATTTAAGTAACATGGAGTCCTGGTCTTGATTCACTTCCTTGTTTCATGGTTGTTATATTACCTTGCTTCTCTCGGTTTCATTGCTTACCAGTTCTTGTTTTACCGCCAGCTTAAATCATACTTACCGTGCTTAATCCTCTTCAGTATCTTGATTTCGGATGAAGTCATCTTGGTATCTTACTTGTTCATGTTTTCCCCGCATTAGAATTATTCAATTCTGGTGCATCCCTTTGGTTGTTGTTGTCTTGGGAATGGGTTTTCGCGGCACTTTCCATGCTCATATTGATTGTAAGGAAATGAAAGTGATTCTCCAGATTCCCGGACATCCGGAGCTTGTTTTGCTGGAGGAAGCAATTCTGTCGGGCCAGTCGAGTTTAGGGCTAGGCCGGTAAACAATGTTCTTTCGTCGATGGAAGTTTTTAAGGAAGAAGCACCGGCTATATTTCGAGAGTTCATGGATGTGTTCAAGGACATCTCGGGTTACCGCAAAACGAGATGTGGAGTTTGTGATTGATCTTGTTCCTGGTGCAGCACCAATCTCAAAGGCGTATTATCCAATGGCACCAGTGGAGTTGGAAGAAGTCACAAAGCAGGTTGCTGAATTACTTGAGAAGGCTTGAATTCGCAGCAATAACTCACATTGGGAAGCTCCAGTTCTTCTAGTAAAGAAGATGATGTCACAAGGAGGATGTGCATCGATTATCGAGAATTAAACCGGGTGACTATTAAAAACAAGTACCCGATTCCTCGCATTGGTGAATTATTTGAGCAGCTTAGTGGCGCGAGGGTATTCTCGGAGCTGGATTTGCGATCCGGATATCATCAGGTCCGAATTAAATCAGAGGATGATTGCAAGACGACGTTCATAACTCAGTATGGACATTACGAGTATTTACTGATGCCCTTCGGAGTAACGAATGTTCCGGCGATATTCTTGGACTTGATGAACCGAATCTTTTCGCCATTCTTAGACCAGTTTATAGTGGTGTTCATTGATAATATTCTGATTTACTCGAGGAGCATTGAAGAGCATGCAGAACACTTGAAGTTTGCACTGCAGACATTGAGGCAAGAAAATTGTATCCAAAGATGAGCACGTATGAGTTTTGGCTTGAAGAAGTGAAGTTTTGGGGCATTTCGCATTCGGAGATGGAATCGCAGTTGATCCCGAAAAGATTACAGCAGTTCGAGATTGGCCGATTCCGAAGAATGTTGCGGAGATAAGAAGCTTTTTTGGACTTACCGGGTATTATAGAAAGTTCGTAGAGGATCTTGCTCGTATAGCGGAGCCTGGACCAAGCTTACATGGAAGGAGGTACCGTTCGTATGGACGGATAGTTGTATGTCAACTTTTGAGGCGTTGAGGCAAGGATGGATAACCGCTCCAATTCTGACCGTGCCAGACAGTTCCGGAGGATTGGTGATTCACAGCGACGCATCTGGGAAAGGATTGGGATGTGTTTTGATGCAGCATGGGAAGGTTATAGCTTACGCATCAAGACAGTTGAAGACTCATGAGAAGAATTACCCAACTCATGACTTGGAGCTAGCAGCTGTGATTCTTTTTGCTTTGAAGTTTTGGAGAAACTACTTATTGGGCGAAAAGGGTCGAAGTATTCACCGATCACAAAAGTCTAAAGTACGTGTTCACTCAGAAGGAGCTACTTATGAGATAGCATAGATGGTTGGAGCTGATGGCTGACTACGATCTTGATCTTAAGAACCATCCGGGGAAAGTTAGTGTGGTGACCGGATATGCTTAGTCGGTTTCCAGCAATTCAGATGTTGACTGCACAGAAAGGACTTGTTGAAGACTTTCGGAGTTTTGGGTTGGAGATCGTGCTACCGCAATCTTCAGGACAGTAGATGTTGCTGCAAGTATAGTCGTCGTTGATCGAGAGTATTAAAGCAGTGCATTCACAGAACCCAAGATTGCAGAAGTTTTGAGAACCGGTTGAAGCTGGACTTCGAACGGACTTGTTAATTCATAAAGATTGTTCGTTGCGATTTGGTAGCCGTTTGTGTGTGCCAAAGGGAGATAGTCGTGAAGAGCTTATGAAGGAGGCGCACAGCTCAACATATTCCGTACATCCAGAAGGTATGATGATGTACCGAGATCCACGACAGCATTTCTGGTGGGAAGGCATGGAACGAGAGATTGCCCGCCTTGTAGCAAAGTGCTTAGTGTGTCAGCAAGTTAAGGCTGAACATCAACGGGTTGCTGGTTTATTGCAACCACTTCTGATTCCGCAATAGAAGTGGGAACATATAACCATGGATTTCGTGTCGGCTTTACCGCGAAGTCCAAAAAGGCAACAATGCAGTTTGGGTGATTGTTGATCGATTGATCAAGGCAGCTCATTTCATACCATTTTGAGTTGGTCAATCAACCGAAGCTTTGGCAGAACGGTACATGCTGGAGATTGTAAGATTGCATGGAGTACCGGTGAGCATCGTGTCCGACCGTGACACTCGTTTCTTATCACACTTTTGGAGGAGCTTACAGGAAAGTTTGGGGACTCGTTTGAAGTTTAGCACAGCTTATCATCCTCAAACAGATGGCCAGTCGGAGAGAATGATCCAAACTCTTGAAGACATGTTGAGAGCTTTCATGTTAGACTTCAAGGGTTGATGGGAGGATCATCTACACTTGGTGGAGTTTTCGTACGAAAACAGTTTCCAGGAGACTATTCAGATGGCTCCATTCGAAGCTTTATATGGTCGCAAGTGTCGTCCACCTGTTTGTTGGGACGATGTTGGAGAACGAAGATTGTTGGGACCAGATTTGATCGTGCAAACAGTGGAGAAGGTTAATACTATCCGGAATCATGTGAGAGCAGCAGAAGACCGACAAAAGAGTTGGGCATATACAGCGAGAAGACCTCTGGAGTTCGTGGTTGGTGATTTGGTATTCTTGAAGGTATCACCGACTAGAGGGGTGATTCGTTTCGGAAGTCGAGGAAAGCTTAGTCCTCGAACCGTTGGACCTTTTGAGATTTTGGAGCGTGTTGGAGAAGTGGTGTATCGATTGGCATTACCGCAATCCTTTGCGAATGTTCATGACGTGTTTTACATACCTCAACTCCGTAAGTATGTTCGAGATGAAACACATGTGTTGGATCATTCAGAGCTGACTGTACGAGTAGATTTGACTTGTGAGGAGCAACCAATGTTGATTGTGGATCGAGGGGAAAAGGTTCTTAAGAACAAGGTTATCTTTCTTGTATTCGTTTCGTGGGGTAATCGCTCACATGGAGAGTCAACTTGGGAACGAGAAGATGAGATCCGACAGAGTTTTCCACATCTATTCTTGTAGTGTGTTGATTGTTTATCCTTTCTTGTTCTTGGAATTTCGAGGACGGAATTCTTTTTGTAGTTGGGTATAATGTAACACCCGAGTCCATTTATACCAATTCCAGTTCTCGTATTTCCTTATTTGGGTTATTTCTTAATTTAACGTATTTTGGGTGCGAATGGTATTTTATATTTTATATTGCATTCGACCCGACCCGCTTGCTTGAACCTGTTTGATTCATATTTATAGATTACCCTGACTTATTACATAGACACGTGCATCTCATGTTTAGTACATACTGGTATTTTATCTAGTATCGCATCTTTATCATATAACATTTTAAGTCACAGAAAATAATTTAAAATTGCATTTCATAG
Source organism: Agapanthus africanus (assembly GCA_030015575.1). NCBI lineage: Eukaryota > Viridiplantae > Streptophyta > Magnoliopsida > Asparagales > Amaryllidaceae > Agapanthus > Agapanthus africanus. The sequence continues at coordinate 397,550,771 of CM057339.1, forward strand.
CCTGCATGATACCCCTAACCCCGTGGTAGCATCCGTACATCTGGTTCTCGTCCCGTTCAGTAAAACGGACGTGTTTGGATGGCTACACGCACGTACGTGCATCCATTCTTGGGGGTATGCATTTTCTTTAACTGGGTTTTTATTATGAAATTTGGAGGTCACATATATTTTTAATATTTTAAATCTAAATTTTAGACTCGACCCGGGCGTGTTTGGGAGTAAGTTTGTATTTACCAAAATCTCAAACGGACTATTATTATAATATAATATTATATTCCTTATTCATTCAAATTTATCTAACTAATTAAATATTTTCCTAACTAAAATTTATTAACAGCTCAGATTCTCACGTCTCTCTCTCTCTGTGTAAACATATTTATAATATTTTTAAAATCAAATTTTTTTAAATAAACTCTATTTATCTCTCTCTCTCTTCTGGCTCTCTCTCTCTCTCTTTCTCGTACTCAATTCCCACGTCTCTCTCTCTCCCCCGCACAGTTCTCCTTTCTTCTTCTTTTAAATTTTTTTCACCCGCCGCCTCACTCGAGATAACCCTAACCCTAACCTTAGCTCTCGCTCGTGCTCGTCGCAGTCTCCTCACCGCCGGCATCCCCATCTCCTCGACCTTCTCCTCCACTTCCCGTCATCACCGCCACCACCTGCAACTACCCACAACCCATCACCGAAACCCACAGCCTTCACCTCACCCTCGTTTACACGCCTCTCGCCGCCGATCTCACTCGTCGGTCACATCACCACCCTTACCACCTTTCCTCTTCTCCTTCTCACCTTCCTATCTTTCCCCTCTTTCCCCAACTGCAAACCATCACCCCGACCTCGCTACCAACCGTGCATGCGCACCTCCTCGCCGGAGCTCGCCTCACCATCGACCTCACACCCTCGTCCTCGACACCACCTTCTCCCCTCTCCTCTCTCCTACTCCCCAGAGCCCGAGGCTTTCCCCTGAACAAAACCCTCACCTAACTTTGAGAAAACCCGCAGCCGCCTCGCCGTGAAACCTTGCCGGGGCTCCGACCCATCGTCGTCGTCGCTCCGTTGCCCCCTCCTCCGATCCCAGAGCACAGTGAACCCCAGTTCCCTTCTCTTCTTCTTCTTCTCCTACAACTCTTTCTTCTCTTTTCTTTCTACATTCTTAGCTTTTCCGATGATCGCCGGAGCCGTGCCCCTGCCGACGATCCGAGCAACCCAGGGGACGTGCCTAGCCAGCGTGATCACTCTCTTGCATTGCCTGGTCCTGTTCCGTACGCGCGAGGGGGTATCGAGACTTTTACCGACTTCGGACGCTGCGTTTACATCCGTCATGAGATCCGTTCAGGCAAGTGAAACTTGCTACATACTATTTATAGTATTTCATATTTATTTGCATATATATTAAGCATGAAGTTTGAATTTAGTGCCCTATATCACATTTTACCATCCGATGTCCGTTTATATCATTTTTGATTTAATTATGAAAACACACCCAGTTGCATGCTAGATTACAATATTTTATGCCCATGCCTATATTTATAACATAGTTCTTGGTCGCATAGCCATAGTACCCTTTAAATAGTTTATAACTGTTCAACACCCGTTTGCATCCATCTAACCTGTTTTATATATAATTGCATCCCTAGGCCATTTAATACATGATAACGAGATTTTAACAATCCATATTTGTTTAAGTGTATGATACTTAATGTTGGAACCATAACCCTAACTCTAATCGATAACCGTACATCTATATAGTTTATTCTGTACCTATTTGCATATCATATTACATGTTACAGTTTATTGTTCTGTTAGTACCCATGCTTGTTTATCTATACCCATGCTTATGTTAGTTCGATTATGAGCACCCACTTGATATCTGGTGCACCCTGAAATGACTTGTTACACCAATTACTTGACACGACATGGTACCGTGCAACTCTTGACATGACATGACACCTTTATACATTACTTGACCTGACCTGATGTACCATGGCTTTACCTGTTACCTGATCTTGTGTCTAATGCCAACAAACCTGACCTGTTGTCCGTACGGACCGTTCCTGTTGTCTATCCAGACAAACTTGTACCTGCCTGATCCTGTGTTGGCATTAGCTATAGATTATTTAATACATGACTTGAACACACATAACCTGGGGGTATGGGGAAATCAATGATGACACCTCACTTGTAACTCGACAGTTCGTTACCTTTACCGATCAGTTTTAGAGGCTGGGCCAGCCTTGGGATGATGCTGCTGACATCATCCATCATTATCCACTACCTTTTAGAGGCTAGGCTAGCCTTGGGATGATGCTGCAGACATCATTCATCATTACCCTTTTCCTTTAGTGCCTAGCGGCATGTCTCGGTTTCAGCCCGAGAATCTTCACCGTGATCCCGGGCACGCACGGGGTACTATTGAGTTACATCGATAATTCATCAAATTGATTTCAAAGACTTGAGAGTAGTTAACACAATAGTCTAGTTTAGATTACTCACTACACATTACCCTACTGTCCTTACTTATATCACTATTATGCATGTTTTATCATTTATACTTATGCTTGCATGTATTGCTACTCCTGTTTATATATTATTGCTTGATGTTATGACGCGCTGACGTCTGGGTTTTGCATGGCTCAGATCCTTCTACCTTTGTTGCAGACTGATCAGGAGTATTGCCACTGTTAGACCGAGCGGTGAAGATCCTGTTGGTATGCAGTTTTACATTCCAGGTGTTTCATTTATTATATCCTTCGCTTCCGCATATTATCTTGACTCATTTATTCTGGCTCATGGACATGTACTAGATAGTTTAGTTTACTTTCCTGTTCTTAATATCTCTACAGCCGTAATGTGACTGTGGAAGGATTTTTCCTATCCACAGGTAGCATGGTTGGCTATGTCACGTGCCTATTTTAGCGTACTCTAGGAAGCGGGGCGTGACACGTTTCATATGTGATGCTTGGGAAACATAATAAATGAGACATCATTAATGAGATTAATGAAATAAAAGAAACCTAAAACATATTGTAGAAACTTGTTTTAAAAACTGGTAGTTCTAGTTCTTGCTTTGCATAGCGGTATTCCTTGTTGAATATCCAACACCTTATTCGATAAGGAAAGAGCCGAGATCCCTTCACCGGGAGTGACCTCTTTAGCGAAACTAGCAGATGCTACAACCCCCGGTTTGTCTTTTGATTGCTTCTATAGTTTTTGCTTTGCATAGTGGTATTTATGAAATATCCTGCACCTTATTCGATAAGGAAAGAGCCAAGATCCCTTCACCGGGAGTGACCTCTTTGGCAAAACTAGTAAAAGCCTCAAAAGCACTCCTTTTTCAAAATCACTCGATTCTATGACGATATCAAGTTCATTACGCAAAAGGTTTTCTTAAAAACCTGTCGTAGCCCTCCGTCATTTCAAATAAGTACTACTTAGTATTCGTGCTACGTTTGTTGACCGTGTTAAGGCGTAGTGTGCGGTAGCTGATTAGTGCTTATCTGCATAAGCATTTGATGCGATTGGATTAGGGTAGTGGTACGACTTTGTTGACCATGTTAAGGGTTGTGCGGGTGGATTTAATTCAACCAGGAAATGACAGGTTGAACTTGGCTAGCGTTTATGATTTGTTGACCATGTTAAGGTCATAAGTCGCTTGGGGCAAAACATTATTGGGAATTTCATGTGTTGAAATTTGCAATGAGATTGCATACCTTCTATGAGATAGTTGAATCCCGATACCCACTGCGAGTAAGAGTTACTCCTGGGAGAGTTTTACACATCACAAATAGCCAATCAAGTAGATGTCTAGAAATGTGTCAACGGGGTTACGCCCCTGGGAAAACGAGGTTTATTGCGAAAGCACGGGGAACCTCCCTCAAAGTACCGGCACTGGCCTAGCTGAAAGATTGACGAACTTGTAGGATGTAATTAATCCCGGCTGGTCTTTCCTTTTAGGGTTTGAAGGAAGATTTGACTAAAACAGTGGGAGCCATCCTGATTAGACAAATTAATAACCAATCTAATCTTACAAGAGCATATGCTGAGTGTTTTCTTCTCTCTCTCCAGGTAGCGACCATGTCACGCTTTAATCAAGATAATAATATGGATGTATTGACCGAACCCGCTTGTTATACTGGGCTGGGGAACGTTGGTCCCGCTTCAACTTATAATTGTTATAAGACCGAGTAGGAAATAGGGGATTACCAGAATTCCCGTACCGCCCAAACGAAGAAAGTGTATGTTGATACATCATCTTCGGGTGTGTTCATTACCGAGAAATGTTTTCTCAGTTTCCTCTACGTCCTAGGTATGAGATACCGGATTAGGATCCCACATATGTAATATGTTACATGGGTTACAGATAGGTAGAGAACTGAGAATGGGTGATAAGTTTCAGGAGTTGGAAACGGTGCAAGTGTTGCAGCCAAGTATGTTGGCAGTTATCACCCTGTATTACAAAAATACATTGATTCTGAACGAATGTTATTAGATACCAAACCTGATATACAATATCATATTAGTCTCTTTATTTAGTAAAGAAGGATATAATTTTGTATTGTTGGATAATGTTTTGAACATTTCCTATATCAAGAGTTGATCAGTTCAGGCACGTTATCTAAAAGCATATATGTTCTAAATCAAACCATAGTTCTTAACGTACAGAACACACTCAAGAGGAAGAGTTCAGAAATGAACGAATCCTTCTTGAGGCATTGTAGACTATGTCATATCAATACGACCCGACTAGCTAAGTTACATTAAGATGCATATTTAAATCAGTTTGAACTTACATCTTGTGAAACTTGCCAGTCATGTAACAAAGATAATAATGACCATAGCTTTGTTTATTGGAAACAGAGAAAGAGTTAATGAACTCTTGGGATTGATACATGCTGATGTTTGGGATTGATACATGCTGATGTATGAAGATCCCCTGTCTAGACATGTCAGGACTGGTTCTTTGTACTTCATTACATTCACTGATGATCTCTCAAGATTCGCACATGTGTTCCTGTTGAAACACAAGTCTGAAACTTTTGAGAAATTCAAAGAATATAAGTTAGAAGTAGAGAACCAAAAATGTATAAGTATTATGTCCTTTGATGAGATCAGGGAAGAGAATATTTGGGCACGGAGATCCTGGACTATTCTAAAGGAGAATGAGATTCTCTCTCAGCATTACTCCTCCGTATACACTACAACACGTTGGTATATCGGGGTGGAGCAATCACTCCCTATGTGATATGATGCGCTCTATGATGAGTACTATTGAGTTGTCTATTTCCTTTTGGGAAGTTATGCACTTAGGAAGCTACATACCTATTGAATAGGGTTCCAACCAAATCAGGAGCCTACCACTCCATATGTGATATGGTATGGGAAGAGCCCATCTCTTAAGTAAGTTAAGATTTGGGGTTGTACAGCCTATGTCTAAAACAAAAATCCGGACAAGCTCGAGGCAAGGTCAGTTCTGTGGAAGTTTGTTGGATATCCCAAGCATTCGCAAGGGAATATCTTGTACCACATTGAGGAGCAAAAGGTGTTTTGTTTCTCAGCATGACACCTTTTGGGAAACGGAATTTCTTGTGAAGAAATTAGTGGTCATGAGGTAGAACTGGAAGGAGTTCCAGCTATACAAACTGCAGCTGATGATTTGGTAGAACCTGAAGATTCAATAGTTCACAACGAACCTCAGCCACTCCGCCGATCTAGTAGGGTTCTTCATCCACTTGAGAGATACTGCGGTATTCTCGGTGACAGTGGGAGCGAGGATTGCATCATGAGATGATGACCCAACTAGTTTCGAGCAGGCCATCAGGAGTGGGGAATCTGGTAGAATGGCTGGAAGCTAAGAGATCTGAGATGGAATCCATATACACCAACAAAGTATAGACTTTGGTTACTTTATCTGAAGGGTTAAATCCCCATCAGGAGCAAGTATATCTTGAGAAGATTACTTGGTGTATATGGAAAGTTTGAGACTTTCAAAGCTAAGACTTGTTGTAAAAGGTTCTCATCATCGACCAGGTGTGGATAATGATGAAACCTTTTCTAGTCCCTATGCTTAAGTCCATCCGGATCCTACTTGCCATTGCTACATACCATGACTACGATATCTGGCGGTTGGGTGTCATGACTGCATTTCTAAATAGTGATTTAGAAGAGAGTGTCTATAAGTACACAGCCAGAGGACTTCGTAGACAATGGGAGCAGCGGAAACGTGTGCAAGTTGCTTTATGGGATAAAACAAGCATCACGGAGTTGGAACATCTGTTTTGATGTGGTAGTCAAAGCGTTTAACTTCATAAAAATGGTAGATGAACTTTGTATATACAAAAGGTAGTAGGGAGTATGGTGGTGATCCTCGTATTGTACGTGAATGACATACTCTTGATAGGAAAGGAGTTTCCAATGCTACACTCGGTCAATCTCGTCTTATCACAAGGATTCTGCATATAGGATTAAGGTGATACCTCCTAAATCCTGGGTTTTGGATCTATGAGATAGATCTAAGTAGATGTTAGGATTCTCACTAGGTGTAGTGAGATAGTATCAATCGATCCTGGGGAGAATCACTGGATAGCTTCCAGGGTGGTAAGGTCGACTGAATGTCAGTCACAGGCATTATCTTTAGCCTCAGAGGAGGGACAGTATGTTGGAAGAATTCCAAGCTAGATACCGTGGCATACTAGACGATAAAGGTTGGATACATTGCTACCAAGGATACTACCAAAAGAGGTAGTCTGCATGTATAAAAGTTCATGATATGAACTTCGTTCCTACCATTGTGTGACAATGGAGTTGTGGCTTAGGCCTAGGAACCCTCGTCCCATCAGTGATCCAGACATATTCTTAGGCAGTATCACCTGATCATAGACATGGATGATCCTCAGGGAGATCGAGGTTAAGGAGAGTAGACACAGAAGAAAACATGGCGGATCCACTTACAAAGTCCTATACCCAGGAGAGACTTTTATGGGATGGTTGAGTATGGGATACTTCAACCACTGCTGATTGTTGGGTATTGGATACGACAACAGACGGCCCTAGTGCAAGTAGGAGATTGTTAGTTATATGTATGCCCTAGAGGCCATTACTGTACATACGATGTATATGGTAGTGGATGCTTGGACATATATAGGGATGCCTTTCTTGCTCGACATGATTGTATGCTATCTGGTTGCTCTTTATCTTAACATGTACACTGACTGTCTCTATGCTACATGTTGATAAAGCCCTTAGGATGAGTGCTTGACTACCAGGATTATGATGCAGATCATACTAGTGGGGAAATAGTAGTCGCTAAGTACATCCTTCAAATGTTCCTAGTCGTGGGTGTATCAAGACAGGGCATCGATATACTAGAGTATACTAGCGTATAACTTCTCGACCCATGTAAATGGGTGATGGATGATCCTATATCTATTGGTGTTTGACATCAAAGATATTATACGGGTGCTCAGTAGAGACTGGGTACACTGAATGGACTCGCCGAGAACTCCCAGATGGTATTATACCTAACGTCAGATGGCAGTTCTCTGGTGACACTGGTACAGGTTAGTCTGTAGACCCAAGATCGTCATAGAGTCTTGTGTGATTCCCACGGTGCTTTGATTTCCATCTTACCACGTTCAAGAGAACGTGCAAAACGGTGGCTTTTGGGTACAGTCCCGAATCACATGGAGGCAATGAGCGATAGGAGGGGTTTCGTCTCTCCCGGTATTGGGGGTTGATGTTGAGCTGTGCTCGATTGGCTATAACAGGAAGTCCCTGGCCAAGGCTGCATTAGAAATATACTGGTAAGTGTTATCAGTAGTTTCTCGACCCGTTATGAGCCTCATATCGGCACGACATATCGAGTTACCGGGGTCTGACGTTTACCACCCCAAGATGAGATATGCGACATATCAGACGAAGAGACCGGACTGTACGGTAGTGTTACTGATTGGATTCACATGAGTACGAGAAGGCTTTCTTGTTGATCTTCTGATCGCTCAATACCCGGGTGGCCGTTATGTTTAGCAGACTACTTGCGGCTTGTGGGTGTTTGATATGATCATCAGCTACTGCCGGCGTATTGACGAGTCTTTAGAGTCCTACACAGGGGTTTCCTGGCTCAAGCTAAACGGAGTAGAAGCACATATATGATATTTGCGGGGCCGAGATTAATACGATAAGTGATACCGTATTCTATTCTCGCGATTTGTGACATTGGTCGGTTATATGAGATATAGCCGGGTTATCGGATCAAGTGTTGATTCGATAAGTTGCTACACATGATATTAGTCGGTTATATGTGACATAGCCGGATTATTAAATCAATTGTTGATTTAATAATTTAATGTATAATTATATATTTGATATATTACATTACATTAACTAATATTAAGCTCACTTATGATTTCTTTTTCTTACTTGATGTGCACATTGTATATATGTGATATGTATATTTGTGTACATGTTTGTATCATGCTAGGTTACAAATGTAACTAGGATTTATAGAGATTCAATCATGCTAGGGTTAAGATTAGGGTTTATATATTTATCATTAAGTAATTCAAATATTGTGGAATTAGTCATGGTTGATATTTGTTCAAAGCTTGTAGAAGCTTGTAAGCATCTTTGACTTTGTCCACTCTCTTTGTCTTGCTTAAGATATTTTTTGACCTAACCTTTAACCCTAGCTCATGGTTACAAGGGTTAAGCATGACATGCTTAACCCTTGGTTGTATTTCTAACCACAACAATAATTCATTTTCATCACTTGTTGTTCTTCTTCTTCTTTAGAAAAGCTTTCTAGCTTTTTCGAAGGTGATGATTTTGAGTGAGAAAATGAAATCTAAAGTGAGAAAAATTCCTACTTCATCATTCTCTACTACTTTCCATTTAGTATAAGATGTTTGCTTCATTAATTCCGTAATTAGTGAAGAGATAGCATGGGGTTAGTGTCTCCTCAACGTAGATTGTCTTCGGCCTCGAAGTCTTCGAAACAAGCATGTTCGTTTCTTCAAAGGAGCCTCTCAAGAGTCTGGAGTTCACGATAGCAGTGAAGGGACTACTACATGGAGATAATGAAGTGAAGGACCGGTCTACAAAGGTTGTATTCCTTGTTCTCTTTTAGTTGCAAAGTGTTTGCTTACTTTCCGTCGGATTTCTAGTTAACGATTCTAAGTTTGGGTTGGCTAAAACGGTAAATTTTTTGAATTTGGCATGGACGATGCCTCCCGAAACCTTGCTGCCGTGCTAGGAAACCCTGGAGTTTGTACCCGTTTGGGGCCAGTATTTACAAAGGAGACTCTGCCGAAATTTTCGGGAAAATACGATGTTACTTTTAAATGTTTAATGCCATTTACTTTATTTAAAACACTTGCTTTAAACAAGTTTTCCTTCACTTCTTATTTAAAATGGTTTATATTTCTGGGCTTTTGGCTTACTTGAATTAGGTGGGGTCCTATAGACTTCACATGATTCAGGTGCCAGTCACGTGCTATTTCCGGGTCGTGACAAAGTTGGTATCAGAGCGCTAGGTTTAACTTTGGTTCGATAATATGTTTGACTATACGGAATCTAGGGCATATATATATATATATATATATATATATATATATATATATATATATATATATATATATATATATATATATATTCGGAACCGAGGCTTGACCTTACGAAGCTTAGACTTGGTCGAGGGGGTATTAGACCCTAACTTTCGTCGCTTAGGTTGACCTTGGTTGATGGAGCGGGTGACTTAAGTGGAGTGACGTACCGTGTGTATGTTCCACGGCATACTTACGATACGCTACTCCGCTTAAGAATCCTTAGGATGTACATTTCTTTGCACAGTATTTTATTCATTCCTATGATCTATCCTCATCGATATCGGTTGCTGGTTTTATTACCAAGATTGCATAGGCAGAGAAAGCTGCGGCTAGAGTTGCGGTCAGCATGAGCTCGTCTTAGACGAGGACTGACCAGGGTGTGATTCCGGTGACACACGATTGCATAGATGTGTCATTTTATTGTGTCTTTTCACGCCATGAGCGTTTGATGGATTGCTTTTACTAAAATTTCTCGAGCGTGCAGATCAAAACCAGAGGATTGGGCCACTGCTAGAGGCCGGCTAGAATGTGATGACCGTCAATGCACCGTTATTCTTGATGATTGAGACACTGTTCAGCGTGCGGACGAATGAGCCAGTTGTTGCTGCGAATGACAAGATATTGCCTTAGATGTTTGAAGCTATTGCGGCACGAGTTATACTTAGAGATATGATAGAAGATCGCTAGTCACCCAAGGATGAATGACTAGGACATATGGTTCATTGCATACCCCAATGCGAGGTCATCAGATTGATTGATTCCAGCTAGAGGAGACTTCACACAGGCACGTTGTGAGTCGATAAAACGAACGAATTTCAGAAACCCATTTTTTCCAAGTTTAAAGTATTCGAAAAAACATGCAAGTAATTATATGGACCCTCTAGAAGAATGAAACCCTAACTCGATATAATGACCATAGGAACGCCTTTGAAACTTAGGGTTTGCGGCAGTTCCGCGGTGCCATTAAGGAGGCTTGGGTTTGCCCTTCTACGGTTAGTCCATAGGTACTGTGGCATGTACTGGATATTATTAAACTGTGCACGAGTGTTGAGCTCTCGGGAATTTTGGGACTTTGATGAATCGATCGAAAAGTTCGACGTCGTCCGGATATCATATGATAGGATACTACACAAGAAGACTTGGACCCAGGATCGGTCTTATTACGCACACATAGTAGGCCAGAGTTCGGCATCATCGATGAGATATGCTATGAGTGACCATGATAGTTGGCCAGAGATCTTTAGAGGATGTGCCAGAGCGGAACTGTTTCTGTCATCATTTCCATATTGGGGCCGTTGAGCCGAAGAGTTATGTAACTGGCAATTCGCAGTGAGAGACGAGAGCCTAAGGGCATAAGACGCCAGACCATGAAAAGGAGGTATGCGGATATCTTGCTCTGCTAGTTTTGGATGCACCGACACCTTCTCGACTCGAAGGAAGGACATATCGACGACAGTATTTACGATTTGAGATTTGGTGATTCGAATGTCACGTATCCGTTATTTTGGATTTTGGTATTTTGGGTAATTCATTTGCATGATTGAGATTTTGTGCACCACAGTTGCACTCGACTTCGATTTGATTTTGTTCGAGATGGTTGATTTTGATTTCACGCCTATGTCATGTATGTGATTTGACCAGTGTCTTCGGTGTAGTTTTCATGCACTTTTAGTACTTTGATTTGATTTTGTGCACGTTGATGCACATGGTTGTGAGATTATATACCAAGGTATACCTAATTTGGATTGAGGTTTGTGGTATATCGTCGATTTCAATTGTGATATTCGATATTTGTTTTTGTGCACCCTGTGCACATGATTTGGATTCTTGCGCATATTTGACGTGCTTGATATGATTTTGGTGCATACCAGATGCACTAAATCGGGATTTCTTCGTGCATATCAGATGCACCTGATTTTGTTATCAGGTACACTCGTTGCCCTTGACAGGTATTTTTTTGCACACCGGTTGCATTTAGATTTTGTTTCTGTGCACATGTTTGGCACATTCATTGATTTCAATTTCGGTGCGCACCAGACGCACGTGGCATTATTACATGTACTATTGAGTACGATTTCTTTTGAGCAGTACGTTTTTATGATATTTACCATTTGGTATGGTAGCTGAGCAGAAATAGTCCGAGGACAGTACCTGAATATGTTTTTGCATGCATCGATAGTTTTCGAAGGGATTTCCAAAAAGGAGCTATAGTCTCAGTATTTTTCTATGTGTCCGAGATGACACGAAACATGTTACAAAGGAAACCCTTCTAAATTATTTTCAAAACGGTGGGACGTATATGTTAAACAAAAGATATATATATATATATATATAGTTATTTCTTACAATAAACGTCAACTACTTGTGCCGTGATATGCGCATCGCACGGCGACTTGAAAAGGGGTTTGGCATGCATTCCTTTCAGACGTTTTGACGAGTTTACAACTATGTTCGTGTTATAGTTTTGATGTATATCCTGTTGGTTTTCGTATTGGACATTGACATTGGTCTTTTCACCATGACTCCGATGGTTTGCGTGATGCTTGACGGAGTTTTGATTTTGAGTTATATACTCGTTTTCATGCGCATGCATTGCGCTGAGATGTGTTTTAAGTAGTAATGATTTCGGAGGCCCGACGACTTAATAGTTTTGCTGAAATATTTTAGTATTTGGGGGAGTTTTAATTTAAATTCGGGGACCGAATTTCTTTAAGGGGAGAAGATTGTAACGTTTTCAAAATCGTTTAGGTGGAAGTTCGGATAATCGGTAAAATAACTGGTGTTTTCCGTAAAAACCCAGATATAATTATTTTTCTTCATAGACTTAAATATACCTACTCTAGCTATGTAATTGCTAGTATTTGGTATTTATTTGGTCACTTATAAATTTCTAGTTAACAAAAAAATTTCCGTAATTAATTATTAATATTATTTTAAGCCTTCACTAATACATTTAATTAGTGATACTTACAAATTGGTTTGGGTTAATCATACACTAATGAACCATGACAACTTAATAGCAAGCTTGTAACATATTCTCTTTTCTCAAATTATCTCCATGTTTCTACAGTTTTCTAGCATAATATTAATTAGGAAATTAAATAAGTGAATAAGTAAGATAAAGTATTATTGATGGGGGTGTTTTCTTTACTTGGAAAATTTCACACAAACCCACACACACCTCCTCCTCTTCATGGCCGACCATGGGCTGCCCCATTTCCCCCAAATTCCCCACTTCCTTCCTCACAAAAGAAAAGAAAACAAAAAAATAAAAAGAATAGAGATTAAAGAAGAATGCATGGGCATAATATATTAAGGAATGGGGAGAATTTGACTTAGACTTTCACCACACACACATCTTTCCCACTTCCCTCTCACCTCTGAATTTTAGCAGCCTTCCCCTCTCCAAATCCTCACATTCTACACCTCCAAAATCCACAATAATAGCTTCAAAATCCACATTAAACATCACTAATCCAAAATTTAACCCATACCCATTATTCCTTGGCCAAAGCTAGCTTGAATCCTTGGAGCAAGATGGCATTTTAGGGCTATGTTTGGCAAGTGTGGATCTCATTTCAAACTAGTTTGAGGTATAACCCTACTCTAATTGATACTTGTTCTAATCTAAGATTTTAATTAAGTGTTAATTAGGTTGTAATTGCAAGCTTGGAAATTCAAGAAAGGTTTTGAATTAAGTAAGGGTTTTGATCTTTTGGATTATGGTTGTGATGAGTAGATTAGCATGTTATGTCATGCAAAAATCTAAGCTAGTTCATATTACAAATTTCTACTTTTGAATTGTCCAAAATAAGCTATTTTGCAAACTATATTTTTAGAACTTTGAAATAAGTGATATTAAAAATCTAGTAAATGTTTATGTGACCTAATTAAGATAATTGGTGAACATTGTGGCCATTAGAATTATTAAAACATCATGTTTTGTACTAAAATGGAATTTTTTGCTTACTAGGTTTTCGGAAAAATAGCTTTTGAAGTGAGTTTGAGGTTTTGGTGAATTACAACCTATTTCATATTATAATTAGTGTTTTGTGAATGTGCAAATTTGTACGAGTGGGTACTAGGATTAGTGGTTTTCACGTATTGCGACCTTAGTGGTGATTTGTGGCGTTGTCGTGGCGCGTTTCGTGCACCAAGTGTGCGTGCGTCGAGTTAATGCGCGTGGTTGACTTGTATTGTTTGTGTCCGTGAATATTTATATTTATTCTCTTGTTTTCCTTATGTACATTCCTAGGATCGGGTGCAGAGGCGTCGGACGTGGCGCGGAAAGGACAGAGCTGAAATCTGATTAGATGAGCCGAGGCGTCCAGGTGAGTAGATATATATCTACGGAGGAAGTCGTGTGGATGGCGTATTGCACCCCCGCAAATTTCGTTGCGCTTGATGCGTTATTATATATATATATATATGTTTATATGTTTCTATGAGATGTGTATGCTTAGCAAGGATTGCTTTAGATGACTTTGGGTTAGTGTTAGCGTATTTAGATGATAGTGCTTTAGATAGTTTCTTAGTTGCGAACCATAGAGTATAGGCTTTACATACACACACACGCACACACTTTATATGTTTTTGCTGTATATGATATATGTATATATATATATATATATATACGTGTGTTGATGTGTTGATACACACACACACACACACACACATATATACACGGATGATGAGAATAGTATGTGATACTTGGAGGTGAGTCGATGTGATGGGGCTTGATGCTGTGAGATCGGTGATGTGATTTGGGTCGTGTTATGAGATACGACATATTATATTAGCAGATTGCTGAGCGATGTGTTTTCATACACACGCAGATATATATTATGGTATCGGTATGTACTAGACTTAGATCAGTACCCCTTAATGATATTATGATAATGATACCATATGGATATTGAGGTTTATGTGATAGGCGACCCGTACCCCGATTTTGGGATGCCGTATGATGGATTTACCGTACGAAATATAATTGTGATAATCGATCCGCAGTCTTGACTCGAGAATGTCGAATTATATATTTTATCGTATGTGACGCTATTAAGGCGGGATCACCGACTATTAGATATGTATATCGACTCAGACTTAGGTGGTTTTCCTTACCCTTCAGATTAGTCTCTTTGTTTTGTCATGTAGTTACTTAGTAGATATTAGAATGGACTCGAGTCATACTTATTTCTAAAACTAACGAATCGTGAGTATTTTATAGACAGGCCGAGGGATACTACGGATATTTCAAAGGACATACTTTTTCTTAAAAACACCGTAGCCCTATTTTCTAAACACCACGATTCGTGCTATTTCAAATGCCAAAATGGTATTACTCATATTTAGAAATGTATATTAGTATTTGATGCGTTTACTATGCATTGTCCATATATTCATGTTGTTATTATTGTATTGCATGCTTAAATGTGTTTTTATTGTTATTATGAAATCATGCTATCAGGACACCAGCACCATTACCGATGATACGTATGCTCCACGTACAGTTTCTTTCTGGCTCACACACATCATTATCGGTAATTGCCATGACATGTACGCTTTAGAAATATTACTTCATTGATATCGCTTGTTAGCTGATAGTTCCGATATATCATTACTGTGCTAGTTTAGATATTGCATTCTTTATTAGATACCCATGCATGTTTATATAATCATTTGTCATGCAATACTATAGGGCCATTCCGGACTGCCGGAGCCCGGTATTCACTATTATTGATTCTTCATTTTTGGATTTCGGATTTTCCATGCGATTTCTGGATTTGGAGAAACCGCAAGATTTTATAAACTCATTTATCATTTTCAAAAGATAAAAAGTGTGGTTTCTCATGATATGATGTGAGATACGTCCACCATGAGTTTTCTTAGATCTTGAGCGATATCATACACCCAATTCGAGAAGGAGGAGGAACTGTCTGTGGGTGCATGGTGGACCCGATGCGGTACCCCGGAGCAAGATGGTTGCAGATGATGGCGTTGAGCCTGGCAGGGGAGCACTACTGACCGGTTATTTATGACGCGGTGGATATCCGGAGGATACTGACGTAGTCGTGAGATTTGATGTTTTGGGCCAGTCCAGATTGCCGGAGCCCAGGGGCCTGTCCGAATTGCCGGAGCCTGAGATATTGAGACACAGAGATATTGATATTTTATGATATGGGTCAGTCCGGATTGCCGGAGCCCGAGATATTGAGATTTTGGGATATATGTTTTGTGTCGATACTTGACACGGATTCTCTATTGATTTCATTAATGATATTTTGGTTTTATACAGAAATCTCACTGAGATCAGAAAACAGTTTCCTCATTTAGATGTATTCTGTTTTCAGGCATTCATACATCATATATATGATATGTTGTTACCTGAGGCACTGACACGAGCACTTGGTATTATACTTATGTATAGATGTTTACTTTTGCCATTATTATTATGCTTCAGGACATATTATTTGAGGATATATTATTGTATGAACTAGGATTGAGTTATATATGCGATTTCTGCTCGGTGATATTTTATACTCACGAGTTGGCAACCCACCCCCGTTATGCCACAGTTCTTGTAGGTTTTGCCGTACACGTTCGTTGCAGCTTTACTGGCACACTGCTTCCTACCGGGTGATTTCTTTGCTAGGTGGAGTCACTTGCATCGTGACCACCGTTGCACTTTTATTTATTCAGTTGTATCTAGTAAACTCCATCAACCAGACTTGTATATTTTTATAGACTTAGAAGACCAGTGTATATTCTTTCGACCTTAGAGTCGCGCGCAATGTATTATTATTGGTTTTCTGGTTTTCTTGAGGATAATGGTTTTCTTTCTGAGTTTTGGATCCTCGCCCTTCGGCGTTGTATATTATATATCTTGCATGGTTGTATCCGCCAATTGGGGAAGAGCTAGCTCCCGCTTGAGGATGCCTTTATTTTATGCATGTTTGTACCCGTTTGGGGCCAGTATTTACAAAGGAAACTCTGCCGAAATTTTCGGGAAAATACGATTTTGCTTTTAAATGTTTAATGTCATTTACTTTATTTAAAACACTTGCTTTAAACAAGTTTTCCTTCACTTCTTATTTAAAATGGTTCAGATTTCTGGGCTTTTGGCTTACTTGAATTATGTAGGGTCCTATCGACTTCACATGATTCAGGTGCCAGTCATGTGCTATTTCCGGGTTGTGACAGATTTCTTCTACACAGGTGCCTGTCATAACAGCTCCTTCGACTTTGACCTCCCACAAAAGGATGAGGCCGGAGAAAATCCCACCGCCTGCGGAAAATTCCAAAGGCAATGGTGTCACGACCCAAATGTGGCACGTGATCGGCACTTAAATCACGTGATATCTAAAGACATCGACGCGGTTCAAGTAAGCCGAAACTCGGAATCTAAACCCTTTTTGAAAATATTGGAGGTAGAAGTTTAAAATATTCATCAGATGGAATCAGTTTAAATAACATTTAAATTTAACTAAGTATGTTTGAAAAGCATCTATGACATTTTGAAATTCGACATCACCTTTTTTGCATTTTTTGTATAACCCGATACAACATAATAATATAAGTAGCATCCCAACGGGAGCTAGCTTCCATGTCCAAACTGTGGAGCAACCAAGCAACAATATACGATGCACAATGGCGAAGAAAGAAAGCGAAACAAATGCAACAATATAAAATGGTCGACTCCAATGAGTGTGACAACATAAGACACAACTCTAAGTCTCGCTTCTAAGTCCATAATATACCCTTTCTAAGTTGATGGAGTTTTCAAGTGTGAGTACGATACAAGAATATATGAATAATCAAGTGTGAGTACGATACAATAGTAACCCACTTACCAATCAATCACCGTAAAGAACGTGTGCCCATGTTGCTGATAATCCAAGTGGTAAGACCTGCAAGAAACTGTGGCACAACGGGGATGAGTTGCCAACTCAGTGAATAAAAGTACATCTAAAGGTAGAAATCGAAATGCATGACAATACCTAGGTCATAAGTATAGTATTATCCTAATCTGTACAATATACTATAGGATATGCATATGTATCATAATGCAACACTAACTATCATGCAATCCCAAGTAGAATATATCCAATGCAATTAACCTATATCTAGATATACGTCCAATGTAGCCGAAAATATATATATAAACCTCTTCTTTAAAATAGCCGCAGAATAGATATGTCACGACATAAAAGCAGACGTGATAGTATAAAATATAATAAGTATCTTTACTTCGGATATACGTCCTGCTATTTTAATGAACAGTGTTAAGAGATTTACAATTTAAAAGATTTCAGTGCCATCTCAGACACGTCAAAATAATGAGGCTATAGCTCGATTTTGAAACCCTTTTATGTATATGAATGCCCGTAAAAATATATACAGGTACTGTCCCCCGGATCAGTCCTGGTCGGCTACAATAACTGTAATCTATCTATGTACCTCATGATAGTAATCATATCAATATATATGGATGTCCATCATCGACACCCCAAATCAGAAATCTCTCGTGTCCATCACCGACAAGTAAATGTAGATACCGTCGACACCATCTCAACAGATGATCGCCACCCGATATCCCTGGCCCCGGTCGGTATCCCTTGGATATCCACCGTGCCCAATCGAACCCCGGCCAGTATCCCCTGGATATCTGCCGTTCTCGTCTCTATCTCCGGTATCGAGTATCCTCGCTAGGCTCTCCGCCTATAATGCGGCTTTCCTGCAACCGGGTCCACCATGTATCCGACTGTATAGCTCCCCCACTCAGTCTGGATAATAACAAGTCCGAAACCGTATAGTCCCCCCCCACTCGGTTCGGAATAAATACTCAGGAAACATAAAGCTCATGGTGGACGCCAACTCATCATATCCAAAAATATCAAGTAAAGAATGAGAATACTTACATAGACCATTCTGATGATATATTATATATATACATATATAACAGCGTCCCATACCACTGATATATATCATCAGGAATAAATATCCAGAAAATCCATAAGAAGTAACTATAATATCTATAGCACTGATACTTGCAAATACACAATAGGAATTAAGGGAAGAATGCGTAAATAAATCATACAGGTATAAGGATATCAACTCTACTGTGTCATGGCACTATTAATGATGTGTGGTATAACATACGCGTCTGTGCTCCTGCAGCATGGCAATCATTAGTATTTGTGCAAGTGTTCTAAAGCTGTAATAGCCTACTCATATCTATATACGTATTACGGAGTATAACAGTTCTACAGTGACATGGCAGTACTAATAAGCTGTAGTGTAACATATATGTACGTGCTTGTGCGGCATATTACTCATTGGTAATTGTGCAGTGTTCTATCAGAGTGTTCGCATTATGGAAACGTATAACATTAATAATTATAACATAAGCAGGTAAAGTAATTATAATCATTCTGTCCGAGTCTAAATTTAACATGGCTGTTATACGGCATACGGATCTCTTCATTACTAATGCACATAGTTTCTCTTAAAATACCTCACCGTATCGCTATATCTAAATCATCTCTAGAACTTCATAATCCTTCGTACTAACTTACCAAACCATAATTTAACTACATGCAATTGAATATCATGCTAGATGCAAATTATCTCAAATATCAATATCTTGAATAATACTAAACTATCTAAATACCATAATACTATTTATAAGGTTGCGGGGGTGCTATACGCCATCCACCCGACTTCCCCTGTAGATGTAAATCTACTCACCAACTCGTTGGGCTCGCTGAAATCCACGCTGCTATATCCGTCAACTCCGTCTCGGAAATCCTCGAAAACCTATAACCGTAGTTATGAAATATCGACGTAAATATCATATCAAAACCAAAACAATGAGATGGGTATCCATAGGTTAGAACCTACAGTATACTTAACCCAAAAACGACAATATATATCTGTCGTTAACGTATAAACGTTAACGGTTCAGCTGCAGTACAAAAATACGAAAACCCGTATCGTAAATATCTGAAATTTGGTAAAGCCATTACTACTCATTCCCAGATTTCTCTGTAAGAATACTGGAATAAATCAAACAACACCATAGCTTATAAAATATCAAAATAAAGCTATAGGAGAAAAACCAACACCAAAAGCCTAGGGGAGGCCGGTAAGCTCGAAAAATGGTGGGATGTCGCCGATTCAAGTGTGGAGTTTGGGCCTCGAGTTTTGTGTAAAGTCTTATAATGATCATACTATAGTTTTGGTCTTGCTAATTTTTATAGTAATTGTACCCAGTGGTTCAAGATCCAATTGCAGTGAACTAGATATCACAATTATCCTAGTTTATGATACTGCTCAAACTAAACATGCTACGTGAAGATATTATGAGTTAACTGAACTTAGGTTTTTTTCTGAGCTAACCCTCTTTTGGTCATAGTAGGTAAAAACAGAACTCGTGATACGATATATCCGTGTCGTATATAGAATTATAACTCCAAAACAGATATTTACTTCCAGATTTCTTATACTGATAAACTATCTTAAACCAGCAATACCAGACAACCCACAATATAAACAGAGAGCTACCCTGAAAACCCCATCACCTAACTCCCTACTAAAACCGGCGAGATCGGAATTTGGATAAATGTCGCCGGCAAAAATCCGAGGGAATGGGTTTATTTTCCTAGTGGTTATTCTAGGTCTTTATTACAATATGAAGGCACTGCTTGATTGTGTCAATTATCATCTAAACTATAGAAGATTCAAAACAGAGCCTAAACTTATCAAAATACGATATCCGATTTCTATATAAAACGGTACTGAACTTAAGTTGCAGGGTTGAAATTATACCTATAGAAAGATCACTGAAAAAGCATCCTCCCAGATGCACAAGCTCAAAGATTCTAGCTAGAGGGTTGTGGTAAAGATCCCTAGAACCTTGCTTTTCTTCTTCTCTTTTGATATTAGGAACACATTGAAATTGGGTGTTAGTGATTGAAGAATTTGATAAGAGTTCAGTTTAAAGATGCTAAGGAGTTCCTATGTGTGTGTGTGTTATGTAGAGAAAGCATGTGGTGGAGATTGAGAGGTGGAGGTGGCATGAGAAGAGTAGGAGGTGTAAGCATGAAAGGGGGTGGTATTTTCATGCAAGGATGAGGTGTGTGCATGAGGTGTATTTGCATGAAGGAGGTGTCTTCATGATGATATGATACACCAAGGGTTCAATTTAACCTTAACCAAGTCCTACCCCTTTTTACACATAAACCCTCACAAAATTCCAATTTCCATAATTAACTAAACTTTTCACAAAACCCCTTCATGACACTTCTTATTATAAAAACAAACTATTTCTTTATTAATCTATTCTACCACCTTTTAAAAGACTTTTTTTTTATTAAAAACACAATAAAATAAATGTTTTAATTAAATAAATAAAATAATTCGTTATCTAAAATATTTCAAAATGTTACAAATGGACCCAAACGCCCCAAGTCTGGGGACATGATCGTGCATATGGTCTACATGGCTTCCGTGAAAGAGGAAAGTCGTGCTTCCATAGGTCACCGACCGCAAACTCGGTCGCTGACAAAAGCTCAGGAGAAACTACAAAAGATCCAGGAAATGCTGAACAAAATGGCAGCACTCACCAAGATGAAAGAAAGTCCGGATCCAACAGCCGAACAGCGCCAGGAGCAGGAGACTGATACAGAGTTCCTATGAAGGGTGCTTGAAAGAAAGGACAAGGAAGCTACTGAGCAAGCTGCTAACATAAATCAGATGGCGCTCTTGTTCTAGAACATGGTTGGAATGATGATCCAACCAGAATCCCCAACCGAGGATCCGCCGATAATCATCGAGGATGACAGAGGGGAAACATCGAACCCTCTTCCGGTTTTATCGGCAACCAAAAAGGAAACAATCTCCAAAGTTGCTCTTGATGATTATATTGCTCAACAAATACGAGCTCATCAAGCTAATGAAGCCCCAGACCAAATCGTTAGAATTGGGTGACCGTATCCAGGCTGGTATGACCAAATTAAATACTCGCCGGGATATACGATCTCCAAGTTCCATGTGTACAAGGGGACAGGCAACCCACACCAGCACGTCACGTAGTTCAAAGCTCTGTGCAGCAACACTGGAGGCGACGACAAACTGTTGCTTCGCCGGCTCGTTGGCAGCCTGTCAGAGACAGCCTTTGAATGGTACTCGGAGCTCCCAAATGACACCCTGAGAACATTCACAGAGATGGAACTGCTATTCACACAGCGGTTCTCCAGCGCAAGCGAGCATACCCCGATCACGGCTTTGATCAATGCAAGGGTAAAGCCAGGAGAAACCTGGGTTCAATATGCGATCCGGTGGCGGAACCTATGGTCAAAGTGCGAACAACGCATCGAAGAATCCCCAACCGTGGGCATGTTCATCAGGACCCTTGATCCTTAAACGACTGTGTCCCAGTTCATGACGTTCTTCAAACCAATGACCTTCAAGGCTCTGATAGATAAACTGGTGAAAATGGACCTGATGGGACACGATCCTTCCTCCTCAAATAAGGACCCTCGAAATGCTAAGGGTAAAGGGAAAGCAGCCTTCGTTGCCAACACGCAACAACAACTGAGTGGCCCAAAACCGGTTGCTCGCCAAACAATGCGCATCCGCGCCTATCGTTGGAGGAAAAATTTAGACGCGCTTACTCGTTTTCCCATGATAAGACGAGGAGACTGTTTGAATTGGCAGTGTGCAACAAACTTATCATATTGCCAAACCCACAGTGTCCACCGCAACCCGGCGACATCAACAACCCTAACTACTGCTCCTAGCACAGACTGGTGAGCCACCCAATTGAGGATTGCTATATCTTCAAGAACTGGGTCGATGAACAGTATCAACAAAGGAAGTTCGCGCTGTCTGAGAACTGGAGGGTAAACTCGCCCCAGAAGCACACTCCCAAAAAGGTGGTTGTGTCGAGAGTATCATGCTCGCTTGTAGAAGAAACACCATGGGAAGTCGTTCTTTCAGCTAAAACCAAAATAATGCTGAAGGATCTACAGGCAAGTCTGGCAGTCAGGTGGAAAAGCCCACTTGTACCCAAAATCATCGAAGGGATGCTGAAACCGCGTCCCGTGCCGAAAGTTGTTGACAAAAGGCAAAACCCCCAAGTCAAGGCTTCAAAGTCTTCGAAGAAAAAGAAGAAGACCAAGAAGCTTGTGCAGTCTGCCAAGTATGACGACAAGCGCACGGACCTATGAAAGTACATTGACGCTCTGGAGGAGTACAACCAGTAGGCGCGGAAACCGGTCACGCTCGAAGAGTTCCTCAAGCATATTCTTGAGAACGAAGATAATGACAACGATGAGGAAAATGACTCATCAGAAGAAACTGAAGACTATGTAGCAAGTTGCCACATGGTCTCCCATTCGTTGTTAAATAACGAAGAAACTCCCTCAGCGTCAGAAAACAACATGGAGGAACTGAGGGCAGGATCGGCACTAAAATCCCTGAAATTGCCAGAAGACCCGATCGATAGGTTGTTAAACGAAGCCTTTCGAAAAAAACAAAGCTAACTGAGAACGCGAAATAGCCATATACGAAAAAGCTAAGCATCCGCGTCAAGATGAAGAAGCCGCGGTAAGGAGGAGTCGTAAAGTACTCCAACCAAACCAAAGCATACCTGCGACAAATAAGAGCAGGATCAAGGCAGAGAAGCGGTTCGCCAAAGCCCTGTCAATGGGAATGAAGCTGCCACCTCTCATAGGAAACACTCCCGGGTTCATATGCCTCGATGGAGAGGATTCATATCCAAATTACTGCCTATATCATCGGAGGGTTACCCACCCTTCCAAGGAATGCAGTGCCTTCAAGAAGTGGTGGCAAGGATATGTTGCCCATAAAAAATACTTCAAGAGGATGAAGCGCGAAACTCGGCGACGACAAAAAAGTGCGACAAATGCGCGTGAAAAAATGACCGGCAACTGCCATATGGTTGATGCTGGTCTAGAAGGGAAAACCCCCAAGTTCATAATTTCAGGAGCGATTTTGAAGACGAAATACCCCTCAGCCCCCTCTTCAAAGACTCTACCTCCGAAAAAGAAGATGAGGAGAAGAACTGTGAGAATATTCAGCTGCGTAACCGTACGCTGCCTGAGAAGAACCTCGGACCTAAAAACAAAGGTTCGAACAAAAGAGACAAAGGGAAAGAAAAAATCCCCAAGAAAATTGCCCTCAACAATGGGGTTATCAAAAAGCTCGCAGCCAAGGACCCGAATAAGAAAAACAAGGTGGATTACAATGTCCTAGCACATCTGAGGAAAATACCCTCACAAATGAGCATATTGGATGCTCTCCTCCTGTCCAAATAGGTACGAGATTCTCTGATCCAGGTATTACAAGAGCCTAATCGGTTACAAGTTTTCCACGTAGAAGAGAAGATGAAGGAAGAGCTGGCAGAGGTCCACACGGTTGACATTACATTCAGCAATGAAGATCTCCTCCTCAGTACGTGCGAACATAATCACACGTTATACGTCACTGGGTACTACCACGATATCAAGATAGGGAAAATCCTTGTCGATAATGGATCCTCCGTCAACCTTCTCAACGTGAGAGTGCTGAAGGAGATTTGCATGAACGTTAAGTACCTGGCCCGAGACAAAATTACCATCTCCAGATTCGACTCACAATCATCAAGGACGCTTGGGTCCGTAATACTGACGCTGCGCTTCGGGTTGCTCGTCAATGACATCAAATTTCATGTCATTGACGCCAAGACTTGCTATAACGCTTTGCTCGGCAGGCCCTGGTTACATGAGTATAACGCCATCCCTTCTACAAATCATCAGTGCATGAAATATTGTAAGGATGGCTCGGAGTATACCATCACGGAAGAGCTAAACCCGTTTTCGGTAAACGAAGTCCGAAAATATGAGGACACAAAGTACTTCATACCAGACTTTTTTGGATACGGAAAGGTGTCATAAGTCGGAGGATAAACAGAAGTCCGTCGCCACTATCCCGATCTTTGGGAGCGATTCTGAGGAAGATGAAGAAATAATCTACTCGGGGTAACTCCAGAAAGAAAACAGCAGACCTGGACTATTTACTCCTATTCTAGTCTTTGGCAGCGACTGTGAGGACGAGGCCAATGCAATGTTCTCCATCCGCCCGTCAGTGAAAACCCTTGCCAGAGCCGATCAGAGTCTGCAAATCACAATGGCTCCGCCTCTGAATTATAAGGAACTTGATGCGCTCGATACATACAGTGTACAAGAACTACAGACTTTCTATGTCCCTCCCAGGAGAAGAGGTGAAAATGCGATCCTCTTCTACCAATCTACGAAGACCAAAGTAGAAAAGGAAGTCGGCAAAGTTCCGATTTTGCACTTAATAGGTTTTAGCCAATCTGTCTGCCAAGATACTACGTGGAGGGATTGAAATGGCTGTTACGAGGTAAATGTGTATCCCTCGAACAAACTGTCCGACAAGCCCAATTCTACAAAAAGATTTGTGATATTCCCGGGACTCAGCGAAAGATGTCCAACAGGAAGATGGAGACAACTGGGCTCGGATATATTCGGTCCAAGAAACGGGAGCAATTCCACAGCTGCCGTGTCATAAACAGCTCTAGCAAAAAGGAAAACGCTCTTCCAAATGGCCGTGATGTTGAAACAGAGCGAAATCCCGCTCTAAAAATGTTAAGTCCGTCGCTCGAAGAAAAAATGGACAAGCTAAAAAAAGAATCTTGTAAAAAGAGCCAAGACAATCATAGTCGCGAAATGGCCATTTATGAAAAGGCCAGGACGCAGCGTCTCAATCAGCAATCTGCGGATAAAGAAGACTACAATGCCCTTTATACCCAGCCCGTTGTATGTTCCACGATAGAGGAATAGCCCGAAATAAATGTAGAAAGAGGGCAAAGAGGGCAAACAATGTTCGAAAACAACGAAGCGGGTCTAAGACGCCATGCACTCGAGAGAAACTCGATTGGAACCCGTCCTTTATAAAGAAGATGGGTCAGGAATACTCTTTCCCCCAAGACAAGACAAGGAAAATATTCAACCTTGTCATAAAGTATCAAATGGTGACACTTCCGGAGTCTCGGCACCCCGAACAAATAAGCGAGTTCTATCACCTGGATTATTGCTCCTACCACCGAGCAATAGGTCATCCCTTTGGAGACTACTTCACCTTCAAAGACTAGGTAGAAGATCAGTATCAGCAAGGAAGGTTCGTTTTGTCCGATAGCTGGTGGGTAACCCCGCCGTAAAAGCATGAGCTAAAGAGGACCAATACCGTGAGGCTAGGACCAGCTCAACCAAAAAATGGGAAGCGAACTCAAACCTTCCATATAATAACACTTTCAAAAGAGGGAGGGCACGAGACTTTGGATGACCTCCGTATGTGCTTCGCAAATGAAGACGAGGACGAGGTGATCTTCGAGTTTCCACCAGCACCAAAGGAGCTGGAAGACGGGATACACGCCACGGTGGAAAACCTAAGAAAAATTGACTTAGGGATGGAAAATGATCTGAGGCCAACGTTCGTCGGTGAGCTACTATCTGAAAAACAGGTAGCCACGTTAAAAGACGTGCTCAAGAAATAAAAAGACTGCTTCGCATAGAACTATTCTGAAATGCCGGGTCTAAATACAAAGGTGGCAGTACATAAATTGGCCATATCACTGGACATAAAGCCAGTCAAACAGGCGCCAAGAAGAATGCGACTCGAATTTGAGATGAGTATCAACGCTGAAGTCAAGAAACTAATCGACTCCGGATTCATCTAAGAAGTTCAATCTCCCGACTGGATCGCTAACATCATTTCAGTGATGAAGAACAATAGGACGGTGCGTATCTGCGTGGACTTTCGGGACCTCAACAAAGCTTTCCCGAAGGATGACTTCCCAGTACCTGTTACCGAGCTAATGATCGATAACACGTCTACCCATGAGGTCTTCCCTTTCATGGATTGGTCTTCGGGATACTATTAAATAAAAATGCATCCTGAAGACCAAAAGCATACTGCCTACAGGACTTTGCTAGGCATATTCTTCTATAAAGTGATGTCCTTCGGTCTGAAGAATGCTGGCGCTACCTACCAGAGGGCCATGACAAAGATCTTCGATGACCTCATCCTTGAGATCGTCGAATGCTACATCGATGACCTTATGGTTAAAAGCATATCTCTTGAGGAACATTGGGAACACCTAAAAATAGTGTTCCGACGTCTTTGGGAATATAATCTGAAGATGAATCCTCTAAAATGCGGGTTTGGAGTCTTCTTAGGCAAATTCCTAGGATTCATCATACGGCACCGGGGTATCGAAATCGATCTCTCAATGATCAAGGCGATTATAGTAATTCCTAAGACAAGAACACTCAAACAATTGCGATTTGTTCAAGAAAAGCTCGCGTATATCCGGCAGTTCATAGCCAACCTCTCCAGAAAATGCCGTCCCTACAGTCATTTAATGAAGAAAGGAACCCCGTTCATCTGGGATCAAAAGTGCCAAATGTAAGTTGACGTTGTGCACCCCACGTGTTCGCAGGGAGGCGGAAATTGCAAGAAATGATTTTTACGGGTTTCGCAACACCGACTAGAACTAAGGATCGAACATAAACCATAGATAGCAAACTACATGAGGTTTAACTACTATGATACGAAATTATACCTCACGATTCAAGTCCTTCGGGTCTTCATCGCTGTCTTCTACTCGTCGTCGGCTCCAAGGATCGTAACGGATCATAGCAACCTCGACGGCCTCCTCGAGACAATGATGATCCACCTGAGTGTCTATAGACCCAGCTCCTACCTCAAATCCGAAGTAACTACAGCTTCTAGTTTGCTAAACTAGAAGTCCTAGAGGGTGTAGAGTATGAAGATGGAGTGCTTTGTCTCTTGGAACCCTAGGATTCTCAACACATGAGAGCTTTTAGGGTTTAAAGGAAGAAGAAGAAGACTTGAGGAAAAGCTAGTAAAGCATGAGCTCAAGAAAAGCTTGGCTGTCCGATAGAGATAGAATGAGAATATTGGATATTTTATGAGATAAATATCACAAAAAAATATCTCCAAACCTTCACAAATATCTTGTGGTGACTCATGACCATGAGTCACCAAGTATTCATGCTTGTTTTAATGCTCAAATCCACCTCATTTCCTCCACCCATTTTGTTCAATCCAAAAAGAATAAAACCCTAATAGGTGTCCCCCTTCTAGAAGCCAATCCCGAGGAATTACAAGAATGCCCATCATCCGTATATACATACCCGCATCCGTATGCCAAAGAAAACGAATACTAAGTGACGAAACAATCCATCAACAGAATACTAGGATCCGGCTTAAACCAAAGCCCACTTGTATTATCCGCCCGATCATTATACGTGCACAAGTACACGTAAGTGATCAAAGCCCTACCGTAAAACCATACGGCCTCTACACCTTTTTCCCGGTGCAGGGAAACTCTCTATGTGGGACTCTAAAGACTCGACACTACACGGGCAGTGGGTTTAACTATAAGCCATAAGTTGTACTAGCTGCACGTAACGGCTGCCCAGGTATATGTCGATAAGAAGGCCGATGAGCTAACTCATCCGAACTCATACTGAGCCTGTATGTGACAATCTCTGTACAGTCCGGTCTGTTCGTCTAAGAGTATCGCATATCGAGCCTAGAGGGGAGGTAATCGTCAGACCCCTAATAGAGCAATAAGACATGTTGGAGAATAACCCAAAACACCCTGAGAAACTGCTGGAATACCTACCAGTAAATCTCGCTTGCCTTGGCCAAGGACTTTGTGTAATGGCCTTCCGAACACAGCGCGATATCAACCCCCAATACCGGGAGAGACGAATCCTATCTTACCGCCACTGCCTCCAAGTGCATCGGGACTGCACCCAACTACTACCTATTTGCACGACACCTTTGAGCAGTGGCAGGGTAGTAATCAAAGTACAGTGGTAACACACTTGAGGCGAAGCAGCAGTGTCAAGTCGACGGACTAAGCTGTACTCATGTCACCTGGGAACTGCTACCCTACGACAGGTATATGTAAGTCGACGTTACACACCCCACATGATGTGGAGATGCGGAATAAGTAAAAACGATCATTTTCAAACAAGGTAACATCGACTAAGCATAAGGATCTTTGCTGAACCATATCTAACACAACTAACTAGAGGTATTATCTCCTCGGTAAGAAGATTATAGCAAAAGTTCCAAGTCCTTCTTCTCCTCTCACCGTCCTCCTTCACCACGCGGGCTCCTTATAGTGGAAAAGGATGGCACCTCCTCATCGGCTCCACGATGTAATAGAAGATCCACCCGAGAGTTCCTACTACAAGCTTTAACCTCTAACTTGAGGTAACTAAGTGACTTAGAGTGCTAATCTAAGTGACCTAGAGGATATAGAGATTGATTAAGGATTTAATAGTCTTGTTAACCCTAGGGTTCTCAACTCATGAGAGGGTTAGGGTTAAGATGAAAAAGAGAGAGCTTGAGGAGAGAGAAAGTGTTTGAATCTTTTCTCACTTGAATAATTATGAAGCATAAAAATATCTCACCAAAAAAAATCTAGCAAAATATCATCCATGCTTCATTTAATTCTTGAGACGAATCATCTCATGAGTCATGGTTCATTTAATGATAATTACACCTCATCTCCTTCACCTCATTAAAGATTAAATCAAAAGATAAAACCCTAAATGAGTCATCTCCTTCTAGAAGCTTCCCGAAAAATTACGAGAATGCTCTTCCCATCCGTATTTACGAAAAACACGGATATACTGAGACTAAATCAAATCCAATAATCTAATACTAGGATCTGGCTTAAACCAAAGCCCACTAGTATAATCTATCCGAATATCATACGTGCACAAGTACACGTATATGTTCGAACCCTGTCATAAAACCATACGACCTCTATATCGTTTTGCCTGAAGTAGGGAAACCCTCTGTGTGGGACTCTAAAGACTCGACACTACGCTGGCAGTGGGTTTAACCACAGGCCGCAAGCGGTACTAGCTGTACGTAACGGTCTCCAGGTAGATGTCGATAAGAAGGTCGATGAGGAAACCCATCCGAACTCCTACTGAGCCTGATGTGATAATCTCCGTACAGTCCGGTCTGTTTGTCTAAGACTATCGCATATCGGGCCTAGGGGGCGGCAAGCGTCAGTCCCCTAAAAGCGGTATAAGTCGTGTCAGAGTGTAGCCCATTACACCTGAGACACTACTGGAGTACCTACCAGTAAATCTCGCTTTCCCTGGCCAGGGACTTTGCGTAATGGCTTTCCAAACACAGCGCGATATCAACCCCAATATCGGGAGAGACGAATCCTGTCTAACCGCCATTGCCTCCAAGTGCTTCGGGACTGCACCCAACTACTACCTGTTTGCACGACTCAATAGAGCCGTGGTAGGGTAGCAATCTAAGAACAGCGGGAACACACTCGAGACGAAGCAACAGTGTCATGTCAACGGACTATGTTGTACTCATGTCACCTGGGAACTGCTAACTGACGACGGGTATAATACCAACCAACAGCTCCTAACGAGTCCTATCCGGTGTACTCATAACATAACGAGCATATGCATACTATCTCTAGTACGATGTACTGATGGCTGCGGGACAGACCATCTCCCCTTCTGAGACAAGAAGCGTATACACTAGTCTACTCCGGAGTATCGATGCCTGTCTCGATAATCCTATGACTAGAGACCTGTAAAAGGATGTGCCTGTAGACCACCCAGCCCCCACTAGTGTGACTGCCATCACAACGCTGGTAGTCAAGCAAGATCCCAACTGCTCTATCAATATGTATTCGCGATATGTTAAAAGAAACGTATACATATATTAAGATAGATACAAACCAAGTAGCATACTACTATATTGAGCAAGACTGTCATAAACCTGTGTATATATCCCAAGCTTCCAAAATGTAATATACAAGCCAGTACTATACAATAATGGCCTCTAGGGCATATAACACCAACAATCTCCCACTTGCACTAAGTCCATGTGCTGGCGTATCGCAGACCTATCATCTCGAATAGCCTCTTGAACTGCGTCTGAGGTATGGCATTTGTGAATGGATCTGCAGTGTTCTCCTCTGTAGCAACTCTCCGGACCTCGAGCTCCTGGCGATCTATGATCTCCCTGATCAGGTGATACCGCCTTAAGATGTGTCTGGACTTTTGATGGGACCTGGGTTCCTTTGCTAAATCTATAGCCCTGTTGTTGTCACAATACAGAGGAATTGGATCAACAATGGATGGAACCACCTGAAGCTCTGTTAAGAACTTCCTTATCCAGACTGCTTCTTTTACGGCATCAGAATCTGCGATATACTCCGCTTCCATCATCGAGTCAGCAACGGTGTCTTGCTTGGAACTCTTCCAGCACACTTCCCCTCCATTGAGGGTAAAGATATAACCTGACATGGACTTGGAGTCATCCCTGTCATTCTGGAAGCTAGAGTCAGCAAAAGCCTCGATCTGGAGGTCTTTTCTGCCGTAAACCAGAACATATCCTTAGTCCTTCTCAGGTACTTGAGAATGTTCTTTACTGCTATCCAGTGCTTCTCCCCTGGGTTTGACTGATACCGGCTTACCACGCTTAGTGCGTAAGCTACATCTGGTCTGGTACATAACATCGCATACATTATAGAGCCTACCGCAGAAGCGTAAGGTATAATCGACATGCGATACCTTTCTAAATCAGTCTTGGGAGACATCTCTTTGGAGAGGGTGATTCCGTGACAAGCCGATAGATTACCACGCTTTGAATCTTCCATACTGAATCTTTTCAGTATAATGTTGATATACCTGGACTGCGAAAGTCCCAACATTCTCTTAGATCTATCACGATAGATCTGTATCCCTAGAATGTAAGAGGCATCACCCAGGTCTTTCATGGAGAACCGGTGTAACAAGAATCCTTTGACAGATTATAGCATAAGAATATCATTTCCTATCAGGAGAATGTCATCCACGTACAAGACGAGGAATACGACAGTTCGAGCTACAATCTTACTATAAATACACGGCTCATCTGGATTTTTGATAAAGTCATATTCTTTGACCGTTTCATCAAAACAGATGTTCCAATTCCGCGATGCCTGCTTTAGTCCATAGATGGACTTAAGCAACTAGCACACTTTCCCACTGCTCCCACTCTGAATGAAACCTTCTGGCTGATCCATATAGACGCACTCTTCTAAATTTCCATTTAGAAGAGCCGTCTTTACGCCCATCTGCCAGATCTCATAATCGTGGAAGGCAGCAATGGCAAGAAGGATCCGAATGGATTTGAGCATAGCCACTAGAGAAAAGGTTTCGTCATAGTCCAAACCAGGTCATTGATGAAAACCCTTTGCAACAAGTCTAGCCTTATAGCTTTCAACCTGTCCATCTGCACCAATCTTCTTTCTGAAGATCCATTTGCATCCTATGGATTTTACCTCATCTGGAGCAATGTCCAAAGTCCATACTTTGTTGGTGTACTTGGACTCCATCTCGGTACGCATTGCATCCAGCCATTTTACCGAGTCGCCGCTCTGAATGGCTTGCTGGAAGCTAGTAGGTTCATCATTATCAATGATGCAATCCTCTCGATCCCCATCTACGAGAAAACCGTAGTATCTCTCAGGCGGATAAGACGGCCTACTACTCCTGCGGAGGGGTGCGGGAATATCCTGTTCTCTTGAGACTTCTGGTTCCATCAAGCTTTCAGTAATAGCTTGTGGTTCTGGAATTTCTTCCAGTTCTATTGCGCTCGCACTTGTTTCCTTTTCTAATAGCCGCTGTTCTAGAAAATAGGCATTACAAGAAACAAAAACCTTTTGTTCCTCTGTGTAATAAAAATAATACCCCTTGGAGTTCTTTGGGTATCCCACAAACTTACACTGTACTGAGCGTGCCTCGAGTTTGTCCACATGCTGCTTTTTAACAAAAACTGGACATCCCCATATCTTTAGATACTGAAGATAGGGTTTCTTCCCACTCCATATCTGATATGGTGTAGTAGGCACAGTCTTCGTAGGGACCCTGTTCAAAAGATATGCAGCTGATTCTAGTGCATAACCCCAGAATGATCGCGGTAACTCAGCGTTACTCATCATGGAACGTACCATATCCAATAGGGTTCTGTTCCGTCTCTCCGATACACCGTTGTGTTGTGGAGTGTATGGAGGAGTAAGCTGAGAGAGAATTCCATTCTCTTTTAGGTAATCCAGGAACTCGGCACTTATATATTCACCACCTCGATCAGATCTCAGTGTCTTGATACATTTGACGGTTTGTTTTTCTACTTCATTCTTATATTCTCGGAATTTCTCAAAGTCCTCGGATTTATGTTTCATCAAGAAAATATATCCATACCTGGAGAAATCATCCGTAAAAGTAATGAAATAGGAAAAACCACTTCTTGCATGTGTAGACATTGGACCACACACATCGCTGTGTATAAGTCCTAAGAGCTCGCTTGCTCTTATTCCGTGTCCAGTGAACGGAGTCTTTGTCATCTTTCCTTTGAGACATGATTGACAAGTGACATAAGATTGATATTCGAACGGATCCAAATATCCTTCTTTATGTAACTTAGTTAACCTTGTCTCATTGATGTGACCCAGTCTACAATGCCATAAGAAAGCCTGATTTATATCCTGAGACTTTCTTTTAAGTGTGTTCTGGACATTGAAAATCTGCAATTGGTTTAACATGTATATACCGTTATCTAGTGTACCGGACCCAATCAAACCAAGATTAAGGTGGATGTTGACAACATCGCTTACAAATGTAAAATCATAACCTTCTTTTGATAACAAGGATACTGATATGATATTACATGTTAAATTAGGTACACAAAAACTGTTGCGCAAAACCAAAATATGTCCACTCGTCAATCCAAGGTGATAATCCCCTACGGACACAGCATCCGCGCTCGCTTCGTTAGTAACCCTAAGGGTCATATCACCAGTCTTCAGCACTCTACGACTTCTCAGTGCCTGCAATGAATTGCATATATGAGATCCTGATTCAGTATCTAATACCCAGGAAGTAGAGTTGATTGACAGACAATTTTCAATTACAAACACACCTGAAGCCGAAGCCACAACTTGCCTTGGGTCCTTGTTCTTGGCATTCCAAGCTTTGCAATCCTTCTTCAAATAGCCCTTTCTATGACAGTGGAAGCACTCGCCCTTTGCCACTATCGGCCCTGCAACCTTTTGCCTTTCCCCTGGCTTCCACCTTACTAACACCTCCTCTCGGTTTGGTAGGGGCCTTCTTCTTCTTTCCTCTGTCTTTCGCCTTGGACCTAGAAGAGGAAGCACCATGAACAAACAGAGTGGGTGTTTCCCTTGCTTTCTACAAGGTGCCCTCTGCACTCCTCAACATGTTAAGGAGTTCTAGAAGTTCAACTTCTTTACCTTGAATATTAAAATTCAAGATAAACTGGGCGTAGATGGAAGGAAGGGACTGGAGAATCAAGTCTGTATACAGCTCATTCTCTAATGTTGTCCCGAGGTCCGCGAGCTCCTCTATGTAGCCAATCATCTTGAGGACATGTTCCCAAACAGATGATCCGAAGGCCAGCCTCGACTGAAATAACTTCTTCGGGGTCTCGTATCTTGCTATACGATATTGCTCTCCATACAGTTCCTTGGTGTGGAGAAATATGGATTCAAGATCCATATTCTCGTGCCTCCTCTGATGTTCATTGTCCATAGAGGCAAATACGATGCATTTGGCTTTCGCGCAGTCAATCTCCCAGGTCTTGCGGATTTCCTTATCCGCGACACTGGATTCTGGACCTGGGACGGCAGGGGCTTTAGTAGTAAGCACATACCCCAATTTGTCATAAGTGATTGCCATCTTGACATTCCTGAACCAATCCGTATAGTTTGGCCCTGTCAAAATATTATCTAATAATAACTTAAGGCCCGTCATGTTCTGGTTGCTGCAATTAGGAGAGAGAGAAGAAACACTTTAGCATGATGCTCTTGCAAGTTTAGAATGGTTTTTAGTTTATCTAAACAGGATGGCTCCCACTGTTTCTCGAATCCTTCCTCAAACCATAAAAGAAGAACTAGTCAGGACTATTCTCACAGTATAATACTTGCTTAACCTTTCAGCCAGGCCAGTGTCAGTACTTCGAGGGAGGTTTTACGACGCTTTCGCCAAGTTCCTTAATTAATAACCTCTTTTCCCTGAGGACGTAGCCCCGCTAACACCATTCTCGACACCTACTTGGTTTATAGCATTGATCGTTAAGTGAAAGAATCTCCCGATGAGTAGCATATACTCACAGTAGGATCGGGATCCAAATATCATCGTGTGATAAAGTCGAAGGAATCCTACAAAAATTATCACACTCCAAATGGTATGCAACACTAGAAAGTTTCAGTTTCTTTAGAAACTCCCGATGTGTTTTTTTGCCCCATGCTCTTATGACCTTGACGTTGGCCAAAATATCATAAGTCACATGTCAAGCTCTACCCATCATTATCCAGGTTAATTTGAACCCACCCGTATATACTCTTGATGTTGGCCAAAATGGCAGTACGACTGTCCTAAACCAACGCATCTATCTATGCAACAGATGAATATCCAGCAGCTACCAATCACTATGCCTTTTCGTTAGTCAAAATACATAGCTTGAATACTACTGAATATCCAACTGAAATGACGGAGGGCTACGAATGGTTTTGGCGAAACCGTGAACGTAGTGAACTTGATATGATCGAAGGAACCTGATAGCTTTTAAAAGGAGTGGTTTAAGCTCTGCATTTTAAAAGTATTACTGTTTTCAAAAACCGAGTGGTTTTTAAATTGTTCCAACGATTCAGCTTTGGTTTGTTTTACTTTGCATTAATCTAATGCATTCCCATCATCAACCTATCATTGCAGAAAACAACAAAAATACAACGTCCTCTTATGCCATCCGTATTCGCCAATGGGTCCCGTCATTCACCCGTTAGGTTACTTAACTAACGACAGAGCGTGGGCTGGGCTAGCGCGAATGCAAAACATAAGCAACGCCTACTAGATATCATATATAGATATGTACATTCGTTAGACACAATAATAGGCATCCCAGATTAAATATGAACATATTGGATATTCTAGGAATCCGCATTTCCTTTGAGCCTGCAATGAAAGACTGATTACACAGTCTTGATGAATAGACAACCCCTCCCTAGACCCCTATGGGTATGGAAAACTATCCGCCAAATACCCAAAGTGAAGCAGTCTCCCTCAACAACGTGAGTAGGCCACTAAGCACTTCAAAGTACCCGGTAGTTTGTGCGCACCACCTTGGGTCTATCCTAGGAGCAATAAACAGTAAATGAAATAATACAACGGTGGCTACAAGCTCAACCCGGATATGCCCCACAGAAGAATATTACATTATATTACAATTTACATCGATTGAAAGAATATAAAAACTCATCTCACACCCCATCTAATCATCATGACAATCCAACAAGTTCATATTCACAAACCAAAGTAACTATCACAGAAATGTGCAACCCCCCAACTAACCGACATATAGCAATTAGCGGAAGTTTATGAACACATTAATCACAACTTGAAACATTAAACAACACTAAACTGCGACTTCGAAACACCCGGTAGTTTGCCACAGTAAAGAATTTACAGTAAAATCAACATTGGCAAAAACAAACAACTCCTGAAGCCCTAGATCTAAGTCACAAAACCACACACCAAAATTCAAAGCATTTCCCTCCAATTGGGCCGAGCTCGCCGGAAAAATGGGCAAAGTGGCCGGCCACTTTCGTGTGGAATTGCGTCGTTTTTAGTGTGTAGCAATTTAACAGTACAAAGAACACTCTGCAGTTGTTTAAATAATTTTCAGAGCCTCATTGAAAATCGACAGAAACATGAATCTTGGGTTCGATGTTTTTGAGTCATTTCGGTTTCGTAATTTAACTTGTTGTTTAAACTGTTAGCTATGGTTTAGTCGTCTCTGATACCACGGTAAGTCGACGTTACACACCCCACGTGATGTGGGGAGGCGGAATAAGTAAAAACGATCATTTTCAAACAAGGTAACATCGACTAAGCATAAGGATCTTTGCTGAACCATATCTAACACAACTAACTAGAGGTATTATCTACTCGGTAAGAAGATTAAACCTAAAGTTCCAAGTCTTTCTTCTCCTCTCGCTGTCCTCCTTCACCACGCGGGCTTCTTGGAGTGGAAAAGGATGGCACCTCCTCGTCGGCTCCTCGATGTAATAGAAGATCCACCCGAGAGTTCCTACTACAAGCTTTAACCTCTAACTTGAGGTAACTAAGTGACTTAGAGTGCTAATCTAAGTGACCTAGAGGATATAGAGATTGATTAAGGATTTAATAGTCTTGTTAACCCTAGGGTTCTCAACTCATGAAAGGGTTAGGGTTAAGATGAAGAAGAGAGAGCTTGAAGAGAGAGAAAGTGTTTGAATCTTTTCTCACTTGAATAATTATGAAGCATGAAAATATCTCACCAAAAAAAATCTAGCAAAATATCATACATGCTTCGTTTAATTCTTGAGATGAATCATTTCATTAGTCATGGTTCATTTAATGATAATTACACCTCATCTCCTCCACCTCATTAAAGATAAAATCAAAATATAAAACACTAAGTGAGTCATCTCCTTCTAGAAGCTTCCCGACAAATTACGAGAATGCCCCTCCCATCCGTATTTACGAAAAACACGGATATACTAAGACTAAATCAAATCCAATAATCTAATACTAGGATCTGGATTAAACCAAAGCCCATTAGTATAATCTGTCCGAATATCATACGTGCACAAGTACACGTATATGTTCGAACCCTGTCGTAAAACCATACGACCTCTATATCGTTTCGCCTGAAGCAGGGAAACCCTCTGTGTGGGACTCTAAAGACTCGACACTATGCTGGTAGTGGGTTTAACCACAGGCCGCAAGCGGTACTAGCTGTACGTAACGGTCCCCAGGTAGATGTCGATAAGAAGGTCGATGAGGAAACCCATCCGAACGCCTACTGAGCCTGATGTGACAATCTCCGTACAGTCCGGTATGTTCGTCTAAGACAATCACATATCGGGCCTAGGGGGACGACAAGTGTCAGTCCCCTAAAAGCTGTATAAGTCATGTCGAAGTGTAGCCCATTACACCTGAGACACTACTGGAGTACCTACCAGTAAATCTCGCTTGCCCTGACCAGGGAATTTGCATAATGGCTCTCCATACACAGCGCGATATCAACCCCCAATACCGGGAGAGACGAATCATGTATAACCGCCACTGCCTCCAAGTGCTTCGGGACTGCACCCAACTACTACCTGTTTGCACGACTCAATAGAGCCGTGGTAAGGTAGCAATCTGAGAACAGTGGGAACACACTCGAGGAGAAGCAGCAGTGTCAAGTCAACGGATTATGTTGTACTCATGTCACCTGGGAACTGCTAACTGACGACGGGTATAATAGCAACCAACAGTTCCCGACGAGTCCTGTCCGGTGTACTCGTAACCTAACGAGCACCTGTATACTATCTCCAGTACGACGTACCGATGGCTGCGGGACAGTCCATCTCCCCTGCTGGGACGAGAAGCGTATACACTAGTCTACTCCGGAGTATCGATGCCCTGTCTCGATAATCCTACGACTAGGGACCTGTAAAAGGATGTGCCTGTAGACCACCCAGGCCCCACTAGTGTGACTGCCATCAAAACGCTGGTAGTCACCCAAGATCCCAAGGGCTCTATCAATATGTATTCGCGATATGTTAAAAGAAACATATACACATATTAAGATAGATACAAACCAAATAGCATACTACTATGTTGAGCAAGACTGTCATAAACCTGTGTATATATCCCAAGCTTCCAAAATGTAATATACAAGCCAGTACTATACAATAATGGCCTCTAGGGCATATAACACTAACAGTATAATACCCACCAACAGTTCCCGACGAGTCCTGTCCAGTGTACTCATAACTTAATGAGCACCTGCATACTATCTCCAGTACGACGTACTGATGGCTATGGGACAGACCATTTCCCCTGCTGGGATAAGAAGCGTATACACTAGTCTACTGTGGAGTATCGATGCCCCGTCTCGATAATCCTATGACTAGGGACCTGTATAGGATGTGCTTATAGACTATCCATCCCCCACTAGTGTGACTGCCATCACAACGCTGGTAATCAAGCAAAGATCATAAGGGCTCTACCAATATGTATAAGCCATATGCTAAAAAAACAGATGCACATATTGAAGTAGAAACAAACCAGGTAGCATACTACCATTTCGAGCAAGACTGTTACTATATCCGTGTATATCCCAAGCTCCCATTAAGTAATATACAATCCAGTATGATACAATAATGGCCTCTAGGGCGTATATCACTAACAATCTCCCACTTGCACTAAGGCCATATACTGGCATATCGCAGACCGAAGATCTCGAATAGCCTCTTGAACACTGTCTGAGGGATGGCCTCTGTGAGTGGATCTGCAGTGTTGTTCTTCGTATCTACTCTCCTCACCTCGATCTCCTGGGGATCAATGACCTCCCTGATCAGGTGGTACCGCTTCAAGATATGTCTGGATCTCCGATGGGACCTGGGTTCATTCCCTAATGCTATAGCATCGTATGTTGTCACAATACTAAAGTATTGGACCAACAAATGGAAGGAACCGCCTGAAGTTCAGTTAAGAACTTCCATATCCAGATTGCCTCTTTTGCAGCATCTTTTGCAGCGAACTACTCCGTTTCCATCGTCGAGTCTGCAACGGTGTCC
The DNA here is from genome assembly GCA_030015575.1 of Agapanthus africanus. Classification (NCBI taxonomy): domain Eukaryota; kingdom Viridiplantae; phylum Streptophyta; class Magnoliopsida; order Asparagales; family Amaryllidaceae; genus Agapanthus; species Agapanthus africanus. The sequence goes on from CM057339.1 coordinate 397,590,146, forward strand.
TGCTTGGGTAAATACATAACCCGATATGGATTTGGAGTCATCCTTATCACTCTGGAAGCTAGAGTCAGCAAAGGCCTCGATATGGAGGTCTTTTCCGCCATACACCAAGAACATCCTTAGTCCTTCTCAGGTACTTGAGAATGTTCTTTATTGCTTCCCAGTGCTTCTCCTCTGGGTTTGACTGATACTGGCTTACCACGCTCAGTGCGTAAGCTACATCTGGTCTGGTACAGAACATCGCATACATTATAGAGCCTACCGCAGAAGCGTAGGGTATAATCGACATGCGAGCCCTTTCCAAATCAGTCTTGGAAGATATCTCTTAGGAGAGGGTGATTCCGTGACAAGCCGGTAGACTATCGCACTTAGAATCGTCCATACTAAATATTTTCAGTATGGTGTTGTTGTACCTTGACTGTAAAAGTCCCACCATCCTCTTTGATCTATCACGATAGATCTGAATCCCCAGAATGTAGTTGGTATCACCCAGGTCATTCATGGAGAACCTCTGTGACAAGAATTCTTTGAATGATTGTAGTATACGAATGTCATTTTCTATCAAGAGAATGTCATCCACGTACTCAACGAGGAATCTCACAGTTCTCGCTAAAATCTTACTATAAATACATGGTTCATCTGGACTTTTGATAAAGTCGAATTCTTTGACCGTCTTAATAAAAACAGATGTTCCAAATCCGCAATGCCTTCTTTAGTCCATAAATGGACTTAAGAACCTTGCACACTGTCCCGCTGCTCCCACTCTGATTAAAAACCCTCTGGGTGATTCATATAGACGCACTCTTCCAAATTACCATTTAAATAGCCGTCTCTACGTCCATCTGCCAGATCTCAAAATCTTGGAAGGCAGCAATGGTAAGAAGGATCCAAATGGATTTGAGCATAGACACTGGAGAAAAGGTTTCATCATGGTCCAAACCAGGTCTTTGACCAAAACATTTTGTAACAAGTTTAGCCTTATAGGTTTCAACCTATCTATCTACACTAATCTTCTTTCTGAAGATCCATTTGCAGCCTACGGGTTTTACCCCTTCTGGAGCAATGTTCAAAGTGCATGCTTTGTTGGTGTACATGGACTCCATTTCGGTCCGTATTGCATCCAGCCATTTTACCGAGTCGCCTCTCTGAATGGCTTACTGAAAGCTAGTTGTCTCATCATTGTCAATGATGTAATCCTCTTATCCCCGTCTATGAGAAAACTGTAGTATCTCTCGGGCAATTGAGACTGCCTACTAGTCCTGCGGATTGGCGTAGGGATGTCCGGTTCTTTTGAAACCTCTGGTTCTACCATACTTTCAGAAATAGTTTGTGGTTCTGGAATTTCTTCCAGTTCTATTGCGCTCCCATTATTTCCTTTTACAAAAAATTGATTTTCTAAAAAGTGGGCATGACGAGGAACAAAAACCTTTTGTTCCTCTGCGTAATAGGAAAGATACCACCTGGAGTTATTTGGGTATCCCACAAACCTACACAGTACTGAGCGTGCCTCGAGCTTGTCCGCATACTTCTTTTTGACAAAATCTAGACATCCATATATCTTTAGATACTGAAGATAGGGTTTCTTCCCTCTCCACATCTGATATAGTGTGGTAGGCACAGTCTTGGTAGGAACCTTATTCAAAAGATATGCAGCTGATTCTAGTGCATAACTTCTGAAGGATCGATGCAATTCAGCGTTACTCATCATGGAACGAACAATATCCAATAGGGTTCTGTTACGGCTTTCCTATACACCGTTGTGTCGTGGTGTGTATGGAGGAGTAAGATGAGAGAGAATTCCATTCTCTTTTAGGTAATCCAGGAACTCGGCAAATTAAGTATTCACCACTTCGATCAGATCTCAGTGTCTTAATACTATTGCCTGTTTGTTTTTCCACATCATTCTTATATTCCCGGAATTTTTCAAAGGGTTCGGATTTATGCTTCATCAAGAAGACATGTCCTTACCTAGAGAAATCATCCGTAAAAGTAATGAAATAGGAATAACCACTTCGTGCATCTGTAGATATTGGACTACACGCATCGCTGTGTATGGGTCCCAAAGAGCTCCCTCGCTCTTACTCCGTGTCTGGTGAATGGAGATTTTGTCATCATTCCTATGAGACAAGATTGACAAGTTGCATAAGACTGATATTCGAATGGATCCAAATATCCCTCTCTATGGAACTTCGTCAACCGTGTTTCAATGATGTGACCCTGTCTACAATGCCATAAGAAAGCCTTATTTAATTCTGGAGACTTTCTTTTAAGTGTGTTCTGGACACTGAAAATCTGAGCTTGATTTAATATATATACTATCCTCTAGTGTACCTGACCCAATCAAATTTTGATTTAGGTAGATGTGAACCACATCGCTTACATACTAGACTTGGTACAAACAAACAGTTACGTAGAATCAATATCTGCCCATTTGTCAATTCTAGGTGATATACCCTACGGATACAGCGTCCACGCTCATTCCGTTAGTAAACCTGAGAGTCATATCACCTGCCCTGATAACTCTACGGTTTCTCAAAGCCTATAATGAATTACAAATATGAGATCCTGATTCGGTATCTTGTACCCAGGAAGTAGAGTTAATTGACATACTGTTTTCAATCACAAACACACCCGAAGTCGAATCCACAACATACTTTGGATCCTGGATTCTGGCTTTCCGAGCCCTGCATTCCTTCTGCCAATGTCCTTTCCCGTGACAATAGGAACATCCCTCCTTCCCTACGGTTAACCCCGAAACTTTTGCCCTTCCCTTTTCTTTTGCCTTACCGACACCACCTATCGGCTTTGTGAAGGTCTTCTTCTTCTCACCCTTGGCATCCGCCTTAGATCCAAAAGAGGAAGATTCCCCAATAAGCAGAGCGGGTGTCTCCCTGGTTTCCTTTAGGGTGCCCTGAACTGGAAGTATAACTTTCTTCCCCTGGGCGTAAGTAGAAAGTAGGGACTGTAGAATCAAGTCAGCATATGACTCGTTCTCCAATGTAGTCTCCAGGTCCGTGAGCTTTTTAATATAGCTAGTCATTGTAGGGACGTGGTCCCCTACAGATGATCTGACAGCCAATCTCGCTTGAAGAAATTCCTTCGAGGTCTCATCTCTTGCGATACGAGATTGCTCTCCATATAAAACTTTTTTATGGAGGGACATAGAAACTAAGTTCATCTTCTCGTGCTGCCTCTGGTATACACCATCAACTAAGGCCAACACGAGGCACTTAGCAATCGCACAGTCTTTTTCCCTTGTCTTACGGATATCATCATCTGCGACGGTGGAAACTAGACCTGGGACGGTGGGGACTTGAGTAGTAATGAGGTGGTCCAGCTTGTTATAGGTAATGGACATCTGGACAAACCTTTTCCAGTCACTATAGTATAACTCAGTAATTTTATTATCTATCAATAACCTAATCTGGTCACCTGGTTGCTGCAATTTAGGAGAGAAAGAAGAAAACACTCAGCATGATGCTCTTGCAAGTTTAGATTGGTTTTTAATTTATCTAAACAGGATGGCTCCCACTGTTTCTCGAATCCTTCCTCAAACCATAAAAGAAGAATTAGTCTGGATTGATCTCAACGAACAATACTTGCTTAACCGTTCGGCCAGGCTAGTGTCGGTACTTCGAGGGAGGTTTTACGATGCTTTCACGAAGTTCCTTGATTAAAAAACCTCTTTTCCGTGGAGGCGTAGCCCCGCTAACGCTGTTCTAGACACCTACTTGATTATAGCATTGATTGTTAAGTGAAGAATCTCCCGAGGTGTAGCGGATACTCACAATAGGATCGGGATCGAAATATCATTTTGTGATAATTCTGAAGGAATCCTACCAACATTATCACACTCCAAATGGTATGCAGCACTAGCAAGTTTCAGTTTCTTTAGAAACTCCCGATGTGGAATTTTTCCCCATGCTCTTATGACCTTGACGAAGGACAACATATCATAAGTCACATGTCAAGTTATATCCATCATTATCCAGGTTAATTTGAACCCACCCATACATACCCTTGACGAAGGCCAAAATAGTAGTACGACTTTCCCAAACCAACGCATCTATCTATGCTACAGATGAATATCCAGCAGCTACCAAACACTATGACTTGGCTAAGGTCAAAATACATAGCTTGAATACTATTGAATATTCAACTGAAATGACGGAGGGCTACGAATGGTTTTAGCGAAACCGTGAACGTAGTGAACTTGATATAATCGAAGGAACATGATAGCTTTTAAAAGGCGTGGTTTAAACTCCGCATTTAAAAGTCTCATGTTTTAAAATAACCGAGTGGTTTTAAATTTTGTTCCAACGATTCATCTTTGGTTTGCTTTCTTTGCATTAATGTAATGCAGTCCCATCATTTACACCTATCATCACAGAAAAAGACGAAAATACCACGTCCACTGATGCCATCCGCATTCGCCACTGGGCCCCGTCATCACCCGTTAGGTTACTTAACTAACGACAGAGCGGGGGCCGGACTAGCACGGATGCAAAACATAAGAAACACCTACTAGATATCATATATAGATATATTCATTCGTCTCACGCAATAATAGGCCTTCCAGATCACAGATTAACATATTGAATATACTAGGAATTCCGCGTTTCGTTTGAGCCTGTAACGAAAGAAAGATTCCACGGTCGTGATAAATAGCCAAACCCAACCCTAGACCCCTACGGGTGCGGAAAACAACCCGCCAAATACCCGAAGTGAAGCAACCTCCCTCAACAAAGTGAGTAGGCCACTCGGCACTTCAAAGTACCCGGTAGTTTGTGCACCCTACCTTGGGTCTATCCTAGGAGCAAAAATAGTAAAAGAAATAATACAACGGTGGCTACAACCTCAACCCGGATGTTCCCCGCAAAAATAATATTATATCACTTTACAAATTTTACATCGAATGAAAGAATGAAAACCCTCATCTCACATCCCCGGCTATTCATCCACAACGATCCAATATAGTTCATATACACAAACCAACATCACAGATATGTGCAACCCCGACTAATCAACGTATAGCAATTAGTCGACGTTTCCAAACACATATATACATCACTAAGCTTGTAAAGTAACCGCGACATTAGAATTCCGAACGCAATTAGCAAATTAAAACATTTTTTCTAAAACACGAAAAATTCAGTGAGCTAAAGTTCCAAAACTGATCGTTTTAAACCAATTCGGACGTCCGAATCAAAACGAAACGCGCCCGAACCTTCACGGGAAGTTAAAGCATAAAATTAACTTCGGGTCACGGGGCCTAGAGGGGGTACCCCCGAGGCCACCACAAGGTGGCCAGGGGGTGAGGCAGACCCGAAACTGCCCAAGGTGGGGCAGTTTCGGGTCCCCACCGCCAAGACCATCTTGTGGTGGTCTTGGAGATGGACCCAGCCGTTAGGCCCCTCGGAAGGTCCCCGGGGTGCACACACCCCACCCCGCGGCCTCTCGGTTCAAATCGTTAGCCCGCAGGGTGTAACACCTGAGTTTGTGTTTAGTGGTAAGTGTGTCTTAATGTGGGGGTTTTGGTAAAAAGTTTACCAAAATGGCTTTTAAATATTTTATCTGGTTTTATGGATATTTTATCGGAATTTTATCTGGACTGCACACACTTGTGCATGTTAACTTGGGTTAAGTCTAGGGTTACCATGTTGAGATGACCATGGTGGGTTGAACCATTTGATTGGGTTAATTAGGGTTTTGGTTTTGATTAATAGTGATTAGAATGGGGGTTGACTTGGGTAGGGAGAGAGAGAGCAATGATGGCATGAGCATGCAACATTTATTAAGAGAGAGAGAGAGAGGTGTCTAGGGTGTGCCATGATCCATCTCATTCTTCAATATCCTTTGTGCTCTTTCACACCCCCTCTCACTCATATCACTCCCTCTCATCACTCATATCCTACCCTCACATCTCCCACTCACACACTCCACCATACTACAACACTTCACCCTACATCAGCCATAATGCCATCACAACATCATAAGCATCAGCTGCAGCTGCTACAACTACAGCAACAAAAAATAAACCAACAGCAGCAGCTGTAGCCCAAACATCAGCAGCAACATCATACAAATCCACAGAAACAACCATCTGAAGCTGCAACAGCAGCAAGAACAGCCTCCACACCATCATATACCACAACTTCACCACAAAACAACCTCACCAACAAATTTCAAACACCAACCACAACAAAAACCTCAGCAACAGCAACAAGCTGCTGTTAAAAACATATCTGCATCAGCTGCAACAGCAACATCAGCAGCAACACCAGGAGCACAGCAGCAGCAACCCACTCCTCCACCTCCTCCTCCTTCCCTTCTCCTTCATCCTAGGACCCCTTGAGGTATAATCTCGCAACCCAACTCTTTTCTTTCTCAGTTATGGGTAGTTGGCTGAAATTTAGTGTTTATATCGTGATTAGTGCTAGTTTAGGTAAATTTGAGTGAGACTTGACCAAGTGTTGGTTTTGATTGTTAGGGTAACCTTATTAGGTGTGTTTGAGACCAGTTAACCCCAGAATACCCCAGATTTCCAGTAAATTACCTGAAAGTTTCGACTTGGCCTATTTTAGCGATTTTGTCGATTTTGTGACCTTTATGGAATCTGCTACAACCCGAGATACCCTAAAATAAAATTGACTTGGCAGTGAGGTATGCATGCAGATAGAAACCAACACCCAAATCCCCAGCCCTTGGACCCACTTCCTGGCCGCAGATAAATCGCATCTGGCCGTAAATTGCAGCCAGAGCATGGGTTCTGGGCTCCGTATTTGTTCTGTAGCTCTTTTACCTGTAAACTTGACCCTGGGTATGTCTAGTTTTGTCTGGTTCCAACCAGAGTAGAATCTGGGTTGATTTTATTGAGTTGGCGCACGATTTACGACTTGTTTAGCATGGATTTTTGGTATTTGGTGATTCGTTTCCGTCGGGTGGCGTTTGAACGCTAACAGCAGAGGGATATTGGCTGTGTTTGCACGCAAGGCCACAGGTTTTTACCTATGGGCGTAGCATGCACCATTTTGGTTTTCGACATGGTTTTCATGTGTTTTAGCGTGTGATATCCTTGTAGGTACCCCACGTGGCATCAAGGCGTTGGAGATGCAAATGGCGATATCGGTACCGGCACGCATAAAGATAGGTGAGTAGATTTATATCTACGGGGAGAAGTCGGGTGGATGGCGTATAGCACCCCCGCAGTCTGTGGTGATGTATACGGATGCGTATACAAACTTACAAATATTATATGTTATTTGTGATTCATGATGATGTTTAAGATGGATTTGGTGTGTTGGATTGGTGAAAGGTTACGAAACCCTAGAGTAGTGGGTGCACTACACAAACACACATACATACTTGCATACATCCTTATTTTATATGTGGCTATGGGATCCTATATAGTTATGTGTTCACATGGGTATGGGACCACGTGTTCGCATACGGACTTGAGGATGATACTTGGGATTGAGATGAGTCGATGATATTTGATCTGAGATTATGATATCGTTGATTGGCAGGATTCGTACTTGATATACGTCCTGATATGATAGCGGGTCTTGGATGACGATGCCATGTGCATAGTGATATAAATATAAAATAATCGATATGTGATTATGTTACGAGATATGATATGATATGATATGACAAGATAATTATGATAGGCCGCATTCGGCGATGTTTACTCCTTGTGATGATATGTGATGATGATATCGATTTATACGAGACTGTCGATCAGTAGTCAGATCATAATTATAGTGATGATATTATCTTTGTACTAGACGTAGGTCAGTACCCGGATTATGATCTTTGATATAGAGAATACCAGATGAATGATATGACGAATGTGATATTGACCCGTACCCAGATTTGGGGATGCCGGACGACGGATTTACGTACGAGCTATAATTTGATGTTTGATCTGCACTCTTGATTTGGGAATAACTGATTATAGAGATATGGTATAGGATTTGATATTATCGAGACGGGATCACCGACTATAAATGTATATATATATATATATGTATCGACTCAAAGGTTAGGCGGTTTCCCTTACCTGCAGTTAGCCTATTAGATCAACCCTATAGGCGGTGTAGCTGTATGAATCTTATGACATTAGATACAGTCTAACTACCATTGTGTTTAGTATTCAGCTCCCGCACATTATTATTGTTGCTCTGCATCGCATACTTTTGTGATTCATATTCCATTATTGATATCATACTGTTAGGACACCAGCACCATTACCGATGATGCGTATGTACCACGTACACTTATTTGCCGGCTCACACACATCTTCATCGGTAATTGCCATGTCACGTACACTTAGAGAATATTATGGCTTGATTTAGCTTGTTAGCTAGTAGTTGATATGATATTAGTGTACTTGCCTTATATGCCAGCTTGACATTGTAGTTATTATTTGTCACTTCATGCATACTGTTATTCATTATATGCAGCATTCATGGATTCTCATACTTACATTCATGATTTTACATGCTATTGATGATTCGGATCTCCATGATATTTTCTGGATTTGGGGGAAAATCGCAAAACTTACAAAAACTTCTTTCTCTCTTTTTAAATAAAAAGTGCCGTTTTCCCATGATGTATGAGTCGTCCACCATGAGTTTGCCGATGGATCTCGAGACCCGATTCGAGGAGGTGGATGAACCGTTTCGGGTACATTGTGGGCCCGGTGCGGTACCCCGGGGCAAGAAGATCGCAGGAGATGGCGTTGAGCCTGGCAGGGGAGCACTACCGACCGGTGATTTTACCCGACACGTCGGATATCCGGTGGATACCGTCGTGTTCTTGAGATGGATGGTAGGGGCCGATCTGGACTGACGACGCCCGAGATATTGTGATTGAGACATTGAGATTTGAGGTATTGAGACACAGAGTTTACGACACAGAGATATCGAGACATTGGGTTACTTGTTTTGTGTCGATGTTAGGCACTGTTTTATGCTCATTTCATTTATGATACCTCACTAATTTATGAAAGCAGCTTTCTTCAGTACATGCATTCTGTTTCATGCATTCATACATCATCCATACATATTGCTACCTGAGGCACTGACACGGGCATATGGGATTACACTTGGGTTAGATATTTACCCTAGCCATGGTTATAGATTGCTGGTTATATATATTTGAAGATTATATATTCTGATCGTATGACCTAGGATTGCGTCATACATGCGATTTTCTGTTCGTAGATCTTTTTCTACTCACGAGTTGGCAACTCACCCCCGTTGTGCCCCAGTTTCTTGTAGGTGTTGCCGTACGGGTTTCTTTACGGCTTTGCGGGCACAGCTTCTTTCAGGTGACTTGCTAGTAGGTGGGTTATTTGTATCGTACCCATCATTATACATTGTATATTATATTTCAGTTGTATCTAGAAGTTCCATCAACCAAACATGTACTTAAATGAGATAGAGACCAGTGATGTTTATTCTTTCGACCTTAGCGTCGCGCGTTATATTTCTGTGGATTTCGTGCTGTTGAGTTTCCTTCTCTGTTGTGATCCTCGCCTTTAGGCGTTGTATATTATATTGCTAGCTGGTTGACTTATAGTGGTTTTCCTTCACTCTACTACTTTTCTTGGTTTGGATTTCTGAGTTCGGCTTACTTAGAGTACGTACGCCTCGAGACGTTCGTAGTCTAAGTGCCGGTCATATTCCGTAATTTCAGGACGTGACAAAGTTGGTATCAGAGCGTTAGGTTTTACCTTCGGAGCTTAGGATGACCCTTGGTTGATGGAATAGGTGACTAAAGTAGAGTGACGTACCGTGGGTATGTTCCGCGGCATATTTACGATACGCCACTCCACTTAAGGAGCCTTAGGATGTACATTTCTTTGCCCAGTATTATATTCATTCATGATCTAGCCTCATCAGTACCAGTTATGGTTTTGCTGCCACGATTACGGGCTGGGAGAGCTACGGCTAGAGTTGCGGTCAGCATGAGTTCTTTACGAACGAGGACTGACCATGGCATGATTCCGGCGACACACGATTGCAGAGATGTATCTTTTACTGTGTTTTTGCGCAACAAGCGTTTGATGGATCGCTGTATGAGATTACTCGGAGGTGCCGATGTGCACCAGAGGATTGATCCACATACAAAGGCCAGCCAGACTTTGATGACCGTTGAAGTATTACTTATTCATGATGATTGAGGCACAGTTCAGCGTGCAGACGAGTGAGCCGATTGTTGCTGTGAACGACGGGATATCGCCCAGATGTTGGAGCTATTGCAGTACGAGATTGTACTAAGAGATGATAGAAGGTCGCTAGTCACCAAGGATGAATGATTAGGACATGTGGATCGTTCGCTACCCCGATGCGAGGTCATCAGATAGATTGATTCCAGCTAGAGACGACTTCACGCGGAGACGTTGAGAGTCGACAGAGACGATCGAATGTCAGTAACCTATTATTCCAAGTTTAAAGTATTCGGAAACACATGCAGGCAATTCTATGGTCCCTCTAGAAGAATGAAACCCTAACTCGACTTAATGACCGTGTGAAAGCCTTTGAACCTTAGGGTTTGCGGCAGTTCTGCGGCGCCATTAGTGAGGCTTGGGTTTGCCCTTCTACGGTTGGACCACCGGTGCTGTGGTATGTACTCGATACTATTATACTGTACCCAATATGTTGAGCTCTTGGGAGATTATGAGGTCTTGACAAATCGATCGGATGGCTCGACTTAATTCGGATGCTAGGTGGTGAGGTGCATTTCTTGGGAGACTCCAGATACGAGGATAGCCGTTGGAGCTCAGCCCATGCAGCTACGACGAGACGAATCCGAAGCAGTCAACATTAGGGAAAAGTGGGATAAGAGGTTCGTACAAGATATGGACAAGATGACGTTCCACTCCACCGACATCAGAGATGCGATACGCATGCTGAGGCATTGTACTTGGATATACCTTCCAGAAAGAGTCGCGATGAGTATGCAGTCGCTCCGGAACATGAAGCAAATGTAGTAAAGGATGAGGACTCCCGGACAATTGGCAGAGATGAGACTTGGAAGAGACCATGAGCAGGATTCCTTCCAGGACACTGCTGCAATGATACTTGCACCCAGGATCAGATGTGTCACGTGCATTCAAAGAGCCAGAGGCCGACGCCAGTGACATACTGCCTTACGAGTGGTCGTGAGGATTGACCGAGAGATGACCAGAGGAGTGCCAGAACGGAATCGTCCCCGTTAGCACACCTGACAGGGCCGATGAGCCGATGGATCGTGAGATTGGTAATCCACAGAGAAGACTTGGACCTAGAAGTGGCCATGTTACGCACACCAGCAGGCCAGAGTTCAGGATCGTCGACGAGATATGCTATGAGTGACCACGACAGTTGGCCAGAGATTCTTGGGGGTTGTGCTTGAGCGGGACTATTCCGCCATACTCAATTTCGATGTTTGGTCGATCATTTGCATGACTGATTTGATGATCAGGGTATACGGTGATTTTGGACTAGACTGTGCGTACCAGGTGCCGAGGGGACTGCAGCGTGAGATTCTTGAGGAGGCACATCGATCGGTGTACAGTGTTCATCCGGATTCCACCAAGATGTACCATGATAGGAGAGATGTTTACTGGTGAGACGGAATGAAGAGGGACATCGCAGATTTCGTGTCGAGATGCCTGACTTGTCAGCAAGTCAAGGCCGAGCACCAGAGACCAGCAGGTGAACTACAGCCGTTACCCATTCCGGAGTGGAAATGGGAACAGATTTCGATGGATTTCGTTGTGGGTCTACCCAGGACTAAGCAAGGGTATGACTCCATTTGGGTGATTGTGGATCGTTTGACGAAAGCGGCTCACTTCTTTCCAGTGAAGACGGCTTTCGGATTTTCTCAGTACGCCCAGATTTATATCGACGAGATTGTACGGCTTCATGGAGTCCCGACGTGTATCGTGTCCGACAGAGGCACCCAGTTTACCGGCCGACTATGGCAGAGGCTTCAGGAGGCGTTGGGCACACGCTCGAGTTTCAGCACAGCATTGCATCCGCAAACCGACGGCCAGTCAGAGCAGACTATTCAGACTCTCGAGCAAATGCTCAGAGCGTGCGTTTTAGACTTTGGTGGTAGCTGGGATCATCATTTATCCTTGGTGGAGTTCACCTACAACAACAGCTTCCAAGACACTATTCAGATGTCACCTTTCGAGGCCTTGTAATGGGAGGAGATGCAGATCGCCCGTCTGTGGGGCAGAGCTCAGTGAGAGCAGTATTTTAGGGCCACAGATCGTACAGGAGACGACCGAGAAGATACAGCTGATTCGAGACAGGGTGAGGACAGCTCAGAGCGGGAAGAATTCGTATGCTGACAGACGCCGCCACAGATTAGTGTTCGCAGTTGGCGATCACGTTTTTCTGAAGATCTCTCCAATGAAGGGAGTGATGACGATTGGATGGAAGGGGGAAGCTTGGCCAAGATTTGTGGGTCCCTTCGAGATCCTCGAGCGTGCGGGCACAGTAGCATATCGTTTATCTCTTCCACCCGACTTCCCAGATGTTCACCCCGTGTTCCACGTGTCGATGCTTCGCAGATACCTACATGACCCTTCGCACATGATTCAGCATCAGACCATTCAGCCGGGCGCAATCTTACATTCACCGAACAGCCAGTCGTGATATTGGACCGACAAGCGAGGAAACTTAGATCGAAGGTCTTTCCATCAGTAAGGATGCTTTGGCGCAGCTCGAATGGTGAAGAGGTCACTTGGGAGGCCAAGGGCGAGATGCGGGAGAAGTTCCCTCATTTTTTTGAAGGTATGCGTTGCTTTATATTTTAAATTCGGGGACGAATTTTCTTAAGGAGGGAAGACTGTAACACCTGAGTTCGTGTTTAGTGGTAAGTGTGTCTTAATGTGGGGTTTTGGTAAAAAGTTTACCAAAATGGCTTTTAAATATTTTATCTGGTTTTATGGATATTTTATCGGAATTTTATCTGGACTGCACACACTTGTGCATGTTAACTTGGGTTAAGTCTAGGGTTACCATGTTGAGATGACCATGGTGGGTTGAACCATTTGATTAGGTTAATTAGGGTTTTGGTTTTGATTAATGGTGATTAGAATGGGGGTTGACTTGGGTAGGGAGAGAGAGAGCAATGATGGCTTGAGCATGCAACATTTATTAAGAGAGAGGAAGAGAGAGGTGGCTAGGGTATGCCATGATCCATCTCATTCTTCAATATCCTTTGTGCTCTTTCACACCCTCTCTCACTCATATCACTCCCTCTCATCACTCACATCCTACCCTCACATCTCCCACTCTCACACTCCACCATACTACAACACTTCACCCAACATCAGCCACAAAGCAATCACAACATCATAAGCATCAGCTGCAGCTGCTACAACTACAGCAACAAAAAATAAACCAACAGCAGTAGTTGTAGCCCAAACATCAGCAGCAACATCATACAAATCCACCGAAACAGCAATCTGAATCTGCAACAGCGGCAAGAACAGCCTCCACACCATAATATACCACAACTTCACCACAAAACAACCTCACCAACAAATTTCAAACACCAACCACAACAAAAACCTCAGCAACAGCAACAAGCTGCTGTTAAAAACATATCTGCATCAGCTGCAACAGCAACATCAGCAGCAACACCAGGAGCACAGCAGTAGCAACCCACTCCCCCACCTCCTCCTCCTTCCCTTCTGCTTCATCCTAGGACCCCTTGAGGTATAATCTCGCAACCCAACTCTTTTCTTGCTCAGTTATGGGTAGTTGGCAAAAATTTAGTGTTTATATCGTGATTAGTGCTAGTTTAGGCAAATTTGAGTGAGACTTGACCAAGTGTTTGTTTTGATTGTTAGGGTAACCTTATTAGGTGTGTTTGAGACCAGTTAACCCCAGAATACCCCAGATTTCCAGTAAGTTACCTGAAAGTTTCGACTTGGCGTATTTTAGCGATTTTGTGACCTTTATGGAATCTGCTACAACCCGAGATACCCTAAAATAATATTGACTTGGCAGTGAGGTATGCATGCAGATAGAAACCAACACCCAAAGCCCCAGCCCCTGAACCCACTTCATGGACGCAGATAAATCCCATCTGGCCGCAAATTGCGGCCAGAGCATGGGTTCTGGGCTCCGTATTTGTTCTGTATCTCTTTTACCTGTAAACTTGACCCTGGGTATGTCTAGTTTTGTCTGGTTCCAACCAGGGTAGAATCTGGGTTGATTTTCTTGAGTTGGCGCACGATTTACGACTTGTTTAGCATGAATTTTTGGTATTTGGTGATTCGTTTCCGTCGGGTGGCATTTGAACGCCAACGGCAGAGGGATATTGGCTGTGTTTGCACGCAAGGCCACAGGTTTTTACCTATGGGCGTAGCGTGCACCATTTTGGTTTCCGACATGGTTTTCATGTGTTTTAGCGTGTGATATCCTTGTAGGTACCCCACGTGGCGTCGAGGCGTTGGAGATGCAAATGGCGACATCGGTACCGGCACGCATAAAGCTAGGTGAGTAGATTTATATCTACGGGGAGAAGTCGGGTGGATGGCGTATAGCACCCCCGCAGTCTGTGGTGATGTATACGGATGCGTATACACACTTACAAATATAATATGTTATTTGTGATTCATGATGATGTTTAAGATGGATTTGGTGTGTTGGATTGGTGAAAGGTTACGAAACCCTAGAGTAGTGGGTGCACTATACACACACACACATACATACTTGCATACATCCTTATTTTATATGTGGTTATGGGATCCTATATAGTTATGTGTTCACATGGGTATGGGACCACGTGTTCGCATACGGACTTGAGGATGACACTTGGTATTGAGATGAGTCGATGATATTTGATCTGAGATTATGATATCGGTGATTGGCAGGATTCGTACTTGATATACGTCCTGATATGATAGCGGGTCTTGGATGACGATTCCATGTGCATAGTGATATAAATATAAAATGATCGACATGTGATTATATTACGAGATATGATATGATATGATATGACAAGATAATTATGATAGGCCGCATTCGGCGATGTTTACTCCTTATGATGATATGTGATGATGAAATCGATTTATACGAGACTATCGATCAGTAGTCAGATCATAATTATAGTGATGATATTAGCATTGTACCAGACGTAGGTCAGTACCCGGATTATGATCTTTGATATAGAGAATACCAGATGAATGCTATGACGAATATGATATTGACCCGTACCCAGATTTGGGGATGCCGTACGACGGATTTACGTATGAGCTATAATTTGATGTTTGATCCGCACTCTTGATTTGGGAATAACTGATTATAGAGATATGGTATCGGATGTGATATTATCGAGGCGGGATCACCGACTATAAATGTGTGTGTGTGTGTATATATATATATATATATGTATCGACTCAGAGGTTAGGCGGTTTCCCTTACCTACAGTTAGCCTATTAGATCAGCCCTATAGGCGGTGTAGCTGTATGACTCTTATGACATTAGATACAGTCTAGCTACCATTGTGTTTAGTATTCAGCTCCCGCACATTATTATTGTTGCTCTGCATTGCATACTGTTGTGATTCATATTCCATTATTGATATCATGCTGTTAGGACACCAGCACCATTACCGATGATGCGTATGTACCACGTACACTTATTTGCCGGCTCACACACATCTTCATCGGTAATTGCCATGTCACGTATACTTAGAGAATATTATGGCTTGATTTAGCTTGTTAGCTAGTAGTTGACATGATATTAGTGTACTTGCCTTATATGCCAGCTTGACATTGTAGTTATTACTTGTCACTTCATGCATACTGTTATTCATTATATGCTGCATTCATGGATTCTCATGCTTACATTCATGATTTTACATGCTATTGATGATTCGGATCTCCATGATATTTTCTGGATTTGGGGGAAAAACCGCAAAACTTATATAAACTGCTTTCTCTCTTTTTAAATAAAAAGTGTGGTTTTCCCATGATGTATGAGTCGTGCACCATGAATTTGCTGATGGATCTCGAGACCCAATTCGAGAAGGCGGATGAACCGTTTCGGGTACATGGTAGGTCCGGTGCGGTACCCCGGGGCAAGAAGATCGCAGGAGATGGCGTTGAGCCTGGCAGGGGAGCACTACCGACCGGTGATTTTACCCGACACGTCGGATATCCGGAGGATACCGTCGTGGTCTTGAGATGGATGGTAGGGTCCGATCTGGACTGACGGCGCCCGAGATATTGTGATTGAGACATTGAGATTTGAGGTATTGAGACACAGAGTTTACGACACAGAGATATCGAGACAATGGGATACTTGTTTTGTGTCGATGTTAGGCACTGTTTTATGCTCATTTCATTTATGATACCTCACTAATTTATGAAAGCAGCTTTCTTTAGTACATGCATTCTGTTTCATGCATTCATACATCATCCATACATATTGCTACCTGAGACACTGACACAGGCATATGGGATTACACTTGGGTTTGATATTTACCCTTACCATGGTTATAGATTGCTGGTTATATATATTTGAGGATTATATATTCTGATCGTATGACCTAGGATTGCTTCATACATGCGATTTTCTGTTCGTAGATCTTTTTCTACTCACGAGTTGGCAACTCACCCCCGTTGAGCCCCAGTTTCTTGCAGGTGTTGCCATACGGGTTTCATTACGGCTTTGCGGGAACAGCTTCTTTCTGGTGACTTGCTAGTAGGTGGGTTATTTGTATCGTATCCATCATTATACTTTGTATATTATATTTCAGTTGTATCTAGAAGTTCCATTAACCAAACATGTACTTAAATGAGATAGAGACCAGTGATGTTTATTCTTTCGACCTTAGCGTCGCACGTTATATTTCTGTGGATTTCGTGCTGTTGAGTTTCCTTCTCTGTTGTGATCCTCGCCTTTAGGCGTTGTATATTATATTGCTAGCTGGTTGACTTATAGTGGTTTTCCTTCACTCTACTACTTTTCTTGGTTTTGATTTCTGTGTTCGGCTTACTTAGAGTACGTACGCCTCGAGACGTTCGTTGTCTAAGTGCCGGTCATATTCCGTAATTTCGGGACGTGACACAGGGTGTGCAAACAACTCAAAACATCAATTTTGGAAACTATTTTTTCGGCAGTTTTTTGCGCGACAAAAACGGCAGATTTCTAACGTCGCTACAAGCTATCTAAGGTTTATGAGTGGCTCTGATACCACTGTAAGTCAATGTCGCACACCCCACGTGTTCGCGGGGAGGCGGAAATTGCAAAAAATCATTTTTACGGGCTTCACAACACCGACTAGAACCAAGGACCGAACATAAACCATAGCTAGCAAACTACATGAGGTTTAACTACTATGATACGAAGTTATACCTCATGATTCAAGTCCTTCGGGTTTTTATCGTTGTCCTCCACTCATTGTCGGCTCTAAGGATCGTAACGGATCGTAGCAACCTCGACGGCCTCCTCGTGTCAAAGATGATCCACCCGAGAGTCTATAGTCCGAGCTCCTACCTCAAATCCGAAGTAAATACGGCTTCTAGTTCGCTAAATTAGAAGTCCTGGAAGGTGTAGAGTGTGAAGATGGAGTGCTTTGTCTCTTGGAACCCTACGATTCTCAACACATGAGAGCTTTTAGGGTTTAGAGGAAGAAGAAGAAGACTTGAGGAAAAGCTAGTGAAGCATGAGCTCAAGAAAAGCTTGGCTGTCCCATAGAGATAAAATGAAGAATATTGGATATTTTATGAGATAAATATCACGATAAAATATCTCCAAACCTTCACAAATATCTTGTGGTGACTCATGACCATGAATCACCAAGTAGCCATATTTGTTTTAATGCTCAAATCCACCTCGTTTCCTCCACCCATTTTGTTTAATCCAAAAAGAATAAAACCCTAATAGGTGTCCCCCTTCTAGAAGCCAATCCTGAGGAATTACGAGAATGCCCCTTATCCGTATATACATACACACATCCGTATTCCGAAAACGAATACTAAGAAACGAAACAATCCATCAATATAATACTAGAATCTGGCTTAAACCAAAGCCAGCTAGTATTATCCGCCCGATCATCATACGTGCACAAGTACACGTAAGTGATCGAAGCCCTGCTGTAAAACCATATGGCCTCTACACCTTTTGCCCGGTGCAGGGAAACTCTCTATGTGGAACTCTAAAGACTCGACACTACGCGGGCAGTGGGTTTAACCACAAGCCGCAAGCGGTACTAGCTGCACGTAACGGCTGCCCAGGTATGTGTCGATAAGAAGGACGATGAGATAACTCATCCGAACTCCTACTAAGCCTGTATGTGACAATCTCTGTACAGTCCGGTCTGTTCGTCTAAGAGTATCGCATATCGGGCCTAGGGGGTAATCGTCAGACCCCTAATAGCACAATAAGTCATGTTGGAGAATAACCCAAAACACCCTGAGAAACTACTGGAATACCTACCAGTAAATCTCGCTTGCCTTGGCCAAGGACTTTGTGTAATGGCCTTCCGAACACAGCGCGATATCAACCCCCAATACCGGGAGAGATGAATCCTATCTAACCGCCACTGTCTCCAAGTGCTTCGGTACTGCACCCAACTACTACCTGTTTGCATGATTCCTTTGAGCCGTGGTAGGGTAGTAATCAAAGTATAGTGGGAACACACTTGAAGCGAAGCAGCAGTGTCAAGTCGACGGACTAAGCTGTACTCATGTCACCTGGGAACTGCTACCCTACGACAGGTATAATACCCACCAACAGTTCCCGACGAGTCCTGTCCAGTGTACTCATAACCTAATAAGCACCTGCATAATATCTCCAGTACGACGTACTGATGGCTGTGGGACAGACCATCTCCCCTGCTGGGATGAGAAGCGTATACACTAGTCTACTATGGAGTATTGATGCCCCGTCTCGATATGACTAGGGACTTGTATAGGATGTGCTTATAGACTACCCAGCCCCCACTTGTGTGACTGTCATCATAACGTTGGTAATCAAGCAAAGATCCTAAGGGCTTTACCAATATGTATAAGCGATATGCTAAGAAAATACATGCACATATTGAGGTAGATATAAACCAGGTAGCATAGTACCATTTCGAGCAAGACTGTTACTATATCCGTGTATATCCCATGCTCCCAATAAGTTATATAGAATCCAGTATGATACAATAATGGCATCTATGGCATATATCACTAACACCAAAATGCACTGGACAAAATCAAGCAATACCTGCAAAATTCACCGGTATTGACCGCTCCGGTTAAGAGAAAACCCCTTATCCTATATACAACAGCCCTTGAGGGTTCTTTAGGCGCGCTATGGGCATAAGAGAATGATCAGGAATAGGAGAGAGCTCTGTACTATTTGATTCGAGTTCTCCAGGAGGTAGAAAACAACTACTCCCCCATAAAAAAGCATTGCCTGGAACTAATCTTTACGATAACTAAGCTCAGACATTACGCCTTGTCACATGAGGTCCATCTCATATCAAAGGTGGATCCTCTCAAATATCTGATGTCAAGAGCCATACTAACAGGAAGGCTTGCCAAATGGGCTCTCCTCCTCCTAATGGAGTTCTCGATAACTTATCGACCCCTCAAAGCAATGAAAGGCCAGGCTATTGCCAACTTTCTCGTGGAGCATCCGATACCAGCCGACTCCCCCTTAAATTGTGAATTGCCGGATGAACGTTCGACACAATCAAAGAAGAGAAGGAAGAAAATGATTCCCAATGGGAACTCTATTTCGATGGAGCATCTTCCATGAAAAGGAGAATGCAAAACACCCCCATAATCAAAGCCGGGGTGGGCCTTATCTTTGTGACTCGGCAAAGAGGGATATTGCGTTATGCCCTCTCCTTAACGGAGCCAAAGCCTAATAACGAAGCTGAATACAAGCTTTGATAGCAGGTCTCAAGATCGCTGTCGACATGGGAATCAAAGACCTCCTCATATATGGAGACGCCCAGCTAATCGTTAGCCAAGTAAATTGCGACTATCAGACGTGCAAGCCAGAGCTGATAAAATATGACGAAAGAGTGCAGCAACTTCTGACACAAATCCCCTCCTACATCCTGGAGAGTATACCGTATGCAGAAAATAGCAAAGCGGACTCATTTGCCAAATTGGCTAAGGATCTAGCCGATGAATACCTCGATGACGTAAGGATCATTGTGCAAAACCGCAGGGTTCTCGCGCCAACAGATATATCTTCGGAAGACCAAATAGAGCCATTTGAAGGAAAAGAAGCGACCGAACAAGTATCCCTTCAAATAGAGGATGAAGAAAAAGTCAAGGATGGGAGGGAAGTCTTCATAGACTACTTCAAATCCCAACAAACGTCCGAAAATGCATCATCCAGACATCATCTCATGAAACGAGCTCTGACTTTCTCCTTCGTCAATGATACTCTATATAAGAGATTATTCGAATGTCTGTGGCTAAGATGCCTGGGGCCAAAAGAAGCAAAGAAAGTCGTTCAAGAAACTCTCGATGGACTCTGCGGTTCTCATCAAGCTGGGCCAAAGATGAAACTGAAGATAAAAAGAATGGGTTATTACTGGCCCATATTGATTCGGGACTTCCTCGAATATGCGAAATAGTGTCACTCGTGCCAAATTCACGGGGACTTCAGCTACCAGCTTCCAAATCTGCTACACCCAACAGTAACTAGCTGGCCGTTCGAAATGTGGGAAACCGATATAATTGGCCCCATTGAACCAGTATCGTCCAAAGGACATCGGTCCATACTGGAAATGACCGACTACTTTTCTAAGTGGACAGAAGCAGTACCATTAAGAGAGGTGAGGCCAGAGAATATCATCCATTTCTTCAGGGCACATGTCATCTATCGGTTCGGCACTCCGCGACGAATTATCTCGGATAATGGGCCAGCTTATAGAAGCCATAAAATCAGTCGCTTCGTGCAACAGCATAAGAATATTAGAGATACTCTTCATTCTATAATCCTTGGGCCAACGGTCTAGCTGAAGCTTTCAACAAGACCTTGACAAAGATTATAAATAAAACAATGTCCAGAAACAAAGGAGATTGGCATGAAAAGCTGCATGAAGCTCTCTGGGCGTACCGAACAACGTTCAAAATGGTCATGAATACAACACCATACACATTAGTATTCGGCACGGATGAAGTGCTTCCCCTGGAAATAGAACTCCCTTCTCTACGAGTAGCGGTTCGATACGAGCTTATAGATGAAGAAAATGCCCATCTTCAGCTTGAGGAGCTCGATTCTCTCGACGAAACTCGCCTTATAGCACAGCAAAATCTGGAGGCTTATAAGACAAGAATGACGAGGTCAAACGAAAAACTAACCGGGCCGAGAACATTCCGCCAAGGCAAACTCGTGCTAGTCATCAAAAGACCCATGATCCCTAATCGTGCAAAACGGGGGAAATTCGAACCGAACTATGAAGGCCCATACATCATAGACAAAGTCTACTAAGGTGGAGCTTACCTGCTTATAGATATGCTTGGCGAAATACCTTTATGAGACCCTTACTGCTCATAAATTTAAAAAGCCTTAGTCGACAGGATCATAACCCCGTTTGCTAAGCCATCTTTGCTCAAATCGACAAAGGCAAATAATGATTCGCTCCTGGTAATATCCTAGTTGTAGCGATGCTGATACCTAAACAGGTGTCAAACTCCAAGTCCTCTTACGGTAAATGATGATTCTCTCCTGGCAATATTCCAGTTGCAGTCATGCTGATGCCAAGATTGAAATCGGATCTTAAGTTCCTAACTCGTAATAAAACTCAGCGAGTCGCAAAAAAAATGCGTATGAGAAAGCCGAAATGTTTGGGCAACTCACAATTAAAAGCAACGAGTAAATAAAAAAATATAGCCGAAATGATTGGGCACAGCGAAAAATAGCGGAAATGATTGGGCAATCGAGACTTCGCAATATAAAATGCTGAAAAGATAGAGGATCGCGGAAAAATAAAAAAATATAAAATAAAATTTTCTCTGCCGTACAGGTGAGTCCATACTGACCCCTATATACAATCTATAGGCATAAATGAAAAGGGAACCATATTTTCCCACCAGGCTCCGTCAAAGGGAGAGCCAGATCTCGACGGCAACATCTACAGCCTGGAGATCAACTCGACATTCTTCTCATTCCAACAGAATGCAGACGCAACGTCAACGAAAGACCTAAGGGTCGAAACAAAAATGGAGCAATGGAAAAATCCTAACTCGAAGTCTTGACGGTGCATATACAACCTAGAGACTATCCCGGCGTTCCTTCTCATTCTAGCAGGATGCAAACACAACGTCAACAAAAGACCTCAGGGCCGTAACAAAAATGGAGTAACGAAAAAATCCTAGCTCCAAGTCTTGACGGTACATATACAACCAAGAGACCATCCCGGCATTCCTTCTCATTTCAGCAGAATGCGGACGTGACTATCAAATAAAATTGGAGCAATGGCATATTTCGAGCTTCAGACTTCAACTGTGATACACGCAGCATAGAGGTCCTACAGATGTCTACCCTACTTCAGCAAAGAATCGGTGTGACATCATCAAAGCAAAAAAAATGAAGTGGCGGCATATTCCTAGCTTCGGGTCTCGACGGCAACTCATATAAAGCCCAAAAGACTATCGGAGATCATCGCACATCAGAGCGGAGTGGTTATGACTCATCGGGGCTCCAAATTGAGCCTAACCTCAAGTAATAAGCGTCATGGAAAATTCCTAACGCTTTCCCTTCTAACGGTAATATGACCTAAGGAGATTACTTGAAGATGTCTTGTCCAGCCCCCGAAGGGATCAGAGACACGACAATCGCGAGGCTACTCAAACAACCGCTTGAAGACTGCATATCGAGGAATACATCAGCCAACGCGACGATTCCACGGACTAAAACCCTAGTACCACAAACCTAACGGACCTTTGTCGTAAAGAATCGGGGTTATGTGCATATAACGTGAGGAAAAGTTTGCTTGTAAACCCAAGGGAGGTAAACTAAAAAACACTCCGAAATGAGTACATAAACTAGAGACTCCGAAATGAGTGAATAAAATATAAACTCCGAAATGAGTACATAAACTAGAAACTCCGAAACGAGTGAATAAACTACAAACTCCGAAACGAGTAAATAAACTAACGGGCGCTAAATTAAGACATCAGACACTGAGGAGCGCATGCAAAAAAATGTGAATTCTTTATTCATAAGTCGAAATGTTTAAGAGATACAGTTTACATTCAGAAGGCGCGGCTTTCAGTAAATTGGCACCCCCGCTCATTCTCTTCCCGCAAGTCCTCATCGTGCGCCACTATTGCAGCCAGCCTCGCTTCGACTTGAGCCCGTTGTTGCAAGCATGATGAAAGCTTCTCAGCGATTTCCTGCTTAGCAATCTCGCAATCTCGCATGCCCCGCTTGGTAAAGTCGAGGTTCTGCCTCAGCGCCGGTCCATTAGAAATACATTGCTAGAGATTTTCAAAAATAATTTGCAGTTGCGCGGCATTCACTTCGATCTGGGCACGCAATTGGCAAGATTCACCAGAAGCCGTCTCATGCTCCTTTCGCTTCAGGGCCAACTTTTACTCGAAGTATTGAATAGAATCAGCACTTTGATCGATCTATGTGATCAGTTGAGCCTTCGAGGTTAATACTTCAGGAGTGAGACGTTTGTGCTCGATCTCATGCAAACAAGCTTCAATCCGCTTACAATAGTCAACCCAAATGCCGACGAAATCTTCATTGTGGAAATTCATAAGCGTCGCCAGCATAGGGTTGACCTCGTCAGCAAAATCCGCAGCAGAGTTGGAGGCTTCAACGTTAAGATCTTCGATGAATTCACTTAACATCTGCCTGCTATTCGCCACACCCCTGGAAGATTGACGCTTAGCAAAGGGCCCTGTCGGCATGGAAATGCGAGATTCAAAAGGAGCCAAAGCCGGTGTAGCTTCTATAGAATAAAGCACGCATAAAGAAAGGTCAGATTTCAACCTGAAAAATAAGGAAGAATGATGATGGACGAGATCTACCATACCAGTGGTCAAAATGGCAAGTTAGGAAGCGCAAAAGGCTCGGCTATTCCTTCGTTCTCTCCCTCGAGCCGTAATACTGCCGTCAATACGAGAAAAGCTTACCAATAGATAGTTTCCTCATGGAAAAATGAAATAACAAGTGAGGAATATACTAACCAATGCCTGAAGGAGGAACGAATTCCAATTGGAAGGCGAAGTGCGAGCTTAACATCTGGTGTAAGCGGTCAAAAAGCACTCCTGCAGGATTGCGACGATATATGGTAAAGAAATTAATCCAAGAAAATAATATCTACAGTGAAACAAAGAGATGAGAAAACTTTACCTTCTGTCATTAAACCCGAGAGAACTCGGGGGGATACAAAAGAGAGGGATAGAACGGTGATGTTCGTGGCAACGGCTAACAGTAATGCTTCAATCGGCACGGCACAGGGGTCTACCATGCCTGTATTCAGGTTAAAAGAAATATCAGCAGAGATACCTAGCAAGATTGATAAATCAAAAGTAATGGCTCGAGGAATACCTGATGGGGCAGAAACCATAATAGGGTCTGGAGCGTCACCAACTATAATGGCTCCCCCGTTTTCCACCATCACCGGGAAAGTGGATTCAGTATCCGCACCTTCGTCCCATGAATCGATAAGGGCAGTCGTCATGCTCGCACCACCCGCTAATATCGGGGATCCACAAGGGGAGGAAGCAGCAGTCGGAACAGTCCCAGATTCAAAAGGAAGGCCTCACACTCCATGCACTTCAAGCGCCGACACTTCGCTCGCCACGTCACCACCTAAACTTGGCCATGTTTAAAAAAAGGGGGGAGTTATAATTCAAGAAAAAGGTTGTTACTAGGTTTTAATAAGGGACGTTGCGTTGTTTTACCTTGAAGTAACAGCTCGGCCTCTTCGCGAGCCGCACGCGCAACTTGCCTATGAGCGGTGGACAGGGCAGAAAGAACATCCTCCATATGAATGTCAGAGGGTTGAGCATCACTCGAACCCGCACCTGCGATCAAGTTAGCCTGATGCTCCCTTGCTGCATGCTTCTTGTGCTTCCTCTCAACTTTAGCTGTACGAATGGATCTCCTCAGGACCTCCGACAAAGAAGCGTTTATGTCCAAATCAAGCTTGGCCTCCGGATATACTGCAACATCTATCATCGGCTGCTTCAGCGACGCCTCCCATAACGGCTTTGGGAGGACCTCAACCGTAGCCGGTGGCTTTGAAAGCTCCTCCGCACCACCACCCGAGGTGGGCATTGTACTCGGAACAACACGAGTTGCGGTGGTTCCTGTAACAGAAGAAGAAGGGAGTCAGGTGGTGAATAAAATGAACTAAATATGTAAAGGCATCGCGAAACGAATCATACCGAGGCCCATGGAAGCGCGGAGCCTCTCCTCCTTCTTAAATATCTTAAGGGACGCCAAGAGAGCCTCTTTAGTGGAGATTCCTGATAAGAGAAAAGCATTAATAAAGAATAATAAATTCATAAAAAATGTATACACAGAAGAATGCAAATGGAATATACCGGACGCCGCCAGAGAAGCTAACACTGCTTGCTCATAGGCCAGTCTTTTAGAAGCTTCGATGGCGGCTTGATGATCCGTAGCAGCGTTCTCATCGATGGAGGCTTCGAATAAACCATCATTGGTTCCGTATTCGAACAAGCCTTCGCCATAAGGAGCATGAGGCTCCTGACCGAATACAACATCAGCTGAGAATAATGATTTCTTCTTCTTCAGCGATCTGACAGCGACCCCCGACGACAAAAGCTTTCTCTTAACAGGTTGCTTGGGACGGCGGGTCCCAATCTCCGAACCAATGCCCGACTCCGGGGATGCCGCGGCTACCACAGTCGCAGGAGCGTCCGTTCGAGGCTTATCCGGAAAAGCTTGCGGAACTACGATCACACTACACTCTCTCCAGGAAGGACGGAGACTGCCCGTCGCCTCAGCGGGACCGTGGGATTGCTGGCTGGGACAGAATCCTTGTGGTCAAGAAGCATCCTCCTTTCCTCCTTGATGACGGCCCTCGTTGCATGCTGATACCAAGCAACGTAGGCATTTGAGGCCTTTGGAATATGGCTCGGCTCGCTAATCAAGGAATGGGACCCCGTATTCAGACGCATGAAATGGTGCGCCATGTTGCGAACACCCTCCTCAGTAGTAACTGGATCAACGATAAACGCCTCGAGGGGAACGGCTTGGTTGTAACCTGATTGTTGGGCAAAACGGTGCGGGTTATATCTCATAAACAAAAACGAGGCGTTCTGTCTGAATACCAGGAAACTTGGCTTTTAGAATACAAATAGACGATCTCTCGGACCCTCAACGCAGAAGCTCCGTCCTTGAAAACATCGTGTAGCGGCTAGATCACTTTGGAAGATTCCTTGCCGATGTTCAGGACTTTATCGACAAAGGTCATGCTGTCCCCAACCATGCGCGGGCGAAGAAGCAATCACCGAGCCTCCCGCTGTGTTGGGTCTGGAGAAGAAGCATCGACCAAGCGCATGACCCGAGGAAAATTATATCCTTCATAAAATCTGGGCCCTTAATGCACACCAAAAGCACCCAGCACGTGCATCTAGATCCACGAGGTGAAGTAATGCTGTGGGAGATTAACGGGCTTCACACCTGGCTGAGTGGTGTCAGCTGCTAGACTCAGGCCATGATATAAGTGAGCCAGTCCTGCAACCCCAATGGCCATACGTGTCCCCGCCATAAAACGGTGAGCCGGATAAAAGAGAGATGGTCTCATATAGCGGGGGTTCATTGGAAGCGTGAACCAGCTCAGCCACAAGCCGGTGAACCTCAGGAAGAAAGTCTCCTCATCAATGTCTGGAGCGGCGACCTCTGCGAAAGGGACGATTGGGATATCCAGAATAAAAAATTGCTTCAAATTCGCCTCCGCGGTCGGTAGTTTGTCCAAGACAAATCCAAACGGATCATCGAGCCTAACGAACTTCGTAGCATTCTTCGATAAAGCCTCCGGATGAAGGAAACGAGCAACGAACTCCATAAAGCTAACTCCGTGCCCCCCAGACTCCAAGAATAATCTTTCATATATGTTCAACACTTTGATCAAGCTCAGAAATTTGTATCGAACGACATTCTCTTGGGTAAGACCCATAACCGCTGATTCGGTAGAGAAGACATACTCGTCAGCAGGAAGTATCTCCATATAATACTCTCCTCTGACAGGTAACCCGGATATCTCCGTGAATTCCTCCAGCGATATTGGGACCTCCCGATTCGATAAGAGAAATGTGTGGGTCGGGATATTCCATTGCTCCAGAAAAGATTTGATCCACCACACATAAGGAGTGTGGTAGTAAAAGAGAGATGCATAGATCGCTGGATATAGCCCGGTCTTCAATAGCAGCGACTTCTTGGCCGACAGAATGTAACGGGCCCACTACAGATAGCCAGCCGGATGACGGGGAGTCATTCCTATCATATAAACCTGTAAGGTTATGCCAGCGCCCCGGCCATCAATCCGCGGCCAAACGTGGATCAAAAACTTTTAAAACTCGACGCTAACGGAACCCGATTCCCGGATCGAACCATTAACCCTATACTAGTTAACTGTAAAAGGAGTTTAGAGAGGTTATACCGATCAATCCGTGTCCTTCAGTCTTCAACATCTGTCCTAAGCTCCTCGCGGCTTCCTCGATCAAGTTTGATCTCCAGCCTCCCCACATCAAAGAAGATCCACGTCGAGGATTAGTAATAGGGGCTCCCGCTTCAAAACCGAAGCAACTCGGGCATCCAGTTTACTAGCCTAGATACCCAAGATGAAGTGGAGATAGTGTGTGAATATTTTGTCTCAAAACACCCAATGATTCTCAACACATGAGATGGAATGGGTGGAGGTGAAAGAGTTGCCATTGAAGTAAAGAAAATGAGCTCAAGAATTTTGGCCAAGACTTCAAGGGAAAAGAAGTGGCTGTTCTTTTGAGGTGATGAAGTGGGTGATTTTTTTTTTTGGAAATCAAGAAAATCACTGCACATTCAAAAAGAAGTCCACGAAATTAGCACTTGCACCAAAAAAATCAATAGCCACTTTAAATCCCCTCACACAAAAAAATCAACTGCCACTTTAATTCCTTTGTTTTCACTTGAGTTTGTGAGGTATGTGTGCAATATTTAATTGTACAACTAAAGAAATTTTATTCCCCAAAAATCAATAGCCCATGCCTCATCAATGCCCAAACCAAAACCCATGCTCACACTTTCCACCTCAACAATAATATTAAACATTTAAAATACTCTAAATGTTTAATACAATATGAAAGAAAAGAAATAGCAACTTTAAAGTAAACTCGTAACGAATTACAAGAATACCCCTCATCCGTATATACATACCTGCATCCGTATTCCGACTGAATACGAATACAACAAGACGAAAATAATCCAACAATATAATACTAGGATCCGGCTTACACCAAAGCCCACTAGTATTATCCGTCCGATCATGATCCGTGCATAAGTGCACGTATATGATCAAACCCTGCCATAAAACTATACGGCCTCTACAACGTTTCGCCCGAACCAGGGAAACCCACTGTGTGGGACTCTAAAGACTCGTCAATACGCTGGCAGTGGGTTTAACTACAAGCACGTCAATAGCACTAGCTGTACGTAACGACTACCCAGGTATTGAGCGAAAGGAAGACCGACGAGCGAACTCATCGTGAAACCCTACTGAGCCCGACAGTGACAATATCCGTACAGTTCGGTCCGTTCATCTATGAGTATCGCATGTCGAGCCTAGGGTGGTGGATAAAGTCAGACCTCTAATAACTTGACATTTAGTGTTGGTATGAAGCCTATCACCAACTGAGAAACTACTGATCTGAATCAGTAATTCTCATCTACCCCGGCCGAGGATTTCTGGTGATGGCTACCCGTGCACTCCGCGACATCAACCCCCAATATACCGGGAGAGACGAATCCCCTGACGATCTGCTCACTGCCTCTATGTGGCTCGGGATTGTACCCAACTAAAACCTGTTTACACGACTCCTTTAAGCCGTGGTAGGGTAACAATCAAAGCACAGTAGAAACTCACACGAGACAAATGACGATCTCAGGTCGATAGACTAACCTATACACATGTCACCTAGGAACATCTATCTGACAATAGGTATAGTACCAACTAACATGTTCCCGGCGAGTCCGTCCGGTGTACTCATAACCCAATGAGCACCTGTATACATCTTATGTGAACCAACTGACACCAATGGCTTGTGAGATCGACCACCGCCCCTCGTCGGGGTCTTGATCCGTATACACTATTCTACTCTCGGAGTATCGATGCCCAGTCTCGAAACTCCCACGACTAGGGACACGTTAAGGATGTGCTTATAAACTACCCAACTCTCACGTATATGATCGCCATCATACTGCTGGTAGTCAAGCATGAATCCTATGGGCTTTATCAACATGTAATAGTGATCTGTAATGTTACCTGAAGCATGTACATAATGATAATGACAAACCAGATAGCATACTATCATCTCGAGTAAGACTGTTCTGCCAGTATAGGTCATCCCTCAATCATTGCAATCACGTGCATGTGATCCAATAATTGACTTGAGGGCACTATAGCCAACAATCTCCCACTTGCACTTAAGGTTAATTATTGCGGTGTCACATACTCACAGCCCGTATGATACCGAACATCCAATTTCTCTACTAATCAGTTTCACAAAGCTCATTTATGAAACTATTGCGTTCGAGAAATATCCTCAGTGAGTGGATCCGCTCCAATGTTTCTTTCTATGTCTCTCTTTATCTTAAGTTCGCGGAGAAATCCATCTCCCGAAATGAGCAATACATGTCTTAGAATATGTCTGGATATTTGATGGGACCCAGTTCACAAATGAACTTCAAATCCAGTAAACTTCTTAGACTGTATCGTCAACTGAATTTAATCAGTATCCTGCGCCATGCCTACCTCAGTAACCGCTTGGACCAACTGTCCAAACTACTGGCCCTCAAAAGAGAGAAAACTATAACTCTGACAGTCACTTTGTCATCCAGGTCACCTTGGAAGCCTGGAATGATAACCGTCTCCCGAAGGAGGCTGTCATTACCAAATCCCTAGAACATTTACTTATGTTCATAAACTGCTTCCGAACGTTTCTCCAGGATTGTATTAATATATCAACTTATTGTATTTAGTGCAAAAAACAACATCTGGTGTGGTACTTGACATCTCATGATTGAATCAATTGCCTAAGCAAGCGATATGTTAATCATGCACATCCCTCTCCCCTTTAGTCTGTAAGACACCTTTAGAAAGGGCGACTCCATTACCTGCAGGTTTACCACCATGCCAAGAATCGTCTATTCTAAAACACCTTTAGAATACTGTCTAAGTACCCAGATTGGGAAACTACCCAAATATAGATCTAAAACCAAAGATCTAGTAAGCAGAATGCCTGATATAATATCCATATCCTATGTGGAGAAATCACTGTGTGACAACCACAGTATAATCGATTGTAGTATAGGAATTTTACTTCCTACAAAGTGTATGTCATCCAAATGCCAGGACATACCACCATACTACCTTCTTAACTGATCCATCTCCTATTCTGATGAAGTCAAAGCCTATGACTATCACATCAGAAACAGATGATCTATCTCTGCTATATCTATTTTAGTCTATAAATAGACACAAGCTACTTATCCACTAAACTTCCGCTTCTCCCACTGACTACAACAACCCTCTGGCAGAGTCATATACACGAGCACTTCAAAAGCTAGTTTAGAATGACGCTATACTCATCCTCCTGCCGGGTCTTATAGTCTGGAACAACAGTAGTGTCAAGTCTGGGTAAACATGAACCTCCCTGCCACCGTCTTTAAGGATACCGAAGTACCTCTCGGGCGCCTGAGGTTACCCACCATATCTGCGGAGTGGCTAATGGAATGTCAAACCCGATTGAATCTTTGGATTCTATTAAATTTTCAGTAATCGTTTGTGGTTCTGGAATCACTTCCAGTTCTACCATACTCCCACTACTGTTTTCTGAAAAAGTCCATTTTGCTAAAACTATGGCGAATCAAAAACAATATCACTATTGATCTTCCAGATGGTAGAAAGTTAACCCTCATCATAGCTTGGGATAACCCACAAACTGCCATTACAGAAACGTTCCTTGAGTTATCCAGAGTCTGGTTTTAAGTATAAGCCGGACAACTCCATATACCTTAACATCGTTAAAATATGAACCACTCTATATACAATATAGAAACAGAGGCACTGATTTAATTATAACCAGATTCAAATCATGCAGCTGTCTCCAGTGCATGTCAACCAAATGGAGAGAGGCCGATCAGTATTACTCAACTTAGGAGTGTGTCCAAATATGAGTAATCTGAAAGAGAAGCAAGTTCTTAAAACCATTACTATCAACTGAATACCAAACACAAGTATCTACATCTTCGATCACCTTGAAGAATCCTGATACTTGCAACGCATGGTTCTCTACTTTATTCTAATACCTATAACTTCTCAAAACTTGGACCTTGTATTTCTGCGAAACACTTGTCTAAAACAAGAGAAGTCACAAGTAAACAGAATATAGTACGAGGACCAATCCCTTTATCCTAATAGACACTGGACAACATACAATACTTTATATAAGTCCGCTGAGTTGAATAACTTAAACCCTGTGCATCGTAGGTTGAAAACTGTACTTGGTTAAGAAGAATTACACCGCTGTTTAATGCTCCTTTCTTACCATCAACTGATATAGGTAAATATCATGGACATAATTTCAAAAAGTTATATCTCATTTTATAAAATTAACGTACAGATATATCGGCTTGAAATTGGTGCATTATAACGGTTATTCAAAACCAAATATTTGCCGTCAGGCAAAACCTCAGGCGATTTCCTCAAATATCACCAATTACAATGAATTCCGATATAATGAGAATATAATCACCGAATTCCTAATAACTTACTCCCACTCATCATCTGTAAAACCATACAGATGTGAGAATCAAACCCGATACATACATACCTTGGAGTAAGGATCTAATTGGGAAATCCGTTTTCAATTAACAACGCATAGTGAAACTGAAACATGAAAATATTTTGAAGTGGTAGTCGGGTATGTCTAGTAATGCCTCTTCCATTATCCAGATTCATGACTGTAACCGTTTATTTCTTTGCCATCTCTCCAAATCCCTTTATTTGTCATTACTCATTACCTTCTGTACACCACCCTTAGGCTAAATTGTTTTCTTCCTTCCCTACCGTTCGGCACCAGCCTATGGTTTGGAAGAAGACTATCCAATAAGCGTAATAGGTGTACTCTCCTAATCCTAGGAGCACTCGCAGCCTGAGAGAAGGTAAAGCTAAAAGACAACTGAATAAACCTTATTCTATTTCTCCTGAACAAGAATCCATCCTCGAACTGGAACAAGTTCCTTCGAGTTCGTATGTAACTATACGATGGATTATCCAATAACTGTGGATCTTCGTAGTGATACAGGGTGATCTGGAGAAATTCAAAGGTGAAGTAGGAGTGGTGATGAAATACACGGTTTGGTCGTGAATGATAGCAGTCGCAATTTACTTTATCGTCTTTCTAATCCCTTCATTTGTCTTTACTTATTGCCTTCTGTACACCACACTTATGCTAATTGGTTTTCTTTCTTCCCCACCCTTTGGCACCAGCCTATGGTTTGGAAGAAGTCTATCCAATAAGCGCAATAGGTGTACCCTCTCCTAATCCTAGGAGCCCTCACAACCTGAGAGAAGGAAAAAGGAAAAGACAACCGAATAGTCATATTCAACTTCTCCAGAACCAGAAACTATCCTCGAATCTGAAACAAGTTTCTTCGAGTTCGTATGTAACTATACAATGGTCTTATCCAATAAATGTGGATCTTCGTAGTGATACGAAATGTTCTGGAGAAAAGCAAAGGGTAAAAGTAGGAGTGGCAATGAAGTATGCACTCTGACAATCCAAAAGTCAATATGTTTTAAGAAGGTTCGGTTATCTTGGTTACTGAGTTATAGTCTAGGGTCGGGTCATGGTCGCTGCCAAAAAGAGAGAGAGAAAAGAAACACTCAGCGTGCACTCTAACCTAGATCAGAATGGTCAATCATTTATCTAATCAGGATGTCTCCCACTGTATCCTCAAATTCTCCTCCAATCCTGAAAGAAGAATTAGTCGGGATCATTTAGAATCACACGAGGAGTAAACCAACTCATCAGTGGGAATCGGGATCCAACTATCATCGCATGATAACTTGATGGAATCCACTTAAGTTATCACACTCTAGAAGGTATGCGCATGCCTGGAAAGTTTCCTGTATGTTTAAAACTCCCGATGTGATTTCTACCCCATGCTCTTATGACCTTGACGAAGGCCAACATATCATAAGTCACATATCAAGTTCTACCCGTCATTAATTTGAACCCACCCGTACATACCCTTGACGAAACCCAAAATAGTAGTACGAATGTCACAAACCAACGCATTTATCTTTGCAAAAGAAAAGTAACAAATAGCTATCATACACTATGCCTTCACGAAGACCAACATACATAGCATGAATACTAAGTGCTACCCGTCTGAAATGACGGAGGGCTACGAATGGTTTTTGGCGAAAAACCTTTAACGTAATGAACTTGATATCATTGAAGGAACCGGATAGCTATTTACAAATATATATTGGCGAAAACCTTTTCTACAGATGTCACTCCCGGTGAAGGGATCTCGGCTCTTTCTTCATAGAATGAGGTGCTGGATATTCATAAACGAATACCGCTGTGAAAAGCAAAAAATTAATCGACTATAGTGAAGTTATTACCTTGACGCAAACTTTTGCCCAAGGAGTTACTCCCGGTGAAGGTATCTCGGCCCTTGCCTCGTAGAATGAGGTGCTGGATATTCATAACCGAATACCTCTGTGCAAAACAAAAGAGAGGTCCTTGTAATAACAGCTTTTTGAAAATTGTTCCAGCAATATCGAATAGGTCTGTTTTCCTTGCATTGATCTGAATCAACGCAGTCCCATCAGTTAATCACACCACAAAAGAACGAAAAGATGATGTACGTATATGCCATCCGCATTCGCCACTGGGTCCCGTCATCACCCGTTAGGTTACTTAACTAACGACAGAGTGGGGACTGGACTAGCGCGGGTGTAAAACATATACAACATCTACTAGTATATATATAAAAAGTCGATCGAAATTTTAATTGTGTATTTTTCAGTACTTGCATTACTATCTGCGACCGTGAATGTCATTAGAGCGGTACAACTCGTCTAATTGGTATAGTTCTTTTAGACAGGTTTGCGAACGTGACATTCACGTTGATGTTCTGTGTTGTGCTGTGTTGTTGCGGATTCATCGTGGTGGATAACTTGGTGCAATGTTAGTAAAGTTTAGTTTTATTTGTACATTTGATATCGCAGAGCGAGCGTCCGACATGTGGACTGCCGTCACTGCCTGTTTGTATATTATTTGTTTGGGGCACGACCGGGTTGAGGTCGATGTCACCGTTGTACATATTTTCTTTTCTGTACTAGGATTACCCCGTGATGGAGTGCACGGATAGCCGGGTTCTAGAAGGCAACGGGTCCGCATTTCATGGCGTTGAGAAGGAGGGGGCCACACTCTAGAATTGGCGGGCTATTCGCCGCACTCGTAGGGGGTACAGGTTGACCCAAGGAGGGGTGCTCAAGTTACCGGATTTCGTGAAGTGCTGGGTGGCCCATTCACTTTGATGAAGGGGCTGCCTCGCTTCTGCTTTTGGCGGGTAACTTGCCGCGCTCATAGAAGTCTAGGTTTTCATTGCACAGGCTATCCACACGACAAGGGGAACGTTGGGTTTCACTTGCGGCTCAATAGAAACCCGGGGCTCCCAGATTATCTGTATTGTTCTGCGATACTTATTGCTTATCTGTGATGTTGCATTTATCACGCTTGGAACGATTATTATATATAGGCCACAAATGTATCCACAAATCTAGGCCAAAACCATATATCACAAAAATCATATTTCCATGAACTGGAGCCCCAGAAAATTGTTTGGGTACTGTAGCCCAAAAAGCGCGGCGGAAGCACCGCAAAATGTGACATTTTACTCCGGTTCTGCGGAGGAATTTTGGAGTTAGGTCTCCAAATTTTTTCTGTAGCTCTAGTTTTGCCTGCATATAATTCTAAGATACCCAAAAAAAATTTAGAACAACTTTGAAAATCGACAGCAAGCACATGAACATAGATTCGTGATTCAGAAAAATTGTTCAATCGAGATTTTAACCTTGTGCAAACTAGTAAGTAGGGTTAATGGGTTGGCTCTGATACCATGTAAGGTTACGCCAACGCCCCAGCCATCAATCCGTGGCCAAACGCGGAACAAAAACTTCTAAAACCCGGCACTAACGGAATCCGATTCCCAGATCGAACCATTAACCCTATACTAGTTAACTGTAAAAGGAGTTTAGAGAAGTTATACAAATCGATCCGTGTTCTTCGGTCTTCAACCTCTGTCTCAATCTCCTCGCGTCTTTCTCGATCAAGTTTGATCTCCGGTCTGACCACATCAAAGAAGATCTACGTCGACGATTAGTAATACGGGCTCTCGCTTCAAAACCGAAGCAACCCAGGCATCCAGTTTGCTAGCCTAGATACCCAAGATGAAGTAGAGATAGTGTGTGAATATTTTGTCTCAAAACACCCAATGATTCTCAACACATGAGATGGAATGGGTGGAGGTGAAATAGTTGCCATTGGAGTAAAGAAAATGAGCTCAAGAATTTTGGCCAAGACTTCAAAGGAAAAGAAGTGGCTGTCCTTCTGAGGTGATGAAGTGGCTGGGTTTTTTTTTTTTTTTGCAACTCAAGAAAATCACTGCACACTCAAAAAGAAGGCCACAAAATTAGCCCCTGCACCAAAAAAATCAACAGCCACTTTTCACACAAAAAAATCAACAGCCACTTTAATTCTTTTGTTTTCACTTGAGTTTGTGAGGTATGTGTGCAATATTTAATTGTACAACTAAATAAATTTCATTCCCCAAAAATCAATGGCCCATGCCTCATCAATGCCCAAGCCAAAACTCATGCTCACACTTTCCACCTCAACAATAATATTAAACATTTAAAATACTCTAAATGTTTAATACAATATGAAAGAAAAGAAATGGCAACTTTAAAGTAAACTCATAACGAATTACAAGGATACCCCTCATCCGTATATACATACCTGCATCCGTATTCCGACTGAATACGAATACAACAATATAATACTAGGATCCGGCTTAAACTAAAGCCCGGTAGTATTATCCGTCCGATCATGATCCGTGCACAAGTGCACGTATATGATCGAACCCTGCCATAAAACCATACGGCCTCTACAACGTTTCGCCCAAACCAGGGAAACCCTCTGTGTGGGACTCTAAAGACTCGTTAATATGCTGGCAGTGGGTTTAACCACAAGCACGTCAGTGGCACTAGCTGTACGTAACGGCTACCCAGCTATTGAGCGAAAGGAAGGTCGACGAGCGAACTCATCCTGAAACCCTACTGAGCCTGACAGTGACAATATCCGTACAGTCTGGTCCGTTCGTCTATGAGTATCGCATGTTGAGCCTCAGGGGGTGGATAAAGTCAGACCCCTAATAACTTGATATTTAGTGTCGGTATGAAGCCTATCACCAACTGAGAAACTACTGATCCGAATTAGTAATTCTCGCCTACCCCGGCTGAGGATTTCTGGTGATGGCTACCCATGCACTCCGCGACATCAACCCCCAATATACTGGGAGAGACGAATCCTCTAACGATCCACTCACTGCATCCATGTGACTCGGGACTGTACCCAACTAAAACCTGTTTGCACGAATCCTTTGAGCCGTGGTAGGGTAGTAATCAAAGCACAGTGGGAACTTACACGAGACAAATGACGATCTCAGGTCGATAGACTAACCTGTACACATGTCACCAGGGAACTGCTATCTGACAATAGGTGTAATACCAACTAGCATGTTCCCGGCGAGTCCGTCCGGTGTACTCATAACCCAATGAGCACCTGTATACATCTTAGGTGAACCAAATGACACCAATGGCTTGTGAGACCGGCCACCGCCCCTCATCGGGGTCCCGATCCATATACACTAGTCTACTCTCGGAGTATCGATGCCCAGTCTCGAAACTCCCACGACTAGAGATAGATTAAGGATGTGCTTATAGACCACCCAACTCTCACGTATATGATCGCCATCATACTGCTGGTAGTCAAGCATGAATCCTATGGGCTCTATCAACATGTAATAGTGATCTATAATGTCACCTGAAGCATGTACATGATGATAAAGACAAACCAGATAGCATACGATCATCTCGAGTAAGACTGTTCTACCGGTATAGGTCCTCCCTCAATCATTGCAATCACGTGCTTGTGATCCAATAATTGACTTGAGGGCACTATAGCCAACAAAACCTTCCCCCAAGGATGCGCTTCTCCTTGGAATATGCGACGCCCCAGAATGTCTAGGGCCATCGGTGGCTGCACTGGTATCGATACCATGGAAAGTTGGAGACAACCTTCCGAGGTCTAGTTGACCTCTTCTACTGCGTAAGCGACCTGCAGAGGGTCGGCGTAATGAATCGATGGGATCAGTTCTGACGGCGCTGCGCAAGTAAAACTACGTCGACCTCTGATAATATAATTGTACCATGATCCTCACAGATGAAGAGACTTCTTCTCTGGGTCATAGTCCCGAATGAGCGTAGAGACCTCCTGATCTATAGGCACATCGGCGAAAGCACTTTTCGAGCGGACGTAGGTAAAGGAGGAATCGGAAGCCATAGTATCTAAAAACAAGGTATCGACACAATGTTCAAGGCCTTGGCATTTTCGGTACCCAAAATTGTACTACATTCTGGCATGATAAAGACACCACAGTCCAAAGAAAAGGGGAAAATAGGCCCCACAAAATCAAGGAAATGTCCCATCAATGATGAGGCAGGCACTCATTGTAAGAATCCAAAAGGATTCTCATTTAATGAAAAATCTCATTGAACCGTGGAGTTAACTCCCAATATTCTCGAAAAACGAGTTCTAAAGTAAATTCAAATCTGCAAGAAGAACCTTAAAAAGAAAATAAGAAAAGGGAATAAAATTCCCAAAAAAAAATTTCAAAAAAAAATTTCCTCAGAAATCCACACGGGAAATGGAATTAAATTCCAAACAACCCTCAAAGATCAAAGTCACTAACAGGGTAAAAACCCTATAATCTCTATGACCCATGGTCTACCCAAATAAAAGTTTTTTAATATCTCTAAGAGATCGTTCCAAGAGAAAAGCAAAGCTCTGTTAATGGGTTAAAAACCCAAATACGAGAAGAGATTCTTTTAAGAGTTTCTTTAAGAGTTAAATCGTGGTCATAATTCTTACCCATTTTTGACAGAGTTTGACTCTGAGAAGGTTCTGGGAACAGAGATCTAAGCTCTGAGGAGAGAATTAAATTCTTAAGGAAGAAGAAGACTCAAGAAGATGATGAAATGACAGTCATCTCAAGGGCCAAAGGCCCTATTTATAAGACATGAAGGGACGGTTCAACACCCCAGGAGATCGAACGGTAGAAAATGTGACATCGTTGCACTCACGTGTGAGCCACGTGAGCACAACGGTGGGGGGCAATTGTTCCCCCAATATTTAACCTAATAAAAGAGCAAAGCACTGTTGGAATGAGGCAGCACCTCACAAGCTCTCCACGAGGGCGCCAGCGCTAGAGCCAATTTTATAGGATTAAATCCTATGGTGGCGCCTCACGTGCTCCTTATGTGGGTGCCAATGTGCAAAGCACAGGAGTGCTTCTTGAATAAAGGTTAAATTCTTATATGGTGTCGCACGTGATCCTCACACGGGCGCCAATGTGCAAAGCACAGGAATACCTATCTCAATAATTAAATTCTTAAGTGGCATCCATGTGCACAACACGTGAGCGCCAGCGCCCAAGTAGAATTAAATTCTACAATATTCTCTGTTAAACAGAGCCGTTGGATCAAAAGATCCAACGGGGATGATAAATCATCAAAATATAGAATCAAATTCTATTAGGAGAAAATATCTCTTATATCTTTCTAAATAAGAAAGATACTCTTGGTTGGATCAATGATCTAATTTTTGGAATATATTCTCTCAATCTTTCTAAATAAAAAAGATTGCTTCTTGTAAAATAGAGAACTCTTGGATTAAAAATCTAATAGTGATTAAAAATCACCATTTGACAAAATAAATTCTGTATATGGGAAAATATTTCCCCAATCTTGTTAAAAACAAGAACAACATATTCTGTAAAAACAGAAGTCCTTGGATCAAAGTTCCAACGGTCGGTAAAATTCCCTAAATCAATTTTGAGACCAATTAAATCAATTGAAATCTCTCAATGAGAGATTTTTTCAAAACTAATCAACAATCTGTCTTCATTATATAAAGGACCCGAGACTTCAAGTCTCAGACACAAAGAGACCACAAATAGAAAGAACAGAGAATTTAATTCTCAAAGAAGAGGAGCTTCCTTCTCGAAGCCCTAGGTAAAGAAAAGAGATCAAAATATCTCTATTACCTATAATATCGCATCTAAGGGTTTAACCCTTTTGGAAAAAAAATTAGTTCTTTCTCTGGATCTGAAATCCATAAGATAAATCTCACACAAGTTGAGAATTTAACTCTCATCGAGAAAATCTTGTTCTTGAGAATCAATGATTCAGGGAAGAACAAATTCCAAAAGAAAAAAATGGAGTCTATAATACTCCAAGAACACAGTTCCTTCAAATCAAGAACTTAATTCTCTAAAAACTCAACCCGAAATCCTCAAAAATAGTGATTTTGGTGAGAGTTAATGGTCAAAATGCCATTGACAGAGGTTTAATCTCTCTGAAAACATCAACAGAGATTAAATCTCCATATAAAAAAAACTATCGACTCACGTGCTTCCCACGTGGGTGCCCCTTTTTAACAGCGCCTAGTGCCTCACGTGAAAAACACGTGAGCACTCAAAACAGAAGGCCAGCGCCTCACGTGAGCACCACAAAAATAATAAGAGTGCTTAGCACTCCACAAATAACCAAAACGGCTGAGTGCTTAGCACTGATTGGACAGCGCCCAGGGCCTCACGTGCTCCTCACGTGGGCGCCACAAAAATAATAAGAGTGCTTAGCACTCCACAAATAACCAAAATGGTTGAGCGCTTAGCACTGATTGGGCAGCGCCCAACGCCGCACGTGCACCTCACATGGGCGCCATAAAAAGTGCTTAGTTTAGGTCCCGAAATAATTTCTTAGCACTTTTACATAAAAAGAAAAGGACTGAACAAATAGAGCCCAAATAAGTGCTTAGCACTTTTGAATGAACAAAAAGAAAAGACTAAGCAAACTAAGCCAAATTGGCTAGGTCTCTGAGGTTTTCTTACAATTTAGCTCAAATGCTCTATTGTTGAATCTGAAATAAAAATGATCCTTGAATTTTTATTAAGTTGATCTTAGTCTCAAATTAGACTAACGTATTCTTAGTTAAAATAAATTGAGCCCAAATACTCATATATTTAAGTTCATCTTAATCTCAAACCAGATTAACAGTCCTTAAATAAACCTAAGCCCGAATCTAGAATATACTGATTTGGACTGATCTACGCCCTACGGGCGACGACATAAATTAGTCCCCATATACAATCCACGGGCAACCCAAAACAAAACAAACACACACGACACGAAGTGAACTACCGGAGCAGGAGAAACTGGTTATCGCAATGCGGTAACGTAATTGACTGCAGGGGCTTGCGCCTGCAGGAAAGAGCGTCCCCACAATCAAAAACCCCTCACAAATGAGGAGGAATCTTATAAAGTTCGCTACAATGGCCGCATCTATTCAAACCTCCAATATAAGGTTCCATAAATCAACTTGGTATCCTTGGAGAAATGGATGGGGAAGTCCAAATAGCATCTGCCGCTAAAATTCAGGCCAAACGTCCCGACATCTCGGTCCGGTCTTTCAGCGGTGAACACCGCCGCTTCTCCTCTTTGTTCATATTGTAGATTGCCAGTTGAATCTCGTAATAACCCGGTTTACCAGCCAAAGGCCAAGATTGCAATTCTTTTCTAATAGACAAGCCATCTATATTCATCAAATCACGACGGGCGTTAAGATTGTCCTTCGTTTTTACATCCTTACACTGCAGAAGATTGATAATGTGCTCGAAGACACCCTTCTCGATATGCAAGACATCTAAATTGTGGCGCAGCGGTAGATCGGACCAGTACGGAAGCTAAAATAAATAACTAAGCTTCTTCCAGCCAGATAGGCATGGCATTGCATCTTTATTCTGTTTCTTTCTGAATGTGATATTCTGATAACCTCTCCATTATTGCAGTATGTCGTTACCGGACAATGATTTAGGCGGCATACCGGTCTCCGTCTTGCCATTGAATATTTCTTTATTTCTTCTGATTCTGTGAGTTATAGGCAAGAATCGTCGATGACTCATAAACGACTCCTTCCCACTAAACATCAAGCGTGCGCTGCTCGTACGAATATGACAATCAGGGAAAGCATGCTTACCTGGATTTGTCCACCCCGACTACATGTCGTAGGTAGGAAAATCATTAATCGTTCACAACAAAGCAACACGCATTTGAAAAAATTGTTACCATCTGCGTCATAAGTTCTCACACCATGTTCCTACAACAATTTTAACTCATCGATCAAGGGTTGAAGGTACAAGTCGATATTTTTCCCATGAGGCGAGAGACCGTCGATTAAAAGTGCCAACGTAAAATAAAACTGTATCATAGCCCTCCATGGCAGCAGGTTATATATAGCCACCACAACGAGCCAAGTACTGTGAGTACACCCGCCGCGAACCATCCCAAATGAACTAAAACCGTCGCTCGCAATCCCCAGCCTCACGTTATGAGGGTCTGCGATGAACAAAGGATGTTTTTCATCAAAAACTTTCCACGATATTGAATCATTAGGATAACTCATTTTTCCCTCTTCACGAGGTACTTTATGGTGCCACTGCATTTCGAACGCCGTCTCCTCACACATAAATAAGCATTGCAGTCTTGGTATTAACGAAAAATGATGAAGAATATTCACATGCACATCACTTGAACGGGAGTCGTTTTTAGGCATGAATCGACTTTTCCCGCACAATAGGCAGCTTTTG
Organism: Agapanthus africanus; assembly: GCA_030015575.1. Lineage (NCBI taxonomy): Eukaryota > Viridiplantae > Streptophyta > Magnoliopsida > Asparagales > Amaryllidaceae > Agapanthus > Agapanthus africanus. The sequence goes on from CM057339.1 coordinate 397,632,364, forward strand.
AGTGTGGCATGTTCTTTCCGGAACAAAACACAGTCATTCTCGCATGCAAGTATCTTCTCACACTTTAGGCCGATATTTATGATTAACTTTTATGCCTCGTACCAGCTCAGTAGCACTTCGTTTCTGTTGGGAAATTTTCCTTCAGCAATGCTAGGAGATCAGAGAAAAACTGGTCACTCCATCTGTTCTTGCACTTAATCTGGAAGAGACGTACGAAAAAGGATAGTATTGAAAACCCTTTACAATTTAGATATAGAGGGATTCTCAAGGAAGCCTTGTACTTCTCCAATAACGCGGGTCCAGTTCTTTCCGTATCATAATGAAGTCCAGTAGCATTTATAAGTCTATCCATGTCATCGACCGGTGCAAACACAGCATCATCGTATTCGAAGGTTTCGTCTTCTTCAAATTTTCATTCCTCATCTTCTTCTGCTATCCCTTACCACTCTTCGGTTTCCACTTCAATGAGTTCGTTTTCCGTCTCTTGCACTGGCCCTCCATCGTCCTTTTCTCCGTGAATATCCTACTTAGTGTAATCTTTAAGAAAACATTTTTTCATGATGTGTAACTCAATATCTGACTTCTTCTGCAATCGCGTGTTCATACACTTATAGTAAGAACAATAGATTTCGTGCTCTTTCGGTATACTAAGACGTATGTAGGAAAAATTGGTAAAGAAGTAAACACCGTTAAGGAAAAAATCAGTGGCTCTTGAGAAAACGTTGACATACATCCAACTCTTGTCGTGGAGGTACGGGAATGCCATATTGGCAGAAAATGGATCGTAAAAAGATTCTTATAGATAAGAGTCATGGAATTAAGATTTCGTGATAAATACGAGATAGACGGATAATAAGAAGAGTTAGTGTTAGGTATAAATAACGACTTCCTTAAGTTTGGCTTCAATTGTTAATGGATTAGGCTTTCCTCCAACTCCTATTGAGAACTTTCTTCTTCTAATCTCCTCCAACTCCTATTGAGAACTTTCTCCTTCTAATCTCAAAACTCGAGAGTTGGATTTTCTTCCAAGAAAGATGATAATATTGAATGTTCTTTATTGGATGTCGAGGGTAATGGCAGTAGGGTAAGACATCCATCCCATTAAGAATGTATAAAACATACACCAATTCACTTGTGCTTTCATCCGTTTTGAGAAAATTACGGCAACACCTCTCCGCTGTTCTCCGAGTACGCTGTAATAGAACATATAATCGTTTCAATGCTGTGAAGTACCATTGAAACGAACATTTAATCTATCGTTATATACAGAGAACAAGCGGAAAGTTACCGACAAAATATCCCGTAACGAATGAAAAACACAAGTGAATGCAGGTGTCTGCTTTATACATTCCTAACTTTCCACTAGGGACAAATCTATCGGTTATCATATGATTGAATATTAATTCTTGTCACATAGACTACGTGATGGGTGTTAGAAACCGAACGATAACGTCCGGTGTTTAACAATTTTCGTGTAGTTTTATATCACGACGAATACCGAATGTATTTTAACCGATAGACAGGAAATAAGTCACGTTTTCATTTTCACATATGATTAGCGACGATTATATGAAAAATTCATATCTTCATCGAGTGTCATACGCGTAAGTTTAATATTTAATTTGAACTAGTTTTATGTTTACGTTTCGATTTCAATGCGTTAATGTTTTTATTTTAGGGTAAAGTTTTTAAAACTTAGGGTTTTCTTGATCGAGTTTATTATTTTAGATTTAGGGTTGTGATTAGGGTGGTATTTGATAAGAATTCAATATAGAGAATAATGATCAAAGATTAATTATGATTTGGCCTTGTACGTGTGTGTGTGTGTATGCTTGTGTGTGTGTGTGTGTCTCTCTGTGTATATTACACTAAAATACCCTTAACTATTGGGGGTTTTTACAAAACTAATTTAACAAATTTAAATAAACAACTCATATTCTTAAATTAACTGAGTTAATATAAAATTCACTAAAATATCCTTAACTATTGTTGTTTTTCACTAAACTATGATTAAGTTTTTTAGTACAACACCACTTCGCTCAACTTTATTTTTGTACACTAACATGCCCTTAACTTTTCTAACTATGTCACTAAAATACTCTTGATTATTCTTTCATTTCACTTAACTATCTATCCCTAACCCTTACCCTAACGTTAACCCCAACCCCTAACGTTAACCCCAAACCCTAATCCTGATCCCTAATTAACTACCCTAACCACTAACCCAAAACCCTAACTTAGTCCCCAACTCTAACCCAAAGCTCTAACTCCCTACTTAACTACCTTAACCACTGACCCAAAAGCCTCACTCAATCCTTAACCCTAATCCTAACCCAAAACTCTAACCCTAACCACTAACCTCCTGATTAGCTACCTAATTGGAACTAAGAAAATCAACACATTAAAACTTAAAATACTAACCTAGATTGGAAGAGAGGAGGCGAGGAAGCACGACGACGAGACAGGGAAGGCGGCGACTTCGAGCGAGACCGGCGCAGGCGATCGAGCCACGGAGCAGACGGTTGAGGAGACGACGAAGACTTCACTGAAGGTGATACGAGCGAGGAGGCGACGATAACTCCAGTCGACGAGGGCGGCGGCGACTCCAGTCGACAAGGGCGACGTCAATGTGGGAGGGGACTTTGGAGGGAGATTTTTTTGGAAGAAAAAAAGGTAGTATTGACGTAAAATTTTTCGGTATTGGAATTTTATTGTTCAGTGGGTTGTGAGGCCCGCATCATCTTCGATTTCATCATGGTTTAAACCGTGACCAATTCGTTTAAGACCGTTGCTCAAAATTGGTCACGGATTAAACCGTGACCAAATCCCCATTATTTTTGAACACTTTTGTAGTATTGAATATGCTCGTGTGACAATTATTATTAGAAGTGATACCATCATATCAATAATTAATGAACTAATATTCCGACTGAATCCTAATCCTCTGCAGAATAGTACAATAACAATACCAAGCTTTTATCCTAACTTTTAGGCTGCCACATGAGTCCTCATCTTTTATTTAGCTATTTCGAGTGTGGTGTCATCCATGCTTAAATTATTAACTAATATATCTTTTTTTATTGTCGTCCTCAAATCGTTTGTAACAATTCTTAGAACTACTCTAGTCTCATTGCTCTTAAACAAAAAGTTTCTGCTCTCCCTAACTAATTAAACCAATCTAAGAACTATAAAAAATAATAGAATTGTCCGTGAGCCGTAAAGCAATGCCAGACTCATCACTGTCCTTTATGCAACAGGATTCTACTAATCAACTAAAAGGGCATGCTATTTCATACTACATCGATTGTGGCCATGACATTGTCCATCGGTATCACATTTTCCGCCTACTTAAAGTGTGTATTTAGTGTTATTGATTAAGTTCTAACAGCTTCATATATATTAACATTGTAATTATTCTTCTCATCACCGATGTCATTGATGAGTTTTATGAAACTAGTAGCTTTGAATTTGATTTTTTTTATATATTTATTTCTTTTGGTAATTCATAACTTGTATCTTATGTACGTAGCAAGCCAAGATGAAACGACATGATAGTTCACTATTGATGGAGGCCCGGATCTCCTTCAAATGTTGTCCTCTGTCTACCTGTCGTGAGCGTTGATGAAAAGTTGAGATTGGTGTTGAAGGTTGTCTCCTTGGACGTGTGGATCTCAATGGGTTGATTTTGGTGTGAAGCCAAGCTATCTGCAAAGAAGTTCCGGGGTGGTTGTACCACCGTAGACCCTCCAACAATCAAGTTAGCCGAGCTATTTGAGCAGAGTAATGGCTTGTTGGATTAAAATTGCCTTACCTGAGTCGTCTGAGAGAGGGGTTTTTATAGTGGTCGTTTGGAACGGGCTGGCGCGATATCTTCGCTGTCGGTTACGCCCGTGACGTTACGCCTGCGTGAATGATGGGATCCCCCAATTAATGACGAGATACGCTCGTTAATGGGAAGATACGACGGCATGGAACGCGGGATATTGGATAGCGGATATCTCGCCTCTGGCGAGATATGCGGAGCCGTGGCGGAGGCGCTTGGGCTCCGCGTTCTTGGTTGCTCGGTAGAACTGGGAAGGCTTAACTCGGCGGGAGGCTCGGAAGCGAGCGGGAGGCTGAGAAAGCTCGGTTCTGTGATAACTTGGAGGCGCTCGGAGGCAAGCAGGGAGGGCTGAGAAAGTTCAGCGTGTATGAGGGCTCAGAGGCCAGCCGATGGTTATTCGTAAGGCGGGCATGGAAGTGTTCTAGAAGGCCATCGAAGGTCGGGTCAATCCTCGGGGCGATGGCCCGGAGAATGCCTTCAATGTATCGTGTTTGCTCCTGTCCCGTGAGACCCGAGAGACGTCATCTACCATGTGTCATGATCTGGCGAATTCCCACATATGAGTATCATCATTAGCCCCCCACTCTCGTCCCGACCTATTTATGGGTCGGGTTGAGAGTGGTCTGATCGGTCTTCTGGGCGCAGACTGTTGCCAAAAATATATCGGCGCGGATTTTCGGGGCGACTCGGTGAAGGGCAGTTGCATTTTTCAGATTTACGAGCCTGCGTGGCGTATCCCGAGCGCTTGGATCTTCACGCGCATCTTTGATGACATCAGCGGATCAGAAAAGGATCGTGCTTTAAAAAGGGGGCGCCGATTCGCTCGCACGCATGTTGAGATGTAGTCTACATGTTCGATGTGGATTGGGGGATGCGATAGGCTGTCACTGTCACCTACGGCCGAAGGGATGTCTCTAATGATCGTTCAACAAATGGGGCTTCAACGGCTGGCAGACGCGACGCTTCGTTTTGGCGGGAAATGATCGAGGCAGTGGATGCTTCCCTCGAGTTGTATAAATAGGAGGGGAACCCACCTAGGGTTTACACTTCCGCCACTATTTTCCTTCGTTGCGAGAAATTGCTCGGCGCTCCTCCTTCTCTTCAGATCAGATCTCCAGCGCCTTTCCTCAGCGAAACCTTCCTCTTGAACCAGATTAGATGTCTTCCTCTGGGGAGTCGGTAGAAGTTTTTAGGGTCGAGTACAAGGCCTCTTCTCCCACCTCTTCAGTTTCCCCATCTGCATCGGGTTCCCCCCATAGAGTTAGGGCTACCCGTGCCGCTCGTCGCCAGGCGATGGCAAAGGCCCCTAAAGCGCGCATCGGGAACGCTCGCGATGCGCCCTCCATCTTAAGAAACGTGGACAAGCTTACCGAGATTCGGGCTTGCTTCCACATTCCCCCTAGCTATTCGCTTCGTTTAGATAGGGTGGATGAAAGGGTGGATCAGGTGCAGGGTAAGGAGATTTTCCTGTACTCGGATGCATTCTGGGCTGGGATGCGTCTGACCTTTCCACCCGAAGTATGTGGGCTACTTCGCTGCTTCCAACTCACCCCGGGCCAGCTAGTGCCGAACTCGTGGAGAATTCTCCTAGGGTTCCTGGTCTGGCTGAAACTTGACGACATCCCTTTCAGCCTGACCCTTCTTACTTCCTTCCTCTGTTACAAAAATCACCCTGGCACCCGCAAGGATGAGCCGAGCTGGGTATATATTTCCTTCAAAAAACGCAAGGGAGGGTGGCCGGGTCGAGAGTAGTAGTAGTTCCTTCTTCCATTCACGAATGGAAGGAGAAGTTTGTGTTCGTCGAGTCACCCAAGGGGGAGAATTGGTCTGTGCCTATACAGTGGCACAGGGCCGACTGCCCACGGGCGAAGAAGTCGTCATCTCTCGGGACGAGGGCGGTGTCCATATGGGAGCTGATCCAGCGGGCCGACGTCTTGCTTTCCGAGCAGGTCCTTAGCTGGGCCGGGCTCAGCCCCGCGCGCTTCGTGGGTAAGTTAGGAGCTTGGACAATCTGTTTAGACTTGGATAATTTCCTTTTGACCTTCTTGTAGGGTTCCTAGGCATGCTAAGGAGGTCTTACAAGGCATCAACCATGCCAATTTCAAAAAAATACGGTGCCGAGAAACCCTGGAACGGATCGTTGGCTAGAAATCTAGGCGAAAATGAAACTAGTTAACAACTTAACTAAAGTTTAAACGGAAATACAACCTTTGTAGATCCGGTGCTCCACCTCCATAGCTCCGCAACGAAGTCCCCTCGCTGTCCAAATGAATTCCCGGGCTCTAGCGTCGGCTTCGTCGGAGAAATGGCGAGCTAGGTCGTCGATGTCCATGCCGAAGATGATCTACGTCGAGGCATCGCTAGATCAAGCTCCAACTTCTTCAAGTCAAGAAAACTTGTGAAGGAAACACACTCTACTACTTGGCAAGAGGTAGAGGATGAAGAAATAGGAAGTGGGTAGACTTTAGAATTGGATTTCTCACACTTATGCTCAAATCACCATTGATGAAGTATGCTTTCTTCTTGAAGAAGAAGAAGAAGAAGAAGATGATAAATATTATGATAAGAATTAAAGAATAGAAAAGAATAATCATTCTTATCATAATCAAACCATAGTTAGGTGTAGAGAATTAACAAGGGTTAATGAATGGTTGGGTTAAGACATGAAGACAAAATGGTCACTTTGGTCAAACCTTCATGAAGGTTCATAAACAAACAAAGAAAGCAACCATTATCTCTTCATTATTTTCTTTTGCTAAAATAAACAAAATGGATAAATAAAGGAATAAATGAAGCAAAAGAAACCCTAACCATTGACCAACCATGGTTTAATCCATACACCAAACTATCATGTATCATCAAACATGATACAATCAAATGTACAAATGTATATCACTTATACAAAGTGCACAATCCAAGTGAGAAAATCCATTTAAAGTGAACCAATACTAGTTAATGCAAAGTAATATATCAAATATATAATTATGCATTAAATCATTAAATCAACACTTGATTTAACGATCCGGTCATATCGCATATAACCGACTAGTATCCTATGTGTCGGCTTATCGAATCAACCCTTGATTCGATAACTAGGTTATATCGCATACAACCAATCGATACATACATCGCGATAATGAAATACGGTATCACATACACGCATTATTCTCGGTCCCGCACATATCTCATATGCGCTCCTATTTCGTTTCGCTTGAGCCAGGAAACCTCTGTGTAGGACTCTAAAGACTCGTCAATACGCCGGCAGCAGATGATGATCATATCAAACACCCACAAGCCGCAAGCGGTCTGCTAAACGTAACGGCCACCCGGGTATTGAGCGATCAGAAGATCGACGAGCAAGCCCGCTCACACTCCAGTGAATCCAACCAGTAACACTACCGTACAGTCCGGTCTGATCGTCCGATATGTCGCATATCTTGCCTAGGGGTGGTAAACGTCAGACCCCAATAGCTCGATAAGTCGTGTCGATATGAGGTCTATAACAATTCGAGAAACTACTGGTAATACTTACCAGTAAATCTCAGCAACCCTGGCCAGGGATTTTCTGTTATAGCCAATCGAACACAGCGCAACATCAACCCCCTATACCGGGAGAGACGAATCCCCTCCTATCGCTCATTGCCTCCATGTGACTCGGGACTGTACCCAAAAACTGTAAGTCTACGTTAGCGCCCCGGCCGTCTACAGACGCCAATTGCGGAATAAAAACTTTTAACCTGGCGCTATCGTATACTTTAACCCGGATCTGCCATTATTGCTAAACTAACAAACTGTAAAGAGTGTAGAAAGGTTATACCGAACGATCCGAGTCCTTCGTTCTTCAACCATCATCCCACGCTCCGTTGCGGCTGCTCCGATCTCGTCGATCTCCGATCTCCTCGTCGAGGTGGCACCACATCACTGATTCTTTAAACGGGCTCCCGTCTCTGACTCGAGGCAACTCGATCGTCAAGTTTGCTAAAAGAGACGACCAAGAATGATATAGAGAATGAGTAGATGACTTTGTCTCACTTCGTCCAAGTCCGTGGACGATCGGTAAATGAAGTTGCCATTTTAATCGGGTGATGGAACGAACCGAGATATGAAATTTCCATACACCCAAAACCATAGTCTTTTCTCTCCAAAAATGAAAATCAATCTCTCTCTCTCTCAAATAGTGGCCGGCCATATATATAGAGAAGGGAGGTGAGTGTAGGAGGAGGGAGGTGACCACATCCTAAAGCATATCATGAAGGAAATATCTTAAGCAAAACAAAAAGCTTTTATGTAAACCATGACTCATTAACACCTAGTCATCACATAATAAATGCTAAGAAAGATGCATGAATCTAGTCACCAATCTAGAAGTTTCTAGAAGCACGACTCACCTCATCCAAGAAAAGATAAATCCGTCTTTAACCAAATGTTAAAAGACGGCTGATAGAAAACTGGAAACTTCCAAAAGTGATCCTGAAACAACTTTCAGGATAACCCCGAAACTGTATAAATATACCCGCATTTGTATTACGACCGAATACAAATGCAACTGAGACAAAGATATTATACCTACTCAATAAAATACTCGGATCCGGCTTAAACCAAAGCCGACCAGTATAATATGCCCGAAAAATAACACGTGCGTAAACGCACGTGCATTTTCCGAACCCTGCCATAAAACCATACGGCCTCTACAACGTTTCGCCCGAACTTGGGAAACTGTCTGTGGGGGACTCTAATGACTCGTCAGTACCCTGGCAGTGGGTTTAACCACAAACCGTCAGCGGCACTAGCTATGCGTAACGGCTGCCCATGGACTGACCTCAAGGGAAGCTGATGAGCGAACTCAAGGGAGGCCGATGAGTGAACTCATCCAGAAACCCTATTGAGCCTAACAGTGACAATGTATATACAGTCCGGTCCGTTCGTCAATGAGTATCGCATATCCGCCTAGGGGGCTAGTAATGTCAGACCCCCAATAGCAGTATAAGTCGTGTCGGAGTGAAGCCTCAATACACCCTGAGATACTACTGGAGTACCTACCAGTAAATCTCCTACCATGGCCATGGATTTGTGTAATGGCTCTCCTAGACACAGCACGATCTCGCCCCCAATACCGGGAGAGACGAATCCCCTGCCGATCCGCTCACGTGCCTCCATATGGCTCGAGACTGTACCCAAAAGCTACCTGTTTGCACGACTCCTTTGAGCCGTGGTAGGGTAGAAATCAAAGCACAGTGGGAACTCACACGAGACAAATGACGACCTCAGGTCGATGAACTAACCTGTACACATGTCACCAGGGAACTGCTATCTGACGGTAGATATAATACTAACTAGCATATTCCCGGCGAGTCCTGTCCGGTGTACTCATAACCCAATGAGCACCTGTATACATCTTAGGTGATCCAACTGACACCAGTGGCTTGTGAGACCGGCCACCGCCCCTCGTCGGGGTCTCGACTGTACACACTAGTCTACTCCGGAGTATCGATGCCCTGTCTCGAAACTCCCACGACTAGGGACCACAATTAAGGATATGCGTATAAACTACCCAACTCTCACGTATATGATCGCCATCATACTGTTGGTAGTAAAGCAAGATCCTAAGGGCTCTATCAAAGTGTAACATGCAATCAGTCACCTGAACATGTACACGACTGATAAAGGCAAACCAGATAGCATACTATCATCTCGAGTAAGACTGTCATACCGGTATAGGTCCTCCGCAATCATTGCAATCACGTATCTGCGATCCAATAATTGACTATGAGGGCACTATCTCCAACAATCTCCCACTTGCACTCAAGGCTAATATTGCGATGTCGACTACTCACAGCCCGTGTGAAACCGAACATCCAACTCCTCTACTAATCAGTTTCACAAAGCCCGTTTGTAAAACTATTGTGTTCGAGAAATAGCCTCAGTGAGTGGATCCGCCTAGAAGTTTCTTTCTATATCTCTCTAAATCTCAAGTTCGCGGAGAAAGCCATCTCCCGAATCGAGTAATACCTGTCTTAGAATATGTCTGGATATCTGATGGGACCTAGTTCATAAATGAACTCCAAATCCAAACTTCTTAGACTGTATCGATCACTGAACCTAATCAGTATCGGGCACCATGCCACCCACAGTATCCTCTTGGACCACCTGTCCATAATACTGTCCCTCTTCGTCAGAAGGAAAAACTATAACTCTGACAATCACTCTGTCATCCATGTCACCTTTGAAGCCTGGAATGATAACCGTCTCCCGAAGGAGGCTGCCGTCATCAAATCCGTAGAACATGTACCTATGTTCTAAAATTGCTTCCTTATGTTTCTCCAGGATTGGATTAATACAAACTTATTGCATCTAGTGCAAAAACAACATCTGGTGTGGTACTTGACATCTCATGATTGACTCAATTGCCTAAGCAAGTGATCTGCCAATCATGCACATCCCTCTCCCCTTTAGTCTGTAAGACACCTTTAGAGAGGGTGACTCCATCACCTGCAGGTACACCACCATGCTAGGAGTCAACTATTCCAAAAACCATTAGAATATCTGTCAAAGTACCCACATTGGGAAACTACCCAAATCCAGATCTAAAACCATAGATCTAGAAACCAGAATGTCAAATATTATATCCATATCCTTTCTGGAGAAACAACTGTGTGACGACCACAGTCCAACCGATCGTAGTATAGGAATTTTACTTCCTACTCTGTGTATGTCATCCAGATACCATGACATCACACCCTACTACCTTCTTAACTGATCCATCCCCTATTCTGATTGAAGTCAAACCCATGACTGTCACATCAAAATTAGATAATCTATCTCCGCTATAACTGCTCTAGTCTATCAATAGACATAAGCTACTTGCCCACCATGCTTCCGTTGCTCCCACTGACTACGACAACCCTCCTACCGGGTCTCACAGCCTGGAACAACAGTAGTGTCAAGTCTGGGTAGATAAGAACCTCCCTGTCACCGTCTCTGAGGCTACCTAAGTACCTCTCGGGCATCTGAGGTTACCTACCATACCTGCGGAGTGGCTATTGGAATGTCAAACCTGATTGAATGTATAGGTCCTATTAAATTTTCCGTAATCGTTCGCGGTTCTGGAATCACTTCCAGTTCTACCATACTCCCACTACTGTTTTCTGAAAAAGATCCATTTTTACTAAAACTGTGGCAAGTCAAGAACAATATCACTATTAATCTTCCAAATTGTAGAATATCAACCCTCGTCATAGCCAGGGTCAACCCACAAACAGCCATTACAGAAACGTGCCCTGAGTTATCCAGAGTCTGGTTTTAAGCATAAGCTGGACAACTCCCCGTACCTTAATATCTTTTAAGGTACGAACTATTCTATATCCAATATAGAAACTTTGGCACTTTATTTAATTGGAACCATATTCAATCCATGCATCTGTCTCCAGTGCATATCAACTTAATGGAAAGAGGCTAATCAGCATTACTCAACTTAGGAATCCATCCAATTATGAGTAACCTGAAAGAGAAACACGTTTCTCAAAACCATCACTATCATCTGAATACCAATCACAAGAATCTACATCTTCGATCTCTTTGAAGAATCCCGATACTTGTGACACCTGGTTCTCTACTTTATTCTTATACCCACAACTTCTCAAAACTTAGACCTTGTATTTCTACGAAACACTCGTCTAAATACTAGAGAAGTTATAAGTAAACAGAACATAGTACGAGGACCAACCCCTTTGTCCCGATGGACACTGGACAACATACAATACTCTGTATAAGTCCGCTGAGTTAAACAACTCAAAACCTGTGCGTTGTAGGTGGAAAACCGTACCCTGGCGATTTCCTCAAATATCGCCAATTACAACGAATTCCGATATAATGAGGATGATCACCTAATTCCCAATATCTTACTCCCACTCATCATCTGTAAAACCATACAGATATGAAAATGAAACCTGGTAAATACATACCCTTGGAGTAAGTGTCTAATCGGAAAAACAGTTTTTCTTTAACGATGCACTGAAACATGAAAATGTTTCGTAGGGGTATCCTGGTATTCATAGTAATGCCTCTTCCATAATCCAATTCATGACTTCAACCGTATATTTTATTGCCATCTCTCCAAATCCCTTTATTTGTATTTAGTCGTTACCTTCTGTACACCATCGTTAGGCTAACTGGTTTTCTTCCTTCCCTACCGTTCGGCACCAGCCTATGGTTTGGAAGAAGACTATCCAGTAAGCATAATAGGTGTACCCTCCTAAACCAAGGAGTACTCGCATCTCGAGAGAAGGTGACGATAAAAGACAACTGAATAATACCTTATTCTTTTAAAGGTGAAATAGGAGCGGCGATGAAGTACGCGGTTTTGGTCGTGAATGATATCAGTCACAATTTACTTTGCCCTCTTTCTAATCCCTTTATTTTTGTCTTTACATATTTCCTTCTGCATACCCAACTTAGGCTAATTGGTTTTCTTCATTCTCTACCTTTCGGCACCAGCCTATGGTTTGGAATAAGACTATCCAATAAGCGTAATAGGTGTACTCTCCTAAACCAAGGAGCCCTCACAACCTGAGAGAAGGTGATAATAAAAGACAACTGAATAAACCAATTCTATTTCTCCTGAACCTGGATCCATCCTCGAAGAAGTCCCTTCGAGTTCGTATATAACCATACGATGGATCTATCCAATGGAAGTGGATATCCGTAGTAATACGGGTGTTCTGAGAAATGCAAAGGGTAAAAGAAGGAGTGGCAATGACTTATGCAACTCAGACAATCCAAAAGCCAGTATTTTAAGAAGGTTCGGTCAACTTGGTCACTGAGTCATAGTCTAGGGTCGGTCAAAGGTCGCTGCCAAAGAGAGAGAGAGAAAAGAAACACTCTGCGTGCACTCTAACCTAGATCAGAATGGTCATCACTTTATCTAATCCGGAAACCTCCCACTGTCCTGTCAAATTCTCCTCCAAACCTAAAGAAGAATCAATCGGAATCACCCGAAGAGTAAACCAACTCATCAGTGGGAATCGGGATCCAACTCTCATCATATGATAACGTGACGGAATCCACTCGCGTTATCACACTCCAGAAGGTATGCGCATGCCTGGCAAGTTTCAGTTTCTTTAGAAACTCCCGATATGATTTTTGCCCCATGCTCTTATGATCGTGACTAAGGGCCAGCCCACCATAAGTCACATGTCAAGTTCTTCCCATCATTATCTTGTTAATTTGAACCCACCCGTACTCGCCCTTGACTAAGGGCCAACAAGGCTGTACGACTGTCCCAAACCAACGCATCTATCTATGCAACATATGAACACCCCAGCAGCTACTAATCACTATGTCCTAGCTAAGGGCTAGACCAACATAGCTTGAATACTACTGACCATTCAAATGAAATGACGGAGGGCTACGGCTGGTTTTTGGCGAAAAACCTTTAACGTAGTGAACTTGATATCGCTGAAGGAACCTGATAGCTTTTTAAAATATAGTGGCGAAAACCTTTTGCTAAAGAGGTCATTCCCGGTAAAGGGATCTCGGCTCTTTCCTCATGGAATGAGGTGCAGGATATTCCACTGAATACCGCTATGCAAAGCAACTTGTAATCGACTATAGTGAAGTTATTACTCTGACGCAAACTTCTGCCCAAGGGGTCAGTCCCGGTGAAGGGATATCGGCCCTTGCCCCGTCGAATGAGGTGCAGGATATTCCACTGAATACCGCTATGCATAACAAAAGAAAACGTCTTTGCAATAACACTCTTTAAATTTGTTCCAACAACTGTAAACAGGTTTGTTTTTCTTTGCATTGATCAGAATCAACGCAGTCCCATCAATCAATCACACCAGAAAAGAACGAAAATAAAATGTACGTATATGCCATCCGCATTCGTCACTGGGTCCCGTCATCACCCGTTAGGTTACTTAACTAACGACAGAGCGGGGACTGGACTAGCGCGGGTGTAAAACATATACAACATCTAATAGTATATAAACCAATATACAATAATCGCTCCAGGCGTGATAATATGCAACATTACAGAAAAGCAATAAACATCACAGAACAATACAGATAATCTGGGATCCCCGGGTTTCACAGAGCCGCTGCTGAAACCCGACGTTCCCCTGTCGTGTGGATAGCCTGTGCAATGAAACCTAGACGCCTATGGGTGCGGCAAGTTACCCGCCAAAACCTGAAGCGAGGCAGCCCCCTACAGCATAGTGAATGGACCACCCAGCACTTCACAGAATCCGGTAATCTTGGGCACCCCTCCTTGGGTCAACCTGTACCCCCTACGAGTGCGGCGAATAGTCTGCCTATTCTGAAGTGGGGCCCCTCTGCCTCTCAAAGCCATGAGATGCGGACCCGTTACTTTCCCGAACCCGGCTATCCGTGCACTCCGTCGCGGGGTAAAACCTAGTACAGTAATGAAAAATAGTACAATAGGTACATCGACCGCAACCTGGTCGTGCCCCAAAAGAATATTATACAACAGGCAGTGACGGCAGTCCACAAGTTGGACGCTCGCCCCGCAATATCAAATGTACAAATAAACACAAACTGTACTACCATTGCACACTGCTATCCACCACGACAAATCCGCAACATCACAGCACAACACAGAACATCAACGCAAATGTCACGTTCGCAAACCCGTCTAAAAGAACTATAGCAATCAGACGCGGTTTACCGATCAAATGACATTCCCGGTCGGAGATATAATGTAAGCACTGTAAACTAACGTGTTTAAATTTCGATCGACCAAATATCAAAAAGTGGGCCCCACGACTTACTGGTGAACAGTAACAAAACCTGGGCCAAAACGATATTTACCAAAAATCACAAAATCTATCAGAGAACCCACTGGAAAAATTTGGGATCATGAACACACCAAGTGGCCGCGGATGCGCGGCCAAACCAGGGGTTTGGCCGCGTTTCCGCGGCAAGTTAGAGGAATCACGAGACCAAATTTTGTCGTGGTTCTTAGAAAAGCCTGCACAGATTTTTAAGACATGTAGAATTAATTTTTGAGACCATTTAAAAACAACAGAAACTGTCGGGCTAGAAAATTGTGTTTTTCGATTTTCGGTTCGATCGACGTTTTGAACGCGTTAGCACAAGTTAGCATAGCAAAATGGTGAGGCTCTGATACCACTGTAAGTCTACGTTAGCGCCCCGGCCATCTACAGACGCCAATTGCGGAATAAAAACTTTTAACCTGGCGCTATCGTATACTTTAACCCGGATCTGCCATTATTGCTAAACTAACAAACTGTAAAGAGTGTAGAAAGGTTATACCGAACGATCCGAGTCCTTCGTTCTTCAACCATCATCCCACGCTCCGTTGCGGCTGCTCCGATCTCGTCGATCTCCGATCTCCTCGTCGAGGTGGCACCACATCACTGATTCTTTAAACGGGCTCCCGCCTCTGACTCGAGGCAACTCGATCGTCAAGTTTGCTAAAAGAGACGACCAAGAATGATGTAGAGAATGAGTAGATGACTTTGTCTCACTTCATCCAAGTCCGTAGACGATCGGTAAATGAAGTTGCCATTTTAATCGGGTGATGGAACGAACCGAGATATGAAATTTCCATACACCCCAAACCATAGTCTTTTCTCTCCAAAAATGAAAATCAATCTCTCTCTCTCTCTCAAATAGTGGCCGGCCATATATATAGAGAAGGGAGGTGAGTGTAGGAGGAGGGAGGTGACCACATCCTAAAGCATATCATGAAGGAAAGATCTTAAGCAAAACAAAAAGCTTTTATATAAACCATGACTCATTAACACCTAGTCATCACATAATAAATGCTAAGAAAGATGCATGAATCTAGTCACCAATCTAGAAGTTTCTAAAAGCACGACTCACCTCATCCAAGAAAAGATAAATCCGTCTTTAACCAAATGTTAAAAGACGGCTGATAGAAAACTGGAAACTGGCAACTTCCAAAAGTGATCCTGAAACAACTTTCAGGATAACCCCGAAACTGTATAAATATACCCGCATTTGTATTACGACCGAATACAAATGCAACTGAGACAAAGATATTATACCTACTCAATAAAATACTCGGATCCGGCTTAAACCAAAGCCGACCAGTATAATCTGCCCGAAAAATAACACGTGCGTAAACGCACGTGCATTTTCCGAACCCTGCCATAAAACCATACGGCCTCTACAACGTTTCGCCCGAACTTGGGAAACTGTCTTTGGGGGACTCTAATGACTCGTCAGTACCCTGGCAGTGGGTTTAACCACAAACCGTCAGCGGCACTAGCTATGCGTAACGGCTGCCCATGGACTGACCTCAAGGGAAGCTGATGAGCGAACTCAAGGGGGGCCGATGAGTGAACTCATCCAGAAACCCTACTGAGCCTAACAGTGACAATGTATATACAGTCCGGTCCGTTCGTCAATGAGTATCGCATATCCGCCTAGGGGGCTAGTAACGTCAGACCCCCAATAGCAGTATAAGTCGTGTCGGAGTGAAGCCTCAATACACCCTGAGATACTACTGGAGTACCTACCAGTAAATCTCCTACCATGGCCATGGATTTGTGTAATGGCTCTCCTAGACACAGCACGATCTCGCCCCCAATACCGGGAGAGACGAATCCCCTGCCGATCCGCTCACGTGCCTCCATATGGCTCGGGACTGTACCCAAAAGCTACCTGTTTGCACGACTCCTTTGAGCCGTGGTAGGGTAGAAATCAAAGCACAGTGGGAACTCACACGAGACAAATGACGACCTCAGGTCGATGAACTAACCTGTACACATGTCACCAGGGAACTGCTATCTGACGGTAGATATAATACTAACTAGCAGATTCCCGGCGAGTCCTGTCCGGTGTACTCATAACCCAATGAGCACCTGTATACATCTTAGGTGATCCAACTGACACCAGTGGCTTGTGAGACCGGCCACCGCCCCTCGTCGGGGTCTCGACTGTACACACTAGTCTATTCCGGAGTATCGATGCCCTGTCTCGAAACTCCCACGACTAGGGACCACAATTAAGGATATGCGTATAAACTACCCAACTCTCACGTATATGATCGCCATCATACTGTTGGTAGTAAAGCAAGATCCTAAGGGCTCTATCAAAGTGTAACATGCAATCAGTCACCTGACATGTACACGACTGATAAAGGCAAACAAGATAGCATACTATCATCTCTAGTAAGACTGTCATACCGGTATAGGTCCTCCGCAATCATTGCAATCACGTATCTGCGATCCAATAATTGACTATGAGGGCACTATCTCCAACAAAAACCACCGTTTTGCACGCCCTCTTGGACGTGGTAAGATGGAAATCAAAGCACAGTGGGAACCACACAAGACTCTATGACGATCTCGGGTCAACAGACTACTCTGTACCAGTGTCACCAGAGAACTGCCATCTGACGTAAGGTATAATACCATCTGGGAGTTCTCGGCGAGTCCGTCCAGTGTACCCAGTCTCTACTGAGCACCCGTATATCATCTCTGATGTCAAACACCAATGGATATGGGATCATCCATCGCCCATCTGTATGGGTCGAGAAGGTATACGCTAGTCTACTCTGGTATATCGATGCCCCGTCTCGATACACCCACGACTAGGGACTTTGAAGGATGTACTTATGGACTACCATGTCCCCACTAGTATGATCCGCATCATAATCCAGGTAGTCAAGTACACATCCTAAGGGCTTTACCAACATGTAATAGAGAGACAATCAGTATACACGTTGAGGTAAAGCGCAACCAGATAGCATACTATCATGTCGAGCAAGAAAGTCCTCCCTATATATGTCCCAGCATCCACTACAATATACATCCAATGTACAGTAATGGCCTCTAGGGCATACATATAACTAACAATCTCCCACTTGCACTAGGGCCATCTGTAGCAGTGGTTGTAGTATCTCATACTCAACCATCCCATAAAAGTCTCTCTCTGGGAATAGGCCTTCGTGAGTGGATCCGCTGCGTTATCCTCTAAGTCTGCTCTCCTTGCCTCGATCAACCTGGAGATCAACCATCTCCATGATCAGGTGATACTGCCTTAGAATAAGTCTGGATCACTGATGGGACCGGTGTTCCTTGGCATAAGCCACAACTCCATTGTCTCACAATGGTAGGAACGTAGTTCATCTCATGAACCATTATACATCCAAACAGCCTCTTTGGTAGCATCTTAAGTAGCGATGTATCATGCCTTTATCGTCTAGTATGTCACGGTATCTAGCTTGGAACTCTTCCAACATACCGTCCCTTTAGTGAGGGTAAAGACAAAGCCTGCGACTGACATTCAGTCGTCTTTATCACTCTGGAACACTTCCAGTGATTCTCCCCAGGATCGATTGATACCATCTCACTACTACTTGTGAGTATCCTAACATCCAATTAGATCTATCTCATAGATCCAAAAACCAGGATATAGGAGGTATCATCTTGATCCTATATGGAGAATCATTGTGATAAGCGGAGATTGACCGAGCGTAGCATAGGAAACTCCTTCCCTATCAAGAGTATGTCATCCACGTACTCTACGAGGATCACCACCATACTCCCTACTACCTTTTTGTATATACAAGGTTCATCTACCATTTTGATGATGTCAACTTCCTTGACTAACACATCGAAACAGACGTTCCAACTCCGCGATGCCTGCTTTATCCTATAAAGCATCTTGCACACGTTTCCGCTGCTCCCACTATCTACGAGGCCCTCTAGCTGTGTACTTATAGACGCACTCTTCTAAAACATCATTTAGAAAAGCAGTCATGACACCCAACCACCAGATATCGTAGTCATGGTATGTAGCCGTGACAAGTAAGATCTGGATGTACTTAAGCATAGCTACTTGAAAAGGTTTCATCATTATCCGCACCTGGTCAATGATGCAAACTTTTAACAAGTCTAGCTTTGAAAGTCTCAACTTTTCCATGTACATCAAGTAATCTTCTCAAGATATACTTGCTCCTGATGGGGATTTAACCCTTCAGATATAGCAACTAAATTCCATACTTTGTTGGTGTACATGGATTCCATCTCAGATCACTAAGCATCCAGCCATTCTTACAGAGTCTCACTCCTGATGGCCAGCTCGAAACTAGTTGGGTCATCATCTCATGATGCAATCCTCGCTCCCATTGTCATAGAGAAACCGAAGTAACTCTCAGGTGGGTGAGGAACCCTACTAGATCGGCGGAGAGGCTGAGCTTCGTTGGTATCTACTGAATCCTTTGGTTCTGTCAAATCATCAGCTGCAGTTTGTATAGCTGGAACATTTCCAGTTCTACATAACAGACTTTGCCTCGAGCTTGTCCAGATTTTGCTTTTTAGACATAGGCCGGACAACCCCAAATCTTAAGGAACTTAAGATATGGGCTCTTCCCTTTCCATATCACATATGAAGTGGTAGGCTACTGATTTGATCGGGACCCTATTCAATAGGTATGCAGCTTCTCAAGTGCATAACCCCTAAAGGAAAAAGGTAACTCAGTAGTACTCATCATAGAGCACACCATATCAAATAGGGTGTATCTGCTCCGCCCCGACATACCATCGTGCAATGGTGTATACGGAGGAGTAATGCTGAGAGAGAATCTCATTCTCCTTTAGAATAGTCCAGAAATTCTATGCACAAGTATTCTCCTCCTTGATCTCATCAAAGGACATAATACTTTTACCCGTATTTTGGTTCTCTACTTCTAAATCATATTCTGTGAATATCTCAAAAGATTCGGACTCATGTTTCAACAGGAACATATGATTGAATCTTGAGAGATTATCAGAGAATATAATGAAGTATAAAGAATCAGTCCTGGCATGTGTAGACTGGAGACCTTACATACATCATCATGCATCAGTCCGAAGAGTTCACTAACTCTTTCTCTGTTTCCAATAAACAGAGCTATGGTCATCTTATCTTTGTGACATGACTGGCAAGTTTTCACAAGATGTAAATTCAAACTGATTTAAATATGCATCTAAATGTAACTTCAGCTAGTCGGGTCGCATTGATATGACCTAGTCTACAATGCCTCAAGAAGGATCCGTTCATTTCTGAACTCTTCCTCTTGTGTGTGTTCTATATACTAAGAACTGTAGTTTGATTTAGAACATCAACGCTTTTAGATAACGTGCCTGAACCGATCAACTTTTGATATAGGAAATGTTCAAAATATTATCCAACAATACAAAATTATATCCTTTCTTTACTAATAAAGAAACTGATATGATTTTGTATATCAGGTTCGGTATCTAATAACATTCGTTCAGAATCAATGTATCGGTAATACAGGGTGACAGTGACCGACAGACTTGGCCACAACTCTTGCCCCGTTTTCTGCCTCATGAAACTTATCACCCGTTCTCAGTTTTTCTACTCTTTTGTAGCCCTATGTAACAGATTACATATCTGGAATCCTGATCTGGTATCATATACCAAGGATACGGAGGATACTGAGAAACAGTTCTGTATAATGAACACACCCGAAGATGATGCATCAACATGCACTTTCTTCGTTTGGGCGGCACGGGAAATCTGGTATTCCCCAAATTCCTGCTCTGTCTTATAACAATTATAAGTTGGAGCGGGACCAACGTTCCCCCGCTCAGTATAACAAGCGGGTTCAGTCAATAATCCGTATTATTATCTTGAATAAGGCGTGATATGGTCGCTACCAGGAGAGAGAGAGAAGAAAACACTCAGCGTGCGCTCTGTCAAGAATAGATTGGTTATTATTTTATCTAATCAGGATGGCTCCCACTGCTTTTTATCAAATCTTCCTTCAAACCCTAAAAGGAAAGACTAGCCGGGATTAATTACACACTACAAGTTCGCCAATCTTTCAGCCAGGCCAGTGTCGGTACTTTGAGGGAGGTCCCCCGTGCTTTCGCACGAACCTAATTAATGTAAACCTCGTTTTCCCAGAGGCGTAACCTCGTTGACACCTTTCTAGACACCTACTTGATCAGCTAATTGTAATGTATAAAACTCTCCCAGGAGTAACACTTACTCGCAGCGGGTATCGGGATCCATCTCATAGAAGATATGCAATCTCATTGCAAATTTCAACACTTGAAATTCCCGATAATATTTTGCCCCTAGCGTCCTATGACCTTGACGCAGGCCAACAAACCATAGTCCGCTAGTCAAGTTCAACCCGTCATTTCCTGATTGAATTAAACCCACCCGCACGACCCTTGACGCAGGCCAACAAAGTCGCACGACTACCCTAATCCAATCTGCATCATATGCATAAGCAGATAAATACTAGTTAGCTACCGCACACTACGCCTTGACGCAGGCCAACAAATGCAGCACGAATACTAAATAAGACTTATCTGAAATGACGGAGGGCTACGACAGGTTTTTCTGAAAACCTATTGCGTAATGAACTCGATATCGTTGTAGAATCAAATGATTTTAAAAATGGAGTGCTTTTGAGGCTTTTCTAGTTTTGCTAAAGGAGTCACTCCCGGTGAAGGGATCGTCGGTCCTTTCCTCGTCGAATGAGGTGCGGGATATATCATATATAACACTGTGCAAAGCAAAAACTCTTAAATGCAATCAAAAGACAAACCGAGGTTGTAGCATCCGCCAGTTATTGCTAAAGGAGTCACTCCCGGTGAAGGGATCTCGGTCCTTTCCTCATCGAATAAGGTGCAGGATATATCGTATATACCGCTGTGCAAAGCAAGAACTGTAGATACCTGTTTTATTTTGAAATTCGATTCTACAACACCTTAGGTTTCTTTTATTTCATTAATCATATTAATGAAGTCCCATCATTTAAGTACCTAAACATCACAGATAAATACGACGTACACTTATGCCATCCGCATTCGCCTCGATGTCCCCTCGTGCACCATTAGGTTAGGTAACTAACGGCAGAGCAGGGCAGGGCTAACGCGGGTGTAAAACATAAGTAATGCCTATATAATATATCATATATACTATATACTGTATCTATCACAGAACATCACATGATCACATCACAGATATCGCAGCAAAAGAAACATATGAAATATTGGATATACTAGGACGTTCGTGTTTTCAATACGAGCCAGTATAAAACACGGATTCCACGGTCGCGATGAATAGCCAAACCCACACCCCTAGACCCCTACGAGAGCGGCAAGCAACCCTACCAATTCTGGAGTTAGGTGACCCGGACTCGACTCCTCGAGTTGGTCTTCCACTGGACTCCAGAACCCGGTTACTTGTGCCCTCCTCCTTGGGTCTATCCTAGTGCGGAAAAGTAAATAATATACATCAACGGTGACAACTTCCGCAACCTGGAAGCGCCCCAATAAAAGAATATTACATACAAGTTTTTACATGAATGAAAATGAAAAACACTCATCTCACATAAAAAAACCCCGGCTATTCAAACACGACGATCCAATATAACATATCCAGCAACATATAACATCACATGTCATCAACGTAAGTAAATATGCGCATCCCAATTGTCGTTGACATATAGCAACGAAACCGGCGATATCACATATTACACTTACGGTCACAGAAAAGAAAGTGTAAAACTACAACAGTTGGAATCCGCAATCTGCATAGACATCGCATGCCTAATCAAATGAATTACTTAGACATCGCATGCCTAACAATTATAAACCCCGCATTTTAGTCTCATTATCGAAAACTCTTTTCAATATCAAGTCGGGTAATTCAACAAGATTCCCGGCATTTTGATCGAATGCTCGTCGCAAACTTCAGTAGACGGCCGCACCCCCAATGCCGTCGACGAAGTGCACCAAGGCGGAACACCGCTGCCGCGAGCACCCGAACGGATGCTTTCGGCGACGGGGTTCTCCTACAGTCACTTGGTCGGGGCTATGGGGTGTAGCTGTCTATTAAGTTTACCCGGCGAGTATCCGCGTACGCTACGTGATTGCGACGGACTTTTGATCACATCAAAATTCCGTGGCAACCGATCAAGTGAGACTAAACTGCTATGTTTATAACATTCATTCAGTTATCTCATAACTAATTGTGAATTCCAATTATTGTATCCCATTCCGGATAAATAGAAAATGTCAAACGTTCCGATCGAACAATCGAACACCCAAGTTTTCCCGATACAGATCAACACATGAAACAAGTCTAAAAACATTCAGTTCGTGCCTCAGTACCAACGGTCCAGCCGTAGAAGGATCAAGCCAACGCCTCACATGTGGCACGCCGTACTGCCCCAAACCCGAAGGTTCAAAGGGCAGTTCAAGACGGTCACATAATCGAGTTAAGGTTTGTTGTCTTCTAGAGGGTCCATCGAGTTACTTGCACTACTTAGAACGTCTTTAAACTACGGAAAGATCCAACACTTGGAAATTTCCCGACAGGGGAAAAATTGGGTATTTATATCCGGTCGAACTTTTTAACATATTCAAAAAAAAATATCCGGAAAAACACATAGACAAAACTTGATAATCCGATCGAATCAACGATTCCCAATACAACCCCAAAATACTCAACTGTTTACTGCATATTAAAAATTCACAGAAAACTCAGCATATTAAAATAGGAATTACTGTGCAAAAAGGAGTCAAAG
The DNA here is from genome assembly GCA_030015575.1 of Agapanthus africanus. Taxonomy (NCBI): domain Eukaryota; kingdom Viridiplantae; phylum Streptophyta; class Magnoliopsida; order Asparagales; family Amaryllidaceae; genus Agapanthus; species Agapanthus africanus. Next base: position 397,655,751 of record CM057339.1, read on the forward strand.
AGTCAACCATATGGCCGCGGAACCGCCGCGCCACGTGGGCTTAGGCCGCGGTTCCATGGCGTTATGACGGAGTTAGGTCTCCGTTTTTCACAGTAATTCATAAAAATCCCTGCTAAATTTTCTGCATATTTTTAATATTGAAAAATCCAGATTTTTAAAAATTGGACAGAGAGCATTTTGGAAAATGGGTTTCGGGTTCGTTCGGATTTCAAACTCCGTCTGGACTTCGCCTAAGGCTCTAGCTAGGCTCTGATACCACTGTAGGGTTCCTAGGCACGCTAAGGAGGTCTCACAAGGCATCAACCATGCCAATTTCAAAAAAATACGGTGCCGAGAAACCCTGGAACGGATCGTTGGCTAGAAATCTAGGCGAAAATGAAACTAGTTAACAACTTAACTAAACTTTAAACGGAAATACAACCTTTGTAGATCCGGTGCTCCACCTCCATAGCTCCGCAAAGAAGTCCCCTCGCTGTCCAAATGAATTCCCGGGCTCTAGCGTCGGCTTCGTCGGAGAAATGGCGAGCTAGGTCGTCGATGTCCATGCCGAAGATGATCTACGTCGAGGCATCGCTAGATCAAGCTCCAACTTCTCCAAGTCAAGAAAACTTGTGAAGGAAACACACTCTACTACTTGGCAAGAGGTAGAGGATGAAGAAATAGGAAGTGGGTAGACTTTAGAATTGGATTTCTCACACTTATGCTCAAATCACCATTGATGAAGTATGCTTTCTTCTTGAAGAAGAAGAAGAAGAAGAAGATGATAAATATTATGATAAGAATTAAAGAATAGAAAAGAATAATCATTCTTATCATAATCAAACCATAGTTAGGTGTAGAGAATTAACAAGGGTTAGTGAATGGTTGGGTTAAGACATGAAGACAAAATGGTCACTTTGGTCAAACCTTCATGAAGGTTCATAAACAAACAAAGAAAGCCACCATTATCTCTTCATTATTTTATTTTGCTAAAATAAACAAAATGGATAAATAAAGGAATAAATGAAGCAAAAGAAACCCTAACCATTGACCAACCATGGTTTAATCCATACACCAAACTATCATGTATCATCAAACATGATACAATCAAATGTACAAATGTATATCACAAATACAATGTGCACAATCCAAGTGAGAAAATCCATTTAAAGTGAACCAATACTAGTTAATGCAAAGTAATATATCAAATATATAATTATGCATTAAATCATTAAATCAACACTTGAATTAACGATCCGGTCATATCGCATATAACCGACTAGTATCCTATGTGTCGGCTTATCGAATCAACCCTTGATTCGATAACTAGGTTATATCGGATACAACCAATCGATACATACATCGCGAGAATGAAATACGGTATCACATACACGCATTATTCTCGGTCCCGCACATATCTCATATGCGCTCCTATTTCGTTTCGCTTGAGCCAGGAAACCTCTGTGTAGGACTCTAAAGACTCGTCAATACGCCGGCAGCAGATGATGATCATATCAAACACCCACAAGCCGCAAGCGGTCTGCTAAACGTAACGGCCACCCGGGTATTGAGCGATCAGAAGATCGACGAGCAAGCCCGCTCACACTCCAGTGAATCCAACCAGTAACACTACCGTACAGTCCGGTCTGATCGTCCGATATGTCGCATATCTTGCCTAGGGGTGGTAAACGTCAGACCCCAGTAGCTCGATAAGTCGTGTCGATATGAGGTCTATAACAATTCGAGAAACTACTGGTAACACTTACCAGTAAATCTCAGCAACCCTGGCCAGGGATTTCCTGTTATAGCCAATCGAACACAGCGCAACATCAACCCCCTATACCGGGAGAGAAGAATCCCCTCCTATCGCTCATTGCCTCCATGTTACTCGGGACTGTACCCAAAAACCACCGTTTTGCACGCCCTCTTGGACGTGGTAAGATGGAAATCAAAGCACAGTGGGAACCACACAAGACTCTATGACGATCTCGGGTCAACAGACTACTCTGTACCAGTGTCACCAGAGAACTGCCATCTGACGTAAGGTATAATACCATCTGAGAGTTCTCGGCGAGTCCGTCCAGTGTACCCAGTCTCTACTAAGCACCCGTATATCATCTCTGATGTCAAACACCAATGGATATGGGATCATTCATCGCCCATCTGTATGGGTCGAGAAGGTATACGCTAGTCTACTCTGGTATATCGATGCCCCGTCTCGATACACCCACGACTAGGGACTTTGAAGGATGTACTTATGGACTACCATGTCCCCACTAGTATGATCTGCATCATAATCCAGGTAGTCAAGTACACATCCTAAGGGCTTTACCAACATGTAATAGAGAGACAATCAGTATACACGTTGAGGTAAAGCGCAACCAGATAGCATACTATCATGTCGAGCAAGAAAGTCCTCCCTATATATGTCCCAGCATCCACTACAATATACATCCAATGTACAGTAATGGCCTCTAGGGCATACATATAACTAACACTTCTTGCATCACTAACATTTCTGTGTATTTTTTCCTTTCGCAAGACAAATGGACCGAACAAGGATCCTAGCTGCCATAGCCGCTTCGTCCCAGAAGAAGGCAGTGGGCGTGACCTTGTCCCGAGCTAGACCGAGCTCGGTCCTGAGGCCAGAGCCATCGACGACGCCTTCCGCATCGCCCTGAGCCCCCGATGACCGCCGCGGGGGTAGCCAGAAGCACACACGAGACCCGAAACCCCAGGCGATTGAGGAGGAGGGGGAACCGAGGTTCCTCTCAAGAGGAAAAGGACGGTCTCCCACGCGTCGTCGACTGAGATCCCTGAATGGATCCCCATGCAGGAAGGGGACGTCTGCTTCGTGGTCCCTTCGGGGCTTTCCATCGTCGACAGCTTGCTCGAAGACATGGAGTAGTCGGCCGGGATCAAGATTCCCCGGGGGACCCTAAAGGCCCAAGTGGCCGCCATTGCTCAGGAGGCAGTTAAGGTCGGTATCCATTTAAGTATAATCTTAAATGCCCTTTCTTAGTCATAACACCTCTAAATCCATCTGCTGCTTTCCTTAGGTCCTCCAACATTGCGCCTTGATCGTCAATATGGAATCTGAGGAGATTGCCCCGGCCATGAGAAAGGCTGGGGAATCGTTTTCGGAGGTGGAGGATCTGCGCCTTCAGCTGCGGCAGGCGAAGGAGAAGTCGGCCTCTCTCGAAACCCGGTTGGCCGCCGGGGAGCTTAAGGTCTCCAAGAGCCAGGAGTCCCACCGACTTCTGAGCGAGTCCCACTGAGCTGTCGAGGCCAAGTTGGAGGAGTTGTCCAAGCACTACGCCATAATGAAGAAGGAGAGGGATGCCAGCAAGAGGGAGACCGAGGCTGCGTTTGAGGCGGCGAAGATCGCCGAGCTCTGAGCTCTGAAGTCGGTGGACTCGTACAAGGCGGCGGACCAATTCTACGCCGACATCGGCGAAGCCTCTTCCATCATTTGGCACGATGCTCTTGATGCCGTCAAGGCGTTAATTCCGGAGTTTGCCGACAGCGAGCTCCGTGCTCGGGTCCTGCTGCCGCAAGTGGCTGGTGCTGGGGGAAGGGCGGCCACAGAAGTAGAAGCTATGGCCCCTGAGGGCGGTGCAGAGCAAGGAGAGATCCGGGCCGAGCCTGTAACCCGAGATTTTGTTTTTCCCTTTATTTTCCTCAAATTTTGTAAGGCTGAGGAGCCCAGAATACCTTGTAAAGACTTTCTGAACGTGAATAAAACTGGGTTTATTTTCCTCTGCATGAAAATGCGTTTCTTGCATGAGTACTTGAGCATGTCGGTCTTTTCCTCGATTCAAGTGTTAGGCCGTAGGTCGATGACCGGCCTTTTAGATGATGATCACGTGTTGAGTGTAAGCCAATAAATCGCCAAGTGCAGGAAGGTCGGTGCCCTCCCTCCTCCGGAGTCGAAGTGGCGATCGTTCACTTAGAATACGTCGGGAGGTCCTTCAGTGTAGGAAGGTTGGTATCTGCCCATTCCTTAGCGTCGGACCGACGACCGCGTCTCTTATCGCGAGTTGAACAATAGCCAAGTTAGAATTGGTCAGCATTGACTGATTCCCCCTTGACGTAGTTCCTAGACCCTCATCTTCGATCCTAAGCGTCGGTGGGTAGGGGTTACCCGCTTAAGAATAACCGAGCAGGGAAGCTGCTCGGTGGCCTCTTGGTGAGGGCTTCGATCCTTAGCGTAGTTGGGTAGGAAGTTACCCGCTAAGGATTGACCGAGCAAGGGAGCTGCTCGGTGGCCTTTTTGGTGAGGGCTTCGATCCTTAGTGTAGGTGGGTAGGAAGCTACCCGCTAAGGATTGACCGAGTAGGGGAGATGCTCGGTGGCCTCTTTGGTAAGGGCTTCGATCCCTAGCGTAGGTTGGTAGGAAGTTACCCGCTAGGATTGCCCGAGCAGGGCAGCTGCTCGGTGGCCTCTTTGTGAGGGCTTCGATCCTTAGCGCAGTTGGGTAGGAAGTTACCCGCTTGACCGAGTAGGGAAGCTGCTTGGTGGCCTCTTGGTGTGGGATCGATCCTTAGTGCAGTTGGGTGGGAAGTTACCCACTAAGGATTGACCGAGCAGGGAAGCTGCTCGGTGGCCTCTTGGTGAGGACTTCGAGCCGTAGCGTAGGTGGGTAAGAAGTTACCCACTAAGGATTGACCGAGCAGGGAAGCTGCTCGGTGGCCTCTTGGTGAGGGCTTCGATCCTTAGCGCAGTTAGGTAGGAAGTTACCCGCTAAGGATTGACCGAGCAGGGAAGCTGCTGGTGGCCTTTTGGTGAGGGCTTCGATCCTTAGCATAGGTGGGTAAGAAGTTACCCGCTAAGGATTGACCGAACAGGGAAGCTACTTTGCGGCCTCTTGATGAAGGGTTTTTTTAGACTTCTCTTCGCCTTCATGGGGCATCGTTCAATCTCCCTTGACCCATAAATTCTGGAAAATTGACCGTTGCAGACAACACGAGGCAGAAACGCACAGGAAAGACGCGGCGCTCCGTGGTTCGCGCCGTTCCAACTTCCTTTGACCTCTTAAGGGATCGTGAGGATTGGCGTGGTCCCCACGTGGCAGCGCTGTATTAAGTTTTTTGAAAATATCCCGTGATTCGCATTGCTGCGCGCATAAATTTTGGCCTTTAGGGATTCTGTTGGGGCTATGAATAGCGAAGGCATGTTAGTTTCTCTTAGATTTGCATTTCTGAAGATGGCTGGACGTCCGTGCGTGCTCATTAGCAAGATTTCCGGGGACGATGTGTACCTCTACAGCCTCGACCGGTCCGAACAAACGAATGAGGCGGTGATAGACCGTGTAGAGGCCTACTTTGGACGCCTTCTTCCCCGGTGATCTCCACTCCTCCAAGTGCTTGTTTATGTGATCTGAAGGAGGTCCCCGGGTCTACACAATGCCTTGTCTCGGCAGTTGAGAGATGAGTCGATTGAGAAGTTGCACTCGCTTTACCACCTCGTCCTGATCTTGAAGAGCATGCGGGACCGATCAGCGGGCCTTCTTCTGGAATATTTCTAGAAGAGGCTAATCGCTGATTTATGTCCGACGGGCGGCGCTTCAGCGGCAGCCGAGGAAGCTAAGGCTCGACTGGCTGAGATTTCATCGGAGTATCAACAACAATGCTTCCTCAGACCCCGGCCCCCTTTGCTGTAATAATCTCTTTTTTTTGTAAGGCTGATGAGCTTATAGTACCTTTTAATGAATAAAATTCTTCTTTTTTGATGTGTTTTGTTTTCTTTTATCCCTTAACACTTTTTACATATTTTCTCAAAATGAATCTAGGGATGTGGAATCCGAGGAAGAAGAAAATATATCGAAGAAGTCCCTTCTAATTCAGGAGATTTAATAAAAATTACATAGCTTTGAAAAGAATAAAATGCATTCATTTGTATAGCTTAAGTTTTTCAGCGTTGTAGGGACGAAGAAACTTGCGTCCCCCGGCATCTTGTAAGCGATAGGCTCCACCGGGCAATACTTCATAGACGAGAAAAGGGTCGTCCCACTTCGGGGAGAACTTGTGCACTTTTCCCTGATCTATGAATTCGTTCCGCCTTAAGACCAAATCTCCCGTCTTGAAGACGCGATGCTTAACTTGCGCGTTGTAGTAGCGAGCAGTTTGTTGTTAGTAAGCGGTTGCTTTGATCTGTGCTCGGTCCCGCTTCTCTAGCAAGATGTCCAAATTGGTCCGGAGCGCCGAGGTGTTGGCTTCATCATCGAAGTGTTCGACTCTGTAACTGGGCAATCCGATATTCGCTGGGACCATTGCCTTAGTACCGTAGCAGAGGATGAAGGGGGTCTCTCCTATGGACATTTTCTTCAATGTGTGTAAGGCCCACAGTACCCGCGGTAGTTCCTCAACCCAGCCACCATACCTTCCTTCCAAACGAGCTCGAAGACCTCGGATGATGTCTCGGTTAGAAACCTCGGCATGTCCGTTGCATTGAGGATGCGCGACCGCGGAAAACTTCATTAGTATGTGGTATTCGTTGCAGAACTCTTTAACTTTGTCGTTTTCGAAATTCGTCCCGTAGTCGGTAATGATGCACCTTGGGATCCCAAATCGAGAGATTACGTTGTTCTACAGGAACTTTATGGTAGTGGCGGCGGCCGGTCTTGTAATGGGGATGGCTTCAATCCACTTCGTGAAATAGTCTACCGCGACGAGGTTGTACTTGTGCCCACCCGTACCAGTGGAGAGTTAGCCCACTATGTCCATCTCCTACTGGGCAAACGACCGAGGGGAGGTGAGGGCCGTGAGCTCAGTGGCCGGAAGATGGGGTACACTGCCTTGGAGTTGGCAGCTTTTGCATCTTCTGATGAGCTTCTGAACGTATAGGTGTATCGTCGGCCAATAATATCCTTAGAGCAGCATCTTCTGAACCAAGGTACGGGCCCCTTGATGCGCTCTACTGACCCCTTCGTGTATCTCATGCAGGACGTAGTCAGCTTCGTGAGGGTCGACGCACCAGAGCAGAGGTTGTGTGTATGACTTCTTGTAAAGGTTTTCATTGCTCCAGATGAAATGGAGGGCTTTGGCTCGAAGGCGGCGCGTTTCCCCTCGGTCTTCCGGAAGTGTACCATCCTCAGGAACTCCACGAGGGCCATCCTCCAATCCTGGCCCTCTTCTTGAGCAGTGTATACTTGAAGTGTCACTTCTCTGTCTTCCACGCTGGGCCATGGAAAGACTTCAAAGAGGATATTCCTCTTATCATTGGCAGTATAGGAAGATGCAAGTTTGCTTAGGGCGTCGGCTTGGGCGTTTAGGTGCCGAGGAATCTGTTCCACTAGGACTTCGTTAATATTTTCCCGTAATCTTTTCACCTCTTCCAAGTACTTCACCATGAGCGGCTCTCGGACCTCGAAGCGCCCGGTCACTTGGCCGATGACTAGGGAAGAGTCACTGTGAATCCGGATCGTCTTCAGCCCTACCCCGGAAGCGATTCGTAACCCAGCCAGTAAGGCCTCGTATTCTGCGGCGTTGTTTGATACTTTGAATCTGATCTTCAAAGAGTACTCCATCTCTAGCTCGTTTGGGCCGCGATTGATAAGGCCAGCCCCGCTCCCTTCCTCAGTAGAGGACCCATCGACGTAGAGAACCCAATTGGGAACGGAGTCGGGTACTTCCTCGATCGAGGATCGGGGTCAGCCGTCCCGTGTTGCCGTTTCTTCTTTAGTGGGAATAGTACATTCGTTTACGAAGTCGCTAGGACCTGAGGTTTGATGGCTTGCCAGGGGCGGTATTTGATGTCGAATTGGGATAATTCCCATCTCCATTTTTTTAGACGACCTGATGACTCGGGGGAGGCGAGAATTGTCCTTATAGGACGCTCGGTGAGGATGAAGATGGTGTGCGCCTGGAAGTAGTGCCGGAGTTTTCTTGAGGTGACGACAAGAGCCAAGACTATCTTTTCTATGGCCGGGTGCCTTGTTTCCGCGTCTTTGAAGACATGGCTCACGTAGTAGACCGGCTTCTGTACTCCTTCGATTTCTCGAACGAGCACCGAACCAGCAGCATGATCGGAGACTGCGAGGTACAATAATAGCTCGTCTCCTTCGATTGGTCGGGTGAGCAGTGGGGGAGTTGCCAGGTGTGCTTTGAGCTGTTCAAAAGCGTTTTGACATTCTTCCGACCATTCAAACTTTGGGATCTTTCTCAGGGCTTTGAAGAATGGGAAGCACTTTTCTCCGGATCTCGACATGAAGCGACTCAGAGCGGCCACACTCCCCGTGAGTCGCATGATCTCAATGTTGCTCTTAAGTGTGGCCATGTTGAGAATGGCGTTGATCTTTTCCAGGTTAGCTTCGATTCCTCGGTGGGTAACCATGAACCCGAGGAATTTCCCGCTAGTGACTCCGAACGCGCACTTGGCCGGATTCAGCTTTATTTTTTACTTGCGGAGGATGTCGAATGCCTCACCATGAACTTTGGTGTGCTCGTCCGATGAGGTTGATTTCATGAGCATGTCGTCGAAGTAAACCTCTATGTTCTTCCCGATCTGCGGTTTGAACATTTTGTTAACTAGGTGCTGGTATGTAGCCCCAGCATTTTTGAGGCCGAAGGGCATTACCTTGAAGCAGTATACCCCCCGGTCCATGGTGAACACGGTAAGTTCTTCATCTACCGGGTTCATATGGATCTAGTTGTAGCCGGAGAAAGCTTCCATGAAGCTGAGAAATTCATGGCCTACCAAGCTGTCTACTAGCTGGTCTATCCGAGGGAGAGAATAGTTGTCCTTCAGGCAGGCCTTGTTCAGGTCTGTGAAGTCGATGCACATGCGCCACTTCCCGCTCGCCTTTTTACCCATGACTACATTCGCAAGACAATCCGAGTAGTCAACATTTCAAATGAAGTTGGAAGCGAGCAATCTATCGACCTTGTCCTCGATCGCCTTTTGCTTGATCAGTGCGAAGTTTCGCTTCTTTTGTCTGACGAGTGGGGCTTTCGGGTCGACCCTGAGCTTATGCGAGATTACTTTGGGGTCAATCCCGAGCATGTCAGCAGGCGCCCAGGAGAACACGTCCGAGTTGCCTCAGAGAAAGCGGATCAAGTCTCCATGCCGGGTTCATGTCAAAAGGGATCCAATCTGGACGGTTCGTCCCTCATTCCCCACGACGAGGGGGATTTCTGTTAGCTCCTCCACCGGGGCTCCTCGGATTTCTTTTTGTTTGTCGCGGGTGTCTAAGGACCTCTGGAAATTGAAAGTCGACCCTAGCACGACCATGAGGTTTTAGTAGCATCAAGCATGCCAAATTTTAATTTTTATTAGGTGCTAAGTTAGACTATACAAGATCTTTGCTAGAATATTAGGGTTTTCTATGATGATATGAACTACTAGAGAAAGGAAAGAAGTTTATACCCTTGGTATCGTGTCCTTCTTTTCTCTAGCTCCAGGTTGTGGTCCACGCGACTCCTGAAGGGTTACACAAGCGCCCCGACCAACTTCCGTGGCCAAATACGGAACAAAATTTTTACTATGAATAGAATCTTGGCACTAGGATAACATAAAAACGGATCTTTACCATAAACCTAGTTAGCATGTTAGGGTTCTATCTACTATGATAGAAAATATACCTAAAGAAACCAAGTCCTTCGAGTCTTCGATCCTCTCCATAAGCTCCTCGATGGAAGTATGGATCGTGCTTGAACTTCGGCCTCCTTGTGTCAACGATGATCCACCCGAGAGTTTCAACCTTGAGCTAAACCTCCAAGTTGAGGTAACTAGAATACTTAGCTTGCTAATCTAAGTAGACTAGAGTTAGTAGAGTGTGATTTAGAGTAGCCAAGTCTCATTAACCCTTGATTATCAACACATGATACACTAGGGTTTGAGAGAGGAAGAAGGAGAGAGCAAGCTTGAAGAAACAGAAAGTATTTATGATAATGATTATAAAAATAGAATGGCTAACTTATATATGACCTCAAGCATGGCATGGAAAATATCTCACCAAAATATCTAGGTGAAAAATATCTCATCAAAATATCTAGGGTCAACAAGTCATGCCAAGTCAAAAGGTCAACATAAGTAGCCATGCCACAAAAATAATCATTTATCAAAAATAACAAAGTCTTTTCTTTACCTCATATTTGTTTTGACCAAGTCAATGGTCAAAACCCTAATGAGGTATCTCCTTCTATACCCTCTCTCATCCGTATATACATATCCGCATCCGTGTTCCGAGAAACACGAATACTATGGGACGAAGCTAATCCAATAATCAAATACTAGGATCCGGCTTAAACCAAATGTCACGACCCGAAAAGTACGAAACATGACCGGCACTTAAACTACGAAACGTCTCGAGGCGTACGTAATCTAAGTAAGCCAAAACCCAGAAATCCAAACCAAGTAAAGCTGTAGAGTGAAGGAAAACCCAATTTTAAAGCAAAAGGTTTAACAAAATAAGCCGAAGTATGCATTTTTAAAATCTCAAGTCTTTTCTGAAAATTTCGGTAGAGTTTCCTTTGTAAATGCTGACCCCAAATGGGTACAAAACCTGATAAAGCATAAATAATGAATAAAGGCATCCCCAAGCGGGAGCTAGCTCTTCGTCAATCGACAGACGAAACCACACAATGCAATATAATATACAACGCCAAGGGCGAGGATCAGAGCTCAAAAGGAAACTCAAAAACATCAAGAAAACCATAATAATATAACGCGCGGCTCTAAGATCGAAATAATATACACTGGTCTTCTATGTCTATCAAATAATACAAGTCTGGTTGATGGAGTTTTACTAGATACAACTGAATAATAAATGTACAATGGTGGTCTAGATGCAAAAGAACCCACCTACCAAAGCAATCACCCGGAAGGAACAGTGTGCCAGCAAAACCGCAACGAAACCTGTACGGAAAAACCTGCAAGAAACTGTGGCACAACGGGGGTGAGTTGCCAACTCGTGAGTAGAAAAAATCTACGAGTAGAAATCGCATGCATGACGCAATCCTAGGTCATACGATCAGTAATATATATCCTCAATATGATATAGTCTAAAGCATGAAAAGGTGGCAAGGGTAAACATCTATACCAAGTGTAATACCGAGTTCTCGTGCCAGTGCCTCAGGTAGCAACATATCATAAACATGAGGTATGATCAATGTAATCATCATGAAATCAGTGTCAACTATATCATGAAGTCTATAAGTATGTGGATATCATCCAACTATGTAATCAATACTTGTATGCATATGGATCTCGTCCATGTGTCAACCAATGACATAACAACATCATACATGTAAAAGTCATAGAAGCATATGCATGAAAGTATGAGGATATAAATCAATGTGTGTCACTCACGACACATCAAAATCATGGAACCTGAGTGTCCAACATCGACACTCGAAAACATCATGAAACCTATGCCCAGCATCGGCACGTAAATCCTCATATATCTCAGGCTCCGTATCATCTGCGGGATCGGCCCGTGGGCTCCGGCAGTACGGATCGGCCTATATCCATCTCGTGACTCCGGTCGGTATCCTCCGGATAACCGCCAGGTCCAAATATTATCACCGGTAGGCAGTCTGCCCCTGCCAGGCTCATCATCCTCCATGAAATCTCTCTCGCCTCGGGGTACCATACCAGGTCCACCATGTACCCGAGATGGTTCATACGTCTCCTCGAATCGGGTCTCGAAATCCATCTCATAACTGAGAAAACATCATGGTGGACGACTCATACATCACGAGAAAACCGCACTTTTCATTTTAAAAAGAGAGAGAGAGAGAGGAGTTTATATATATTCTTGCGATTTTCCCCCAAATCCCGAAATCTCATGAAAATCCGAAATCCAAAATCAAGAGTAAGTAAACAGTGAATATCGGCATAAATCTCCATAATATTGCATGACCAATGAATATATGAATGCATCTGATATCATGCAATTAATGCAATAGTTAAACTAGCATATAAAAGCTATAACATATCGCAACTATCAACTAGCAAGCTATGTCAATAAATAGTATTTTCTAAAGTGTACGTGACATGGCAATTACCGATGAAGATGTGTGTGAGCCGGCAAGCAAGTGTATGTGGAGCATACGCATCATCGGTAATGTGCTGGTGTCCTGACATCAGGGTTTCATAATAATGACAGATAACATATGTATAAGCATGCAATGCGATGAAACATCATGAATATACAGAAAGCGACATGATAACAGCAACACTGAAGAATAAACCTACCCATTATACGAGTCATACAATTGGTATCTAAAATACTCACAATCCTCCACTTTGCAAACGAGCATGACTCGAGCCCAGTCAAAAGGGTAAGGAAATCCACCTAAGTCTGAGTCGATCTATATATATATCTAGTAGTCGGTGATCTCGCCTCAATATTATCATGTACGATACAATATATCATATGACATTCTCGAGTCAAGAGTATGGATCTAACATCATAAATATATCTCGTACGGTAAACCTATCGTACGGCATCCCAAATCTGGGTACGGATCGAATATCACATTTATCTCATTATTCATCTGGTATCCACATCATCACATATCGTGAGCAGGGGTACTGATCTAAGTCGAGTACACTACTAATATCATCAACAATATCAAGATCTGGCTACTGATCTGAAGCCTCATACAATCAGATGTCATCAACACATATTATCATATAAAAGTACACATCGCCCAAGCGATCCATTATAAATACCATAACATATCTCATCTCATATCTCGATCATATGTCAACTATCATATATATATATCATCATCCACATGGTATCGTCTTCCAACGATCCACTATAACATCATGATATATCTCGGTCACATATTAAATATCTCACGGCATCATGCCCGATCATATCGACTCATTCCCAAGTATCATATAACATCCTCATCATCCAAGCATATGAATACCAATATACATGACCCCAATACGCACAAGGAAGTAAATGTACGTGAGTATGTGTAGGTGCGTGTATGCAAATCTTTACTCTAGGGTTTCGTGACTAACAATCCACTAAAGTCCTTTCTTTAAGTCTCGCTAACACTAAAACCATGATCTCCTAAAGCTCCTCTTGCTAAGTGTTCATATCTCTCAACAACATATAAATGTATATCTATATTACATCACATCAATTCTCATAACTTTGCGGGGGTGATATACGCCATCCACCCGACTTCCCCCGTAGATATAATCTACTCACCTTGAGCTTCGCTTGCTGGAGTCGATGACGCCACGCTCATCCTTGTCGTCTCGAAGTCTACGTGGGGTACCTACAACCAATACACAATCGCGAATGCGTATTAAAACCAAGTCGGAAAACCAAAACAGCACACGTTTCGCCTATAGATCAAAACCTATAGTCTCGCGTGCAAAACACGACCAAAAACCTAGTCGTTGGCGTTCAAACGCCACACGACGGAAACACAATATCAAATAACAAAACCAAATTCATAGAAAGCCGCAAAACAAATTCAGAAACTTAGAAAACATGCTCCAGATTTTACCCTAAGTCAAATTAGCCAATTATGCATATATGGAGAGTCTATTTTACTGATAAAGGAGCCACAGAACAAAAACTGACCAATTTGCCCCTACTCTGGCTACAAATAGCGGCCAGAATGAATAAATTTGCGGCCTTACCTTGGGGGTTGGGGCTCGGGTCTCTGTGGTAGCTTCCTAGGTGCCGGCACAACTCTCAGTCTTTGCTAAATAATTTTCCAGGTCCCCGAGTCACTCCAGATTCCAATATACTACCACAATTTCCACAACTTCCCGTATCGGCAGAATTTCAAAGTTTTAAATTGGGGTTAAGTCTCAGGTTTTGGGTCCAATATGGTATCTTGAAGGGAGTTTAAGGTCACTACTAACCTCAATTATACACTAGGATTCAATTCAAACCCTAATCCCTCTCTAGAAATTTTCTAACCTAACTAATCAAGACCAATTTAACTCTTAACTACTATAAGGTGCTATTAGACTTTAAATTAAACTAGATGAAAGAATTTATACCTCACTTAGGCAACCCAAGAAAATCCCTAGCTCCCCAATGTTGTCAAAATCCTACTTTGCTTGGTCCATTGTGTTGAGGGTGAAGAGGGGATCATTTTTAATGAAAGGGGTATAGGGTTTTGATGGATATTTGGAGATGATTTCTTGGGGTGAAGGTGCAGGGAGATGAGGTTGAAGGAGGAGAAGAAAATGGTGAAAAATGGTGGAGGGAGATGAATGTGGCAGCCCCTCTCTCTCCCCTCACTTATTCTCACCCACTCTCTCACTAATTACCCTTTTTGCCATTCCTCTTTTCTTTTCTTTTCTTTTCTCTTTTAAAACCAAAACACATAATACCCATAAAACAACACGAATGCAACATCATGTAACCAAATGCAATACGACATGGTGCACTAGCCATGAAAAACTGTAAAAACACGGATTTGGCCTAATCGCGATTAGCAGTGCACTAATCGGGTTTTCATTTAAACTGCATATAATAAATCTTTAAAATGCCAAATCCTTTAAATATATATTTAAATGAATAAATAATTTTAATTCCTAATATTTCACAATTATTGGTATATATTTATACCCTTTTTCGAAAACCCCAATTTCACAAATCGGCAGTTTTCGGGAAAAATAAATATTAAATTCCAAAAAATAATATTTTATATTTTCTGAAATGTTACACCAAAGCCTACTAGTATTGTCTTCTCGAACACCACACGTGCACAAGTACACGTATGTGATCAAACCCTGTCATAAAACCATACGACCTCTACTCGTTTCGCCCGAAGCTAAGAAACCCTCTGTGTGGGACTCTAAAGACTCGACAATACTCTGGCAGCGGGTTTAACCACAAGCATGTCAGTGGAATTAGCTATGCGTAAAGGCTACCCTGGTATCTGTCGATAAGAAGGTCGATGAGCAAGCTCATCCAAACTCCTACTGAGCCTATCTGTGACAATCTCCGTACAGTCCGGTTTGTTCGTCTAAGAGTATCGCATATCGGGCCTAGGGGTGGTAAACATCAGACCCCTAATAGCGGTATAAGTCATGTCGGAGTATAGCCCAGAACACCCTGAGAAACTAGTGGAACACCTACCAGTAAATCTCACTTGCCCTGGCCAGGGACTTTGTGTAATGGCTCTCCAAATACAGCGCGATATCAACCCCCAATACCGGGAAAGATGAATCCTATCTAACCGCCAGTGCCTCCAAGTGCTTCGGGACTGCACCCGACTACTACATGTTTGCATGACTCAATAGATCCGTGGTAGGATAGCAATCTAAGAACAGTGGGAACACACTTGAGGCGAAGTGGCAGTGTCAAGTCAACGGACTAAGATGTACTCATGTCACCTGGGAACTGCTACCTGACGATAGGTATAATAGCAACCAGCAGTACCCGACGTGTCCGTCCAATGTAACGCATAACCCAATGAGCACCTGCATAGTATCTTCAGTACGATGTACTGATGGCTGTGGGACAGACCATCTCCCCTGCTGGGATGAGAAACTTATACACTGGTCTACTATGGAGTATCGATACCCTGTCTCGTTAATCCTATGACTAGGGACCTATATAAGGATGTGCTTATAGACTACCCATCCCCTACTAGTGTGATCGCCATCACAACGCTGGTAGTCAAGCAAAGATCCTAAGGGCTCCATCAATATGTATTAGCGATATGTTAAAAGAAACATATATACATATTAAGATAGATACAAATTAAGTAGCATACTACTATATCGAGCAAGACTGTCGTCAATCCGTGTATATATCCCAAGCTTCCAAAATGTAATATACAAACTAGTACTATACAATAATGGCCTCTAGGGCATACATATCCAACAATCTCCCACTTTCACTAAAGGCCAGTAATTGGTATACCGCATACCCAACGCCTGCACTAAGGCCAGCTGCTAGCGTACCGCATACCCAATAGCTCAAAAAGTCGCTCGAACTATGCTTAAGGGAGGGCCTTTGTGAATGAATCTGCCGTGTTATCTTTAGTGTCCACTCTCCGTACCTCGATCTCCTAGCGATCTATGATCTCCCTGATCAGGTGATACCACCTTAAGATGTGTCTGGATTTCTGATGGGACCGTGGTTCCTATGCTAAAGCTATAGCCCCATTTTTATCGCAATACAAAGGTATTGGGTCAACAATGGACGGAACTACTTGAAGTTCACTAATTAACTTCTTCATCCAGACCTCCTCTTTTGCGGCATCGTTTGTAGCAATGTATTCAGCCTCCATCGTCGAGTCTACGACGGTGTTCTGTTTGGAACTCCTCCAACGTACCGCCCCTCCGTTGAAGGTAAACACAAAACCCGAGATAGACTTGTTGTCATCCTTGTCACTTTGGAAGCTTGAATCGGTAAAGGACTCGACCCTGAGGTCTCCATTACCGTAAACCAGGAATATCTCCTTAGTCCTTCTCAGGTACTTGAGAATGTTCTTCACTGCTGTCCAGTGGTTCGCACCTGGGTCTGACTGATACTGGCTCACCACACTTAGCGCGTAAGCTACATCTGGTCTTGTACATAGAATCGCATACATTATAGATCCTACCGCCGAAGCGTAGGGTATAGTGCTCATGTGAGCTCTCTCCTCGTCGGTCTTGGGAGACATCTTCTTGGAAAGGGTGATTCCGTGCAATGCGGGTATATTACCGCGCTTGGAATCTTCCATACTAAATCTCTTTAGTACGGTCTCTATGTACCTAGACTGCGAAAGTCCCAGTAATCTCTTGGATCTATCTCTGTAGATCTTGATCCCAAGAATGCACGAGGCATCACCCAGGTCCTTCATGGAGAACCATTGTGACAAGAATAGCTTGACCAATTGTAGCATAGGAATGTCATTTCCTATCAAAAGAATGTCATCCACATATAAGACTAGGAATACGACAGTTCGTCCTACAATCTTCTTATAAAGACAAGGCTCATCCTCGTTCTTGATGAAGTAAAATTCCTTGACTGTTTCATCAAAACAGATGTTCCAGCTCAACGATGCCTTCTTTAATCCATAAATGGATTTAAGCAACTTGCACACCTTCCCGCTGCTCCCACTGTCTACAAAATCTTCTGGTTGATCCATATAAATGCGCTCTTACAAACCGCCGTTTAGAAAAGCCATTTTTACATCCATCTGCCAGATCTCATAGTCGTAGAAGGCAGCAGGGTCCGAATGGATTTGAGCATAGCCACTGAAGAAAAAGTTTCGTCATTGTCCACACCAGGTCTTTGACGAAAACCTTTTGCAAAGAGTCTAGCCTTATAGGTTTCCACTTGCCCATCTACAGTAAGTTTCCTTTTGTAGATCCATTTGCATCCAACAGGTTTTACCCCAGGTGGAGCAATATCCAAGGTCCATAGTTTATTGGTGTACATGGACTCCATTTCGTATCGCATAGCATCCAGCCACTTATCAGAGTCCCTACTGATAATGGTCTGCCGGAAACTGGTAGGGTCATCTTCTTCCAAGATGCAATCCTCTCGATCTCCGTCTATGAGAAAACTGTAGTATCTCTCGGGAAGATGAGAAATCCTACCAGATCCACGGAGTGGCTGAGATTCGTCTGGGATTACTGAATCTAGCGGTTCCTCCAAATCTTCAGTTACATTTATGGTTCATGGATTTCTCCCAGTTCTACCGTACTCCCACTAGTTTCTTTAGACAGAAACTCCCTTTCTAAAAAGGTAGCATGGCGAGATACAAACACATTCTGTTTCTTAGTGTGGTAGAACAGATATCCTAGTGAATCCTTAGGATATCCCATAAATTTACATAGAACTGAACGTGCCTGAAGCTTGTCCAGTTTCTGTGTTTTCACATAGGCTGAACAACCCTATATCTTAATAAATTTAAGACATGGTTTCTTACTACTCCATATTTCATACGGAGTTTTAGGTACAGATTTGGACGGAACTTGATTCAAAAGGTATGCCGCTGTCTGAAGCGCATGTCCCCAGAATGAATGAAGCAACTCAGTACTACTCATCATGGAGCGAACCATATCCAATAGGGTACGATTCCTCCGCTCCGATACACCGTTGTGCTGTGGTGTATAAGGAGGAGTAAGCTGAGAGAGAATTCCATTCTTTTTTATGTAATCTAGGAATTCCGTGCTCAAGTACTCCCCTCCCCTATCAGATCGAAGGATCTTGATACTTTTGCCAACCTGGTTCTCTACTTCGTTTCTGAATTCTTTGAATTTCTCAAAAGCTTCAGATTTGTGTTTCATAAGATACATATATCTGAATCTAGAGAGATCGTCAGTGAATGTGATGAAGTATGAGAACCCACCCCTTGCATGTATAGATATCGGACCACACACATCACTGTGTATGAGTCCCAAGAGCTCTATTGCTCTTTCTCCATGTCCGGTGAATGGAGATTTGGTCATATTTCTTTTGAGACAAGACTGACAAGTTTCATAAGATGAAAATTCGAACGTATTCAAGAGTCCATCTTTATGTAACTTGCTTAGTCTTTTCTCTCCGATATGACCAAGTCTACAATGCCACAAGTAGGATTCGTTCATATCTGAACTCTTCCTCTTGCGTGTGTTTTGTACATTGAGAATTGTATTCTGATTTAGAACATAGATACCATTACAAAGTGTACCTTCTGCAATCAGTACCTTATCAAGGTAAATGTTCATGATATTTCTATCAAGAACAAAGTTATATCCATCTTTATCAAGTAAAGAAACTGATATGATGTTGCAAACCATGGAAAGTACATAGTAGCAATTGTTCAAAATCTTAGTATTGCCATTTGGCAACACTAGGTGATATTCACCGACGGCTGCAGTATTAACTTGTGCTCCATTCCCTACCCTGAGGGTCATATCACCAGGTCCAACTATCCTACTTTTTCTCAGTCTCTGCAGTAAATTACAGATATGAGATCCTGATCCGATATCCAGTACCCAGGAGGTAAAACTGACCGAAAAGCAGTTCTCAATTACAAGAACACCTGAAATAAATGCAATAGTATGCTTCTTCTTCATTGGGGTCTCCTTGAAATCCATACAATCCTCTTTCCCTTGCTCATACTTATGACTTTTGTCGAAAGTTAGAACCGAACCGACGTTCCCCAGCCCCGAATAAGAATTCGGATCGGTCAAGCGATACATTTTATTATCTTGATTAGGGCGTGAAATGGTTGCTACCTGGAGAGAGAGAGAGAGAAAACACTCAGCGTGTGCTCTTTCAAGATTAGATTGGTTATTACTTTATCTAACCAGGATGGCTCCCACTGTTTTCTCAAATTCTTCTTCAAACCCTAAAAGAAGAACTAGTCAGGATTTAATCACACGTCACAATACTTTCTTAACCTTTCAGCCAAGCTAGTGTTGGTACTTCGAGAGAGGTTTTCCAACGCTTTCGCGAAGTTCCTTAATTATATAACCACTTTTCCCTGGAGGCGTAGCCCCGCTAACACCGTTCTAGACACCTACTTGGTTTATAGCATTGATTGTTAAGTGAAATAATCTTCCGAGAGTAATCTAACTCATCAGTGGGATCAGGATCCAACTATCATTGTGTAATGACTTAGATGGAATCAACTCTAGTCACTACACTCCAGAAGGTATTCTAAATCTGTAAGTTTCCTGTATATTTGAAACTCCCGATGTGGTTTTTACCCCTAGGACCCAAGTGACCTTGACGAATAATCAACAAATAAAAAGGTCCTAGTCAAGTTCAACCCGTCGTTATCCTGGATTGCATTAGACCTACCCGCATGATCCTTGACGAATAATCAACAAAATCATGCGGCCGTCCTAACCAATCGCATCTATCAGTGCAACAGAGAATTATTACTCAGCTACCGTTCACTGTGCCTTGATGAATAATCAACAAACGCAGCACGAATACTAAGTAGTAATTATCTGAAATGACGGAGGGCTATGACTTGGTTTTGGGCGAATAACCCATTAACGTAATGAACTTGATATCGTTGAAGGAACCTGATAGCTTTTGAAAAAGGAGTGGTTTAAGCTCCGCCTTTTTAAAAAATTTCTGGTTTTGAAAAAACCGAGTAATCTATAATATAGACTTTAGCTCAAGAGGTCACACCCCGTGAAGGGATCTCGGCTCTTGCCTCGTAGAATAAGGTGTTGGATGTTCATGACCGAATACCAGTATGCAAAGCGAAAGAATATAACTATAGTTTTTCGAAATTTGTTCTAACATCTTTTAGGTTTATTTTCTTGCATTAATTAAAATTAATGTGGTCCCATCAATTTAACCTATCACACCAAAAAAGAACGAAAATACAATGTACGTGTATGCCATCCGCATTCGCCACGGGGCCCGTCATCACCCGTTAGGTTACTTAACTAACGACAGAGCGGGGGCTGGACTAGCGCGGGTGTAAAACATATACAACATCTACTAGTATATATATAAGTTTATACAACATTCTTCCCAGGCATGATAATAGTCAACATCACAGAATCTCAGCCAATAATACAGAAAGGTGGATAATCTTGGAGCCATGGGTTTTATTTGAGCCGCAAATAAAACTCGACGTTCCCGGTCGTGTGGATAACCTGTGCAATGAAAACCTGGACCCCTACGAGCGCGGTAAGTTACCCGCCAATCTAAGAAGTGAGGCGGCCCCTTCAACAAAGTGAATGGGCCACCCAGCAATTCACGGAATCTGATAACTTGGGTGCCCCTTCGTGGGTCAAACTATACCCCCTACGAGTGCGGCGAATAGCCCGCCAATTCTAGAATGAAGCCCCCTCCATCTCAACGCCATGAGTTGCGGTCTTGTTGCCTTCTAAAACCTGACTATCCGTGCACTCCACCATGGGGTAATCCTAATACAGAAAAAGAAAATAATATGTACAAATGGTGACATCGACCTCAACCCGGTCGTGCCCCAATCAAATAATATACAACCCGGCAAAGACGGCAGTCCACATGTCGGACGCTCGTCCCGCAATATCAAATGTACAAATGAATATAAATTGTACTGCTAACAATGCACCACATGCTATCCATCACGACTATCCAACCACAATCACAGGACAAGCACAAAACATCAACGCGAATGTCACGTTCGCAAACCCGTCTAAAAGAACATATAGCAATCAGACAAGTTTACCGATCAAATAACATTCACGGTCGCAGATAAAAGTGAATGTACTGTAAACTATTAAACAGTGTCAAATATAACGACTTCGAAACACTACAAATTGCCCCATACAGAAAACAACAGAGAATCAAACTTGGGCAAAAAACTAGCAACACCAGAAACTCAAACTTCAAGAGAAAATAGCACAGACCAAAACACGACGCAATTGACCATAAGAAAACCAAGGAGGCCAGTTTTTTGAGGTGTTTGGCCGACCAAAACTTGGTGAAATTGCATCGTTTTTGTTCTGGGTACACCTCACAGTGTAAGGATCACTCTGCAGTTATTTAAAAAAAAATTTGAAGCCTTTAAAAAATCAACAGAAACTGCGGTTTGGGTTTTGATATTATGGAGTCATTTCGGTTTCGTTGTTTTAACATTATTTAAACTTAGTATTCTAGGGTTTATAGGCTGGCTCTAATACCATGAAGGGTTACGCTAGTGCCCCGGCCAACATCCGTGGCCAAATGCGGAACAAAAATTTTACTACGAATAGAAACTTGGCCCTAGGATAACACAAAAACGGATCTTTACCATAAACCTAGTTAGCATGTTAGGGTTCTATCTAATATGATAGAAAATATACCTAAAGAAACCAAGTTCTTCGGGTCTTCGATCCTCTCCTTAAGCTCCTCGATGGAAGTACGGATCGTGTTTGAACTTCGGCCTCCTTGTGTCAACGATGATCCACCCGAGAGTTCCAACCTTGAGCTAAACCTCCAAGTTGGGGTAACTAGAATACTTAGCTTACTAATCTAAGTAGACTAGAGCGAGTAGAGTATGATTTAGAGTAGCCAAGTCTCATTAACTCTTGATTATCAATACATGATACACTAGGGTTTGAAAGAGGAAGAAACAGAGAGCAAGCTTGAAGAAAGAGAAAGTATTTGTGATAATGATTATAAAAATAGAATGGCTAAATTATATATGACCTCAAGCATGGCATGGAAAATATCACACCAAAATATCTAGGACAAAAATATCTCATCAAAATATCTAGGGTCAAGCCAAGTCAAAAGGTCAACATAAGTAGCCATGCCACAAAAATAAATATTTATCAAAAATAACAAAGTCTTTTTTTTACCTCATTTTTTTTTGACCAAGTCAATGGTCAAAACCCTAATAAGGTATCTCCTTCTATACCTCCTCTCATCCGTATATACATACCCGCATCCGTGTTCCGAGAAACACGAATACTATAAGACGAAGCTAATCCAATAATCAAATACTAGGATCCGGATTAAACCAAAGCCCACTAGTATTGTCCACTCGAACACCACACGCGCACAAGTACACATATATGATCGAACCCTGTCGTAAAACCATACGACTTTTACTCGTTTCACCCGAAGATGGGAAACCCTCTGTGTGGGACTCTAAAGACTCGACAGTACTCTGGCAGTGGGTTTAACCATAAGCACGTCAGCAGTACTAGCTGTGCATAATAGCTACCCAGGTATCTATCGATAAGAAGGTCGACGAACAAGCTCATCCAAACTCCTACTGAGCCTATCTGTGACAATCTTCATACAGTCTGGTCTGTTCGTCTAAGAGTATCGTGTATTGGGCCTAGGGGATGGTAAACGTCAGACTCCTAATAGCGGTATAAGTCGTGTCGGAGTGTAGCCCAGAACACCCTGAGAAACTACTGAAACACCTACCAGTAAATCTCACTTGCCCTGTCCAGGGACTTTGTGTAATGGCTCTCCAAACACAGCGCGATATCAACCCCCAATACCGGGAGAGACGAATCTTATCTAACCGCCACTGCCTCCAAGTGCTTCGGGACTGCACCCAACCACTACCTGTTTACACGACTCAATAGAGCCGTGGTATGGTAGCAATCTAAGAACAGTGGGAACACACTTGAGGCGAAGTGGCAGTATCAAGTCAACGGACTAAGCTGTACTCATGTCACCTGGGAACTGCTACCTGACGATAGTTATAATACCAACCACCAGTACCCGACGAGTCCGTCCAGTGTAACTCATAACCCAATGAGCACCTGCATAATATCTCCAATACGATGTACTGATGGCTGTGGGACAGACCATCTCTCATGCTGGGATGAGAAACGTATACACTAGCCTACTCTGGAGTATCGATGCCCTGTCTCTATAATCCTATGACTAGGGACCTGTATAAGGATGTGCTTATAGACTACCCAGCCCCCACTAGTATGATCGCCATCACAACGCTGGTAGTCAAGCAAAGATCATAAGGGCTCCATCAATATGTATTAGCGATATGTTAAAAGAAACATATACAAATATTAAGATAGATACAAACCAAGTAGCATACTACTATATCGAGCAAGACTGTCGTCAATCCGAGTATATATCCCAAGCTTGCAAAATGTAATATACAAACTAGTACTATATAATAATGGCCTCTAGGGCATACATATCCAACAACTCCACTAGGCTCCTCTTCAATATGAAAGAAACTCCTCCGTGATCTTCGCGCCAAAGACGATTCACCCGAAGTCCACTAGCTCAAGCTAACCCTTCACTAATCTCATTAGTGAAGGCAATACTCTATATCAAATTGCTAATCTAATGTGAGATGGTGAAGTAGGGGTTTATTTTACTCACTAGGGTTTTCACAAGTTCAATGATACACATCATATGTGAGGATTTGAACATGGAAGTGAGATGAAGAAAATTGTAGAGAGCAAGAGCTCATGTAAATTTCTAAGGCTTGAAGAATGAAAAATGATGAGAGTAAACTCAAATGGCTCTCTCTTTCCTCACTTATTCAAGCAGGGAATAAAAATGCAATAAGAACTTGCAACCATGCTTGAATAGTGGGTCAAGAGTAATATACAAATAATAAAACCTATGACTTGCCCATTCCACAAATATCTCCACAATTTACACCTCATTTTGTATTTTCTAAAAATAGAAAATAGATTCCATGCTTCTTATTATACACACACACACACACACACACATACATATATCAAATATACATATATTAATATATATTAAGAAACATAATTAGTGAGCTAATAATATTAGTCAAGATATAATTATATCAAATATAATATATATCACATTATTAAATCAACTCTTGATTTAATAATCCGATTACATCTCATATAACCGACTAATATCATTAATCTGAATATCGCATTATCAAACCAACACATGATTCGATAATCCGGTTATATCACATATAACCTGACCGACATCAGATAACTGCCAGATTATAATACGGTATCACATACTCATATTTAATCAGGCCCACGCACATAAAAATATCTGTGCCCTACTTCGTTTCGCTCAAACCAGGAAACTTCTATGTGGGACTCTAAAGACTCGTCAATACGCCAGCAGTAGGTGATGGTCACATCAATCACCTACAAGCTGTCAGCGGTACTAGCTGGACATAATGGCTACCAGGGTATTGAACGATATGAAGATCAACAAGAAAGCTCGTCCATACTATCCACAAAGCCTATCAATAACACTACCGTACTGTCCGGTCTCTTCTTCTGATATGTCGCATATCATGTCTAGGGGTGGTAAACGTCAGACCCCAGTAACGTGATAAGTCATGCCGATGTCTGGCCTATAAAGGTTTGAGAAACTACTGATAACTCTTATCAGTAAATCTCAGCAGCAGCCCTGGCCATGGACTTCCAGTTATAGCCAATCGAGCATAGCGCAACATCAACCCCCAATACCAGGAGAGACGAAACCCCTCCTATCACTCATTGCCTCCATGTGACTCGGGACTGTACCCAAAATCCACCTGTTTGCACGTCTCCTTTAAGCCATGGTAGGGAGGAAATCAAAGCACAGTGGGAGCCACACAAGACTTTATGACGATCTCGGGTCTACAGAATAACCTGTACCAGTGTCACATAAGGGCTTCTATCTGACGATAGGTATACTACCACATGGGAGTCCTCGGCAAATCCAGTTCGGTGTACCCATTCTCCAATGAGCACCTGTGTACAATCTTTGATGTCACACACCAATGGCTGTGGGATCAGCCATCACCCTCTAAGAGACAAGAAACGTACACACTAGTCTACATTGGAATATCGATGCCCTGGTCTCGATATTCCCATGACTAAGAACTCATTAAAGGATGTACTTATGGACCACTCTGGCCCCACTAGTATGATCTCATCATAATCCTAGCAGTCAAGTACATATTGTAGGCACTGTAGGGTTCCTAAGCACACTAATGAAGTCTCACAAGTGATCCAAACATGCTCAATTCAAAATTTTCATGTGCTTACAAACCCTAATACGGATCGTTAACTAGATATATAGGAGATACGATGCAAGTAATCGAATTATAGCTAAAGGAAAGAGGCTACAACCTTTGTAGATCCGGTCCTCCACCTCCTAGGCTCCGTGATGAAGTCTCCTCGCTGTCCAAATCGGATCTTGGACTCTGGCATCGGCTTCATCGGAAAAATAGGCGGGCTTGGTCGTCGGCTTCGATGCCGAAGATGATCTACGTCGAGGCATCACAAGATCAAACTCCAACTTCACCAAGCCTTGAAAACTTGTGAAGGAAACACCCTATACTACTTGGCAAGAGGTAGAGGATGAAGAAATAGGAATTGGGTTCACTTTGGAATTGGATTTCTCACATGATATCATCACTTGCCATTGATGAGGTAAGCTTTTCTTTCTTGTTGATGATGAAGAAGAAGAAGAAGGAATATTATGATCAGTATATTTAAAAAGAAAAACAAATGAATACTTATCATTTGGCAACCTTAGTTAGGTGTAGAGAATATACTATGGTTAACTTGAATGGTTAGGGTTAAGGAAGAGACAAGAATGGTGGACTTGTTCAAAGCTTCAAGAAGCTTCAAAGAAAAACAAAACTAGCAACCATTCTTTTCTTTTTATCTTTTCTAAAATAAGAATTATAAATAAATAGATAAACAAAACCCTAATCATTAGTTTAACCATGGCTTAATTCTTTACACTTAACCAAGTAAACATGTATCATCAAACATGATACAATCAAGTGCACAAAAGTATATCACATATACAACTTGCACAATCCAAGTGAGAAAATCCATTTAAAGTGAACCAATACTAGTTAATGCAACGTAATATATCAAATATATATAATTATGCATTAAATCATTAAATCAACACTTGATTTAACGATCCGGTCATATCGCATGTGACCGACTAATATCCAATGTATCGGCTTATCGAATCAAACCTTGATTCGATAACTAGGTTATATCACATACAACCATATCGATACATTCATCACGAGAATACAATACGGTATCACATACACGCATTATTCTCGGTCCCGCACATATCTCATATGCGCTCCTATTTCGTTTCGCTTGAGCAAGGAAACCTCTGTGTAGGACTCTAAAGACTCGTCAATACGCCGGCAGCAGGTGATGATCATATCAAGCACCCACAAGCCGCAAGCGGTCTGCTAAACGTAACGGCCACCCGAGTATTGAGCGATCAGAAGATCGACGAGCAAGCCCGCTCACACTCCTGTGAATCCAACCAGTAATACTTACCGTACAGTCCGGTCTGTTCGTCTGATATGTCGCATACCTCGCCTAGGGGTGGTAAACGTCAGACCCCAATAGCTCGATAAGTCATGCCGACGTAAGGTCCATAACATTCGTGAAACTACTGATAACTCTTACCAGTATATCACTGCAACCCTGGCCAGGGATTTCCTGTTATGGCCAGTCGAGCATAGCACAACATCAACCCCCAATACCGGGAGAGACGAATCCCTTCCTATCGCTCATTGCCTCCATGTGAATCGGGACTGTACCCAAAAACCACCTGTTTGCACAACTCAGTAGAGCCGTGGTAGGGTGGAAATCAAAGCACAGTGGGAGACACACAAGACTCTATGACGATCTCGGGTCATCAGACTAAGTTGTACCAGTGTCACCAGAGAACTGCCATCTGACGTGAGGTATAATACCATCTGGGAGTTCTCGGCGAGTCCGTTCAGTGTACCCAGTCTCCACTGAGCACCCGCATACCATCTCTGATGTCAAACACCAATGGATATGGGATCATCCATCGCCCATCACATGGGTCGAGAAGATATACGCTAGTCTACTCTGGAATATCGATGCCCCGTCTCGATATTCCCACGACTAGGAACAATGAAGGATGTACTCATTGACTGCCCAGGCCCCACTAGTAGATCTTCATCATAGTCCTAGAAGTTGAGTACACATCCTAAGGGCTTTATCAACATGTAATCAGAGAGACAGAAAGTATACATGTTAAGATAAAGAACAACCAGATAGCGTACTATCATGTCGAGCAAGAAAGTCCTACCTATATATGTCCCAGCATCCACTACAATATACATCCAATGTACAGTAATGGCCTCTAGGGCATACATATAACTAACAATCTCCCACTTGCACTAGGGCCATCTGTAGCAGTGGTTGCAGTATCTAATACTCAACCATCCCATATGAGTCTCTCTCTGGGAAAAGGCCTTCGTGAGTGGATCCGCCGTGTTGTCCTCTGAGTCTACTCTCCTTACCTCGATCACCCCGGAGAACAACTATCTCCATGATCAGGTGATGCTTCCTCAGAATATGTCTGGGTCACTGATGGGACCAGGGTTCCAGGGCCAAAGCCACACTTCCATTGTCATACAATGGCAGGAACCTAGTTCATCTTATGAACCAATATACACCCAAACTGTCTCTTTGGTAGTATCTTAAATAGCGATGTTACCAGCCTTTATCGTCTAGTTTGCCACGGTATCTAGTTTGGAACTCTTCTAACATACCGTCCCTCCACTGAGGGTAAAGACAATGCCTGCGACTGACATTCAGTCGTTCTTATCATCCTGGAACCTTTCCAATGATTCTCCCCAGGATCAATTGATATAATCTTACTATAACTAGTGAGAATCCTAACATCCATTTAGATCTATCTTATAGATCCAAAACCTAGGATTTAGGAGGTATCACTTTGATCCTATATGGAGAATTTATGTGATAAGAGGAGATCGACCGATCGTAGCATAGGAAACTCCTTTCCTATCAATAGTATGTCATCCACGTACTCTACGAGGATCATTACCATACTCCATACTACCCTTTTGTTCATACAAGGTTCATCTACCATTTTGATGAAGTCAAACTCTTTGACTACCACATCAAAACAGATGTTCCAACTCCGCGATGCCTGCTTTATCCTGTAAAGCAACTTGCACATGTTTCCGCTGCTCCCACTGTTTACGAAGCCCTCTGGCTGTGTTCTTATAGACGTTCTTTTCTAAATCAATATTTAGAAAAGCAGTCAGGGCACCCAACCACCAGATATCGTAGTCATGGTATGTAGCAATGTTAAGTAGGATCCGTATGGACTTAAGCATAGTCACTTTGAAAAGGTTTCATCATTATCCATGTCTGGTTGATGACTAAAACCTTTAATAAGCCTAGCTTTGAAAGTCTCAACTTTTCCATCTACACCAAGTAATCTTCTCAAGATATACTTGCTCTTGATGGGGATTTAACCCTTCAGATATAGCAACCAAAGTCCATACTTTGTTGGTGTATATGGATTCCATCTCAGATCGCTAAGCATCCAGCCATTGTTACAGAGTCCCTACTCTTGATGGCCTGCTCGAAACTAGTTGGGTCGTCATCTCATGATGCATTCCTCGCTCCCACTGTCATCGAGAAACCGAGGTATCTCTCAAGCAGGTGAGGACCCTACCAGATCGGCGGAGAGGCTGAGGTTCGTCGGGAACTATTGAATCCTTTGGTTCTGTCAAATCATCAGCTGCAGTTTTGTATAGCTGGAACCTTTCCAGTTCTACAGAACTGACCTTGCCTCGATCTTGTCCGGATTTTGCTTTAGACATAAGCCGGACAATCCCAAATCTTAACTCGCTTAAGAGATAGGCTCTTCCCATACCATATCTCATATGGAATGGTAGGCAGTGATCTGATTCGAACCTAATTCAATAGGTATGCAGTTTCTCAAGCGTATAACTCCCAAAAGGAAATAGGAAACTCAGTAGTACTCATCATAGAGCACACCATATCTAATATTGTGCAATTGCTCCACCCCGATACACCGTTGTGCTGTGGTGTATTCAGAGGAGTAACACTGAGAGAGAATCTCATTCTCCTTTAGAATAGTCCAGGAATTCTATGCACAAGTATTCTCCTCCCTGATCTTATCATAGGACATAATACTTATACCCGGTTATTGGTTCTCTACTTCTAACTTATATTCTGCGAATACCTCAAAAGCTTCGGACTTATGTTTCAACAGAAACATATGACTGAATCTTGAGAGATTATCAGATAATATAATGAAGTATAAAGAACCAGTCCTGGCATGTGTAGACAGGAGACCTTACATACATCATCATGTATCAGTCCCAAGAGTTTACTAACTCTTTCTCTGTTTCTAATAAACAGAGCTATGGTCATCTAATCTTCGTGACATGACTGGCAAGTTTCACAAGATGTAAATTCAAACTGATTTAAATATGCATCTATAATGTAACTTGAGCCAGTTGGGTCGCATTGATGTGACCTAGTCTACAATGCCTCAAGAAGGATTCGTTCATTTCTGAACTCTTCTTCTTGTGTGTGTTCTGTATACTAGGAACTGTAGTTTGATTTAGAACGTCAATACTTTTAGATAACGTGCCTGAACCGATCAACTTTTGATATAGGAAATGTTCAAAACATTATCCATCAATACAAAATTCTATCATTTATTTTAACAAATAAAGAGATTGATATGATTTTGTATATCAGGTTCGGTATCTAATAGCATTTGTTCAGAATCAATGTATTGGTAATACAGGGTGACAGTGACCAACAGACTTGGCTGCAACACTTGCCCCGTTTTCTGTCTCATGAAACTTATCACTCGTTCTCAGTTTTCTACCTTTCGGTAGCCCTATGTAACAGATTACATATCTGGGATCCTGATCCGGTATCAAATACTCAGGATGCAGAGAATACTGAGAAACAGTTCTTTATAATGAACATACCCGAAGGAGATGCATCATATGTACTTTCTTCGTTTGGGCGACATAGAAATTCTGGTGTTCCCCTATTTCCTGCTCTGTCTTATAACAATTATAAGTTGGAGCGGGACCAACGTTCCCAAGCTCAGTATAACAAGCGGGTTCGGTCAATACATCCATATTATTATCTTGATTAAGGCGTGATATGGTCGCTACCTGGAGAGAGAGAGCAGAAAACACTCTGCGTGCGCTCTTGCAAGATTAGATTGGTTATATATTTTATCTAATCAGGATGGCTCCCACTGTTTTTATCAAATCTTCCTTCAAACCCTAAAAGGAAAGACTAGCCGGGATTAATTACACTCTACAAGTTCGCCAATCTTTCAGCCAGGCCAGTGTCGGTACTTTGAGGGAGGTTCCCCGTGCTTTCGCACGGACCTAATTACTGTAAACCTCGTTTTCCCAGAGGCGTAACCCCGTTGACACCTTTCTAGACACCTACTTGATCGGCTAATTGTAAAGTGCAAAACTCTCCAGGAGTAACAATTACTCGCAGTGGGTATCGGGATCCAATCTATCATATAGAAGGTATGCAATCTCATTGCAAGTTTCAACACTTGAAACTCCCGATAAAGGTTTTTACCCCTAGCACCTATGACCTTAACTATGGTCAACAAATCATAAGCACTAGTCAAGTTCTATCCATCATTTCGTGATTAATTAGACCCACCCACATGACCCTTAACTAAGGTCAACAAAGTCACGCGACTGTCCTAACTAATCGCATCATATGCGGTGTAGGAAGACATCACTTAGCTACCGTACACTGTGCCTTAACTAAAGTCAACAAACACAGCACGAATACTAAGTACTCTACTTCCTAAAATGACGGAGGGTTGCGTATGGTTTTTGTGAAAACCTTTAACGCTTTGAACTTGATCTCGTTGCGGAATCAAATGGTTTTTAAATGGAATGTTTTTTAGGCTTTTTCTAGTTTTGCTAAAGGGGTCACTCCCGGTGAAGGGATCGTCGGCCCTTTCCTCGTCGAATGAGATGCGGGATATATCATATATATCACTGTGCAAAGCAGAAACTATAGAAGCAATCAAAAGACAAACCGAGAGTTGTAGCATCTGCCAGTTATTGCTAAAGGAGTCACTCCCGGTGAAGGGATCTCGGTCCTTTCCTCATCGAATAAGGTGCAGGATGTTCTATAAGGAACACCGCGATGCAAAGCAAGAACTGTAGCTACCTGTTTTATTTTTAAATTCGATTCCACAACATCAATTAGGTTTATTTTCTTTCATTAATCTCATTAATGAATATCCCATCATTTAAATTACCTAAACATCACAGATAAATATGACGTACACTTATGCCATCCGCATTCGCCTCGATGTCCCCTCGTGCACCGTTAGGTTAGGTAACTAACGGCAGAGCGGGGCAGGGCTAGCGCGGGTGTAAAACATAAGTAACGTCTATATAATATATCATATATACTATATCTTATATCTATCACAGAACATCACATGATCACATCACAGATAACGCAGCAGAAAATATCATATGAAATATTGGATATACTAGGACGTCCGTGTTTTCAATATGAGCCAGTATAAAACACGGATTCCACGGTCGTGATGAATAGCCAATCCCACACCCCTAGACCCCTACGAGAGCGGCAAGCAACCCTACCATTTCTAGGGTTAGGAGACCCGAACTCGACTCCTCGAGATGGTCTCCCACTGGACCCCAGAACCCGGTTACTTGTGCTCCCCTCCTTGGGTCTATCCTAATGCGGAAATGTAAATAATATACAAACGGTGACATCTTCCGCAACCTGGAAGTGCCCCAATAAAAGAATATTACATACAAGTTTTTACATGAATGAAAATGAAAAACACTCATCTCACATAAAAAAAACCCGGCTATTCGAACACGACGATCCAATATAACATATCCAGCAACACATAACATCACATGTCATCAACGTAAGTAAATATGCACATCCCAATTGTCGTTGACATATAGCAACGAAACCGGAGATATCACATATTACACTTACGGTCACAGAAAAGAAAGTGTAAAACTACAACAGTTGGAATCCACAACCTCTTTAGACATCGCATGCCCAATCAAATGAATTCCTTAGACATCTCATGCCTAACAATTATAAACCCCGCATTTCAGTCTTATTTATCGAAAACTCTTTTCAATATCGAGTCGGGCAATTCAACAAGATTCCCGGCTTCCAAAACGAATGCTCGTCGCAAACTTTAGTAGGCGGCTGCACCCCCGATACCGTCGACGAAGTGCACCAAGGCGAAACACCGCTACCGCGAGCACCCGGATGGATGCTTTCGGCGACGGGGTTCTCCTACAGTCACTTAGTCGGGGCTATGGAGTGAGGCTGTCTATTAAGTTTACCCGGCGAGTATCCACGTACGCTACGTGATTGCGACGGACTTTTCATCGCATCAAAATTCCGTGGCAACCGATCAAGTGAGACTAAAGTGCTGTGTTTATAACATTCATTCAGTTATCTCATAACTAATTGTGAATTCCAATTATTGTATCACATTCCGGATAAATAGAAAATGTTAAACTTTCCGATCGAACAATCGAACACCCAAGCTTTCCCGATACAATTCAACACATGAAATAAGTCTAACAACATTCAGTTCGTGCCTCAGTACCAACGGTCCAGCCGTAGAAGGGTCAAGCCAACGCCTCACATGTGGCATGCCGTACTGCCCCAAACCCGAAGGTTCTAAGGGCAGTTCAAGACGGTCACATAATCGAGTTAAGGTTTGTTGTCTTCTAGAGGGACCATCGCGTTACTTGCACTACTTAGAACGTCGTTAAACTACGGAAAAGTCCAACAATTGGAAATTTCCCGGCAGGGGAAAAAGTGGGTATTTATATCCGGTCGAACTTTTTAACATATTCAAACAATATCCGGAAAAGCACATAGACGGAATTAGAAGTCCGATCGAATCAAAACCCAAACCCAAATTTGCTCTCTGGACAATTTTGAAAAACTGGGATTTTTCCAGATTAAAAATATGCAGAAAAACCAGCAGGGGATTATAAGAATTACTGAGAAGCCCGTACTCCTGAATCCACCAAAGTGCGGCGGAACCGCGGCATTAGCATGGCTAATGCGGCGGTTCCGCGGCCGTATGGTCTCCTCTTGCGTTGACTTTTGCACAGTAATTCCTATTTTCTGGTGCTGAGTTTTCTGGGAAGCTGCCGGCGTATTGACGAGTCTTTAGAGTCCTACACAGAGGTTTCCTTGCTCAAGCGAAACGAAATAGGAGCGCATATGAGATATGTGCGGGACCGAGAATAATGCGTGTATGTGATACCGTATTGTATTCTCGCGATGAATGTATCGATATGGTTGTATGCGATATAACCTAGTTATCGAATCAAGGATTGATTCGATAAGCCGATACATTGGATATTAGTCGGTCACATGCGATATGACCGGATCGTTAAATCAAGTGTTGATTTAATGATTTAATGCATAATTATATATATTTGATATATTACTTTGCATTAACTAGTATTGGTTCACTTTAAATGGATTTTCTCACTTGGATTGTGCAAGTTGTATATGTGATATACTTTTGTGCACTTGATTGTATCATGTTTGATGATACATGTTTACTTGGTTAAGTGTAAAGAATTAAGCCATGGTTAAACTAATGATTAGGGTTTTGTTTATCTATTTATTTATAATTCTTATTTTAGAAAAGATAAAGAGAAAAGAATGGTTGCTAGTTTTGTTTTTCTTTGAAGCTTCTTGAAGCTTTGAACAAGTCCACCATTCTTGTCTCTTCCTTAACCCTAACCATTCAAGTTAACCATAGTATATTCTCTACACCTAACTAAGGTTGCCAAATGATAAGTATTCATTTGTTTTTCTTTTTAAATATACTTATCACATATCCTAAGGGCTTTATCAACATGTGAGAGCAAGGAAGTAAAGAATACCAGTCAACATGTTAAGATAAAGAGTTACCAGATAGCATACTATCATGTTAAGCAAGAAATTCCTATATATATATATATATATATATATATATATATATATATATATATATACAAGCATCCACTACAATATACATCACATGTACAATAATGGCCTCTAGGGCATACATATACCTAACAATCTCCCACTTGCACTAAAGACATGTGTTGTAGTATCTTATACTCAACATCCCAAAAAGTTTCCCAAACTCTATCAGGGGGAGTGCCTTCGTGAGTGGATCCTCCACGTTGTCCTTCATGTCAACTCTCCTGACCTCGATCTCCCGGCGATCTACTATCTCCCTGATTAGGTGATACCGCCTTAGAATATGTCTGGATCTCTGATGGGACCTACGTTCCTTGGCCAAAGCCACAGCTCCATTGTTATCACAATACACAGGTATTGGATGCTCAATGGATGGAACCACACCAAGTTCAGCAATGAAATTTTTCATCCCGACAACCTCTTTGGCAGCATCGTTGGCAGTGATGTATTCAGCCTCCGTCATCGAGTCTGCTACAGTGTCTTGCTTGGAACTCTTCCAACACATCACCCCTCCGTTGAGGGTAAAGACAAAACTCAAAACCAACTTACTGTCGTTCTTATCACTCTAGAATCTTGAATCGGTAAAGGACTCCACCTGGAGTTCACCGTTACCATACACCAAGAACATTTCTTTAGTCCTTCTCAAGTACTTAAGAATGTTTTTCACAACGGTCCAGTGGTTTAATTTTCCCCAGGATCTGATTGATACCTGCTCTCTACACCTAGTGAGTAAGCTACTGTAACATTTCAGAAATATAAAATATTATTTTTTGGAAATTTAATATTAAAATAATATATTTCGCGAAAACTATTCGATTTGCGAATAAAGGTTTTTCGTAAAATGGTATAAGTATATACCAATATTTGGAAATTAATCAGAGATTAAAATGATTTATTTGTTATAATGATATTTATCGGATTTTTGCCAAATTCGTATTTTTATATTTTTTCATGGCCAGTGCACCATGTCATGTGCATGATATGCATATTGTGTTTGTGTTTGTGAGTTTTGTGAATGAGTGTGAGAAAAGTTAAGAAAAGAGAAAGGGAAAAGAAAACAAACGGAAAGGAAAAGAAAAGAAAACAAGAGATAAGATAATGAAACAAGAAAGAGAAGAAACAAAAGAGATATTTGTGAGAGAGTGAGTGTAGGGGGATATTTGTGAGTGAGAGAGTGAGAATAAGAGAAAGAGAGAGAGAGACTTGGCTGCCCCATTCTCCATTCCCCATTGCTTTCTTCGCTATTTCTTCATCTCCTTCATTCTCCCACTACCTCCATGCATCATCTCAATTTCCTTTCCAAAACCCCATGCCACCTTCACATAAAACATGCACAAACCTATTCTAAACCCTTAGAACCATTCAAGTTTGGATTTTGAAGACTTTGGGCAACTCAAGAATTTTCCTAAGTTGCCAATTGAGGTAATACATACACTTGTAGATTAGTATTTGTGTTTATATATCCTAGTTTAGTTAGAATTTGATTATGTTAGGTTATGTGATCTTAGAAAATTCCAAGATGATATTAAGTGATAATTTAAGGTGTAGTGAGTGTTTACAAGACTTTAGAGATGATTACCTGGCCAATAACAGAGAATAGAAACCAAAACATGAACTTTGAAATTGGACGATATCATATTTTTTATGATTTGTGATGATATACTGAGATCTGCTCTAACCCCGAGGGCCTGAAAAATATTTAGCGATTACAGAGAGACGTGCAGGCAACTAGAAACCTAACCTAGAAACCCGAGCCCGTTTCCCTTTGTTCTGGCCGCAGATTTATTCTTGGTGGCCGCAATTTGCGACCACATCAGGGTGGAATGTGGTGATTTTTCTTCTGAAGCTTCCTTATCTGATATCTAGAGCAACTCTATATGCAAAATTGGCTAATTTTACCTGAGTCAAAATCTGGGATAGATTTCCTTAGTTACTGATTTCATGTTATGCGATTTGTGAAACTTGGTTTTGGTATTTGATTTGGATTCCATCGTTGGACGTTTGTACGTCAACGGACAAGGGTTATTTGGTTGATTTGCATGCGAAGCTATAGGTTTTAACCTATGAGCGAATACGTGTGCCGTATCGGTTTTCGGTTATTGGTTTTAATAGAATTGCGATTGTGTATTGATTGTAGGTACCTTCGTATGGACTTCCGAGATGATGAAGCACATCGACTTCGGTTAAGCGAGGAGTTTAGCAGGTGAGTAGATTATATCTACGGGGGAAGTCGGGTGGATGGCGTATAGCACCCCCGCAACCATTGATATGGAAGATTGTGTTATAATTATAATAAAATAATAAGATATGCTACGAACTTATGGACATGGTTATAAGATTTAGTAAAGAGATGATATGATAAAATTTGACACTAATGAATATATTGTTATGTGAGAATATGAAATGAGAAAGTGAATCATGATAAGTATGAATTGAAAGTGGACAAGTATGAGTTGTTAATGGTATGATATGAGATCGAGATCGATAAGCACGACATGAGATTGAGATAAAGGTGTTGTGGAATTAATAAGATATGACATTTATACAAATGTGATTTGAGATATGTGTGTGTGTGTGTATTTGAGTATAATGAGTAATATGTCGTACGAGACTTTAGATTCGCACCATCATTATTGTATAGGTCGATAGATTCTCTATTTTGTTTGATGACTCCATACGATGGATTACCGTATGTGATGAGATGTACTAGATGATTGATCCGCGCTATTGATTTGAGGATGATGATCGATGATTATTGTCATATCGGATGTTATGAGGCGGGATCACCGATATAAAGATTGCCACCTGAACCATACCTATTTTCAAAACGATGATGTGTATCATTTAAAAGTGACCATATGATTCTTATATAGATAGATATACCCATTTATTGTTCATGTTGTGTAGGATATTACCCCTCGTGATGTACATACCACGTGCCGGTATTTAATGCTATATGATATCTTGTGCTAGTACATCTGCACAATTACCGTTGATGCGCATGTTATACATACACAGAATTGCCGGCTCACCCACATTCTTCATCGGTAATTGCCATGTCACTTACACAGTAGAATTGCCATGTCACTTATGCAGTAGAATTTCCATGTCACTTATACAGTAGAATTGTCGTGCCATTTATACAGGAGAACTGCCCTATCATGATATTAATCTTAAAAGTAAAAAGTACACTCATTGTCCAGTACTATCACTTGCATGCTTGCATAATATACTCGATATGCTCATATTACTACTCTATGTTGCATACATCGTACTTTATGGTTATATGCATTGAGATGCTGTTTTTATGAGATCTCTGGATTTGAGAACCGAAGTTATATTTCAAAGGGAATTATGTATTTCTTTAAAACGTTGTTTCTCTTGATATGATATTTCGAGGTGTCCCCCATGAGTTTTCTCGGTTCTGAGCAGTGAGTATCCCCGATTCGAGGAGCGGGAGGCACCGTCTGCGAGTACATGGTGGACCCGGTGAGATACCCCGGGGCAAGAAGCTCGAGATGTAGACAATGAGCCTAGAAGTGGGAACACTACCTACCGGTGATAGTTTTGGGCTCGGCAGATATCTGGAGGATACCGACCGGAGTCGTGAGATGATATGGGCTGATCCGGACTGACGGAGCCCGAGATAGTTTGGCGCTGCGGATATCTGGAGGATACCAACCGTAGTCGTGATATGAGCTGATCCGGACTGACGGAGCCCGAGATATGAGGATTTACGTGTCGATGCTGGACACGGGTTTCATGATGTTTTGAGTGTCGGTGTTGGACACTCAGGTTCCATGATTTTGATGTGTCATTGATGGACACACGTGGTTGATATCCTCATATATATACAGAATTATGTTTTCATGATGTTTGAGTGCCGGTGTGGGACACTCAGGTACCATGATATTGTTGTGTCGTTGATGGACACGTGGATGATATCCACATGCATACAAGCATATAATGTTAGATGTTTATTTGTATATATCATTGCATTGACTCGACTGTTGACATATATACATATGTGGTCCCCCTAAATATCATAGTATTACCTTCAGAATATAGTGACCTAGGAAATCACTGTTTTATTCGATTTCTACTTGTTGATGTTTTCTACTCACGAGTTGGCAACGCACCCCCATTGTGCCACAGTTCTTGCAGGTTTGACCACTTAGGATCAGTTGCGGTATCACTGGCACACAGCTTCATCCAAGGTGTTTTGTATTGGTAGGTGGGACACATGTTTGATCGTGCCCACTCTCGTACTTTATATTCCGTTGTATCTAAATAAACTCCATCAGATTAGAGACTAGAGATTGTATTATTGGTAGACGTGGTCAGACTTGGGTTTTGTGCGAGACTTAGAGCGATTGGTTTATGATCGTTTTCTTGAGTTTTGATATCTTGCTTCTTTATTTGTTCTTTCTAGGTTGATTCTTCGCCGTTGAGCATCATATATATGTTATTGCGTGGTTGTGATTCCGTCAGTTGGCGAAGAGCTAGCTCCCGCTTGGGGATGCCTATATATTTTTTATGTATATGTTTTTGGATCAAAATATACAAGGGAGGTGCTGCCCAAATTTTTATATAAAAAACTTTACTTCATTATACTTTTATTTCAAAACTGCACCCGCACTATTTTCCGCAAAAAGATTTATATTTTCTGGGCTTCGGCTTACTTGATTTATGTTACGCCTTTGGACGTTGAGTAATTTAAGTACCGGTCACACGCTAAATTTTTGGGTCGTGACAAAGTTGGTATCAGAGCATTAGGTTTAACCTTGGTTTGAGTCTGGGTTTGACTATGCAAAGTCTAGGGCGTATATATTTCGGAACCTAGGCTTGACCTTACGGAACTTAGACTTAACGGGGAGTATTAGACCCGAACTTTCGTTTCATAGGTTGACCTTGATTGATGGAGTAGGTAGCTTGAGTAGAGTGACGTACCGTACGTATGTTCCGCGGTATATTTACGATACGATACTCCACTTAAGAAACCTTAGGATGTACTTATCTTGTAATCTATGATACTATTCGTTCCTATGATCATATATCCATTTGGGATCTGTTGATTTATTTTTTCCTTTGATCTATCTTTATCGATACCTGCTTGAGGTTCCTGTCACCATGGTTTGAGCGCAGATTGAGATGCTGCTAGTATTTCGATCAGGGCGAGCTCGTCACGGACGAGGACTGACCATGATGTTATTTTCCAGTGACATGGCAACGTGTGGGTATAGTGTTGTGTTGTTATCTCTCGTTTGAGGCGAGTGTTCAGTTTTGCACCGGATGATCTTGCCATTGTTAGAGGCAACCGGATTGAGAGGACTGTTGATGTACAGCATACCTCAGAGATCGTGATGTTGTCTACCGTGCAGACAGATGACCCAGCTGTTGCTGAGATTGATGGGATGTCGTTTCCAGAGTTTATGAGCTGAAACCGCTAGAGCTTTCAGGCAGAGATATGACACAAGATAGCTAGTCTATCTTGAGTTGAACGACAGAGATGATTCGTCAGATTTGATATGCCGACGCAGGCTCAGTTGAGTTGAAGAATTCGAGTTGAAGGATCTTACTTAGATCTAGATTAAATCGAGCAAGAGAGGACGTTGTTCGTCGGATGCTCCGATGTGAGATCAGTAAGTTGAACAGTTTCGGATAGAAGGACCTCACCCAGATGCGTTGTGAGTTGATCGAGAACGGACGAATAAAGTGTATTCCTCCGATGTTTTAGACGAGTTCCCGAGGATGTGTTCGTCTAGATATCTTCTACAGAGTGATGAAGATACCGAGTTTGTAATTTTGAGTCCGTGTGAGAGACTCTAGATTGACCATAGCCGAGAATGAATTGCAATACGCAGACGGCAAGAGATGACGTCGAAGTGGACGATAATAAAGACGAGTGGAACAAGAGGTTCGTGGGAGATGTTAACGAGCGGTTCTTACTCTCCATTGATTCCAGAGGATTAATATGTGTGCAGAGGCATTAGATACAGCCAAATTTCATAGGAAAGTCATGCTGAGGACACAGCTGTCCGGTTATGAGAAAAGAGTTAAGTAAGAGTGCCAACCATCGTATAGTTCGGCATAGGTGAGATCGGAAGAAGCCGTGAGCAGGTTCTTTTCAGGACACTGCAGCGATAAAGATTTGCACCCAAGATCAGTTATAGCGTGCGTATTCAGAGGGCCAGATGCCGCCGTCAGTATTATGCCGTTGAGAGTGGTCATGTTGATTGGCCTAACGGTGATCAGAGAATTTCCAGAGCGGGACGGTTCCATTAGTACACCTGACCGGGCCGACGAGCAGAAAGATCATGAGATTGGTAATCCACAGAGAAAACGAGGACCCTGAGACCGGAGATACCAGACCGTGAGCAGGAGGCAAGTAGATGATCTTGCTCTGCCCGTTTGGGCGCACAGGTATATTTTTCGACATTGTAGGAGGTGTACCTCAATGTCAGTTATTACGATTGCGTTTTATGATCCGAGTATCACATTTTTATCGCTTGGACTTGAGTTTCGATGATTGTGTTAATAATATGTATGCCCTAAAGGCCATTATATAGATAGTGGAAACTTGGACATATTATCTATGGAGATAGATGAATTTCTTGCTCAAAATGATAGTACGCTATCTGGTTTACTTTATCTGTACATGTAGATTTATTCATTTACACATGTTGATAAAGCCCAAAGGATATTTGCTTGACTACTGTGATTATGATGCGGATCATACTAGTGGGGTACATGTAGTCTATAAGCATATCCTTGAATTGTTCCTAGTCGAGGGTGTATCGAGACAGGGCATCGATATTCCAGAGTAGACTAGTGTATGCTATTCTTGTCCCATATGATGGGCGATGGATGATCCCATATCCATCTGGTGAGGAGACACCAAAGATTGTATGCGGGTGCTCAGTGGAGACTGGGTACACTGAACGGACTCGCCGAGAACTCCTATGTGGTATTATATCTATCGTCGGATAGCAGTTCTCTAGGAACACTGGTACAGGTTAGTCTGTAGACCCGAGATCGTCATAGGGTCTTGTGTGTCCTCCCACTATACTTTGATCTCCACCCTACCACGGCTCTACTGAGTCGTGCAAACAGGTGGTCTTTGGGTACAGTCCCGAGGCGCATGGAGGCAATGAGCGATAGGAGGGGTTTCGTCTCTCCCGGTATTGGGGGTTGATGTTGTGCTATGCTCGATTGGCTATAACATGAAGTCCCTGGCCAGGGCTGCTGAGATTTACTGATAAGAGTTATCAGTAGTTTCTCGATCTGTTATGAGCCATACACCAGCATGACTTATTGAGTTATTGGGGTCGACGATACCATCCCTAGACTTGATATGCAGCATATCTGACGAAGAGACCGGACTGTACGGTAAGTGTTGCCAGTTGGCTCGACGGGAGTTTTTACAGCTTCGCTGGTTTTCTTCTGATCGCTTCAATACCCGGATGGCCGTTATGTTTAGCTGACCTCTTGCGGCTTGTAGATGTTTGATATGATCATCATCTACTGCTGGTGTATTGACGAGTCTTAGAGTCCCACAAATGAAGTTTCCTGGCTCAGGCAAAACGATGTGGTGTGCATATGAGATATGCGCGGGACCCGATTAAATACGGTTATATGATAACGTATATTAGTCGGGCATTTTCTATTTGTCCGATCGTATGAGATATGATCGGTTTGGTAAAATCAAGTGTTGATTTAACTAATTACATTTAGATTAATCCTTTAAGTAAATCCTTTTGTATGCATGCATGTATGCACATGATGATGTGCATGGACACATACATGCATACATAGTATCATGGTTGATGATACAAGAATGATGGCAATATAAGACTTATATTGAAGCTTTTAATTTGTATTTATCATTTTAAGTTAATATAAAGAATATCCACTCATTCTCCTTTATTCTTTAGTGGGTAAACTTTAATTAACTTAATGAAAAGAATTTCCACCCATGGTTAATTCTTTAGGAAAAGAATTTCCACTCATAATTATGGTGGTAATGGAATAATGGTGATTATTCCTTTCTTATCACTATAAATAGCTTCATATGTGATATGAAGAAACACACAATGAAACAAGAGAAAAATTAGTGCAAAACTTGTGTACAATTGAGTGCAAGGGTGTGAAGAATACAAGTTATCATATGTGATATGATAGAAAGCTCAAGACACCATTATCTTCTTCTTCCTCTCTAGATTTCTCTCTTGAGTGAAGATTGACAAAAGAAAGGATTTCAATTGAAGAACATAAACCACATCATCATACTACACACCTCTAGCCGATTTGTGTAGGGTGTTTACTCTACTTCGTTTGCGAAACAAGTAAGGTAAGGAGCTTTGGGCAAAGGGACTTCGGGTGGATCATCGTGGACAAGGAAGACTTCCATCGATCCGTTTCAAACTCTCATAGTGCCAAGGAGTCACCGAGGAAGATCTACAAAGGTTGTAATCTTTCCTCTTAGTGATAGTTTTACAATTGCATGTGATGCTTGTATGTATGAATCCCTAAAACTTCTAGTTTCGATTCTTGTCGGGCTAGTTTAGCACCTCCAAAATTTTGATTATGGCATGTGTGATGCCACCGAACCCTTGACGAGGTGCTAGGCCATCCCAACAGTGGTATCAGAGCCAAGCTAGAGCTTTAGGCGATGCGTAGGCGAAATTAAAACTCCGATCGAACCACGAAACACCAATTTTGACAGCTCTCTGGAAATTTTTTGAAAATTGGATTTTTCCAAATTTAAAGGTCCTAAAAAAATCAGCAGGCAAATCTAAGAATTACCATGAAAAAATTTTTGAACGATCTCTCTAAAGTGCCGCGGAAGGGCGGCCAAAACATTCTTTTGGCGGCGCTTTAGCGGCCGTACTGTAGCATCATGAAAAAAATTTTATTGCAGAATACCTGATTTAATTAGTACATGCCTCTGGAATATTTAAAAACATACTCAAGTGTTGAGTATTCTGGAGATAAATTGGTTTTGGTGATTCGATTGGAAAAAGTTTAACTTCGTTCAGATTTTCAGATTTTTAGAACTTGTTAAAATGTTTGAACGAATATTACAAACACAGTTTTTCCCGTATTGGAAAAATTCCAAGTGTTGGATTTTTCCCTAGTTCAAAACCTTCGAAAAACATGCAAGCGCATCTATGGACACTCTAGAAGAACATAACCATAACTCGATTATGTGACCGTCAAAACTATCACTGAACCTTAGGGTTTGTGGTAGTTTAGCGTTGCCACATGTGAGGCGTTGGTTTGGCCCTTCTACGGTTGGTCCATAAGGTGCTGTGGTATGTTCTAGAAATTTTTGAACTCGGCTCAAGTGTTGTGCAGTTAGGGAAATCCAGGGTGTTTGTTTATTCGATCGAAGAGTTTAACATTGTCTATTTATCTGAAATGTGATACAATATGTGGAATTCATATAGTTAGGCATGAAATACGAAGTATGTGATATTTCGAATTTATGATGTCTAAGGTGATTGTGGATTCCAAATATTGTAGTTTTTCATTTTATTTTTTGTGACCGTAAGTGTAGTATGTGGTGTATCGCCGTTTTCGTTGCTATACGTCAACGACAATCGGGATACGCATACTTACTTACGTTGATAATATAAGATATTATGTGTTGCTGAGATATAATGAGTAGGATTGTCGCGACTGAATAGCCGGGGGTTTTTATGTGAGATGAGAGTTTTATTTTTCATTCATGTAATAAATCAATTGTATATTATTTACTTTTCCGCATTAGGATAGACCCAAGGAGGGGAGCACAAGTGATCGGGTTCTAGGGTTCAGTGGGAGGCCATCTCGAGGAGTCGAGACCGGGTCTCCTAAACTCTAGAATTGGCAGGGTCACTTGCCGCTCTCGTAGGGGTCTAAGGGTGTGGGCTTGGCTATTCATCACGACCATGGAATCCGTATTTTCTATTGTTGGCTCGATACAAAATACGGACGTCCTAGATATCCTTTTATATGCTTCTGCTGTTGATATTCTGTAATGTGATTACTTAGTATCTGAGACGAATGGATTATTATTATATATATATGATATATAATAAACGTTGCTTATATTTTACACCCGCGCTAGTCTCGCCCCGCTATGCCGTTAGTTAAGTAACCTAACGGTGCATAACGGGACACTGTGGCGAATGCGGATGGTATAAGTATACGTTCTATTCTGTGATGGCTTAGGAACTTAAATGATGGGATCACATTAATGAGATTAATGTAAAGAAAAGAAACCTAATGATGTTGTAGAATCAGATTTGAAACAAACTCGGCTTTTTATGAAAAATGCAAGTTTCAAGAAGATGCGGAGCTTAAGCCACTCCTTTTCTTAAACCGTTTGATTCTACAACGAGATCAAGTTCAAAGCGTTAAAGGTTTTCTTAAAAACCATCCGCAACCCTCCGTCATTTTAGGAAGCAGAGTACTTAGTATTCGTGCTACGTTTGTCGACCATAGCCGAGGCGTAGTGTACGGTAGCTAAGTGATGAATTCCTACAAAGCATATGATGCGATTAATTAGGACATTCATGTGATTATGTTGATCATAGTCAAGGGTCATATGGGTGGGTCTAGTTAATCACGAAATGACGGGTAGAATTTGACTAGTACTTATGATATGTTGACCATAGCCAAGGTCATAAGTGACTAGGGGTAAAAACCATATCGGGAATTTCAAGAGTTGAAATTTGCAATGAGATTGCATACCATCTATATGATAGTTGGATCTCGA
Organism: Agapanthus africanus; assembly: GCA_030015575.1. Lineage (NCBI taxonomy): Eukaryota > Viridiplantae > Streptophyta > Magnoliopsida > Asparagales > Amaryllidaceae > Agapanthus > Agapanthus africanus. Next base: position 397,700,683 of record CM057339.1, read on the forward strand.
TCTCACTGTGAGTAAGTGTTACTTCCAGGAAAATTATTCCTGGCTAGTTTTCTTTCCAGGTTTTGAAAGAAAATTTGATTAAAAGCAGTGGGAGACATCGATTAGATAAAATAATAACCAATCTAATTCTTTGAAAGAGCAATTCGCTAAGTGTATCCTTTTCTCTCTCCGAATGGCAGTTACAGATATCAGGACTTAAGCTTCTACTTGAGAAAAATAAACTGACAGGACAAAATTATAAAGAATGGTTGAGGAACTTAAACATTGCACTTTCATATGATAAGGTATCATATGTCCTCAATACTAAAGCCCTTATGGGAAGTGGGAAAGGAGAATGTTTTTACTGTAAAAAGTCAGGACATTGGAAACACAACTGTGCTGAATATCTTGCTGATCTCAAGAAGAAGAAGCATGCTGATGCTTCTACTTCAGATGTGTTTGTGACTGAAAACTGTTTTTCTTTAAACTCTGCATCCTGGGTATTGGATACCGGTTCTGGTTCTCACATCTGCAATAGTATGCAGGGATTGAGAAATAGTAGAGTTTTAAAAATAGGAGATCATACTCTGCGGGTTGGAAATGGTTCCAATATACATGCTGTATCCGTGGGAGAGTATCATCTAGGGTTGCCTTCAGGAAGTATTTTGGTTTTGAACCCGTGTTATTTAGTACCAAGTATGCTGTGTAACATAATATCCGTTTCTTTGTTGGACAAAGAAGGATATCATTTTATATTGCAAAATAATGTTATGAACATTAACCTGAATCAAGAGTTGATTGGGTATGGTACACTAAATAACGGTATTTACATCCTGAACCAACACACAGTTTTCAATATACAACATACTAGTAAAAGAAAGTTTCCAGATATAAATGAAGCTTTTCTTTGGCATTGTAGACTTGGTCATATTAATGAAACAAGACTAAACAAGCTACATAAAGATGGATATTTAAATCCGTTTGAATATAAATCTTATGCGACTTGCCAGTCTTGTATCAAAGGTAAAATGACCAAAACTCTGTTTAGTGGACACGGAGAGAGAGCTGGTGAACTCTTAAGCCTCATACATAGTGATGTATGCGGACCAATGTCTACACTTGCAAGAGGTGGTTTTTCATACTTCATCACTTTTACTGATGATTTCTCAAGATTCGGACACGTGTTTTTGATAAAGCACAAATCTGAAGCTTTTGAGAAATTCAAGGAGTACAAACTT